>OX438766.1:3156471-3892829 GCA_949316455.1 Acleris holmiana
TTATTTTTAGGGTTCTGCACGCAAAGGGTAAAAACGGGACACTATAACTAAGACTTCGCTGTCTGTCCGTCCGTCTGTCTGTCACCAGGCCGGATCTCAAGAACCGCGATAGCTAGACTATTAATTGTTTAATAAATTATGTATTTCTGTTGCCGCTATAACAAAAAATACTAAAAACAAAATAAATTTTAATATTTAAGGGGGCTCCCATACACCAAACGTGATTTTTTACCACATTTTACACATTCAGGCCAACAAGTTTACTAGTGTATTAGTGACAGGTTGCAAGCCCATCGCCTAACAACAAGCCCTTGTTCTCTTACTCGCCTCTTACGACATCCACGGGAAGACATGGAGTGGCACTATTCTAACGGTCGAACTCTATAGTCAAACCGCGGATAGATAAGGCTTACTTCAGCTTGAGGAAGTAAGGCTATCTGTCCGCGGTTTGAATCTAGGGTTCGGCCGTAAACCGGCAACCACAAAGTTGCCTAAACTAATATAAGTTTAATAATTATAAAAGTTTTATCAATTCGGCCCTATGACTCATTGATTTTGTTGATAATTTTTCTCTGTACCCAGCATCACCAATGTACTGCTTGGCCCACTTGAACATGAGTGACTGTGGTGGACACCATACTCAAGTCTACCACTACTACAAGCCAGGGTCCATCTGCAAGCTCGCCATTTGGAAGGGTTGCCCAACTGAAAACATGTTCAACAGCGTGCACGAATGTACCACACATTGCATCAGAAATAAGGCGGAAAAAGGTAAATGTTCTTATTTTATTTGCCATAATGGTCACTGGCTTAATTTTCCCTAATATTACAAACCATAATTTAATTTGCCATAAAGACATTTTTTCTGAACCTTTCAGGTATTTTTTATATGCCAAGGTATAGAGCCCAATAGTTCACGGTTTCAGAAAAAATGCCTTTATGGCAAATTAATATCATGGCACATTATTCGTATGGCATATAAGATTATGTCATATGAAATTCGGGCAAATGAAATTTTTGCATGTGAAGTTCGGTCAAACGATAGAGAATCTTTCAAATCCGCTATTAAACATGTACGAGTACTGACTTCGTAAATTGGCCACAGTAAGTTTGCAACAGCGAGGATGACATATTTAGAGTGAGAAGATACAAGAATGACAGCAGTTGAAGTTATTTAAAACCAAAATTATTAAGCAGAGATTATCTTAGGGCTTTATCAAATCGGACTCAGTGCCGCATTTAGAGGTCTCGAGGCAGAACAAAGGAGTGGAGAACAAAAGAGTGGCCCCCCTGTCACCAAATTATTTTCGAAATAAAATGGTATTTTTCAGTCGATTATTCCAATAAATAATTTATTCTCAAACCAAGTATATTATTTTATTAGGTATTTAACAAACATCTAAAATTATAATCGGAAAAAAGAATAATCTGAAATTAAATTTCAGCGTTTACGAACACAACCTTTCGCGATCTTTTCGCCGAAAAATCGTTGGTAATTTCGCTGAAATCCAGTTCCCGATGTAAATCACTTTCAATGCTCAGGAGCTAAAGCTCAATGTCAATTAAATGAAAAGTTGTTTACTAGTGTTTACCTGAATTTGATTATTTTTCGAAGTCTTTATTGTAGGGGCCTCTCTTTTGTGGACGCCCAGCTGTAGCCCCGGTTGCCCTCCCTAAATTCGGCCGTGGTCAAACTGCGTGGCAAATCTACAAGACTATAATATTGTTACACTGGACAGAAATGTGGTCACATTGCGACTGTACAAGGCAAAATGGATCCACATTTGTGACATTTCATAGTATGGTTCCGTGAACGTGTCAATAATGCGGGTCGGTACCGATTATGTGGACGGTATGAGTGTATCTGTTTTCCAAACTGGATAATTCCGCTTAGCAATTTTTCCAGTCGGGTTTTACCCAGTCACATATTTTCCGGATATGAATCTTTCTTAATTGCATATTTTCCTATTGTAATTACAATGGAAAAGATAGTTATGTTCAGGTTAAGTTAGTTTAGCAAAGCACCCAGAAACAGGTGCTCCGCGAAAGCGGAGCTCTGTCGATTCTGTACAGATTTCAGAATCAGACTTCTAATTTTTTTACTCAATATAATGTTACAGTATAAATTACATGGCAAATAATTACAATTGATATTTGAATTAGGCAATCATGCGACTCAGAGAAAGCTACTACGTAATAAATGCGTGTAGTTAAAATTATGAATGGATAATGCAACTGGAAAAGTTGCTACGCGGAATTTTCAACTTTGGCGAACAGGGGCCTAACACGCCACAGGAAAAGTTTTTGACATAGGCTCGGGACTTTAATTCGCCTATTCCATATTCCAACATAAGAATGAATAATTAAGGTTTAAAATAAAAGTGTGTTTTGTGTGACTTGAGTCCTTTTATTAAGTACTAAGCAACTTTAACCCCGGGTGGCTGTCATTTTAATAATTTGACGTCATGTGATACTAGTTCCCGTGGCGGCATGGCCTACAGATCTAGCTATAGTTGGATTTTTATTCCCACAGAAACAAGTTAAACAAAGTTACGTCACTGTCAAAGTGACATTTCAGGGGATGTCAAAGTTCGGCCAAAAATAATATTGAAATATAATTTCGCTGGAACAGTGATATTAAAAATAATTTTGACAAATAATGAAAATTTAACAGAACAATTAACAAGAGTCACTGGAAAGCGATTACCACGGGAGTACGAAATGTGAAGCGAGTGTAGTGACGTCTCACATCAATCAAGCGGCCCTCAACTTGTTGACACGGGTGTATCGAGGCAGTGATACCAGTGCAATAAATAAATTATGCATACGAAAACAGTACTCTCGTTTTAAATTAATGTAACAAATTAAATTCTTTCAAATGTTGACTTGAGATATATACCTAGATTTTTTATAGTAAGTCAATTTCTTATAAATGTGGAAAGTATAAATATTTTTAATGCCGCAAATGTTTTTCGTTAGCGGCAACACCTTTTTTCTGTGGAAATAAAATCCGACCTTACTTGATGCGCGATCGTGACTTTTAAGTCTCATCCAGGTTTTGTTTTCAGCTCCCGTAGCAGTGAATAATTACAGATGCGATATTCCTCTCGACACTCATGTTTGCGCGTTACAGTCAGAGCGAGTATTTACTTATTGCAGTGAAAAACAATCTTGCGTCGAAGCCGAATGGTACGGTTGTCCATCAGCCAACAAATTCAATGACAGAGAGACCTGTGAGGATACATGCTATGACACAGAAATTGATTGGAAAAATAAACTAAAACGCCTTGATATGCAATCAATTAAGAGAGTCCAAAGCGTTGTGGATGAATTATTAAAAACAAATGATATTGACAACGAAAACGACATTGAAATTGGAAGGAACACCTTCAATTTAGATGAAATCCATTACTTACATGAACATAACATGACACTTGGCCAAATTCTCAGAAGTGGTTATAAGAAACCAAGGAAGAATTATGTTTCCAAAAATCTGAAGGCAGAACTCGCAAACAACGTGAAAAACAAAACGATGAAAATCGAAATAAAACAAAACGCGGTAAACGTAAGCAAACTACATGAAACTGAAAAACATAACTTGACAACGTTGTAAAATGAATGTGTTAATGTTATTTGTCATACAAAGTAATAAAATTTATTTGTTGATACTTATATACCTACTAGCGACCCGCCCTTGCTTCGCTCCGGATTAAAGTATTATACATATAAACCTTCCTCTTGAATCACTCTATCTATTAAAAAAACCGCATCAAAATCCGTTGCGTAGTTTTAAAGATTTAAGCATACAAAGGGACATAGGGACAGAGAAAGCGACTTTGTTTTATACTATGTAGTGATTCCCCGTAGTAAAACGTATCCTATGTCCTTTGTCCTTTCCCGGGCTTCAAGCTATGTCCATACCTAATATCACTGAAGTTGTTCAGCGGCTTGGCCGTGAGTGCATAACAGACACACAAAATTACTTTAACATAATATTACAATGGATATTATTGAGTACTAGTTGTTTCCCGCGACTCCCTCCGCGTAGAAGTCCTTTATCGCCGCTCCCTCGGGAATCGTAAAATGTTCCTTGATAAAAACTATCCTATGTCCTTCCCTGAGACTTAAACTATCTCCATGCTGAATTTCATTTATATCAGTTCAGCAGTTTAAGCATGAAGAGGTAACAGACAAACATACTCACTTTCGTAACTATAATATTAGTAAGGATTGTGGTTCCTATGTTTATGTCTTTGTGTCCTCCTGTAGACTAAACGGCTTGACCGATTTGGAAATGCGAGGTATTAAACTGTTGTACGTTTAGCCATCCACTGTTTTGTTCCTCTCTCAATCTCTCAAAAATTAACTGAAAGAGATCCCTTAAAGGGGAACCTTTCGTTTCGGCAAAAAGTTTTTACCATACTGATTCATTTCCCAAACATAATATCATTTACTACTACCAAACCTACCATTACTACTACCATTTAAAACTACCAAACTGGTAGTTTTCCGAAACTGTAAATATTTCAGGACCATTGTGTAGAAAACCTTATAGGTTAAGTTAGGTTAGCTGTATAAAAATCCTGAAATATTTACATTATAAAGAAATTCGTATACATTTCAAAAATTACTATGTTAAAGCCAATATCGTTGGGTTAAAATATTACGTAAATAAAACAAGTATGTCGAAAAAAAACAATGTAAGACTTAAAAGATTTTGATACTATTCAAAATCTATTAACATTTTCTCCTAAATTGTATCAATGAAACTCAATTCTGTTTTTCATGCATTTTCCCTATTCCTCGCGTACGAAGTCGCGGGCGTCATCTAGTATCTTATAATTTTGCCGTCGCGATCACAATATCCTCGATTTACATTCTATACAGGGTGACATCAAAGACGTGATCAAAAGTGATATGACTTAATTGAGCATTCAAGTGGGATCCGAATAATACAGGTATGTAGGTGTTTAGATGTAGTATTCAGATTTAATGACACTATGATCAAAATTAAATAATTTATTGTAAACAGTGTACATGGAAAAAACCGCCTTCAAAAACGCAAAAAATTACTTCTTTTAAAATTGTAGGCCCTAATACCCGATAACCTAATAGGTTAATCCAATTGAAGTCGGCTTTTTTGGTGAAAATATTGTGATCGCCGACTTCAGTTGCGTTTTTGAAGGCGGTTTTTTGTTTTTTAAAACATTTATTTAATTTTAAACTTTTTAGTGATCATAATACGCTGTTCCGTAGTCCCACTTACTAGTTGATATGAAACTTTAAGTTTCAAGCGCGCAAGCAACGCCGCCGGAAAGTCATAGTCATATTTCAACAAGTAAATATTCTTCGTTGTAGTCGCTCAACTAACTTAATCGAGATATCTGATCGACACCCTTGAAATAGGTACCGTTGAGGAGTTCCGATAGCCATTTGTGGGCTTCATCACCAGTTCCACTTCCCCAAATGATACTTTCTGAATGCGAATGCTAGATTTGTTACTAAAAGCACTAAAATCGTTATATGTTTGGAGTTCCCTCAAATCCTCACTGATCCCTCATCTGATTTAGATTTGGAGACAATGGGACCACCTCGGAAGACCATCAAACCAAAAAAAATAATTCAAAATCTGTCCATAATTGACGGAGTTATCAGTGAACATACACAAAAAAAAAACACAATGGACACACCTTCTCCTTATTTTGAAGTCGGTTAAAAAACAAATAAATGACAATGACTGATTAAAATTGTATCTGTGACTGAAGTGTCATTAAAATGAAATAGTAATCTAAAGGGGGTACGATTCGAAAAATAGGGTAACCATGATTTACAAAATCGGTGATTTAATTAAGTGGAAAATTAACCAGAGATATATAACTTTTGTTTCTTGCAACTAATATTTCTTTTAAATAGCTATCAATTACAGAGTCTGAAAAACTGGTTTCTGATCACGTCTTCGATGTCACCCTGTATAGGGTCTCGGTAGGCTCAGAGGTTTTATAAGTTACAATCAACTCGAATTATTTTCAATGGGTCCTCCGATCGCGATAGTCCGTAAGATAAGATCGATTCGTAGCGTAATTGACACCATAATGGTGTTGCAGGTTGCAGGACATGTTTAGTACCTTCTTTACCATTGTTATTATATATTTTTATAGCTATTCCTGCGGTCCCGTCCACTAGAAGTCGTTTATAACTATTGCCTCACAAACCGTCCAATTTTTCGGGATATAAGTACCCGCGGGACTTAAATCTCTATAGCAACAACAACCAAGACAACCTTTGAAATTACTAGCGTAAAGGCATTCCATTTTAGTCCTCATGGTTGGCAACGCACTTGAGGTCTTAGGATTATAGTCTTGAGAATTCAAATGTTTATGGGTCTCAGATTCCACTTACCATCAGGTGGCCTGAGTGCTCGTGTGCCTTCTCCTTAACATAAAAAAATACTAAATTTCATCTAAGTCAATTCCGCGGTTTGTTTATGAAAGCGTAACAAACAGACAGAGTTACTTTCACTTTTGTAATATTAGTTTGAATGTCAAACTAGCGACCCGCCCTCGCTTCGCTTTGTTTTATGTAAGTTTTCGGTAACACGTACATAAAACAGAATTTATTATTCATAAAAACCTTCAGTGAATTTTAATCTAACTTATAGTGAAAACCGCATCAAAATCCGTTGCTTCGTTTAGAAGGAGTTAGGGGATATACAGACAGACAGACGCAGAACGAGTCTTTGTTTTATAGTATGTAATAAATAAAGAAAGATAAAGAAGCTGTAATTTGGAGTATTTATGGTATTTGAGCTGGGGGTGATTCTCTCAACACAGCGCTGCGTCGATCTAAAAGATGAAGTTTTATCCGGCAAGTTTAAGAAGTCCCGTCGGAGCGTACAAAACACATTTTAGCGCGTACCTTCTCAATTAGGCAGCAGGCATCCGAGTCGAGTTCAGTGTCGTGTAAAGCTGCCTAATTGAGAAGGCGCGCGCTAGAATGTGTTTTGTACGCTCCGACGGGACTTCTTAAACTTGCCGGATAAAACTTCATCTTTTAGATCGACGCAGCTCTGTGTTGAGAGAATCACCCCCTGATGGCGGTTGGGGCGAATGTTCTAGAATGTAGACCGCGTACCAGAAAGCGAAGTGATACCAACATTTAGGAACCTAGATTGTCTATGCATTAATTATTGTATGTATGTGTGTAAACTCTTTATTGCACATAAACTTGTCCCGAACTTTTGTTCCGAACTTATGCCATATGGATCTCTTCCAGTGAACCCTGTAGTAATATAGTAGTATAAGCATGGACAATGCAAGAGGATCGACCAATTAACAAGAAAACCACACAAACAAACAACAATTATACTATTGTTTATAATATAATTTGTCTGAGATTATTTTAATATTTCGGGCCATTTTAGTTTCTAACTTTTAAAAATTGAATTTATAACAAAAGTACTATAAATTTTGGGATTTTATCTTTGGCACTCATTTCAATTAAATATATTTTGAAGTATGATTCTAACAACTTTTCGGTGCACGTATTAGGTACAACTAAATATGAGTTGCCACCACTAATACTCATACGAAGATACGGAAAGAAAAACCAACCATTATGATATCTGAATTAGCCTCTGATTTATTTATTATTTAAGTTTATATATGTATACATTCATCATCATCGTAATATGTACCTACGTTTGGGTTATTTTTATATTCCATTTGTTATTTTAGTTTGCACCGCCTACCACTTTATTTCTGTTTCTTTTTACTTCTTTGTTAGGTTGTCTGGAAGAGATCGCTACTTAGCGATAAGACTGATGATGACAACTCACTTGGTATCATTTTATTTATATTTTGCTTTTTATACTGTAATTGTATGTGATGTTCAATAAAGAATATTTGTATTGTATTGTATTTATTGCATCACTATCATCTCATGTTAGTGAGCATACAATTATTTATCTCAAATACGTTAAAGTCACGACCAAGTTTAATAGCATATTTCAGCAAAGAGTATGCAAGTTAAATAATTGAATTATGGGTAATGGATCCATAACGTTTATGGTTAGATTATACGTTTTCCAATTACACCGTATCACAAATTATACATCTGAAGTCATTAGTTTTCGATGCATTAAAAAATAATACCTTACCTTACCTAATGCTTTTGAGTTAATACTATAGGCATTTAAAGGTCGTTATTATTTAATTGTTCTTAAATGAGATGTTCGGCTCACGGCGCTTAACAAGATAACAGTTATTTTTTATGAACCGTAATTGATTTAGCTAACATCCGCATCTTAAGATACATCAAAAGTAAAATAGTCAACTCAACTTCGACGACACTAGCCTAGTTGGTAGTGTCCCTGCCTTCGAAACTTGGGGTTCTGGGTTCAAATCAAATCCCGGTAAGGGCAGATATTTGTGTGATGAGCGCGAATATTGTTCCTGAGTCTTGGATGTTTACTATGTATTTAAGTATGTATTTCTCTATATAAGTATGTTTATCGTTGTCTAGTACCCATAGTACAAGCCTAGAGCTTAGTTTGGGACTAGGTCAATTTGTGTGACACTACATACCATACATAACATCACGTCTTCATTCCCAGAGCGGGGTAGGCAGAGCTATAGAAATTCCAACAAATCTATGACTTTTGAACCAAACAGGCCAAGAAGTTCACTAGTGTATTAGTGACAGATTGCAACTGTTGCAAGCCCATCGCCTAACAGTACTATAAGCCCTTATTTCCTAAGTCGCGTCTTATGACATCCACGGGAAGACATGAAGTGGCACTATTGTAACCCGGCTACCACACGGGGAACATCCTATACAATAAATACACCATGGCTATTCTACTGTATTTTAACCATATTGCCTTTGACGTGTTTCCGTATTGTTAACGTTTGGATATCTCTTAATTACTTGATAGTAATACTGAGTTACAAATAATAGGTAGCAAAACACGTCAAAGGCAATATCGTTCTAACCCAGTTGAATGCTTCATCACAAAGCTGTGCGAAATTGAACCGTATTTTATCACAGTGACCTTCATTACAAAGGGTCACCCTTCCTATTACGAAAGGGTTTGAATGTCAAGGTTGCCCAACCCTTGTAATGGAGGGTGCTGTTAACCGTTGGTGCCACACAGCGAGATTTGTATCGACAATGGCTCCTTGCAGCGTCATCGGGCCCTTGGTACTACGAGTATTATTTATTCGGTGGTATTACGCGTAATGACGGTTGAATATTGTTATGTAGGTACTTTTATTTACGATGTGTTTTAATACCTGTCACTAATACACTAGTAAACTTCTTGGCCTGACTGTGCAAAATGTGGTTACAGAATTATCAACAAGTCTTTTTACAGTTGTTGGTATTTCTGTAGCTCTGTCTACCCCACTCTGGGAATGAAGGCGTGATGGTATGTGTTTATGTATGTTTTAATATTTTTTTAGCTTTAAAATATTAAAGTGTGTATGAAGTCGACATTAAAAAAATAGATTAGAAAATAAATGACGTTTAATTAGTATAACAATCTATTACAATGTGTAACAAGTGTAACAACAAATAACTATGTATTTGTGTGTCTGCACAGAATGAAATTAAAAAATACGCATACCTACGAAATAAAAACTATATCTACCTGTCTATGTTATTTGACAACGGAACACTAAAAACAGGAAAAAAAAACATGAGGCTTTTTAACACCGCACCGGCTGGTGAAAATATAATGAAATAATTTGAATTATTATTTATTACTTACGTAAAATAAATATTTTCGACCATAAACGGAATTATTAGATTTAAAGATTGCAAACTTTGTACCGAACAGACAAACAAAACAGAGCGACTAGAAAGTGAGCTAGACTTAATGTTTTACATTATATAAAGAAATTACAAGTTCTACTATGTCAATTATGTAAAAACTTTTAAAAACGAAGTTAAAAATTTACAAACTGTCGGGAATCAAGTAAAAAAAATAAAAAACACAAAAAGATAATGCATCGGCCGGGAATCGAACCCGGGCCGCCCGCGTGGCAGGCGAGCATTCTACCACTGAACCACCGATGCTACATGAACCTCAGAGCGAAATTAATGTACGTAAGCCGAAACGGAGACATGGTAAATTTAATCAGATCGTTGAAATATGAAATTAGAATTTATGAGAAGGTAAACTACTATATTATCGCTTTTATAACTTAAAATAGATCATTTTATGGGCTAATGTTAACACTAGAACGATAATAATATACTTATTCTGGTATTAATTATTATACTTACCTACCGATCCCACCAGTTCGTTGTGCCCAAATTCCGTGTATTCAAGTGTTGGCCAAATGTGAAGAAACTTACTATTACTGTGCTATTGACGTTAACAAAAGAAGTGGAAGTGTCGTTTAGTTATTTCCAAACGTTCAAATCGTATTGGTTCAGGTGTATGCCGGAATTTAGATCACAGAGGTTATCGCCTTTTAAACTAAGAAACCATTTAGCTCATACATAACCTTTTTAAAACTATATGTTTGATAGATGTACAAAATTCTGTTGCACTGTAAAAGCAATTAAGTGTCATAAAGTCATAACGTAGGGTACTTACTTGACCTGTATATTAGTGCCGCAAAGTGCAAAAGCCAAGTCCACACCATTCATTTCACAATTTAAAAGGTCTCCGCACCACCTACAAAGGTCACCGATAGATGGCGCTAAAATCAAAACAAGATGGCGCTTACTGAGCAGCTGATCGACCGCGCCGCACCTGACGAGAAAAAGTGCGAGTCTCGCTCTACGGAACGAAGCGATCAGCGATAACTCAGTCGCAATCGGGCTGAGCTGACGGATAGACGACTACTCTGTCCAACATTAGCTCGCTTTGTTTGTTTATAAACCGAGCAATGAATTAAATCGTATGATAAACAAAACAATGACTTAAATCAAAGACAATTAAACAAGGATGTGCTAGGTTATCCCAAAGTGACGACGTCGTTTGCCGACATCAGCAAAGTTCATTATGTAGTTATGGATTTTTATCGATTTTAAAGATGTTCGAAATGTAGCACAGAGCTGTCACTGTGTCTAGGTCAACTGTCGGAATGGTCTAACTAGCTTACTCTATCTTATCTTAACGGTGCAATTATTTAGTATTGTGATTCAAAGTCAATGGTAGGAAACAGAAGTCAATGATTTAAGATTATCAGTTTTAAATTGATAACAATTTAGATAGTAATAGTAGATTGTAGAACCAGTTATAACAACACGTGTATTTGTAGTTTTAGAAATCTTGTGAACGCATAGAGCTCATAATCACTCAAAATTAGTGTTGTTGTGTTAGGCTAGGTTGTTAAGAAGTGTGTGAAAGTGCTTTGTTTTCTTTGTGAGACCTCTTTGTGAAAGGATTATTCTCGCCAACCAAGATCAGCAAAATGTTCGGCGTTTTCATGAAACGTTGGAAGCCAAAAAGGTAGGTGTATTTTATTTATTTTTAAATACATTAAATTATCTTCATTCAGGAATTAAATGCAAGTGGTTTTCTGTCTTGGACCGTCAAGTTTAATCCTGAGACTGTTTTACAGTTCCCAGTTATTACTAGGATGTGAGTGTAGTTTGAACGCAGTAAACGTCTTCTTTATTTCGATCATTGACTTTTCATCTATTTCTACACCTTGATTAGGAAATAAATCCCTATGAAGTCAACCAATAGCGGTTGTATTTGGAAACATCGTTAGCTCTGCCATCCTAACCTTAAAGGAAGTAGGTATGACGCATAAAACTCCTGTAGCAATATCAACCTCATTACTAATTGAATAGAATTGAAACTGCTTTGGTTATTGAACTTGAGATACAGCTTATTGGCTTTGGATAGCAGTACTGTACTCGGCATTTGCATTTTGCTGTATACGCACTTGTTAAGTTCTACCCTTGACATGAACTGGGAAACCGTTGTAGCATCGTTGGCAAACTTAAGCAAACCGGGCTTCTATATTTCATTGTTTTAGCCCATATTTTATGAAACGTTTTCACATCTATTGTAGCAGGATGCATTTCACCAATGACCACTTCACATTATACATGAGAGGAAGAAGTTTGGTGGATAAATTTTGATCCTTTGTGGAGGGATCCGGATTAGATCTTGCTTCAACTTTGTAAAATTTCACAAGGGGGTCATAATAAAATTAGCAATTTAACAGCGATGTAAAATCATGATAAGCAATAAAAGCCGGAATAGGGGTTGTTGTATTCCAAAAGGTAGCGTATTTTTGTTTAAAAAAAATCTGCCGATTAAACTTTAAATTCCGCTAGATGAAGTAACAATGTTACATGTAAATGTCATGTCCGATTATACAAATGACACAATAGACCTAGGTATGAGGTCGGCGATAACATTACAAAACTACGGACAAACATACGTGATGTGCTAATAGTTACTAATAGTTTATGTTAATTAGACCGAGTCAGCATGCGTATGGTGTCAAGTACAAATGATATTTAGAATCAGCGATATGCCTACTCTAAAGTATCGTATTACATTTCTGCCCTGCTCAGACAAATGGAGGTATCTCGGACAAAACTCTTGTAGTAAATGCAACCTTATCACTAATAATAGACGATTTAATCTACTTTGGCTATTGAATTTGAGATACTACCTCTTGGCTTATGAGGGTAGATTTTATCAGCATGGGTGGGTTGAAATTTGCTTAGGTAGCAGACTTCTGAGTTATATTGTTGTGGTAATATCTTTTTACATCGATTGATCAATTTCTTTTTTTGATTGTCTCCCGCTGGTGGTCTATTAACTTTAATCCCACCACCACTTGTCTTATTCCAGCTGTTAACGTTTAAGGTAACCCTTCACTTTTAATTTCATTTCTTTCAGTTTAATTTTCGTTCTAGGTACTATGCTTATCTGTGCCTAAAGAAGAAGCATTCTACTAACGTTATCGTTATCGAAAATGTATAGGGATGACGTAGCTGCTAGACGGACACGTCGAACGCTTATGTCGATTCCATACACTTTGACTATTTTCGAAAATCGTGTACGATAGCAGTGTTATGTATATTGACTTGGGCTCTGTACATAATATCGCCCAAACTGTGACAACTTCTTTTGTCGCAACTTTGGAGATACCACAGTTTTGTCGCAAAGGTGGGATATGTTGACTTTACGTCGTCATTATTTGAATTTTAATTATATCTAGCTTTCCCGCGACTCCGTCTGCGTAGAAGTCGTTCATCGCTATTTCCTCAGGAACTATCAAATTTTTCGATATAAAAAGTATTCTATATCTTTCCCCGGGATTTAAACCATCTCCGTACCAAATTTCGTCTAAATCGGTTCAGCGGTTTTTCCGTAAGAGCGTAACAAACAGAGTTACTTTCACATTTATAGTATTAGTAAGTATAGATTATTCTGCATAACTTAGTAGTTGCCCTGCCCGCATCTTACGCTACTTATCATTCCACGATTTTAATCGACCATATAATAATCAATCGATCAATTTAACCTTCAAAGCTAAATCTCACAAGCGTACCAACCCTATGAATGGTTTAAAAAGTAAAAAACTAGGGTGACCACACAGCGTGAAGCCCTACAAGGCTGTTGCATTACAAATAGAGGGCCAATTTTCAATTAAAATCTCCGTATGTGGTCCGCCAGAGGGCAGTGCGGGAATAGATTGGAGACTGCGGCAAAGGGGTAGAGTGAGATGTCTAATTTTGTAGTTTTAATTAACTGTAAGGTTTATTTTTAATCTTCGTGATGATACGATAAGAACTTTTGACGGGAGATACGTTATAGCTATCTACATTTATAAAATCATCTTGATATTTTTATATTTTAAAGAAAGAAAGGAATGTAGTTTTATTAACACACATTTTGACACATTCATAACAGGTTAGAAAGCTTAAAAATACCAAATTGAATCAGGGGTCCACTCAGTATTATGCCGTGACTAGCCATGACTCTGTGGTATTTAAATATTTACCTATAGTCTTTTAGTACAGAATTTCCATAAATAGTGACCTGTTTCAATTTTTTTTTGTATGTTTAGGAGAAGGCACACGAGCACTCAGGCCACCTGATAGTAAGTGGAATCTGAAACCCATAGACATTTGAATTCTCAAGACTATAATCCTAAGACCTAAAATGCGTCGCCAACCCTGAGGATTAAGATGGAATGCCTCTATGCTAGTAATTTCACCGGTGGTTGTCTTATCCCCACGCCGCACACAACAATGCGAATGCTTGGCGGATGGTTAATGGATAAGATAGTGGTAGCCATCCGGATGGACTCTGCACAGGGTCCTACCACCACTACTCATGAGCATACATCATCATTGCTCATGAGTATACATTTCAACGCAAACGTCGCAATTTCGTAAGTAAAAATAAGGGTAGGTAATGAAACGAAGTAATTAAATATAAATTATCCTTCAGACTTTATTGCCTGATTAATAACTTTGATAATTAACCAAGTACTTTTGAATATTAAAGCAAACAAAACCGCGGGCCACACGTAGTTTAACAGCTTCCTAATGGCGCTCATAATTATGTTTTTGTGGCTTTTTTATTTTTAACGGCAGCGGAAATGAGCGGCGATACGCTTTTTCGATTGTAGTTATTAAGCCTGTCCGTGATGAATTCAATGTTTTGGTGTTATTGAAGAAAAAAAATATACTCTATAATAAGGATGTAGGAATAAAGTTAAAAATGCAGAATAACCTGCTTCTTAACCTCGTGAGACCCAGTGAATCTTAACCTTGTTAGGCCCACCGTACTACAAACAGGAGGATTTTTTAAGTGGGAATTTGAATCTACTACCAAGGAAATAAAGTTCATTTACCTTTGCTCTTAAATAGCATTTTCAAATTTGAAGCAAATAAAAATGAACTTTATTCATATTAACATATAGTTTCAACTGAATTGCCTTGATTATGTTCCTCTTAAGGCATACTGCCATTAAATGCCATTTTAGAGCAAACGTATTTGGACGTTGTTTCCTTGATTGTAGATTCAAATTCCGACTCCCAAAAATCTCCCTGCTTGTAGTAAGGTGGGCTTCACGAGATTATTACATATTTCACCAACAAACAATTAAATTTGTCTACCTAACAAACAATGTAATCAAGTCAGTCTACCTAACATGCATGAGCATGATATTAGATAACAAAAGATTCTAGGGACGTTATTTCCAGTATTATTATTATGAGTAGGTACTGCTGGATAAGCGACTCCATCCCAATCATACAAAAGCTCAGCAAAAGTCATAAAAATTAACAATCAAATAATTTAAAATCTTAGCTCTTATTGCTGGAGTAATTTCTACCTTATTCCACATTTCGTCATTTTTCTTTGCGTTGTAATGGCGCTAACCCTCTTTTTCCCCCTATAATTTTCAACATATACCGTGGTTTTGTGGGATGGGACCGTATTACCATGATAAATAACTAACAATGTACAATGCTGTGAGAATTCGAACCGGCCTAGGTCTTATCGCTTTAATCGGCTATGTTTTATCAACGAGATATGATGGAAATTACATAACCTAAATATATATAGGCATAAATAACTCACCTTGCCATTAGAAACTGTTTGGTGAGTGACAAGTGTCAAGATACAAAAGTAATCCTCTACTTATGACTGGATATTTATCTTACCTTAAGTTTCTCTAATGTTTTGTAACCAGAGCCATATGATAGTTAAGTCACACATCTAATGACAATCTTCTTCATTAAAAACTAACACGTAAAGTAATTATTAAGCTGTAAAATATTAAACGCTAGCGCAAAAAGCCGGAATAACATCTTTGTGAAGTCAATTTCCACTCGAAGGGCCCGTCGTAACAATATCATCGATGTAAAAAGGTAGGTTTTAGTTCTTTTGCTGCTCCCATAAAAGCATTTTCAACTTATCTGCCTTACCAGTCTGTTCCCCTGGCGGCAAAATAGACATTTTATAGGGTTCTTCAGGTAACTTCAGTAAGTAGTCGTTTTGATCTCTTGAATCGCGAGTGTTGCGATTTTTTTAATGGATGTACCATTTTTTTGGCTTCTGATAGATTGAGGTATTAAAGAATATAATGCAAAAAACATGGCTTAGCGCTTTAGACAAAGTAAAATAACCATCACGATCACCAGGTTTAGGTACGATATGAATCCAGAAGAAAACGAGTGACTCTTGAAAATCTTACAATAAAACAGAAATACCGAAGCAATATGGTAGTTTAGATAAAAAAATACGTGTGCAAGATCTCGATATTATCAATACGTAAAGATAACAGAGATATAAACGAATAGTTCGTTGCAGAACCCCAGCTTTATCAGCATTATTCCTAACAGACTTTTTACTTTGCAACGAACTAACACGATTCCCTCGTAGCCCGAGGGTAATAGGCATGGATACACTTTACACAAATTGCAATCGCTCTTGTACAATTTAATAACTGATTAATTTATAACCCTCCGTTGAACTAATGGAGTGTCAAACTATAAAGAATGGGAGATAAACTGCAGCAGGTTTCCTATTTGTTTTAATTGGAAATTGCAACGTTAACTGCGTTTTGCAAACAATGTTGCGTTTGTTGGTTAGCGATGGAGTTGTAAATTTATGGGAGATAATTGTTGCGCTAAGTTTCGAATGTTTCGATTAGAAAATCATGAGACGCTATTAAATCTACCTGGCTAACGAAATTGCTTTGTGCGCTAACTTTCATGCTAAGGTTATGTTAGCGATGTAATTAGGTTTCATTCAAGCGAGATGACAAATTTCCGCGTAAAGCAAGCAAAAAAATTGCAATTTCAAACTCAGCAATGACCCAATTGTAAGCATCAAATTGCCTTGAAAGCTGCATGCGTGCGTAGTCTCGATGACAAGCAACTAACCATGTAGACCACAAGCGTGGATTGAAAAATGACAGTTGTAATATTAAATAATGATGTACTTAAAAATGGTAAACCTTGCGAAAATTCGGCATAAATTAACAATTAAAGGTAAAGAACTTGTTATGCTAAATACCACCATTAAGTAAACAAGCTTAAAATTAAAATTACCTTGACAGTCGTTTAATCAAAAGCGGCAAATTTAGTTTCTAAGGTAACTAATAGATTCCTTCGTCCAGTGAAGGTATAAATTAAACTTGACGTAATGCGTAGTGAGAGACAAGCTTGATAATGTTTTCTGACTTGCCTTGAACCTAGTCATATATTTCAATATTAATCCTGAATTAGCATGGCCCTTGGCGTTAAATCGATTTGTGTTATCTATCAACTAGAGCTCTTGAGCTGTCTTTAATGATATTATTACGATGCAGATGCATTTTTAAACCAAACCCGTCATTAGACTTGTTTGATGGTCCAATGACAGTGAAGCCAGCCCACTGTGATGTTATAGTGAATTTAAACAAAAAATTAAATACAGTAAGTATATTCTACTTTTAGCACTAGATAATTAAGTCCATTTACAGTATTAGATAGATGAGAAGTCAATCCTGACACATTGCACAACTATGAAGTTTCTGAATATTTTAATGTTGAC
Organism: Acleris holmiana; assembly: GCA_949316455.1. Lineage (NCBI taxonomy): Eukaryota > Metazoa > Arthropoda > Insecta > Lepidoptera > Tortricidae > Acleris > Acleris holmiana. Next base: position 3,174,002 of record OX438766.1, read on the forward strand.
AGCAGTAAAATAATGCTATTATTATACCTTCACACACAGCAAATAAGTTAAGCAGGACCTCTATGCTACTGCGTTATAACGATATCGCGTTTGACCTGTTTTAGAATCGTTTATGTCACAGTCGCCATTATTGTTAGTGACATAAGAGTTATCAAAACGTTGACAATACGGAAACACGTCAAATACAATATTGTTATTACCGTGTAGAATCCCAGCCCAGTTATCTGCCTGGTACTAAAGAGTCCGACAAGTGGCAAAGGAGTCCTCTTCATTTTGTCCAAGACAAGTCTGGGGCATTATGGCCGTGTTCATCGCGTGACTAAACGTGGATAAAAGTCACTTTCTGAAAAATGCAGTGCGAGAATAACTAATGCTTTATCCATCGCGATAAAAGCGACCATAATACAAGTCCTGGATTTGACAAAGGATTTAATTTATCTTACTCGTAATTTTGTTTTAGGTATATCTCAACTTTGGGCTCTGTCAGTTGTAACCTTGGCTCATCAATACGGATGCATAAAAAGCTACTCTCAGTTAGCCGCTTTTCTACTACTTCTGCGAGAAATGTCCAATAATCGGTCCCATTGTCGCTAGCTACGGTAGTTTAAAGTAACAAGTGACGTTCAATCCACTATCGGACAGAGTGTTGAACATTTCGCAGAAGTTTTCTTACAGATAGGAACGATGTAGTTTATTGTTCTCTTTGCTACGCAACATATCAGAAAATGAGTCTAAGTGTTGATCGTTGTAGGTTTTAGTCTGTTTCTCGGATGTATTTTTTTCTGTTTTTTTCTGGTTAATCAGACTATCATCTTGCATTGTTCTTGCTTATTCTATCCAAGGTTAACGGGAAGAGCTCCAATATGGGATAAATTCTCCTGTCTACATTTTCTATATCGATGCAAACATGTCTTGTAATCGTCAATCTAGTTGTTATGTGCTCTTTATGGCAAGAATAACGAAGTTTCTCGAACTGTTTATGATTAGAACTGATTATGATTATGTTTTTTCCACTCGCGTACATATCTAACGTTATGTACGTGAGTAGGAATCGACCGATAAGGTAATACGTCACATGTTGACTTATGGGCAGTGATAAAACTCACGCACGGGGAAGTGAACCCAGAACGAGGTCAACAAGCATACTTACCCTTTCTGGACAAGGATGTCTTTTTTTACACAAATATATATTTATAGGAGTTAATTATCGAGGTATTCAAGTAAAATTAACGCTCGTGTAGAAGCTACAAAACAAATAATTATAGTGTTAAAGATTTCCGTTGTCGTTGTTTCGAAGAATTTGGCCATATTTTTGGGCTGCATTTATCTTTGGATCAATTTTAGCGATCTTCTCTATATGATGGTAATGATAAATTTAACTGTCAGATAATTGTACCTGGGAATTAAAAAAACGGCCTTTATTCGATAACCAAAGAAATAAGTAAAGTTACGTTATGTGAAGCCAAATATTTACCTAACACTAGTTAGTTAAATGTAAGACATCTCGCCATTTTTCAAACTTCGTCAGTCAATATAGATGTTAGGAAAAATGTTATTGAGACTAAAGTATGAATTAACGATTGGACACTTCGCTAAGTGAATGACCGTCTCTTTGCATCACCAATATGCAGCAATGAAAGACCTACACCACACTAGATAAATTTGATGTCTAACCAAACAAAGGTGAATGAGCTATCGAAATATTCCATCCTTTCAAACTGAAGTTAAATGTCCCCCATTCTGCACTAACAATTACGACGTCTATCCAACGTCACTTCTGCCAAGTTGTCATTACAAATGACACTTCAACATGCAACTTGTTCCGACAAAATCAAGCAATATCAAACTTAAAGTCAAAGTACTAAAACACTTCCTGATTTTAAGGATTGCAAGTTAAGTTGGTATTTTGGTCTTTAGCATACGAATGCTTTATTTTCATACTTCAACAAGAATAAACATCGCAATCACCTAACTACTTACAATTCCAAGGTTTTTGTGTTAATTTGTTTGGTCTAAAGACTTTGACAGTGACTCCGGGCCTAAATGATGAGCAAATTGTATTGGTATCTTGTGTTGTTGCTTATATTCGGCTTAGCAAAACGTTTAAGAGTTCACCCACCTTTTTGGAAGTGAAATTTACTATTTTTATAAGCTTTTTGCAAGCTGGAACGACTTTAAAACATTTTTCTTGTTCAATTTTGTATACTTTCTAGTTGGTCCCATTTCCAGCACGTCAAGATCTGATGATGGGATCTTGGAGAAATCGAGGGAACTCCTCAAATGTTTTACCGGGTGTAAAGGTCTGTAGTAGGAGCAATAAATTGAGGGATTGTTTCTACTCTATAAACGTAGCAACATTTGTACTACAACTTAAAAAAAAATGTAATTTAATATTTAGGATTTTTTCGAACAAACTTAATAGCATTTTCAATATACTCCATCCAATAGTCTAGTTGACGTCAGCTGTCAGCCTACAAACTTCGTCGTTTTCGCAATACATTGCTTGCTTGGAAAATCTAAATTCATGAATATTTGCTAAACAATAAGTTATTTTCAAAAGTTGTAGAATAAATATTGCTACGTTTATAGAGTAGAAACGATCCCTCAATTTATTGCTCCTATTACAGGCCACACCCGGTAGGAATAATTATACGTGGACGACATAACTTACCAGTATTATGATCACTAAAGTATATGACAAAGTATTAAAAACTAACCTTCTTGCTTTTTTAAAGACGGTTTTTAGTTTTACACACTTATTATTAACTTGCTATGTATGTAGGTATGTGCGGGTCAAATCTTGCAAGGAAGATTTGACCGCCTTCCGATTAAGCTGAAATTTGGTACCTACGTAACTTCGATGACAATATGGCACCACCGAGCTGGTTTGATGATGGAGTTGGAAAGTGGCGACAGGATCTCCGCTAAACTTAACGTAGATCCACCGAGGTCGGCCTCATTATGTTGGTCTTCATAAGGAGTAAATAACTTTGCAAAAAAGTACAGTCGACAGCAAAAGCTTGTCCCAAAAAAATATTTTTTGACAAAATCTTACATTAGTTTAATCTTAAGTAAGCCAGTCAGAATTATCATTAAGCGGTTAATGCAGTTCCATGACTTTAGATCATTATTGTGATTCACGGTCGATATTTACATAATATCGATAGTATTTATTTAACCTGTCCTTCCGTATTTGCGAAGTAAAGGTAAAAGAGCTAGGAACTTTACGAATCAGTAATGGGTTGTTATCCAGCAAAGTTATTTACCTAAAGTCTTGCTTACATATAATATATAATTACTCGTATCATAATACATTGAAAAAAAAAAAGAATCCTACAATATGCTCAGTATTTTTGAGTTTGATATAATTCATTCATTACTCACATTTCTTTATTCAGTTAGGATTTTACATTGTCATACTGTCACATTCGTGTTACATTATTGCGTAAAATATATAGTATATTAATTTCAATAATTTCAAAATGAATAACATTATTACAGTCGTTAGGCAATTAAGTACTTATGTTGGAATAAAATAAAAAAAACATAATCAAACACGAAATGGACTAACACTTAAAATCAAAGTAAGAGGTCCAGTGTTGCCAATTTTGACACACGACTGAGAGAGAGCTGCCAATTTTATGTTTGCAGTAACTCATGAGGTTCAGTTAAGCAGAATTGACATGTTGAGTGAAGATTGGACACGCCGTGTATGGTCTGTCTATGCATAGCGTGTCGCGACGTCTCGCGATATGTAAATATTTGTCTATAGCAACATTGTCTACGGAGCATTCCCGCCTTAATCTTTGATTGTCTATGGTAAGATGTCACCCATAAACTTTACATTCTTAACATAGTTTCATAGTTGTGCAAGTGAAAGTGATAATAAGTTCGATTCATCCAAACTCCTGAGCTGTTATAGAAGCTAAGTGCTTATTATCTAAGTGCTTATTATCTAAGTACTTATTATCTGGGTACTTATTGGCTAAGTACTTATTAGCTAAGTATTACCTAAGTAATCAAGTCTTACAAGTAATGTTCGCTGAGATGCTAAGTGTCCTGAGTAGGTACACTTAGTATCAAAGCGTCAAATTTATGATTGTTTGAGTATGATCTTTATGAATATTATATGCCAAGTTTCTATATGACCTTTCCACGTGCTGTGTATGATAATGCCCGAGTGCCTATCATTTGGCCCGGAAGAGAGTGATGGTTGTAATCCAGCTCAGTGTCCATGGGTTCTGACTTGTCAGACCCAGTGGACTGCCAGGGTGGCTGTGTCCAGCCCTGTGTTTATGAGATATCTCAGTAATGCCCCGAGTGCCTATTGTGTTGGCCCGGAAGAGAGTGATGGTTGTAATCCAGCTCAGTGTCCATGGGTTCTGTCTTGACAGACCCAGTGGACAGCCAGGGTGGCTGTGTCCAGCCCTGTGAATGTGTGATGAGAGAGGTTTAATTATATCTGACACTAATATGGAAATGGTACAGTTATCAATATAACATTAAATTTGATGGTTGGTTAAGCCAACCGGTTTACAGCTTGGCATTTAATCCCTTGACTTTGTGTGTGTGCTTTGTGTGTGGCTTAAGCCGTGGCTTCAACTGCGGTTGAAGTCATAGTATTTATTTTAACTACAGGTGGTGACCAATTTACTACCAACCAATAGCAGTGGCACCATATTTGTGAGCCACATTTAATGAGAGAGATGATGATATAACAGCAGGGAGTGAGGACCTAGCAGGATCTGTCGCCAGGTATGAGATCACATTATTACTATTACTATTGCCATTGATCAATACACATACATTACAATGAACCCCGTTAAGTGTTATAATCAACAAACCCCCACAAATCAACGTAACACATAATAAATAAACTATATATATATAATTAATGTCGCTGTGCCACTTTCTGCTATTATGTTTATACAGTCTGAGACTCATTGTACGCCATGAGTGGCGTGAGTCTGGCTAGAGATAATAGTAGAATATAATGATACTAATATATATAAAAGGAGGCGGCGACATTTATGGTGAAGGTTGCTAAGGGATATGTATGTGTATCCAAAAGAATAATCAAATTGGGTAAAGAATATATTAATAATTTTCTTATAAGATCAATGTGCGGTTGGTAATTTTGTGACTCATAGCGACATCTAGGGATGACTAGTAGAACTAAAGTTGTGTATTTGGTTTACATAATAATATTGTTTTGAAATCGAACTTATTTGAATGCTGTGTTTGCTTGTGTAAGTTGAATAAAATTGTATTTTATTAAACTTATATTGCAAGTTAAGCATAATTATATAAACGTGACTTAATAATAATTACTTAATTTTGTAGGCGCCATTTTTGGCCTTCAGCCATGTTAGGTATAATTGAATTCAATCAGAAAAATCAACGTGAATCTTAGTAGAATTTGTATTAATACAAATATTTTATTATTATAACGATAATAATCAGTGGATTAATGTATTATTTGTGAATTTGCGACATTTTTCGTTGTTTAAGAATGTTTAGCACGTAAGCTTGTATGTATAACGGAAGTACCGAATAAGCCGTAGATGACAAATTTCATAAAAGGAAATTTATCTTTAACTTATCTAATTCTTACTAATAAGAACGGATATTTAGTAAATAAGACACATTATTAATTTTACGAAATTATTACACTAAATTTAAGAATATAAAAGAATATTTTATGTAATAAAATATGTTCTTGACTCGTATTTCTCTATAGAAGAGCGCGTATTAAACAAACATGGCCGATTTTGTGCATGAAGCAACAAGTGCGTTCTTACTTTAAAAAAGTATTTATTAAGTAAAGAGGTGGAAATATAAGCAAAAAGTGTGTGAAAATTGTGCGTAATTAACAGGTAAGCAATATATTATGTGGTTAAAGTGTTACTTGTTAGTTTATGTCTAAAAATAGTACTTGCGCCGAAATACACGCGGTGTCGCGAACTTGCCTTTACAAAGTTACAAACCAACTTGAGAAATTAGTAATTTCTAATTAAATATCATAACAAACACAAACAGTTGATGCGTTTGTGAGACTATAAGTGAAATACAATGGCATTACATTAATACACCATTGTTTCGTTGTACAGAAATAGATAGGCTTCCATGCCTGTGACGAGAGTACCTACGTTATTTACAAGTTTTACAACGTCCCAGTTACATGTTAGAGAAATTGTTATTGTAATATCTACATGTATAGTAATACGCTTTTATATCATAGGGAAGCGGCAGCAATTAAAGAAATTAAAGGAGAATTTACGAATTGGTTGCTCTGAAATAACGGAGGCACGCATTTTGAATATTGCAAAGGCGTCACGGCCTCACGGCGGCAATCGAGGTTTCATGGCGGTTTTGTAAGAGAATATACTCAGGTATGTGAGATGCTAAACTACATTTAAAAATCAGTAAATTTGTAATATTTCATTCAGTAAAAGATAAATAATGCATTTATACTTACATCGATAGAAATATTTCATGAAACTAGCTACGTAGTAGGTTTGTGTTTACGCTAGTTTGAGATAGATAGCGCTGATGTCAATTTTATACATTGACAGGTTTAAATAATATTATATTTTGTTTTAATTAAATGAAATTAATAGATTGAAAAAAGATAAATAAATTTAACAAAATATTTAGTTTAATGAAAGAATATACATTCATTTGATAATGTTACATTTTTGAGAGATCTAAAGTTATTACATTTAAAATTAATGAAACAAATGAAAATACAAGTTACATTTGTGCAAATAAAAATTGTGTGTTTAATGATAAAGTAAAGTAAAGCATAATTCTTATTTAATTGATTTAGAGAAATTTATTGTTTTATTACTATATTTTGCTTAGTAGAGTAAGAACATGGTTATTTATTTTCTAAATTTTTTTTTTTGTGTTATGTTATTATGTACACATGAATATCCGCGTATATACTATGACTACTACCACCATAGTGTGTATAAGTAGATGTATAGCAAACCATGCTTGATATGCAAACATTCATTTTAAACGGTATACAGTTGTCAAAGGTGATAATTAGTTATGAACAAATAATAACTATTTGATATTAATACGAACATGGTTATATTATTCTTACATTTCTTTATGGATTAATTAACAGATTAATAAAACAAGATGGAAGAAATATTGCTAAATAGACTGTCTACATTTGCATCAAATATAAAGAGTTTATCTGATAAGGCTCTCAGTCTGTGCGCGTGTAGTTCGTGGAATGGTGATAATTTGGAACAAGCTAGAATTACAGCTTCAAAGTTACAATCTATACTCAACAGATTTAATGCTGATTTATACCAGTATTTCAACACGTCAGTCTGTCCAAATGCAGATGAAGTATCTAATTTGACATCGATTCAGTTAGAGGGAGAAGAGACACTGGCTGAGCTTGATGCTAGAGTTCAAGTTAACAAGGACATTCGTACTTCAAGTTCGGATTTGAATAGCAGCAGAGGCAAATTACCTGAATTAAATTTAACTTCATTCAAAGGCGACGTCCTGGAATGGCATCAGTTTTGGGACCAGTTTAGCTCTAATATTGACCAAAGAAACCTTCGTAATGTTGACAAGCTGCTGTACCTAAAGGCTTCTCTAAAGGGGGAAGCAAAGACAGTAGTAGATGGTTTGGAGACAACAAATGAAAATTACCAGATTGCCGTAAAGACTTTAAAGGAAAGATATGGTAAAGGCGTACAAATAATTGATGCTCATTACTCTACACTTTACAAAATGAAAAGAGCTGAAACGTCAGAAGATTGTAGAAAAACATTAGACGAGATTGAAAGACATCTTAGAGTTTTACAATCATTAGGAGAAAACACGAATCATAATCATCTACGATTCCTGATCATGGAAAAGTTCCCGGAAATATCATATATGAGATGAAGATGAAAATAAGCACCGAATCAATAGATGAAATGAGGAAACAGCTAAATATAATAATTTCTGCAAGAGAAGATGCTAAAAGAGCTTGCGAAATGAATGAATGTAAAAAGGCTAATTACACGGCTGAAACGTTACACATAAGAGAAGCAAGACCGAAAAGAGTTTTCAATGGCTTTGAATTTAATAAAACTGAAAGGAGACATCAGAAGTACAGACCCAACACTTCTGTACATAACAAAACATTTATACCAAAGAAAAGACAACATGAGGAAAAAATAAATGAAAATAAAAATTTCTATAACAAGCGAAGAAAGTTATCTTGTATCTTTTGTCAGGATACTCATTTTAATGATAAATGCACTAAGTTTAAAACAATATCAGAAAGAAAATTGAGGTTGAACAACCGATGTTACAATTGTTTTCAAAAGGGACACCTGAAGAAGTCTTGTAAAAGAACAGTGATCTGCCCGCACTGTGGTATAAATGGACTTCATAATAGAGCATTGTGTCCAAAGGAATTGAATAAGGGTAAAAAGGCTACCAATACTTTACATGTTAATGAGAAAGGATCTACAGTTTTACAAACTGCTATTGTCAACGTGATGGGACAAGATGGAACTTCAACGAAATGTCGTATTTTACTGGATTCTGGAAGTCAACGGAGCTATGTTACAAAAAATATTGCAAAGGATTTAAACTTAGCAATTGAAGAAGACAACCACTTATTTGTTTTTACCTTTGGTTCTAAGAAACCACAGGAACTGGATAGTCCTTTGGTGAAACTGAATATAACAACAAGGACAAACCAAACTAAAACGTTATTTGCTAATGTTGTACCTTCGATAACTCATGGAATTTGTTATCCTAAACAGGAACTTACCGAGTGGACTTACCAAGATAAGTACACACTTGCTGATGATGGTTCATTGTCAGACCGTGTGGACATCTTAATTGGAAATGACTATTATTATTCACTTATGTCAATGGAAAAAATACAAATCAAGGAAAACTTGTACCTAGTAGACTCTGAATTGGGATGGATTCTTTCTGGGAAGACTAAAAATAAATCAAGCGACAATTTATCAGTTCTTACCTATTTTCAATCATCTTGTGAGATAAAACTGAATAAACCAGATCTACCTTTGGATAATGGAAACTTAAAGTTTTTATGGGACTTGGAATCTATTGGCATTACTGACTCTCCTAAAATTAACAGAGACGAAGAAGCAATTAAACATTTTAATGAGAATACAATATTCAAGGATAACAGATATTTTGTGAACTGGCCTTGGAATGAGTATCCACCGGATCTACAGTCTAACTTCAGTTTAGCATATGGTCGTTTAGTAAGTTTGTTAAAACGACTGGACTCTAAGACTTTATCGGCTTATGACCAAACTTTAAATGATCAGTTAGAAAAGGGTATCATAGAGCTGGTACCGACTCAAGACAAGGTTGAACATCCTGTTCACTATTTACCACATCATGGAATTTCAGCACCTGGGAAAACACTCAGAATTGTATATGATGCTTCGGCGAAAATAAAGGATGGCAAAAGCTTGAACGAATGTTTGTATTGCGGACCACTAATGTTAGAAGATTTAACTGGATTATTAATAAAATTTAGATGTCATGCTGTTGGAGTAACGGCAGATGTCGAAAAAGCTTTCTTACAGATAGGTCTTAAAGAAAGGGATAGAGATGTGACAAGATTCTTATGGTTAAAAAATACTAGTCAAATGGCAACTGAAGATAATCTTATACATTTCAGATTCACGCGTGTTCCTTTCGGAATCATAGCAAGTCCGTTTCTGCTGAACGCTACCATAAAGCATCATCTACTGAAATCTGAAAGTGAAAATGTAAGGAAGATAGCAAATGACATATATGTGGATAACCTGCTGACTGGTTCAAATACCACAAAAGAAGCTTTGGAACTCTATAGAGAAAACAAAGAAGCATTTCAACAGATCTCCATGAATCTTCGTGAATGGAGTTCCAATTCAAAAGAATTCATGCAGTGCATTCCTGACACTGGTGAAAACAAGATAGTAAAAACATTAGGACTGAATTGGGATATAAACAAAGATACTCTTAGCTTGAAAACGACGAATAAGATCAATCCATATACCAAAAGAGGTATTTTAAAGACAATCGCAGCAATTTATGATCCATGTGGTTTTACAGTACCCATCTTATTGCCAGCTAAATTATTACTACAAGACCTATGGAAGGCAAAAACCAAATGGGATACGACGTTGTCTAAGGATATGGCTGATAGATGGAAAACCATATTAGAAGACTTAGAGCAGGTCAATTCAATATGTCTACCAAGAAACATAACTAAGTCAAATGACAAGGACTGTCAGCTTCATTGTTTCACTGATTCGTCTACACTAGCATATGCTGCTGTTGTATACATTGTGCAGAGTAACAATGTAAAATTTGTAATTGGTAAATCACGGCTGGTTCCAATAAAGGACCAAGAAAACCTAAAGATACCTAGGTTAGAGCTCCTTGGAGTTCTAATAGGAAGTCGATTAATTAATTATGTAATGAAATTCCTTCAACTAAATGTAACGCAACAAGTGTTATGGACCGACAGCCAGATAGTTATAGATTGGTACCGATCTAACAAACTGCTAGTACCATTTGTATCAAGAAGGATTCAGGAGATTAAAGGTAACAAGAACTTAACAATAAGATACGTTCCATCTGGATTTAATCCTGCTGACGTAGCGACGAGGCCTACAAGTTCAAAAGAAGATCATGTAAGATGGTTGACTGGACCAGACTTTTTATCTCAAAAACCAGCTACATGGCCTGTTGGCCCAATCAGAGACACTTCTCTTTTGGCGGGGGAGGGTCTCTCGAATGCTGATGAATCATCAATGGAAGTAGATGTATATCCTGATGAAGGTTATCAAAACTTACCAGAACTGGAAATTCAAACTGTTGGACTGACTTATGTTAAGGAAAACCAAGAAGAGGCAAATACACTTAATACAAAGGATTTACTGACGAATTCTGCAATATCACCAATCACGGGTACGAGAATTAACTCTCAAGTGCAGGAAATAAGAAATCTGCAGTTACGATCATTTCCAGAAGAATTTAAGGACAAGAAGACACACCTGGCTCGCAATCTAGGTTTATTCATCGACGTCGACGGACTCCTTCGTTGCGACGGTCGTCTGACACATTCGGATTTATCTTACGATGCTAAACATCCGATACTTTTACCTAAAGATTGCAGCTTCACAGTAAACATAATAAAACAGGCACATGAGCAAAATCATCATGTTGGTGTGCCCCACACATTAAGCATAGTGAGACAAAATTACTGGATACCTCAAGGTAGAGCGCAAGTGATTAAAGTGATAAACAAATGTCCACAATGCGTAAAGCATGGCGGTGGACCGTATGCTTTGCCTGCTACCCCAGCTTTGCCAGTAGAAAGGGTGAAGTACGCGTCATCATTTACATATGTAGGTGTAGACTACTTTGGCCCAATGTTTGTAACGTCAGAAGATGGCAAGAAGAAGAGGTGGATTTGTCTATTCACATGCCTGGTTGTACGAGCTATCCATCTTGAGATAGTAAAGGATCTTACTGCTGATGAATGTATGTTAGCATTTCGACGATTTATAGCAACTAGAGGAGCACCAACATTAGTAATAACTGATAATGCACTACAGTTTAAATTACTCTCTGAAGTTATAGCGGGTAATGGTTTGTCTAAGGAGAATTTAAGATGGAAATTTATACCTCAAATGGCTCCCTGGCATGGAGGTGTATATGAACGGCTTGTGGCTATAGTTAAACATAGTTTAAAAAGAACCTTACAAAAACATTTGCTTAGTGATAATCAATTGCTGACTATCATGAAAGAAGTTGAAGCAGTAGTTAATACAAGACCTCTCACTTATGTCGGAACTGGCTTAGAACATGTACTCAAACCTGCAGACTTTTTAACACCTGGAAAATGTCTAGCTATTCAGGGGTCAACGAACCAAGTGTCATCTTTGGCTACTACTACAAAACAACAAATGGTCGAAGGATGGAAACGAGGTGAAACCATTATGAAGGAATACAAGGACATGTTTATAAACCAGTATTTATTGAGTCTAAGGGAACGGTATAGACACTCACCAAAACAACCCAGAGTTAAGGCTCATGATGCTCCTTGTATTGATGATATTGTACAAATAAAAGGTGACTCAAAGAATCGAGAAAATTGGAAGGTTGGACAGATTGTTGAGCTGATCAAGGGTGCAGATGGACTATGCAGAGTAGCAAAAGTAAAAGTTGGTAATACCATATTTACAAGATCCATTGCTCATTTGTATCCCTTGGAAGTTGATGAATCTGAGCCACAAAGTAATCTTTCTTGTGAAAATGTTGAATCTAAGACAACGCCAAGAACACATGAAATTGATACTGAAGAAACTCCAGATACACCAGTAGCTGTGATAGAAGAAGTGAATAACTTGCAGCCTGATATACTTACAAACGAAATAGAAAATTGTATAGATGTAACAAATAAAAACACAGACACGACGCAAACCACGGATGAGACAATTGAGAGCACAGATATGACAAATGATAACACGGATATGACACATGATAGTAATGAGATGGATACTGATACTATTATGAGAGATAATGAATTAGTTAAAGAACAGTCTATAGAAGATAAACAGAAACGAGTTGCTGCGGTCCGAGCTCTGGAGAAAATCAGGGAATGGACGAGCCACTTGATGACTACCTTGCTCTAGCTCGCCTCGGCGGGTGTGTCGCGACGTCTCGCGATATGTAAATATTTGTCTATAGCAACATTGTCTACGGAGCATTCCCGCCTTAATCTTTGATTGTCTATGGTAAGATGTCACCCATAAACTTTACATTCTTAACATAGTTTCATAGTTGTGCAAGTGAAAGTGATAATAAGTTCGATTCATCCAAACTCCTGAGCTGTTATAGAAGCTAAGTGCTTATTATCTAAGTGCTTATTATCTAAGTACTTATTATCTGGGTACTTATTGGCTAAGTACTTATTAGCTAAGTATTACCTAAGTAATCAAGTCTTACAAGTAATGTTCGCTGAGATGCTAAGTGTCCTGAGTAGGTACACTTAGTATCAAAGCGTCAAATTTATGATTGTTTGAGTATGATCTTTATGAATATTATATGCCAAGTTTCTATATGACCTTTCCACGTGCTGTGTATGATAATGCCCGAGTGCCTATCATTTGGCCCGGAAGAGAGTGATGGTTGTAATCCAGCTCAGTGTCCATGGGTTCTGACTTGTCAGACCCAGTGGACTGCCAGGGTGGCTGTGTCCAGCCCTGTGTTTATGAGATATCTCAGTAATGCCCCGAGTGCCTATTGTGTTGGCCCGGAAGAGAGTGATGGTTGTAATCCAGCTCAGTGTCCATGGGTTCTGTCTTGACAGACCCAGTGGACAGCCAGGGTGGCTGTGTCCAGCCCTGTGAATGTGTGATGAGAGAGGTTTAATTATATCTGACACTAATATGGAAATGGTACAGTTATCAATATAACATTAAATTTGATGGTTGGTTAAGCCAACCGGTTTACAGCTTGGCATTTAATCCCTTGACTTTGTGTGTGTGCTTTGTGTGTGGCTTAAGCCGTGGCTTCAACTGCGGTTGAAGTCATAGTATTTATTTTAACTACAGGTGGTGACCAATTTACTACCAACCAATAGCAGTGGCACCATATTTGTGAGCCACATTTAATGAGAGAGATGATGATATAACAGCAGGGAGTGAGGACCTAGCAGGATCTGTCGCCAGGTATGAGATCACATTATTACTATTACTATTGCCATTGATCAATACACATACATTACAATGAACCCCGTTAAGTGTTATAATCAACAAACCCCCACAAATCAACGTAACACATAATAAATAAACTATATATATATAATTAATGTCGCTGTGCCACTTTCTGCTATTATGTTTATACAGTCTGAGACTCATTGTACGCCATGAGTGGCGTGAGTCTGGCTAGAGATAATAGTAGAATATAATGATACTAATATATATAAAAGGAGGCGGCGACATAGCGTGTCCAAATTATGCTAATTTGGACACGCTACGTTTGCATTCGCACTCTTTAACGGCCGAACCCTATATTCAAAGCGCGAATAGATAAGGCTTACTTCGGGTTGAAATTTGACATTTGCCCATACAAAATGACGTGTCAATTTTTTATCCGAAATAAGGCTATCTGTCCGCGGTTTGAAAATAGGGTTCGGCCGTTAGAGTTGTACGAAAGATTTCGATAGTTTAAGGTATTACAAAGTACAAACGATTTTAGTTTTTGTTACCTCAAAGGGAAACCTTCGATTTTAAGATTGTGTTGGATAGGAAATAAACTTGCGTAAAACACCAGAAATACGCTGCACGCTGCTGCTAAATATATACGAATTACAAACGAAATATAATAAAACTTTTTTATCAGTAGTTACATAGAATCACTCGAAACGAGTTAAAACTTACCCATTTACACTCGGCATTTACATTAAATAACAACGTTTTTGAGAAAAAATAAACGAGTTAACGTTATGTGAAAACTTTCCTCGTAAAAGACAATGGTTTGAACGAACGAATTTATTTTTTGCCTCGTGAAAACGGCTGCATGTGACAGTTCTTTTTCTGTTTAAAAAAAAGAGCTCCTTTTTTAAACGCGTTGAATGATGAGACGTTTCCGCTGCGCGATCTTTAAGACGTTTTAGTCTGTGGTTATTATCTAAGTATATTATTAAGACAATGGGTAATATTAATATAACCTAGGGTATTATTGTCTATGGGTCACTGTTAATAATTGAGATGTCAACTTGCAACTGTCAGTCGTTAGATAATAATTCCTTAATTCCTTAACTTATAAGATTATCGTATTCGGTTATATATATTACTACCTTAATAGGTTAAAAACCCATTCAAGCCTTAATTCCTTATTACATATTTTATCTTTCGATACTGGATTTGCTTTATCGAAATGATTAATTGATTATTGAGCATACGAATATCAAACCTATCTTTAGTCTAATTTTATTGGTTCTGACTGAGATTTGTTTATTATCCATATTCTGTGTATTCGTATATTTAACGATTTAAAACAGTTATTCGCAGTATTAGTTAAAAATAAAAAACTGGGCAAGAGCATGTTGGACCATGCTCAGAGTAGGATTCCGAAGCTGTTAACTATTACAAATATAAAAAATTACATGTAATAAGTAACTAATTTAATAATGCGCAATACGATTGATAATTTCAATTTTCAACGAATGTATGAGCTACTTCTTTGTTATTATTATTTTATTTTGATCAATCGACCTGAAACCGGCGACTGTTTTGTGAATTTTGCTGTAAGTGGTTTAGAATATCGCATATTCACGAATCGTTTTAACGTCTACAAGGTATGAAAAAATTACCATTAATTGCTGTAAAAGTCATCTAAAAAATGAATGAATTACTTTTTACCATCTTTATATAACTTTTTGTGTAAAAAAATAATTAACTTTGTAAACACATTTTAGCACGTGCTTTCTCAATGTAAAATATTCAAAATAACTGACGAAAATAACAAGAAAATGAAAATGAATGGGTTTGTGAAAACAGTTTTCTAAATAAGTAATCCGTTTAAGAAATATTAAGCTTTAAAGCGCTAATTTTTGTTAGACTCAAGTGTCTCCCCCCCCTATGATTAATTTTGTGACATTTGATTGTCGTTTGGTTTTTAAACCAGTCGCGTCACTGGTACATCACGTGACTTTTAGTGTGACGCGATCGACAAGCTAGTTAGCGAACGCAACTTGGCCAGGGCCTCTGTAAGAGAGACAAATTTCGTCAGTTGTAATTCATTTTAGTAACAAACTTAAGTGTATATTAGCCCAAGAATTGGGGTCAGCCAGTCCCAGAGATGGGCATTAACAGATTAACTTTTTTAACAACTAATTAATCGATTAAACAAACAAACGTCACAAAATTAATCACGATCAATTTTATCGCGATTAAATTAATCGACGGAGTACACGAATGCCGATTAATTAATCTAAAGAAAATTAATCTAATTAATTAATTAATTAATTAATTAATTAATTAATTAATTAATATATTCCTCGATAAATTTGAGTTTTACATTTCAAATTACACTAATTCTACAACCATTTATATTTTTTTTATTAAATAAGTAGCATGCAGGTATTTCGGGAAGTTATTATTTATAATTCAAGTTTATTCACATCGGTTAACAATAAAAATAATGTATTCAAAGTATGTCAGTCGTATTTATAAATAGCTATCAATTGTTTGGGCAGCGAACCAGTAGTTAGAATACGCCATTGATAAAGTCGTCAATAGTATAATATGCGTCAGATACCTACTAGTTAAGCCTTTAATTTATTAACAAAATGCCTCATATTTGGCGCATTTTGGGGCCTAATTGATTAACAATTTAGTCGCTGTTAATTAATTGGTGATTATTTTAATTGTGCCTAAATTAATCGAAACTTTTACCAATAAGATTAATCTATCGGCATTTTTAATCGTTAATCATTAGTCGATTGTATTTTGCCCATCACTGGCCAGTCCCTAAGTTCTTCAACCCCCTTTTTATTATTATTTAAACAAAATATTTCTTAAGCTCTACGCCCGAAATCTGAGTTCGCAGTTACGTTATGCTCTGCCTCTTTCGTACAATACCATTAAGAATGAAGAGCGAAAAGGAGCCTTCTAGTTCGGTATTAGCCACATTCTTACAATAACTGACCCTCGATGAAATTTTGTGTGCATATCGGGTAGGTCTGAGAATCGGCCAACATCTATTTTTTATAAACCTAAGTGACATGAAAGAAAAAAAAATTGAAGCGGGCGAAGCCGCTGGCGGGTCGCTATAGTAATCTGTATACAATTCTTACTTTTTTTTATCGAAGTGTGACTTCTAGTTTTTCATGTTTTACAGTTCAAAGCGTTGAAATCAATGGAGTTTTTTAAATTATTATTTATGTAGGTACCTAATTGGAATTAAGAAATAGTCTATTTTGACATATAGAAAAAAACTCAAAGCCAAAATGCGCATCATAGAAGATAATAGGCCTACTACCTGCCGTTACCTACCTATTTAATGGCCAGGTACCGAGAAAGTAACAATTTATCTACAGTGGTTGGGTGATTCTTATTCTTACGTGTTTTTGTGTGATTTGTAAGAATTGAATATTTTTTTCAGAGAAATCAATAAATTTTATATCAATTTACTTAGTAAATTACCTGTAACATCATGTCTGAATATAATTTTTAAAATAAAATGATTATAAAGTTGTTTAAAAAAAATTACAACTCCAAAATGTCACGGACCGTGTAGTGTGAGATTGCCAAATTTGGAAATAATATATTTTTTTTTGAAGAAATTTGATTTGTTTTCGCGTAATATTACAGCAATCCCGCAAGACTAATCTATGTTCTATGTGGCTGTAAAAATTTAAAAAATAAAAAAAGATCCTTTTTTGATTTTGAACAACATAAAGTTTGTGAGTAATTTTTGTGTCACGACCATGTGCGATACTTTAAAAATGTGGGACTCGGTAGAAAAGTATCTTTGATGCTAGTAACCCTTTTTAATATTTTTTAGAACAGTAACACAGTCTTCATACCAGTTTTGCTAAGGGCTGAATGTAGTGTGTCTCGCAAAAAAAAACAACTCATTTACATATTTGAAAAAAGGGACAACCTTAACACGTCAACGCCGTGTACGATTTTTAAAGGCAAGTGCCAGTTTCACGCTATTGTTTTAAACATAATTTGTACCTCATACAGTGCTTTTTAAGATAATTACTTAAGATTTGCTAAATCATGACTAGTTTATAGGTTATACCGAACACGTTTCAAATTGTCACGGCCATGGTATGTAAAAAATGTCACCACCATGGACTCTTTGAGTACATGGTCGTGACATAACAACGCGTGGTCGTGACATTCTATGTTATTTCAATAATTTAATGGTAAAAAAGGTAAAAAAACTAACCCTTATGGTAAAGAATTCGGTGGCTGTCTGTCCGTCTGTCTGTCTGTCACAGCAGATTTTCTCAGCTACTACTAAACGTATCGAAATTTGGCGTAGTTGTACAATTTGCGTGCCCGCATCTATTTACAAATAATAATAGACGATTTTTTTTATATATTAATTGGAAATGGGTGTAAAAGAGGGTTTAAAAGAATTAAAGTAAAGCGGTTATACCAAGTGAGTATCACATGAAAGGGCTTGTTGAGTGAATGAGTCCCGATTTGATACTCGATTATTATGTTTAATATTTACTAATAATACACTCGTAAGCAAAAATATCGAATCACTTTGCATTTTTTCATGTGAACCCAATATCTTTGTAAATTGGTTTATTTTTCTAAATTACTTAAATGTAATTACGTTTCTTGAAATATTAGCTTTATAAAAAGCTATGAAACACAAAAATTGGCCCAGAATTTTTCAGATTATGGGCAATTTCCCGGTTTGTGAGCCTTTACTCGTTACGACGTGCACGACTTGCACTATCCTTGACCCCTATATAACGGGGGTAGAGGGGGGTTCCTTATCAGTCACTTATCAGAAGTCGACCGGTACACATCTCCGCAAAGCCACTGAAGCTCAAGTCGCCGTAGTCGTCCAGCTTCTGCAAGAAGGGCGTAGTCAACGTTCAGTAGCTGCCGAGGTGAATCTGAGCCAATTACAGTTTGTAAACTTTACCAGAGGTTCCACCAAACTGGGTCTTTTACTTCAAGACCAAGAAGCGGCCGCAGAAGGTGCACATCAGAGCGCGACAACCGCTTCGTTGTACTCAATATCTCTCCGAGATCGTCACCAGACTGGAGTTACCATCCAGCAGCGTCTGCGTGAGGTGCGAGGAGTGGTTGCCAGCGAGTGGACAGTGAGAAGAAGACTCAAGGCAGCGAATTTAACACCCAGGAGGCCTGTGACGGGGCCGAGGTTGCTGGCACGGCAACGTACAGCCCGAAGAGCATTTGCAGAAATTCATAAGAATTGGACCCTTGAGCAATGGACCCCAATTCTCTTCTCGGACGAGTGCAGAATATGTCTGAATGGCTGCGACCGAAGGGGAAGAGTCTACAGGAGATCAGAAGAACGATATGCTCAGTGCTGCTTCTCCGAAAGAGTCACCTAGGTGGCTCTGTTATGTTTTGGGGCGACATCTCGTACGACGCGCGGACCGAGCTGGTTTTCGTGCCTAGCGGTGGTCGTGGCGGTGGATTGACTGCTGCCAGGTACATAACGGAAATTCTGGAAGAGCATGTCGTCCCTTATGCTGGTATTTCTGATTAGGGGTTCATGCTAATGCAGGATAATGCCCCTTGTCATACCGCAAGGGTCACCGCTGCCTACCTCCGCGAGGTGGGCATCGAGTCCATGAACTGGCTAGCGATGAGTCCGGACCTTAACCCCATTGAACACATGTAGGACTATCTGAAGAGAAAGGTTCGGGATCGGGATACTGCTCCTGCCACTGTTGACGAGTTGAAGATAGCTTTGCTGGAGAAATGGAATGGAATGGGATGCTATTCCTCAAGACTATGTTAGAAAATTAATTAGATCGATGAAAAATCGCTTAAACTGTGTCAGCAAGGCTAGGGGTGGCAATACCCAATACTAATTTAATAATAATAAATCGTATTGTATGTTAAACGAGCCTTTTATTCCGCCTACTTCCGTTATTCGTGATTTTTTTCAGCCTTTGGGCCTTGAATATTAAATTAGCACATTTTCCAATGCGTTAAATTATTAGCTTTTATTTGGTACCATAACTTTCAGATTCGGGTGGGAAATTACAAAGATATTGGATGCACATGAAAAAATGCAAAGTGATTCGATACTTTTGCTCGCGAGTGTAGGTAGATTCTATGTGATATCGAAACAATGCTGCCTGTGATCAAATAGTTCTAAGAATAAAAGGCTGATTTATCGTATTAAGCAGATGATTAGGTATGTACCTGACGGTATTTTGACAAGATCTCAATTGTGTGTGATTTAATTATTTGATGTTCTCAAAGAAGTCATAACAAATAAAAACTGTTGATTAAACCAATTTAGTGTCCTTTATTGTTTTCAATCACTTTAAACTGGGATGACATTAGTTTAATAAACTTAATATTAACATTTAGAGTGAAAAATATAGAACTGTCACATCCATGTCATACAGTGTCACAGCCACGATCAGTAATGTCACGACCGAGGCACAACCTGTCACATCCGTGTTTATGTACCATTTTTTTTTACCTTTCCTGACGGCATTAAGCTTGCTCATATGCATCGAAAATATGCTTTTGGTATATACTTTCGATGTACATCGCAATATGTCGTGAAAAAAAAAGTTTGATTTTTTTAAGTTATCCGGAGTATTTTTAAGAATCACCCGGTTATAACCCGGGTAGGCTTCCTGTCCAGCCGACCGTCGCACCAACTCACGCGCATCGCCACGGAACGGTGATTGTTTTAAGTTACCGATCTTGGTACCTATTGTTTATTGTATTTTTTAAAACAGCTGTTTGGTAATTGCGTAATGGGTAGAGGTGAAATGTAAATTCGGCGCCAGAAGGTCCCAGGCTACTTTTTTTGGAAATCATTCGATATCAGGCAAAATTTAAAATGTTCATAGAATGTTGTCAGGAAAAAATTGTACCCTATATAGAAGTGGAATTTTCCAGCAAATGCTATAACTATTTTTATGGTGTAAATGTATTTTTAGACACCAGATAAAGAACTACAAGATCCGAAAAAAAAATGAAAACCGGGCGAGAGCATGTCGGACCATGCTCAGTGTAGGGTTCCGAAGCCGTTAAGCACTACAAACATAAAAATCAACAAGTAATAACTAATTTTCTATTCAATTGGTGCCGTCTTAGATGATTTTAGTAGGTAGGTATAAACACTTAAATCGTCTGTATCTCAAGAACCAATGATACATACAACCCCACGTTACGTGTAGGGGAGGTACAGTCGAAGACACTGTTAACTGTACATTTACAATCGAACATAAACCTTATCACATCGTGTTAAAGTCTATGAGTGTTCAGTGTCTTCGTGTGTACAACAAAAATATTTTTTTTTGTGATTTTATTGTAGCTCTTTGTTGGCTTGACTAATATGCATATTCATGCCAAATTACAGCTTTCTAGTAGGCCTACTAAGAGTCTCTGCGCTAGGCTGCGGGCGGACGGACGGACATGGCGAAACTATAAGGGTTTTGTGAAGTTTGACTACGGAACCCTAAAAAAGGATAAGGTATTGTCATAACTAAAACTTTTTTCAAGTAGACTGTTTATTTACTGGTGAATTCTGTTCAATATACCTAGGTATATGATAAGAAGTCTGTGTGAAACATTACTAAAACTGAACTGGGGCCCTATTCGATATCGTGTTTGACTGGTTTCCTTATTGTCAACGTTTTGATATTTCTTAGGTATGTCATTTACAATAACGGCGACTGCGACATAAACGATTCTAAAACACTTCAAATGCAATATCGTTATAAAGCAGTAGAATAGAGGCCCTAATATGATATGAGATATGATATTCGTTTCATGCAATAAATTGCAAATTTATATCTTTATTGTGATGCCGTAACAAAAGTGGATTTTATGTGTACATATTTGGAAAAAAAACTAATCTACCTACCTACCTACCTATTTTCAAAGTTAATAATTGCTTGTTTGTTTCTTCGTTTGGGTTTTTATTAAATGCGTCATTCTGAAGTTAAAAACTATGCTTCAATTAGCCTATTTGAAGGTTAAATACATACTAGTACAAAAAAAGAAGAGACAAATGTGCATTGATGGAAAAAGTAATATATATATTACTTTATATACATATATGTATTAACAAACAAAAAAATATATTCCGATACCGGGAATCGAACCCGAGCCTCCTGGGTGAGAGCCAGGTATCCTAGCCACTAGACCATATCGGATGTTGCATAGTGAGTCGAATTCATTAATTATTAACCAAATCTTTGCACTCGTAATCGTTTTTTTATACCATAATTATTTACACCTTTCTCTGTACCCAATGCATTGAATAATAATAAAATAACTAAATATTCTTTCATATTTATATATTTTATCGATATATAAATTACATGTCATTTTGTATACATACAACTCAACATTATTAAGGGAATTATGTAACTATTTAAAAAATAAAATAAAAATCTATTGTAAAAATCATCAATTCATCATGGTCATTTTATTGATTAGAAGGTGCACTGATTTCATGAACCTTATTTATTTGCCTACATGCAAAAAAAAATCTTAAATGAAAGAGCATATAACCAATTTTAAAGGAAAACTATCACGACTAAGACAGTAGACATCGTTGGTTCTTGAGATACAGGCGATTAAAGTGTTTATACCTACTAAAATCATCTACGGCTTTAAATAGAAAAATTAGTGATTACTTGATGATTTTTATGTGTGTAGTACTTAACGGCTTCGGAGCCCTACACTGAGCATGGTCCGACATGCTCTTGCCCGGATTTTTTTAAATATAGTTGGACGAATCTCTGAAGTATAATATCTCGCGCTAAGAGGTTGTATACCTTAGGCCCATACAGTTGAATATCAATGTATCTATCTATCTATACTTAAAATGGTTAGTCTGTCTGTGTGTTTCTTACGCTCTATCAAGGCTGAACCGCTTAACCGATTTCGGTAAAAAACAACATGGGGATAGTTTTAACCCCAAGGAACGACATAATAATATGTAGTGTAGGTACTTTTTACCCGTGAGAGGCGATATACAACTCCTACGCGGCCGAAGTCGCGGACAACAGCTGCTAGCTTTTTAATAAAGCAATTTATTTTTAAACTCTTCAACTATTGTAGCAGAGAGAAAATTTAATCCGTTAAATCCCCGTTGACCTAAATGAGTGTTTTGTAAAATCTAATTTTAGTAAATGTCTTAGAGTTTTGTGACGAAAGATGGTGGACGATAATTGAGCTTATTTTTAACTTATACACGACTCATTGGCGGATGTGTGGATAAGTTGTATTACTTGAGGACGTCAAGCGACGTCCGCGTAGAATTAGTTTCCCCTCTACTCCCCCATTATAACGCCCTTACGGGATGAAATTACAAACACCGGGCAAGTCGGACCATAAAAATCAACAAGTACCTAATAACATTTTTTTTTATTTAAAGGCAATTGGTGCCGTATTAGATGATTTTAGAAACACTTTAATCGCCTGTATCTCAAGAACCAATGAATTCTACTTAGTCGTGATAGTTTCGTTTTCCTTTATAATTCGTTATATGCTCTTTTATTTGAGTTTTTTTCAGATTTTTAGTATTTGTAGTTTTGGCTGTAGAAGGGGACTTAGCGTTTTAAAGCTTAATATTTCATAAACGGATTACTTAATCGAAAAACTGTTTTCACAAACCCGTCATATTTTTGAAAGACCTCTCCAACGACACCCCACACTATAGGGTAGACGAGAAAAAAAACATCCCCACGTTACTTGTAGGGGTACCCTAAAAAACGCATTTTTTTACATATTATTGTACCACTTTCTTGGCGTGACTAATATGCATATTCATGCCAAATTACAGCTTTCTAGTAGTAAAAGTGTTTGCGTACGGATGGACGGACGGACATGGCAAAACTAAGGGTTCGTAGTTTGACGTAAAAACCCCTTCTTAGTCCACCCCTAGGATACGCAACGAATATTCTCTACAAATTTAAAGTCCCTAGTTCCAGCAGTTTTGGCTGTGCGTTGACCGATCAGTCACTCAGTTTCTTCTTTTTTATACATACACTAGTGCCCGTGACTCCGTTCGTGGAGAAGTCGGTTATCACTATTCCCTTAGGAACTATTAAATTTTCCCAATACCTTGTTCTTTACAGGAATTCGAACTATCTAACTCTACCAAATTTTATCTAAATCGGTTCAGCTGTTTACCCGTGAAAGCGTAACAAACAGACAGAGAGACATAGAACACTTTCACTAAGTATATGTGGATAGATAATCTTATTTCTTTTTTAAACTTGTGTATGGAAATCATTAATAAAGAACGACTAAATCGTGATTAATACTTTCAGTACGGCCGTATGAGTCATTCTAATTACTTATTAGTCAGTTAACGTAACTGACCTCACTCCGTGCATCAAATTATACCGCAGTGTGACCCTACCTTAATGCTTCCAATTGGTAAATCGATCATACGTTCAAAACAGAACGTAGCAGGTGCCAACAAAATCTGCTGCTGTTTTGAACTTTGTAGTAGTGTGTTAGGATTCAAAGTTGAATGGTTTCGATATTAATGTTACTGAGTTTTGCTTTTTAACAGATGATGACACATTTTCAACGAGTAGAACTTTATTTGAGCGTGGTTTTGGTTTAAAATAGAACGGCGCAGTTTACAAGTTCAATGGATTTGTTTAAAAGTTTATGTTAATTTTGTTTTAGCTTATTTTCGTTTACAATATCGGATTAAAGTAATTTACTCGTAAATAAATAAGTAGGTATTAAACAGGTAATTTTTTTTATTTTTTTTCATTTTATTTAGGTAGGTTAGTCATTAATTTTAATAGGAAAAGCAAAGTTTGTAATTAGAGGGATCAAAAACACACAAAAAGTTATTTAAAAAGGAGAAAAAATAAAAAGTATTTGCATCGGCCGGGAATCGAACCCGGGCCGCCCGCGTGGCAGGCGAGCATTCTACCACTGAACCACCGATGCTTGTACTCAACTAGCGAAAGTTAATTTTGTAGTCGGATCTATTTAAATAGGTAGGTACCTACTTTTATTGACTGATTATTGTCAAATTTCATAGATTTGGAAGTGTATTTGGGTAATTCCACGATAATATAGGTACTTACGTAACGAAAGTTACCATTTCAATGAATGTTTTTTTTTTACTTTTAATGCTATTATTTTTCTAGATATAATAAATTTAAACACTTGTATAAAGATTAATGAATTCTTCAATTTTGCAATATAATAAAATAAACAGAGTGCTTAGAAATTGGTAACTTCGTTAGGAACCATTGCCCACACTGTTAACTGTCCATCGGTAGACCTTATCCCATTTGTAATAAGACCCATTTTCGAAATCGCATCGGTCTAGTAGCCGGTATTAAGCGATAACTATCTCAAATTAAATGTATATATAAATTACACGTCGATTTAATTTGTATGAAAAAGCCGGTCAAGTGTGAGTCGGATTTGCACTCCGATGGTTCCGTACAAACTTATAAAAATGTAAAATTGTTTTGAGGGACAAACTATACTTTAATTGAAGACATATTTTAATTGAATCATTAAAATTCCAATTAAAAATATTTTGTCTCTTAAAACAAAGTTCGAAATGAGTATTTAAGGGTATGACATCTTAAGATGTCAGTGGGTTCTGAATGGTTAATAATTACCAACTACAAGTAAGTTTGCAATCTCGTTTTTTTTTATTTACCGTCAAATTAACGATTTTCAGATTTTTCCCTTTACTTCTGCTGTACGACCTTCCTTCTTGCCAAATTTCAGGATTCTAGGTCAATGGGAAGTACCCTATAAATTTTGATTCCCTTGAGTGTCGAAATATACGTTTTTTGCGGTATAAACGGCCGTATCTTTTTTTACGTTAACTTAGAAGTTCGTTTTTTTCACAGCTACAAGGGATCGTAGACCTGAGTATATAGTATATGGTTTTAATTTCAACTCGATACCTCTACGCGTTCCCGAGATAAAGCGTCTTGACAGACAGACAGATGGACGAACAACAAAGTGATCCTATAAGGGTTCCGTTTTTTACTTTTGAGGTACGGAACCCTAAAAACATTGTTTTTTTTCCAAAATATGACACTAGCTTTTGCCCGCGACTTCGTCCGCGTGGAATCCGTCATACATGATTTTAGCTTGGCAGCGGAAGCCCTCAAAAGGAAAAACACCGAGCAAGAGCATGTTGGACCATGCTCAGTGTAGGGTTCCGAAGCCGTTAACTACTTCATACATAAAAATCAACAAGTAATTACTAATTTTCTATTAAATGTCATTTGGTCTTAGATGATTTTAGTAGGTATAATCACTTTAATTGCCTGTATCTCAAGAACCAATTAATTAAAATGCGTTATAGGTATGTTCTTTCATTCAAGATTTTTTTTCACGTTTTTTGTATTTGTAGTTTTGGCTGTAGGGGGGGGACACTTGAGTCTAACAAAATTTAGCGCTTTAAAGCTTAATATTTCATAAATGGATTACTTAATCGAAAAACTGTTTTATTCTTGAAAGACCTATCCAACGACACCCCTACAGGGTAGACGAGGAAAAAAATACATCCCCAAGTTACGTGTAGGAAAAGTACCCTAATTTTTTTTTTTTACCTTTTATTGTACCACTTTGTTGGCGTGAGTAATATGGATATTCATGCCAAATTGCAGCTTTCTAGTACTAAGAGTCTTTGCGCTAGGCTGCGGACGGACGGATGGACATGGCGAAACTATAAGGGTTCCTAGTTTGACTACGGAACCCTAAAAAAACTCTATTTAGAAACATTCTTCATTAGTGTTCCGTTCCTTTTGGCCTTAGCGTGATGATATATAGCTTATAGCCTTTCTCGATAAATGGGCTATCTAGTAAGTACTGAAAGAATATTTCAAATCGGACCAATAGTTCCTGAGATAAGCGTGTTCAAGCAAACAAACAAACTCTTCAGCTTTATAATATTAAGTTTATTAGATTGTGTTTATTAGAGTTTATACTTTCAGCTCTTAAAATTTTATGTTCGTATCCAACAAAATTATCGAACTGCACTTTCTCGGAATCTATCCCTCTTTTATTCAGCGTAGCCAATAAAGTAAACCCCGCTAACAAGACCTAGGTTCAATGCCTGCCGGTCACGAAGAGTTAGCACGACTGCAATTTTCCTTGAAACAATATGCAAATTGCTGCTTTCACGGATATTCCTAGGGTCTGTAGTGTGTACTTTACTTGTCGCTTGTGGACTAAACTCTTTAAATAATGCTGAGAAACTTGTTGGTCACACGCATTTGTGGCAATCTTAAGGGGATTTTGCTTATGTGTGTAAGCAACAGTCAGCATTGCTAGATTATTTAGGAAGGGATTTAGATAGGCATGGCATGAGTCGATAGTTGGTAATAAAAATATAAGGATGACAATTCATAAAACAATATGCACAAAGTAACATGGATACATACATTCACCTGAATAACTTTATCCTCCTCTATGAGTGTTCGGGTAACTAGTGTTTTGATATTCTCGCCTAGAGTGTGGTTATAATTATAACCATTAATTTTTTAAATCCGCCGTTTTGTTTTTTTTGCTAATTAATGTACGATCACTAATCATGTCGCTACTACGAATCGAATCAGCCCCTATGAACCACAGAACCACACATATACATGAAAATAGTTGAAAAAAAAAAACCGTCTACAAAAACCAAGATATAAATGCATTTATAACGGTAGGTAATAATAGGTCAGTCAAACTGGTCGGCTTTGGTTAAAAATATAGTGGGACGGAGAAACATAGTCTTTCTAGCCTTTCAAAGACGGTTATTTGTTTTTTAAAATACTTATTTTATTTCATACCTTTTAGTGATCATAATACTGTCATGTCGTTCCACAACTCAATCTATAAGAAACAAGCAACACCACGGGAAAATCATAGTCATATCTTTAAACCATTAGAATGTGCTTCGTCATAGTCGCTCAACTATCTAAATCGAGATATCTTATCCCCACCCTTGAAACAGGTACAGTTGAGGAGTTCCAGTGGCCATCAGTCGTCTCCATCATCAGTTCAACTTCACCAAATGATACTTTTGTGAATGCAAATGCTAGACTTGTCTCTGAAAATACTAAAATGTCTGTATGTATTCCTATAATATTTGAGGAGTTCCCTCGATTTCACCAAGATTCCATAATCAGATGTTGACGTGCTGAATATGGATCCAACTAGATAGTATACCCGTTCAATTAAAAACAGATTTTTAACATCGGTCCAGCGGTCTTTGAGAAATCGCGGAAAATACATAAAAAAACCCGAAATATTGAAAACCTCCACCTTTTTTGAAGTCGGTAAAAAAAACCTTGCCTCGCCAGTCAGGTAAAATAATTTTTCTACAGTGTTCCCAAGTTGTCAGCAAAGAGAATCCACCGATCTGAGAGCCCTCAGCCTCGTTGCATTGCATTGCATTACGGGGTGCAGTGCAGGTGTGCTAGGGCTGCCACTTGGTGACGAGTTTCATATTTAATCTTTATCTTAAAAATAACAGGTATGACATGGTGATCCTTAATGTTTTAATGTTTAAAGGCGTTGTCTTCTATTCATAGAAAAAGAAGACAGACAAAATAAAATACTTAACAGAAAATAATGACTAGTAAAACTTAGTTAATTGTTGCTGTTCGATTATCTTTTATCGGACTGCCCGAAGGAGGTTATTTAGTTGTTAATGTACTTTTATACTTTACTAGCACACCTGTGCAGCCTTTTATTTATCAATTATATAACACTAATATCCAGTTTATACAAATCTATAACCAAAAGTTTAGAAGCTACAGTGAAATTTATGGTAAATGGTAACCAATAATTCTATCGATATTCACTTCATGAAATTTCATTTCATCGAACGCTATTTTCTGAAACCGTGATGTGTTCAGGATATTTTAAACATAATTATATTACTTATGGTAGGTTAGGTTAACCTTGTTATTACCGAAAAAAAACTAATGCGGCGAGAAATTATTTTTAATTAAATTAAAATTGAACGTTTTATTGAGTTCGTTGAAAGGTGTTTCGATAAAATAATAGGTAGCTAACCCAACTTCAATCTATCTCTAAAAACATTCACAAATTTCAATCTATAAAAACATTGTCAAACGCAATAACCTTCTTTCGGCTGAACGTTGTAAGTTAAAAAACCACTTCGTTGGATAAAAATTCCACGTTGCCTTCCGTGGCATATTTAAAAATGTTTTTAACAAGGAATGTTGCCAAGTCTTCAGTAAAGAAAATTCACTCGTGGATGGCCTGTAGTGCCCTCTTGTGGCGAGTGGCGACGCGTTGCACTGCAGGAAACCTAGTGTAGGTGTTTACACTAGGGCTGGCACTTTAAAACATGTTAATTAAAAAGGAAAGATGATGGGACATTTGATGAGGAACGATAGTTTTTTTGAAAAATTTGTAGGGTAAAGTCGAAGGAAAAAGAGGGAGAGGAAGACCTAGGCTTACTTACTTTAACCAAATAAGACAGAAGGCCAATGTCGTGTCGTATCAGGAGGTGTTAAAGCTGGCACAGAGTAGAAAAAAGTGGCAATTTCTCCATCGACAAGGGCTGGTTCTTAAATAATCACAGGACAATGTCACACAAATTGACCTAGTCCCAAACTAAGCTCTAGGCTTGTACTATGGGTACTAGACAACGATAAACTTACTTATATAGAGAAATATATACTTAAATACATAGAAAACATCCAAGACTCAGGAACAAATATTCGTGCTCGTCACACAAATATCTGCCCTTACCGGGATTAGAACCCAGGACCCCTAACTTCGAAGGCAGGGTCACTCCCAACTAGGCTAGCGTGTCGTCAATATTAAATGAGTGCCTTAAATGGCTGAGGTTTTTTAATTCTGGGTATTAGGTCTAATTATGCTTAGGTTAGGCGCTAGGCAAAACTTTCTTAGAGTGTAACAAGAACAAAAGCTTATTTAAATTACGTTGCCTTTTGTTTTCTCATGTTCTTCTGGCTTTCTCTTGCGTGGTAAGTAGGTAAAACTTTTAAATGTTACAGAGCTAGTTATAACCTAAACGTTAACAGTGATTAGATAGAGAGAAAATGTATATGGGTCACAGATCCCAATTACCATCAGGTAGCTTCGGTACTGGTGTGCCTTCATTGCCATAAAAAAAAAATCGTTTACAAAATGCTAACTTCGACAAAAAATATAGCTGTTTCTTTGGACTCCGTCCGCTTAGAGAAATAAAACATACCTTGTGTTACTCTGTGATAATGTAGCATTGTAATGGTGAAAGAATTGTTTAATCGTACCATTAGTTTTTGAGTTTATTCATTAAAAACATACATTTTTTTTCTCTTTATAATATTTGTGTAGCCAGTACCAATTGAAAGAAAACCTAAATAAAAAACAATACCAACTAATTTGCTGATATTTCTAAAGACAAAAACTTATCCTGTATCTACCCACTTCTCTCAAAGAACTCTTAGAACCTACGACTCGGCGAAAAAATCGCTTCAAGTTTAGTGGCGTCCCTATCTTACCTAATTAGAACGAGAAAAGGGCTTAGCCAGGTGAGTGTAGGGTTGGCACTAGGGCTTTTCAGTTTTCTGGTGACTTCAACTAAAAAAGTGGCTTAAAAATAAGTAGTTATTTTTAGGAAGAAGTCGGAACAATCAAACACATACAATTTCACATTTATAATTTTAAGTATAAAGTAATTAGGCGATGAAATCGAAGAGAAGAAAAACCTTTCGTTGGTGATACTGCAATGCGCAACGCCGCGTAAATAACAACTTCAATAAATTGGAAAACGTACCTTATTGACTTACAATGCTAATGTGTATTTTACATATTCAATTTGTTAGTTACGCGGTACTGCGATAACACCGACGTTATATTTCTTTTATAAACTTTTGCGCTTGTGCCAACCCTAGCCAACGCTCTCGTCGCTCCCGAAGGCTTTGGAGTGACCTAGTTCAGAAAATGTAAACCGCATTTTTGATGTCATATTTCAACATCTTTAGTGCCTAGTTCTAGAGGCAGATTAAGGCCGGGCTTACACTTGACGTTGGCGACTAAGTATGTAGGTAGGTAAGTGTAGAAATATACGTTTATCATTCTGTTGGAGTGTTGCTACAGTTAATAAATACTTACATGTGTTTAACTTCCAACAATAAAGTGTGTGTTTGTGTGTGCGTGCGTGCGTGCGTGCGTGCGTGCGTGCGTGCGTGCGTGCGTGAAGATCTATCCATAGATACCTACCCACACGTATGGGTTTGATGAAAAAAAAAATTGAGTTTCAGTTCTAAGTATGGGGAACCCCCAAAATTTATGTTTTTTTTTTCTATTTTTGTGTGAAAATCTTAATGCGGATCACAGAATACATCTACTTACCAAGTTTCAACAGTGTAGTTCTTATAGTTTCGGAAAAAAGCGACTGTGACATACGGACGGACAGACAGACAGACATGACGAATCTATAAGGGTTCCGTTTTTTGCCATTTGGCTACGGAACCCTAAAAACAACGAAAACGTACTAACCCTAGTTTTTCATAAGAACTAATTACAGCAAATAAATAAACGTGAAAATCAAAAATGATTCAGAAGGTGAGAAACGATAAAATTTATATTCGAATTTAATTTGGCAACATGAGGGCTTTTTTACACGTCAGTAATATGCAGTGAATCTACAAGCGGTTCGGACAAGACCATCATTGCGGAGAAGTGCTGCGATATCGCCAGGACCTAAATTTGTAGACATTTTTTGACAGCTACGCAATTTAGGCGTCGCTTCAGAATACCTACCCTTAAAACTTCCTCGTACGAGTCCACTACGGCCGAATAGGCGCCCACGCCATCGCGAATTCGCGCATCGTTTGTAAAAAATCGAGCAGTCTTATCACAAGCCGCGACACAAGAAACTCGTTTATATTCGTGCGAACGAAGCGAGTCGCGCTCTCGCTCACACGCGCCTAACATCGTGAAAAAGAAAGAGAGAGCACCACGCACTCGTAGCAACCGCGTCTTCGGTCGCCATCGACGCCATCATGTAACGTCAGTTCAGTCAGAACTTTGTTATCGTTCGAACTAGTCGAATAACATGAGTCGCCAGAAATTAACACACAGAATTAT
Organism: Acleris holmiana; assembly: GCA_949316455.1. Classification (NCBI taxonomy): domain Eukaryota; kingdom Metazoa; phylum Arthropoda; class Insecta; order Lepidoptera; family Tortricidae; genus Acleris; species Acleris holmiana. The sequence goes on from OX438766.1 coordinate 3,205,834, forward strand.
TGCGGAGGTTAAAAAACGCCCATTTATATGGAAAAGAGCGGACCCTCTGTACAGGAATAGAATTGCGTTGTTTAAAGCGTGGATTGAAATGGGGAAAAAGATCGGAGTAAAGCGTGAGTAGCCAACTTGTTTAGCGTTTGACGTTTGAGCGATACTCGCGTTCGGGGCGCCGGGCGTGTCGAATTCGAAGATATTATTACAAGGTTGTTTGTGCGGGTGGCAAAACGCGGAACTAACATGTTTTGATAGTTGAGTTGTTTTTAATTGTTTGATAGTAACGTCACGCTATCGGCACAAATAAATTTGTAATGTTAAAAGTAGTAAACCATAAGCCATGATATGTCACTTTTGAGTTTGACATGCATGTTTTCTTATAAGGAGTTTGAATACGTTAGCTTTTAATATAAATAAATGAATATCAGGGGACAATCTTATATCAATAATAGGTTAAATAGTGTTTTCAATCTAGAAAATACTACTTACTACCTATTTAATTTTATTAACGTCATCGTGCAACGTTAAATTATGTGGTGCCTTCGCAGTAATTTTATAAAAAAAAAACGATACAAACATTTGATTATTTACTTATTATATTAAGTATCTATATCAATATCGATAGGTACTTATTTAAAAAGATAATATTGATTTTATATTAGTTACATACGTATGAATAAATCAAATTGTTGACTTAAAATACGTTTTTTTAATTATTTACGACTTTTTATAAGTACGCTTTGATTTATAATTTGGCAGGTAGGTATGTTCTGTAATCAAAATAATGATTTATTTTCGCAGCTGAAACCGTTAAATTCAGATGGAGGAGTTTAAGGGATATATTCCAGAAAGAAATGAAACGAATCCAAAAACACCTCAAAGATGGAGGTCAGCCAAGCAACTTGCGATTCTGGACGTATTTCCAGAAAATGCTGTTTCTAAAAGACGAGTACGACGACCCGATACGATATCCCGAGATTCATTTAGAAGAGGAGGAAATTGAATCTGAACCGGAGCAGGTAAATGTTAAAGATGAATTTGTAAATTGCGAGGACCAATATGAAGTTGAAGCTTTAGATAGTGTTGAATCTTGGAGTGAAGAAATAGAGGACGTGCTTGCAGAACCAGAGCTTCGAGTGACTGCAGGACCTAGTCACAGTCAAGTTAAGTTAATTAATATTAAAGAAAGTGCACAGAAACCACTGAAGGAAGCTAAGAAGCCAAGTCATGAGGAATTGCTTGATGAAGACATGCTGTTTGTGAAGTCTCTGGTACCGTATTTGAAAGGTATGGACCCTGTTAGGAAATTGAGACTGAAGAGTAAAATTCAGAATCTGATTGCCGATGAACTATCTAACGATTAATACGAAGGTTGGTTATGAAGTTTACTTAAAAACGAGTTTGTGTTTTTAATTGCTGGGTCTGACGTTGTAACATAACATACTGTTGATTTAAAATGTATTTTTTTTACTTGTGCCTAAGTAGGTATCTTGGTTTCGTGTCTTTCAGTACTTTTATTATTAAATGATTACTACATTGTTCTTTTTTGTTTATTGTTGTATGAATTATAGATAAACTTCTAATCGTTAATGACTGAAAGTGGATCTTTGTTCCCATGTTTTCCAACGCAAAATCTCATCACGCAAGTGCCCATACCGGAATTCATTCGCCTTGCCTGTAGACACTACCAACTAGGTTAAACTCTAACGCATCGTATTATTATAAAAGTAATGTACATACCATGTTTTAAATAAGGGTGCACTTGCAGGGCCCGCTTCGGCGAAAGTAAATTATTTAACTTTTCCTTTCCTTTCCTGACAACACGTCAAAACAGTTATATAAAGACTGATGGATTTACTCTGCAAGTCATTCTCCAAGAGCTTCCCAAGCTGAGACTACAATTAAGATGAAACGCAGCATCAAACCCTTCAAGCAATGTCGAATTCCCAGCTCTAGTGTCGATTCTGTACAGTAATTTATTCTCAAAACATCTTAAGGTGGAGCTCAAACGCGTGGGTTCCAGAAGCCCTTATCGGCAGATCGACGTGAGCTGCATAACTACACTAATTGGACGAAGTTAGGTTACGAAATATACGGAATTTGTGGGCACGGGCGTCTACTACGATACACGAAATTCGGATGGGTGCCGTGACTTCGAACTTGAGTCGAGCTAGTTATGAAATACTGAAATAAGTATATTCGTAACGTCTATACTTATCTAAATCTGGGCGTCTAAATTTAGGCCGTAATTCTCCACTGTCAAGAATGATGAAGTTGTATAACCAACTACCAGGCTCGGTGAATGCTGATATATTTCACGATACTCTTATTGATTACAAAAGGAAAGTATCGAAGTATCTCGGGTCCTCACCATTCTAAACAATCCACGAGTTTTATGTTTGTTTTCGTTTTCGTAGGTTCCGAGCCACATGTGTAAGTTGTGGTTACCTATGAGTAGATAAACATCAACCTGGGATATGCATGAAATAGAATTAAGAATTAGTATGAATGATGTATTATCTGTTGGTAATCCTAAATAAATAAATAAACGTCAAACTTTTGTACAATTTAAAATCTTTCCGGTGGCGAATGCCCTAGTCCCAAAACGCACTGTTAGTCAATACACTCTAATTTCGAAAGCCCCTCTTCTCATAAAAAACTAGGCCCAAAACACCATATTTCCAAAAAGGCTCATTCTCGATTTACACGAGAACCATTGGGAACTAGTCCCAAAATCCACCTTTCTCAAAATACCCTAAATTGTGTTCACCTGTAGGTGGCGTAATACTTCATTCTCATAATGCATAGCTCTCAAAACACTCTAGTTCCAAAATACCCTATTTTTTCTTTTATTTTCGAATTACTCTTTGTAATTGCTTTCAAAATGTGCATTATTTAGATGCATTTGAGGATGCGTATTTACCAAAATAGCAGCAAGCAGCAGGTTCATTTTATTTGTAAAGAAGTAAAACAAATGTTCCAGCCTTATAATAAGTAATTTATTTAAGTTTCATTGAATAAGTATATAATTTTAATGTGGAAATAAATAAGTAATTCATTAGCTTTTGATTTTATTATTTACATACCTATGTGAGTTTTATCGTTTACAACTAGTGATAAACGAACTAGGATAGGTAATTTATTTAAGACAGTCGTTATTTCGTTCGATTAAGGTCTCAACTATCATAGTATCATGCCTTACAAATACCGTTTTCTACGGTGTTATAATTATGGTTTTAGTACATATAATAAAATTAGCCAAGAGAATGTCGGGCCATGCTCAGTGTAGGATTTCGTAATAATGTTATAGAGAGAAATGTCCTTTGTCATTGGTGAACTAAAAGAACACTAAATCTTGATGGCACTGACGTCCTTTTAGGGAAATAATAAGGTATCTATTTTGGCAAATACGCATCCTCAAAAGTATGTAAATAATGCACATTTTGGAAGCAATTACAAAGAGTAATTCGAAAATAAAAGTAAAAATTAGGGTATTTTGGAACTAGAGTGTATTGAGAACTTTGCATTATGAGAATGAAGTATTACGCCACCTACAGGTTAACACAATTTGGGGTATTTTGGGACTAGTTCCCAATGGTTCTCGTGTAAATCGAGAATGAGCCTTTTTGGAAATATGGTGTCTTGGGCCTAGTTTTTTATGAGAAGAGGGGCTTTCGAAATTAGAGTGAATTGACTAATAGTGCATTTTGGGACTAGTGTATTCGCCACCGGAAAGTTTCAAATAAATCAGCGTGTTATGACAGCGTCAAACCACATGAAAGAAATCGACCATTAATTAACGCTGTCATTATGACCGAGTTCCATAGTGGCATAACAATTAAAGCCCTTGACCGTACAGCAGCTGCTGGCAAACATCTTGAAAAGAAAAGGTGATCTTGTGAAAAAAGAATCCTGAATCCAAGACCTGTTTTCCATTTATTTTAGTTATCGTTCGTAACGTAGAGACCTCGTCATGTTGTTCTTCTAGTCATTATTTTTAATTGAACGTTATTGATCTTATTTTTTTTTTTATGTTAAGGAGATGGCACACGAGCACTCAGGCCATCTGATGGTAAGTGGAATCTGAGACCCATAGACATTTGAATTCTCAAGACTATAAATCCTAAGACCTCAAATGCGTTGCCAACCCTGAGGACTACGATGGAATGCCTCTATGCTAGTAATTTCCCCGGTTGTCTTATCCCCACACCGGAACACAACAATGCGAACACTGTCGCTTGGCGGGTGGTTAATGGATATGATGGTGGTAGCGATCCGGACGGACCCTGCACAGCGTCCTACCACCACTAAACGACACTTGTAATGATTATTTTTTGGTAGTGTTAATAAGAATTATTTATTACTTTATGACCATGTAGTGCTACTTAATTTTAAGTACATTTTGTTTGAAAAAATAACCTTCAGCTGGAGTTTCTTGTGTTGCTTCTCCGTAATGATGGCGGCCAATTTACAGAATAAATAGCACCTATTGTACAAGCTTAGAGCTTAGTTTGGGAGCAGGTTTTGCGTAAAAGATTGTCCCCTAATAATTATTTGTTTGTGCTAACACACACGTACCTATATTACAAACGAAAGGCCGAAGCAATTTGGATGTGACACATAGCATTTTCACATCATTCTTCTCTCTCTCACGCAGAACTAAGGTCAATGTTACGACGTGTAAAAGCTGCGCGAGCGATGACGGGGTTAGAAAATTGCCCGTTTGCCTGCGCCCGCGCCGCCCGCGGCACAGGGTTACCATTACGAAAATATCAGTGTTGCTAACATTGCAGGTTGAGTTGAAATGCTTCCGGGAACCTAGTACGGTTCATTTAATTTAAAAATATAATTTTGCATTATGATGCACAATATTGCACAATACATTTATAATTTTATTTATACGATTAGGTTTCTTTGTGCAAAATGTAGTTACAGAATTGCCAACAACTCTTGTCGTAGTCTAGTCGTCGTAATAATATTAAACTGGAAACCGTAAACTCTGCTCCTTTGTTGGGCATAGATCTGGTCACAAACCTTAACTGGAAATCACATATCCAAAAGCTTTCAAAAAAACTCTCCTCCTTTATATACGCTCTCCAACATCTCAAACGCTGCACCGACTTCCAGACGGCGCTGACTGCGTACTAAGCTTACGGGTACTCTAGAATGTCATATGGTCTCATATTATGGGGACACAGCACTGATATTGATAAAATTTTCATCCTACAAAAAAAATGTATTAGAATACTAGCTAATATAGATCAAATGGAGTCTTGCCGGCCACATTTTATCAAGTTTGAAATGCTTACCCTAACTTCTATGTACATATTTGAATCAAGCAAGTTCATAAGAAAACACATGGATCTATACACGCAAATAACAGATACAAGAAGAAATGATAGGAATCTTAACAAACTAAAATTACCCTTTTCCAGATTAAAAATAGTAACGTCTAGTCCTCACCACAATATGATTAAGATATACAATCACCTACCTAATTATATAAAAAACCTAGATGAGCCAAAGATGTTTATTAAACAATTAAAAACATTCTTAATTAACAAATGTTTCTACAACTTAAACGACTTTTTTAATGTTAACTACTATTAACTCCATACTTACATGGTGAACCTAGATTAAGAATACGTAGAATATAGTTTTAATAATTGCTGCAATAATGTGTAATACCTCTGATATTATAACAACTAGTGCCTAAATTGTGATAAAGTGCAATAATTAGGATCTAGAATAATTTAAATTGTTATAAATCTAGTTAGCCCTCTCATGTTGCTGTGCCCTTGCAGGGCGTCACATGCATACCTAAGCTTTAGCCTATAGTTCCATCTGATGTTAATGAAATGTGATACGCAATAAATGATTTTGAATTTGAATTTGAATTTGAATTAGTTGTTGGTATTTCTGCAGCTCTGCCTACCCCACTCTGGGAATGAAGGCGTGATAATATGTATGTATGTAGGTACACAAAAATATGATTAACTAGTTGTTTACCGCGACTCCGTCCGCGTAGAAAGAGTTTATCACTATTCCCTCAGAAATCGTCATTTTTTTTGGGATAATAAGTACGCTTTGTCCTTCCCCGCGACTCAAACTATGTCCATACCAAATTTCATCTAAATCGGTTCTCTACTTTATCCGCGAAAGCGTAACAAACAGACAGACAGACTGAGTCACGTTACTGTCTTTCTGTATATCCGCTAATTCTTCTTAAACCACGCAACGGATTTTGATGCGATTTTCACCATCAGTTAGATACTTTTTCACAGAAAGTATTTTTATGTATAATGGATTCTAGATTATGTACGGTTGTTACAGAAAAATCGCATAAACCGCTAGTACCTTTAAACGTCAATGCTGAGTTACATTTATGTAATCTAAGCAAGTGTGTAAGCTTGAGTGTAAGTACAGGGAAGTGATGGTTTCTCACTAGAAATTGTATGGTGCGTTTGCTTGCTAATTTTATAGGCATTGTCTGCTCAGACCTCATTGCTTCGGGGAAACATTAGGTTCGAAACGTTTATGTAGTGAATAGTGAGTGGAGTACCCAGCTGTGAGTCTTTGATGTTAGAAAGAGGCTAACAAGTAAGGGAATCACATTGTGGTAAGCAATTTGAATGTCTATACGGAACTGCTTCGTTTGGATTGAAGGATAAGTGTGTCATTTTTTTTTTCAAAGTCATTTACTTCTTATTAAAACCAACCTAATGAGTCCAAACTCGATGGGTCTACGTTAAGAATAGCGGAGGTCCTGTCGCCACCTTACGAATCCAGCATCAGATCAGCTGTCATCATAATATTGCATTGTCACGCGATATACTCGCACATATGCATTTGAAAAAATATCAGGAATTTCCAAAAAAACAGTTCTTTTGTGCTTAGCGTATTTTTTTATTCACTTTATTGACACAAGAAAATTTCTAGGATTAAAAAACCGTTCAAGCGACCTTATATGTGGCGAGATATTTCACTTTGTTCCGATAGTTTTGACATCGATTACTATTTATAAAAATCTTAAAAAAAATTATAATTACTTATGTTTTTTTTTTGTCGGTGAATTTGCATCTTGTTTCATCCCTTATCATTTTTACATATCATCCAGGAACACCCTGAATAAAACTATATATATCATAAAACACTATAATCATTTAAGTAACTGATGACATCTACATTATTTTATATATTTGGCGTTTTAATACCATTTGTTTTCTTATTGAATTCCTATTTTGAAAGTTTTGACGCGCTCTCGTCTATATAAAAAAACCGGGCAAGAGCATGACGGACCATGCTCAGTGTAGGGTTCCGTAGCCGTTAAGTACTACAAACATAAAAATCAACAAGTAATACCGAACTATTGTTCTTTGTGCCGTCTTAGATAATTTTAGTAGGCATAAACAATTTAATTGCCTGTATCTCAAGAACCAATGATGTCTACTATGCGCTTTCATTAAAGTTTTTGTTCAGATTTTTTGTATTTGTAGTTTTGGCCATTGGGGGGGGGGGCGCTTTAAAGCTTAATATTTCATAAAGGGATCCCTTCATCTTTCAAAATTAACACCACAAACCCGTAATATTTGTCCGTAAAAGGAAGACCATGAATTTTAACATTTGATGTGAAATTTTGTTCAGAAAAATGAAAAGCTGATAGATGGAGAGATAGATAGATTTAGTTTTTTTATGGGGTTATGTTCAAAATTTAGTTTACAAGAACCAGTATGAGTGTCCACGAGCTACAAACAGAACTTAGACGTATTACTCTATATCCCCCACAACAAGATCAAAAAATGGACAGGGAGCGAAATAATCAAAAGAGTGCGACTTTGTATTCAACAGGAAGGGACTAATTTTAGCATTTGATAAATTGATTAATTTTTTTATAAAAATGGTAAAATTCATGGTCTTCCTTTTATTTCTGACACTATGTTATTTAGCAAAAAATAATCCATATGATGAAGCCTTTCGATCGGTATGATAAAGATACAGGGTAATTATTTTTCTCGTGTGATGGGTTCGATTCCCGGTTCAACCATGTAGTTATTTAAATATCTATGAATGCAGATTAAATTATTTTTGAAATTAAAATAATGTCTTCTTTCAGTAAAATGTTCCATCTACAATATTCAAGATACTTTCCTTCCATGTGGCATAGCCGTGGGACGCCCTGTATAGTGTATACATTCCCTTGTAAACTCTATCTACCCGGAACCTGACAATATTTGCATAAGGGTTTGGTAGATGAGGATCGAGGTGAAGATCCTAAGTGGAAAATTGATTTTACTCCCAAGAACGAAAATTTACATTATCAGCTTAGGAAGGATATTGCCAAGGGAGTTTGATTATAAAGTTATTGGGGCAGATATAGCCAATTTGATTTTTAGGGTACTGTCGAAGCATGCCGAACCGCGTTTTAGTATGAAAGTACGCTGAAATGCTTTAAGATTTTAGCTTTCTGTGTGGACGTATGCATTTTTAAACGACTTCAAAAAAATGAGAAGGTTATACGTTCCACTGTATGTTTTTTTGACATGACTATGACTGTCACGCGGCGTTACTTGCGGCGTGCCTTAAATAACTAAAAGTGTCATATCAACTAAGGAATGGGACTACGTAACAGCGTATTATTATCACTAAAAAGTATAAAATAAAATAAATGTTTTAAAAAACAAAAAACCGCCTTCAAAGATGCAAAAAATAACTTCTCTTAAAACTGTAGGCTTTTTTGTTGAAAATATGTATTGTTTTTTGTTTTTTATATGTTACTAGCGACCCGCCAGCGGCTTCGGCCGCTGCAATTTTTTTTTTTGCACTTAGGGGTATGAAAAATAGATGTTGGCAGTTTCTCAGACCTACCCGATATACACACAAATTTTTATTAAAATCGGTCCAGCCGTTTCAGAGGAGTTCAATAACGTACACCGTGACACGAGAATTTTATATATTAGATAATAATATTTCAAAAGTATATCTAACATTTTTCTTGGGCTGAGATACTACACGGTGAAACCTTATTATTTTTGACGTGTTTTCGTGTCGCCCACATTTTGATAGCTCTTATTTACTTGACAGTAATGGTGGCCGAGTTAAAAACAATACCACATCGTAACAAAACAAAGACAATAGTGTTTTATTGAGTCGAATAGAGGCCCTGAAAGAACTTTGCAAATCTAAACAGAAGTTTTTCCTTCACCGTAAGAGCATTGGGTAATGCTCTTGAGTTAGAAAAAGTTATTGATACAGGCGACCACGGGGGTTCGAACCTGTAAGTATCGGTAAACAAGTCGACTCACTAAGCACTAATTTATTTATTTGCACAAAACAATAAAGTACAAATGGTGGACTTAATGCCCAATGGCATTCTCTACCATTCAACCAGTAGGCGAAACAGAAAAAAACTAAGGTCGGTGCTAAGAAAAATATAGGTTTAATGGATACCTAGTACATAAACTATAACTACACGTACGTACATACAGACATCTAATAATATTAATACTTATCGCTTTCTACGTTTTTGAAGTAAGTTAAGATCATATAGCGCTTATATGGGTATCTATCATTTCATCGAACGCTATTTCCTGCTGAAACCTTAAAGTTTTCAGGGTATCTTAAACATCTAACCTAACCTAACCTATGTAATTCTGCCCTCCTAATAAAAAAAGCAGTATCTCAGATATAATGGCAAAAGCAGATTCAAACCTAAACCGTTAGTAATAAGGTTAAATTTGCTACAGAAGTTTTGTCTCAGGTACTGCATTTTATGTTAGCAGGGCAGAATTAATGTCTAGTATACCCTAAAAACACTATGGTTTCAGCAGAAAATAACGTTCGATGAAATGATACATTCGATGAAGTGATCAGTTACCCGCTTATATGTTTGTCTCGGTCATCCCATAACATATAGCCACAATATATTTCCAAGTTGAACCCATAAATAACAGTCCTATTTCCCTGCCAACATTACTCACTGAGCCATACAAAAAGTGATCCCATCGGAAAACCCAAAGTTAGCAGATCCCTGCGGCCGAGTGACCTACATCCAGCGCTTGACGGAATACCAAATTACCCTAGTTCCAGGGTGAATGTTATTCGGCGAGATGGTATGTATGTATTAATAGTTACACATATAGATATAATTGTTAATACACACTACATCTTTCTTACTGTCTGATACTAAGAGCTACAAGTACAAGTTGTCTTTAAGAAGTCATTTAAAACGCCACATAATATTATAATAAAGGTAGTAATCCGCGATATAGATCTAAATAACCTTAACGTCTATTAAATCTGTTAATTGGATAAATTAAAGTCTGTTAAACGTGAAAACACTGTTAGAAACAAAATCCTCGTAATAACTAGTTTTATTTTTCAAACATGACATCTTTTGCGCATATTTCTGGTTGGATCTTCGAAACCCTGCGATCTTTAATGATGATTTTTGTTTCAATAGTTACTTACTAATAATTTCTTAATTCTGTTAAACCATTTTTTAAATAAATGTCTTGGTTTTAAAATAAACAGCAATTTTTGAATTGGACGCTGCAAACTATCTATATATCACGTTCTTCGCGCAGAAGCACATCAAGCCATCTCTTTCTTGTGTGGACGTGGTCTCATATGTGTCAGAGGGTTTACCTGCTACACCACCGTCCGAGTTAAAGTCATGTATCGCTATTCCCTGTGAAACTGTTTAGGTATGTCCTTCCCAAGAGCTCTAGCAACCTTCAAGTTAATTTTATTAAAATCGGTTCAGCAGTCTAATTCTAAAAGCGTTACAAACAAACAATCAGTTACGTTCACATTTTATAATATTACTCGTGTATTGATGACACAGGCGAACACAACATGACTAGCCCACGTTATAAATTACTTTGATTTCTACACTCGTTCGCAAAATACTCCTTGTCTAGCTGAGCCTTGAGTGCCGCACTGGCGAATTTTCAAACAAAATACACTCAAAACCGTTTTCCTGGCACTTAATAAACTCGTCCTAAAAGGCTCGATTTGGCAGATGGTTCGACGAACCACTAAATACGAAACTTCGGGTGCCGCCGTGTCCCTGTCACTCATCAGTCGAGACTAAATCAGGAGAAAAGGATGGAGCTTCGAACTTCGAACTTCGATTTTCAAAATGGGCCCTCAGGTGTCAACGTAGTTAAAATATAACCTCATTTTATGTTTGAGGTTATATTTTGTACTGCGTTGACATCTGTCAAATTGGGTCTATTCGAGGCAACTGCTCTATCATTATTCCAAATTCAAACTGTCGTTTTGAAATGACATCAACTATGATATAAACTTCGCAAACGATAAGTCGTTAGTTAAATTAAAAACCGCTCTCACGCATCAGACACCATAATAAAAGCAAAGCCAAAGGAAGTTCATTCAAGTTTTTTTCGCTCGTTAAGAAAAAAGTAAAGTCATCTATTATGATTGTGATTGATGACAGTTCTATTACAAATAACTTTTGGGACATGAATTACGTAAACGTCTTTGAAAAAGTTACTTACTTCACAACCATAATAGGAAACTGATGTTTTTTTGGGAAACAGGTCGATACAATCCTTTCGTTAAACAAAGCTAGTGCAATCCGGTTTCAAACCATCGACAACACAATAGCTTTATCTCGCAAAATAGCCCTTTTTAAAGGCGGTGACACAAGCCCATTCAGCCTAGTAGCCCAAGCCACGCAGCGGTTGACATCTAAAATTTATTAATACTAAGCAACCGGGATATACAACAGCTGCATACTTGTCTTGCATAGTGCAGGGAGCTCACTCACTCAGTTGCCGTGCAGCGGCCGTGTTGCGCGCACGCGTTATTTAATTTCGTGCGTCTCGCTGTCGGTTATAATCGCGAAAAAACAAATGACAATCGATTACGATTGAGCTAGTTCTATTTTTAAACTGAGAAGTTTGTTTGTAAACAGCCGCAACGCGTTTTGGCGCGTTTCCGCAGTGTAAGAATTGGGGTGTGTGTAAGTTTAGAAAATAGTGTTGTGCGTTGTTTGTGTTGTGCGATAGTGATGTGAAGGATTGATTGTATTTAGCAACATGTTTGGAGTTTTCATAAGGCGTTGGAAACCAAAAAGGTTGGTTAAATATTAGTTGTTCTAAATAAAGTCCGACGCTGTAGTTGACAGAAGTTGTACCGTACGAGCCTAATAATAGAAAGTAATTCCGTTGGCTATAAAAACTTAAATTAACATGGGCTGTTCACGACTTAAATCAGAGGGTTATGGAACCGACTTTCATCGATGTGGTGATTGAAACATGCAAACGTGAAATGTTAATTTAGAGGATACAGTTTTTATTTCACATTTTATAATAGCGAACACAACTTGCACAGATAAAACAGTAATTTTAATTTTGTAGTTGGGTATTAATGAAACCTAGGCCTAATGTATTTTTTATCGTGCTCAACAAATTGACAATCTGGTGACGATGTTTTTTCAATGCAATAGTTTTTTGCATTTCAACATGTTGAAAGTAACTACCTACCTACCTAACCATTAGTTATTTTTTTACTAGTCTATTAGGTAGGTATGAATGGTTCACAAAGACGAACTTTAGTGTATTGGCCTCTTTAATTGTTTATTATCTAGGGACAATCTAGGTAGTTAGGTAGATAGGTATCGACGACACCAAAATTTAGGATTAGACTAATATAATAATAAATCCGAAAAATGTTTCATTCCGACCACGTTAGAAAAAACTTGAAACTACCTAGGTAGGTATGGGTCATACATACCTACTCTTAAAAATAAAAGTTGTCTCTCCTGTGGTTAATAGTTAAAAGCTTGTGTGCATATAAGTTATGTTTTTATATGATATGTCTAAAGCAGTCCTGAGCGCGTTTTTGCGGGAATGGGCTTAGCCAGAAAAATAGGCTTTAAAAACGTTAACTTTCGGTGTGTACACAGGAAAGACGGTAGATACTTAATCTAAATATGTGTATGACCCGTATAACGGTTTTACTATAAAAAAACACATTTATATTACGAATATACCTACCTAGTCTCCCAAACTACGTAGGTAGGTAGGTAAAATGCAACCACAACCTACCCACATCTTGTAAAAAAATGTTTGCCGTGGTGACAGATGGAATTAGAATATTCTCAAACAGTGGCAACAACCAAATTTAATCAGATGTTGGCTAAAAATTGAATCATGTTGCCAATTTCATACCGAACAGCATTTCCAAATTATCTTTTGCCAACCTTTAGGTATACATGACCAAACCTTTATGTCATGCCTAAGCATTTTTTTTTAGATATCGACGAGATGCCAATTAGCATCGATACTACATACAGTGCTTAAATTTTCTTAATGTCTTTCGGATAGCTGCCGCTCTCACTCACACTCGCATCTGACAGTATATTTGTCACTCGTGTGTCATACAAAAACGAAGATTGCCGAGATACCTACATAAAGAAAATAGAAGGTCTGTAGGTATAGATGCCGCAAACTTCTTGAACATAGAGTTTTGTAGGTAAGGTTGGCACATATAAATAGAGTTCAATTTACTGTGAAAAGTCAAGGTCACATGTTCAAGAAGTTTGCCGGCAACTGTACCTATACGAGTAATCGATCGTCCCGCGAACAACTGCATCGGCAGATGCGATCCATCTATTCGGATAATTGACGTGCGCATCCGATGTTACGACGGTTTTGCGATGTAAAACTTTGTTTATTTAACATACACTCGGGAGCAAGGAAAACGGGTCACTTTCTATGGAAATCCTGTGCTAAGTGACCCGTTTTCATTCCTTATTACGAACAAAGACAAACCTCATAGGGACCTGGAGTTTTAGATGGGTAGAGATCGTCTCGTCTTAAATTCATGTATTCATTTGACATTTATTAGTTATTATGGGCATTTAAAAAGAGGGGGCGGACCATGTCACACAAATTGACCTAGTTCCAAAGTATGGATAAACATTATGTACTTAGGTACCTAGGTATATGGAGAAATACATAGAAAATAGCGCTGTACCTAATTTACTATAAATGGCGGACTAAAATGCCTTAACGCATTTTCTACCAATCAACCATTGGGCCAAATAGAGACCAGGGAGGTGATTCTCTTAGCACAGCGCTGCGTCGATCTGATAGGTGAAGTTTTATCCGGCATGATTAAGAATTCCCGTCGGAGCGTACAAAACACATCTTAGCGCGTGCCTTCTCAATTAGGTAGCAGGCTGTAAGTCGAGTTCAGTGTCGTATAAAGCTGCCTAATTAAGAAGGCACGCGCTAAAATGTGTTTTTTACGCTCCGACGGGACTTCTTAAACTTGCCGGATACAACTTCACCTAGGTATAAAAGATCGACGCAGCGCTGTGTTGCGAGAATCACCCCCAAGTAGAGGTTGATGCTAAAACTGATGACTTTAATTAGGTATTGTTTTTCACTTTTAACATTGTTCTACGTAACTACAGAACTATATCGTACGTAACATTGTTTTGTTATTGTTAACTAGAAGACGCCTGCGAATTTGTACGCGTAGATTTAGTTTTCCGCTATTCCCCCTAATTCAACCCCTTACGGGATGAATTTACAAAAATCATTTCGAAGGTCACCCCTAGACCTCATAAGGAACCTAGGTGCCAAATTTGGAATCTCTAGAGCCAGCGGTATGGGTTGTGCGTTGGTAATGTCGGACAACTAGTTCCTCGTACGCGTATAAATCAGTTCCCGAGCGAATAGCGATATGAAAGGTACCCTATGTGTTAATCCAAGGTATACGCTGTTTGCATTCCAAATTTAACCAAAATCCGTCCTAGGGCTGGGATTCTATACGGTAATAAACGATATCGTATTTGACGTGTTTTCGTATTGTCAATATTTTGATAACTCTTATGTCAATTGCAATAATGGCGACTGTGACATAAACGATTCTAAAACACGTCAAACACGATATCGTTATAACGCAGTAGAATAGAGGCCCTGTAGTTTTTGCGTGAAAGAGTAACAAACATCCATCCATATTTACAAACTTTCGCGTTTGTAATATTAGTAGGGTGTATATTTAGATAGGGCTTTATTCACCGTAATGTCAATCGTTAAAAAACTAGACCTTTTTAACCGTCTCCGTTAAATGAGTATGAGTAAAACTGATAAATGACGCGTGAAGTTTAATGATCCATTCAAATATACTTTTTAAACGATACCGTGGATTTATGAAACCATTGGGTTATGAATAAATAGGAACCTACGTTGTCACGCTTGCGTGGTTTTTTAAACGTCGGGTTTAAATCCCGGTAAGGGCAGATATTTGTGTGATGAGCGCGAATATTTTGCTCCTGAGTCTTGAATGCTTTCTGTGTAGGTACCTAACCATACTAATTATATAATGTGAAAGTACCTAACTCACTCTGTCTGTTTTTTTTATGTTAAGGAGAAGGCACACAAGCACTCAGGCCACCTGATGGTATGTGGAATCTGAGACCCATAGACATTTGAATTCTCAAGACTATAATCCTAAGACCTCAAATGCGTTGCCAACCCTGAGGACTAAGATGGAATGCCTCTATGCTAGTAATTTCACCGGTTGTCTTATCCCCACACCAGAACACAACAATGCGAACATTGTTGCTTGGCGGCAGGTTAATGGATAAGATGGTGGTAGCTATCCGGACGGACTCTGCACCCGGACGGACCCTGTCACGGCTAAACCGCTGAATCGATGTCGATGAAATTAGGTATAAAGGTAACTGAGGTCTTGGAAAAGGATATACCTAGGATACTTTTTATCCTGGAAAATTTGATAGTTCCTGTTGAAATAGCAATTAAGGATCAATTTGTGTGAGATTGTCCCCTGATTTATATGTTTACATCTGGGTTTACCCGTGAAATGCGACACTCATTTCATCGATATACCTCCCCGAATTTTCATTTCAATAAATCGGGAGGTTTATCTTTTATATTGTTACTAGCCGTTTCCCCGCGACTCCGTCCACGTAGAACTCGTTTATCGCTATTCCCTCAAGAATCATCCAAAATTTAATAATAAAAAGTACCCTATGTCCTTCCCCGGGACTCGAAGTATCTCCATACTTAATTTCATCTAAATCAGTTCAGTGGTTTATCCGTGAAACCGCAACAAAGACAGTCTCACATAGTTACTTTCACGTTTATACTCGTACCTGGCTACCTGCTAAGTATAGATTTTTAAAGCGAACTCTTATTTCAACTAACAAAAAGTCCCCAGAATCTCAGCCTCGCAAAAACCACTAGCGTTCGTAGATGTAATTCCTTCGCTGCTCGTCCACAATCTCCGAGGTATTCTCGAGCAATCTCGCTTCTTGCGAGAGCGCATTCCAGTGCATTAAGCGTGTATACTTTATTATTTGCACTGCATTTTTGCAAGTGTCATTAGTTTTAATAAAAAGCTGTTTTTTTAAAGTGCATCGGCTTTTGTCTGGGTACTTTGATTTTTAGGGTTTTTAGGGTTCTGTACTTCTGAATGAAAAAATGGAACCCTTATAGGATTACTTGTGTGTCTGTCTTTCGTCTGTCACAGACAATTTGCTAAGGATCTAATGGACCGATTAAATTGAAATTTTGTATATATGTGTCACAAACATGGACGTTCAACATAAACTAATAAATTTTAAATATGGGAGTCACTTTCCATGGGTAAATGGGAAAACGAAAAAACTTGTACTGACTTTACCATGTAATATATCAAATGAAAGAGCTTCTTATATGGATCTCGAACTTATTTTAATTTAATTTCAAAATAATTTGTTTTTAAGTTATTTAAGAAAATTGATGAAAATTGACCTTTTCGTCCCAACAACCCACTAATCTAGTTATTTGCTTATTGATTACAGGAAAACCTATAAGAAGTCTATGGTTCTAAAATAACACATCTCACGCGTGAAAGATATAATAAGAACCAAAAATTATACGGAACCGTCTTCATACGAGTTCAGCTCGCACTTGTCCGGTTTTCGACGTATTTTCTCTCTTCGATCCGAACAGAAATAAATAAACGTCCCTATCTTTTGTATCAAATCACTGAAACTGGAGTAAAACTAAAAATATATTTGCATTGTCTCCTAGTTAACAAGACAGTTCATCGCTCTAGTCAAACATTTCTCTGAAACGCGTTAATTTTAATACACTAACGTAAAGTGAAAACCAAATACATTCAAGATAACGTCAGCTGATTTAGATCAGGTTGATGACCTTCAGTTATAGGTACATCTATTGAGGGTTACAGTCGTGAGTACAAAAGTCTATACCACAATGATTGACAAAACTGTTGCTTACACGTTTCAGGGTTTGTGAAAAGCTCAAAATGATAATAGAAATTGTTTTTACATAATTTTGAGAATTTTAATTTTCCGTTGTGTTTGGCCAATAAAAAATGAATATGAGCGGACTGTCACACATGGACGTAATCCTAAACTAAGACCTAGGCTTGTACTATGGGTACTAGAAAGCAATTAAAATATAAAGAAGAAAAAATATTAAGGACCAGTGTGCCTAACGCGCTGCCAGGGGACAAGATTTTAACATAGGCTCGGGACTAAAATTCGTCTATTCCATATTCCAACGTAAGAATAATGTGTTAAGGTTTAAAATAAATGGGGTTTTTTAGGATAAGGAAAAGGCACACGAGCACTTAGGCCACCTGATAAGTGGAATCAGAGACCCATAAACATTTGAATTCTCAAGACAGCAATCCTAAAACCCGAAATGCGCTGCCAACCCTGACGGCGAAGATGGAATGCCTCTATGCTAGTTGTTTCACCGGTTGTCTTATCCCCACACCAGAACACAACAATGCGAACACTGTTGCTTGGCTTGGCGGTTGGTTTTTTTTTATGTTAAGGAATAGGCATACGAGCACTCGGGCCACCTGATGATAAGTGGAATCTGAGACCCATAGACATTTGAATTCTCAAGACTATAATCCTAAGACCTCAAATGCGTTGCCAACCCTGAGGACCCTGGTTGTGTGATGTGTGACTTGATCTTTTTATTTGGCCCAAAAAGCTCTGTTCCATCTTGCAACCTCCAACCTCTGGGTGGTGGAATACCTATTACTGATGGTCATCTGCAAATGTTTACAGACATATACGCAAATGCAAGTGCTGAAGTGAATAAGCTATAGAAAGTTCGGGCCGCATGTGTGGTCCTGGTTCTGTCGACATGGTTGCTAAGGGCAGGTCGTGGGACACGCGGATGCGGCAGCGTATTACAACTTACCAATAGAACATGCATGAAAATCAGAATTGAGTTTTATTGATACGATTTAGGAGGAAATGTAAAAGAAGCATATAAAACGCAATACTCTAAATTTTTACCCGTTTATTAAGATTTTATACAGGGCATGCCACATGGAAGGAAAGTACCTTGATGGAACATTTTACTGAAAGAAGACATTATTTTAATTTAAAAAACAATGTAAACTGCATTCATAGATATTTAAATAATTACATGGTTGAACCGGGAATCGAACCCGTAACACGAGAAAAATAATTATAAAAAAAACATGTACAATCAAAACTTGTTAAAATTTTAAAATTTAACGATTTTAGCTTGAACATGTTAATTTACGAAATAAATGCAAATTTCTTTTTAAGGTCCATTAATTTTAAACATGGGTCAACAGCTGTGACGTGATTCCTGTCGTCTATTTTGTATTGTGTTTTTGCGGGGGGTCTAAGCTATTATGACTTTTTAAAACTTCATAATATAATATCTTATGAAAAATTACACCACAACTATTTTGCGTATACAGTTATTCCTCTCTTACATAGCATTTTCCAGAGAGCGTAAGAAAATATATACATTTTTCCGTTTATGTTACTAAATTCACTGAATTATTATTCTTGTCTGTTAATAAAGGCGATATCATTTTGAACGACTGGATTTTTGTGCGGGAAAGATACCAAATCGATATAAAAATATTTTAAAACAAATCTGGTCATTAACCTGTTAAAAACCACATCTCCACAGAGAAAAGTGTCGTACCGAGTTATTTTAAATAAGATATGATGCGCGTTGCCAACTATTGCGTTACTTTCGGCGCGAGCGCATTCATTTATCATCGTTTCTATGCATAACTATGGACGTTTTTATATTTATCACAGTATAGGTCGGTGTATTATTAGTGTCCTTAGTATAAGAAACATAGTGACCCTAAGCGATACATGTTACTATGACTTCGGAACAAACTTTCCAGTTTCTTTATATACTTGTAAAGACAAGCTAATAAGTAGGATAAGATGTTATCGAATTGTTTTTAACTCTACCTCTCGACTCGAAATTATAAAGCTCCTATGCAAATATGGCCTATTATTATTTATGTACATACATAGAGTCTGTGAGTACAGTCAATAACTTCAATTTTTATGCTACCATGGAACCCTGTCAATGACAGCGTCAAACCACATGAAAGAAAGCTAAAATTAATGATTAACGCTGTCATTATAACAGGGTTCCATAGTGGCATAACAGTTAAAGTCCTTGACCGTACTTAGAATAGGATTCGTGTTGTACTTCTCTCTCACTCGCTCTTAGTAAGAGCGTATGAGAGCGAGTGAGAGAGAAGTATAAACGGTATCCTATTGTAACAGCTCACTGACAGATAGAGGGTGCTCGCTTCGCACCCCGCTTGGCTAGACACGAGCGGACCGTGACGCGAGCGAATGGCGTCGCTAGCGAAGTGCGACACAAGCGGAGCGCGACGCGAGCGAACTGCGTCGCTAGCGAAGTGCGACACGAACGTAGCGCGACGCGAGCGAAGTGCGTCGCTAGCGAAGTGCGACACGAGCGGAGCGCGACGCGAGCGAAGTGCGTCGCTAGCGAAGTGCGACACGAGCGGAGCGCGACGTGAGCGAAGTACGACGCTGTGCCTGTGACGGTTGCGCTACGCTTTCATATGCTTTCGTCGACACGGCGTCGTGCTCCGTTGGCGTCGAGATCACTGTCTTGGGAGTTTAATTGGATTTGTCCAATCTAAAACCGGTCAAGTGCGATTTGGACTCACGCATCGAGGGTTCCGTATTTGCGCACAGTAGGTATTAACAGATTCCATTTTGAATTCGATTTCGTATCAAATCAGTGGGAGTCGATCTCACACTGAACCGTTTTTTAGTATTTGTTGTTTTTCTTTAGGGTTTGCACTATAATCATAAGCTTGAATGTTTTACGATACCTACAAATAAAACAAATACTCCCTTTTTAGGGTTCAAACTAGGAACCCTTATAGTTTCGCCATGTCCGTCCGTCCGTCCGCAGCCTAGCGCAGAGACTCTTAGTATTAGAAAGCTGTAATTTGGCATGAATATGCATATTAGTCACGCCAACAATGTGGTATAATAAAATGTTTAAAAAAAAATTTACACGTAACTATTACGGGTTTACAGAATCAGATTTTCCATTAAGTAATTCGTTTATGAAATATTAAGTTTTTAAGCGCTATTTTTTGTTAGACTCATGTGTCCCCCAACAGCCAAAACTACAAATAGGTACTAAAAATCTGAAGAAATAAATAAATGAAAGAGCATATAATGAATTTTAAAGGAAAACTATCACGACTAAGTAGACATCATTGGTTCTTGAGATAGAGGTGATTTAAGTTTTTATATCTACTAAAATTATCTAAGACGACACCAATTGACTTTAAATAGAAAATGAGTTATTACTTGTTGATTTTCATGTTTGTATGTAGTACTTAACGGCTTCGGAACCCTATACTGAGCATTGCCCGGTTTTTACTTTATATTCCGCAAAAGTAATCCGCTAGGTATCTCTTACGGTCGGACGGTACGGACGGACTGGCAGACAGAGCGTTGGCTTAGTATCCCGATTGATACCCTTCGGAAACGGAATCCTAAAAAATAAATTTCTCCTCCAAAAAAACTAATACTAGTTCGTTGCATTTTGGATTATTATCAGCCAAACACCTACATTTTTTTGCTTATCTAAATGTCAAATCAAACGTTCGAACCAAATCGAACAAGCGGTTCACGTCCTTGGCGTTTGTTTACAAACGTTAATCATTTATCAGTAAAACTTTACTCTCGGAGGCACGAGATAGATACAAGCAACCTTGTCATTTAATATCGAGCGGGGTCAATGTTTCCCGCTATCGCTCCCGCTCATGCCATGACCACAGGCTTAATGAAACCAAACACTATGAACCGCAAGTTCTTTATGAATTAACAAGTAGCAGACCATAACTTTGTGGGTACCTAAGAATAATAATAAAATTGATGATTCTTGCTACTATGGTGGTCCATTTATTTACAAATCTTGTAAGCTTGGTCGATCTTGTAAACAATAATAACTTATCGCTAGTATTGAGAGAACTGGTAACTATTCTACAAGTTTCATGGAGAGGGCAAACGAGATTATGTTGCCTACATCGCTCCCTTACATAGGATATGTATATTTTTCTACGCGGGCCGAGTCTCCAGCAACCGCTAGTATTTAATACTAATGACTTTTCCGGACCTACATTTTTGGGGTATATATCCCACATAGGGGATATTTGCCTAATCCATACCAATTACGTTTGGGATAGATGCCCCCGCCAAGGAACAAGGCATCTATCCCGCAAAATTTTGATCGCATTTTGTCTTCCCATGCAATCACACAGAGGCATGCGACACGGCGTCACTGCGCTTGCGAAAATCGCTGTGTTATTTTCTATACGGAGAATTTGAAATCTTAGACCGCTTAGTCAAAGTGCGAAATCCTTTATGCGAATCAATCAATCAATTGATTATTAGAAATATATATATTTTTTAAAAGAGCTTAAAATAGATACACGCAAATATCAAGACACATGCAGCTCGTGTTTTAGAGTGACTTTGTTGAAAATTTCTGAAGTCATAACTTGTATTAATTTACCCACGTATGTCTGCAGATAAATTTATAGACAACAGAAATTTCTGTCTCAAAAGCAATGTTGTGTTTTTTAAATATTTTATTTATTATGTGCTGAGAAAAAAAAGCTAATGGCTACAAGGAGCTTAAACGCTACACGGTCTTTTCTACGTCACAACTCGTGTTAGACTTAAAAAAACCAAACGCGATTACAAACAAAATGACGTCATTTTGACCACTATTGCAAAGCAGGCGTCGCAAACACTGTCAATATAAAAAAAAACATGCTTTTAAGACAAACCTCTATTTATAAGCATGACATTTTGTCAGAACACCTTTCAAAAAATCCTGTCTCGATTATTGATTAATTATTGCAGGCTGTACAGCTTTTTTATTTGCCATTACAATGCTTTGTGTTTATAATGTAGCTCATTATCGAACCATTGTAAAATATCTAAGTCAGTAAGTCATCAATTAGGCCTTCACGACCAAAGAACAACCGCTTTAATCGATTTTCCACGATGACTCACAATCATTACCCAAATCCAATCCTCAATGATCTCTATTACAACCAAATTCAAAGTCTCCAAAGCTCTAATTACACTGGTTCTACTTTAACTTTGCGAGACGTCTCTTAGGCTGTTTTAAAGGTTATAAAAGGCCTTGTAGTGGCTTTTTTAAAGAACCGTATCTTAGGTCAGTTTTAAAGTGTAGTAAAGGTCTCGTTATGCTGGTGATTGGGGTTACTAGTGCGAAAATTTGGCGGGTTAATAACGAATATACCGTTACTTGTAACAGTTAAATACGTCTGTTAAAACGGTAGTTATTGGCTTAGTTAACTATTATGCGGGACTCTTGAATGCTTGGTCTATCTTCGTATTTACCTTGTAGGTAATTATAGCATATAAGAAGGTCTACACGGACTGAATTATTGTAGAGTTGTTTGTGAGTATTTATTTACAACACATACAATGGAAGACACTTTTTTCTTAACTGTATCACTTAACTGTACCTACATTTACAATCGAAAATAAACCTTATCGCAACGTATAAAGTCTGTGGGTGGTCAGTTAACAGTGTCTTCATTTGTACATACCAAGCCTCGAAAACCGGTGAAATTTTCAAACCGTTATTATGTACTTGACGCAAAACCATTTTATTTCGGTTCTGTTTGCATAAGCCGGTCTTTTTACCGATTTTTGGAGGAACGTTAATGTAAAGTTCTTTCCGATTTAACCGGTTCCGAGCTAAAAAACCGGTTAATCCAGACGCAAGGCACGCACGATTTAAACAATTGCCGCTTAATGTTTTAATTCAGTACAACACTTTTGGGTTCTCGACTCGCCGCTTTTGGACTAAACAGGTAATTAAAAGAAAATTAAGTTCTCAAAACGTTCGCATTCCCTAGAAAAGTTAGGAGCAAAACCGAAATAACCCGGTATTTTTTAACCGGTTTCGAGCCCTGATACATACACTAACAATCTTACAATTACTGAGCCTATAGTCAAGTGAAGATAGCGTGTAGAAGCGCTTTTATGTTCACCCCATTCTTAACTAGTACTCGAGAGTAGGGAATGCAAATAACCGGTTAAAACCGGTTATTAACCGTATTTGCATACTAAATTCGGTTATTAACCGGTTATTTGCATTCCCTACTCGAGAGCGAGACGGATGGTATCGTAGCGTTACCGTTTGTAGAAACGAATGCCGCTTGACTATAATATAGGCTCTGAACTACTAATAGTTTTATTATAGTATAGGTAATACTTTCTATACAATAGTGTGTTTGTTTGTTACCTCCGCCTTTACAAACAACTTAACCCCAACCAATGCAAAATTTAAACAAAAAAAAGCTTTAAAATTATTGTATTGGTAATAAAAAAAGAACTGTCTACATAATAAATAAGATCACGCCGTCATTCCCAGAGTGGAGTAGGCAGAGCTACAGAAATATCAACAACTCTAAAAAAGACTTCCTGATAATTCTGTAAAGACATTTTGCACAATCAGGGTAAGATTACCAATGTATTAGGCTGCAAGTAGCCCATCGCCTAATAGTACTACAAGCCCTTATTCCCTTAGGCGCCTCGTGCGACATCCATGGGAAGACGTGGAGTGGCACTATTCTACCAGATGGACTGTCTAGTTACAATCGATTTAAGAAACTGAAATCTAACACATAAGATCGCTTTTATATTTGCAAAGTGGTATTTACGTCGTGAAAAAAACTCGTTTGAAATATGCGGATTTCACTATAAAAATAATGGTTTTTGAATAACGCCGCACTTAACATTGTACAGTATTACGTACTATGATTATTTACTTTCTAAACAGAAAAAAAGAAACTAAGCATTGTTTATATCTGAGAAATACCAGGTATCTTTTGCGAATGAAATGTGCCACAAAAACATGTTCACAAAGAACGACACAATTAAAATGACTTATATCACTAGTGTATGTGTCAGTCAGTATTTTCCTGTTGAATCTCACACTACGTAAAATATATTAGATTGTTTACCAAGGGACTAAAATAGGCCATAACCATTCGAGCACAGCAAGAGTGGCTATAGTTCGAGTATCATTCGTTATGGCATTTTAAACTGGATTAACTCCAACTCTTTACTTTTCACTTCTATAGAAAAAAAAATACAACATGTAACTGGCTGTTTGTGGCTTTCCTTATAAATAAAAAAAAAAGACACTTTAGCCCGCTTTTACATGCCTTAAACGGCTCATTCCTGACGGGGTTGATGGTAGTATCGAGACGAATCAACCAAAGCTATGTTAAAACGAGAGCTTTACTATACTAAGTCCTAACCTACAAGACAATGCTTTCCCTATTCTATATAGGTATACTTATACGTTACATGTATATACCTAGCTATACCTAAGAGAAGCGAAAAATAAATATCAACTCGAGGTTAGGATCAGTGACACGTGCCACTCGTACTGTGGCATTTTGAGTTAACGAACTTTCATAAAAAAATATCTTAACATCCAAAGACAAAATACGTCACAAATTGACCCGAAAATGACCCACTAATTTCCGTAAAATGTAATATAACATTACAATAAAACTTAGATACTGAAATGCAACGAGCGCCATATTGGAAACGCGCCAAGATCATGTAAGATTTTAATGTACTCCAAGCCCAATTTACATTGATCTACGCTTTCGTTAGGATCTCCGCTGTCGGACCCAATATTGCTTAAACTAGGGAACCGAGGAAGGTCTCCTTTTATTGGTGTTATTCCGATTCTAATTTCAAATAGTGTGTTCGTCGGATTCGTTTATTTAGCACTGGCAACCTTGTCAGGTGACAGTGTGTAAAGTTCAAAATTCATGTTTCTTTGAAGATTTGTTTGACACTTAGGCCGTAGAGAATTTAGAGTTCCGTGTTGCAACAATGTTGTTTTAGAATAAAGATGGTAAAATACGCCTTTATGTTTGATAGAAATGGACAAAATAGTGTAATGATTGTCTACCGGACGTGACTGAATGACATGGCACCTCGTGGAACTTACTTTTTAAATGACTCTGACGTAAAATACTCAATAGAAAAAGCGGGAACCAGATTCCACGCGAAACAAGTCTTGGGCAGTGAAAGCCATTACATAATTTAAAAAAAAAAAAAAAAAAAAAGTCTTGGGCATCTTTCTAATAAATCTTTAAAGTACCTAGACACAAAATGTTTTTAAATTACTCAATGTTATTTATTAGCAAGAACACAAATTATACACATGAAGAGCACACACTGCCGCCAAGAGAAACTACGAGATCGTTTCATTTTATCTGTCAAACGGAATACGGATGCGTTCCGAAATTAGTGACGTTCCCAATCGATATTTTCCCTTCCAACAAACGTAATTATCTGCACTCTTTAGTCAAACCTCATTTTCGTTATAAGATTACATAATAATAAAATCGATTCACTGCATCATTGAACTTGCGGAGTTTAATGGGACTTGTTAGCTAACTGGTGGGGCAATCTAGCCTAGTTGGGGCCTGTTCTAGCGGTCGGTGGTCGCTAGTATACAGCCTCCGGGCTAGTACCGCAATCTTATATAACCTTGGGAAGTTAGATAATTTAAACGTTAAGAATTAAAACGTTGGCGACGTGAAGGACGCATCCATTTATGTGTTTTATTTTACCTATGAACCTATATATTTTATAGATACACTAGAGAAGGCTACCGCGACGTCTATGTGACGTCTATGATTCGTTTTGGTTTTGGGATGATATATGCTATATTATAATCAAAGTTAGTTAGTTAGCAATGAGGGGGCGGTTCATTTTTTACATATTATGTTGTATAGACGACAATATCAAAAAATGGAGTCAGGTTTTAAGTGCTTGCGTTTTATTAGATTTTTTGTTCAGCCGTGTTAACAAATGTATACACTATTGCACCTTATCCCATTGAAATAAGATGCAAAAGTGTATAATATGATACAGTCAGAACCCTTTATCGCTCAAAACTACCTATAAGTAACTAAAAAAACTATCCCTATTTCTTTGTTGTTGTTTTATAATTGTGTACCTAGTGTATAGTATAGTTCTTTGTAATTAATTATTTAATTGTAATTGTATTTTTGCCGAATAAATGTTTCTTTCTTTCTTTCTTTCTTTCACTTACGAGTACCATCAGGTCGCCTATGTGCTCGTATGCATTAACCTTACCTACTTTAGCCTCGTAAGATCCGGTGTGCTATAGGAAGTACATAATCCAGGCAACTTAATTTAAATTTTATGTCAAGGAGCATAAAGTTTATATTTATTTGTTTCAAAATTGAAAATGCCATTTGAGAGTAAAGGAAATTGAACTTAATTTCCTTGGTGGTAGATTCAAATTCCCACTCACAAAAATCTCTCGGTTTGTAGTATGGTGGGCCTCAAGAGGTTAAACGATTAGGTATTTTAAATACATTTGTTCACCAAGGTCGAAAGAAAGAAAAACAGAAAGAAAGAAAGTTTATTCGTGAGAAACAACAACAAGGATCAGAGAAATACGCACAAAAAGAATGTAGTTCCGAAATGAAATAAGTCCTACCTCAGCGTAATACCACCATTTAATTTTGTCATCGCTGGTTCTTCCATTGGAACCACCAGTTGAAAACACGGAAGGTTACACACAAATAATTATTACATAACCAAATAAAAAATAATATCCCCCCGTGTGGTTGCCGGGCTAGAATAGTGCCACTCCATGTCTTCCCGTGGATGTCTTAAGAGGCGACCAAGGGAGTAAGGGCTTGTAGTACTGTTAGGCGATGGGCTTGCAACCTGTCACTAACACACTGGTAAATATCATAGCCTGTTTGTCCAAAATGTGATTACAGAATTATCAACAAGTTTAGGCTGTTTGTAATTCTGTAGTTCTGCCTACCCCACTCTGAGAATGAAGGCGTGTTATGTGTATGTGTGTGTAAATAAAAGATACTAAATTCAAAATAGGTAATTATACAATAAATGGCCAGACGAGGGCTTTTTTACACGTCGGTAATATGGAATTAATCTACTAGGGCTTTCGATAAGCCCATCATTGCGGAGAAGTGCGGCAAGAAACTCCAACCACCTTCAGCATGTACATAATATTTATGTGCATTTTATCTCTACATCGTTTTCTAAAAACACCAATACATTTTAGTTAATGTTATTTTGACAGCCACTCATAAACATTTTAAAATTGTTTCTACGATGACATAATTTTCCCGGCTTGTTCCCAATAATTTAGACGTTGGGAAACGTTTGTTGACTGGAGATAGTAGCATTGCAACACTTTTATAAGTTTGTTCTAATTTTAAAAGAGAACCGTGAATATGTTTCGATAGTAACCTCGATATTTTTATCTAAATTGTATACTATCAAATAAACAATAGTAATGTTTATCCCATCAAAAATTGTATGTAAAAAATAGGCTAAGATTTCATGTGCCACCAAAAGTAAATAATATTGTTGACAGTCAAAACAATTGATTGCCCATACATTTTGAGTCCTAAGTTGTCAGTTTGCCTTTAATCTGTGAGGTATTTAAGAAAATTGACAAGTTGAAGCTTAATATCCATTAAGTAACCATAAATTAGACTGATCTAGTGCCAAAATCAATCTAATGCCAAATTTGGCAAGTTTTCGGGGAAACAAGATTTGAAAATAATCTCAGAACAGTGCAACGAGGTGCAATGCTTCATTGGGGACTACTGTGGCAAGTTAGGTCGCCGATTTTCGCATTGCAGGGTTGTAACCAAGTAAACCTCCAAAATAAAATTTTAGAGCCGGTTCATCTCTCAAATCAATTTCCCTCTATGAAAAAAGCTTTACAACAACATGACCGATGACTTTACACACACACGAATAAGAATTCACAACAAAAACAAAACACGTTCGGAACAACGTCAGTATTAACGTAAATACGGCACGTAACCAGCCTTGGCATTGGCGCGTCGGTGCCCCAAGCGCCGCGGCTCTGTGCCAAAACTGTCCATTCCGGGCATTACAGCCAGCCAGTGCCAAACATGGGCAAGCCACGCGAAATATCAGGGAGGGAATTAGGAATTTTGCAAATGGAGTGTTCTTAATTTAAAATTTGGCTCGTCATTCTTTAAAGTTTGACTAAAGCGTCTGAAACACGTTTTTCCACTAAATTTGAAGTGTTCGAAATTCATTCTGCTACCGCAGAGGTATTTTTTTATTAAATTTACTATGGGAAGCATAAAAAAAGGTATTTTTACAAAAAACTGGCACGTACTGTTTAATAGTTTTTAATTTACATCTTTTTTATATGATCAACTTTATATGCGATACTTGTCCCAAACATACTGTTTGATATCAATATTGGGTCAACGCTCTGTTTCTTCCTAGAAAAGACATGTTATGCATTTCTTTATAAACTTGGTGAGAGCTCAAATGTTGAATTACAAAACAACAGTGAAAAGAGAAATCTTTGTAACAGGAAACGAAATCAAATATGTTTGTTGCTGTACGAACTAAATATAAGGTTTCCTATCGTATACTTTAGTAGTTAAATAACAAACGAACTGAAAACCACACTCTAAATATCAGTGTTTACTAATTTTAGTTTTATTAATTATTATTTTTTATTATTTGGTTGCCGGGTTAGAATAGTGCCACTCCATGTCTTCCCGTGGATGTCGTGAGAGGCGACTAAGGGAATAAAGGCTTGTAGTACTGTTAGGCGATTGGCTTGCAACCTGTCACTAATACACTGGTAAACATCTTAGCCTGACTATGCAAAAAGTGGTAACAGAATTATCAACAAGTTTAGAGTTGTTGGTATTCTGTTGCTCTGCCTACCCCACTCTGGGAATAAAGGCGTGACGTTATGTATGTATGTATGTATTAATTATCAAGCTTCATTGATGAAAGAATCTGAAAAAAACGATGTATAGCAAAAGCAAGATCAGTTAGTTGCAGAGTGCAGTCTAGAAATAAAACGGTTTTTTTTTTATAACCTCTGAATCCCAAAAAATAATTTTGATGTAAAAATACACCTAAACCTTGTCAAACGGTCACTAGGTCACGCAACTGCCGCGGTAGTTAAAGAAAACTTTTTAATATTCCACGGCCGGTTAGCAACCTCCATAAACGCGTTAAGTGCCGCTCTGGACAAATAATAAATACAAACACCGAGTACCCGAAACCGACATAAATTAAAAAGTTGTAAAACGTCACAGCACGTGGAAGCGACCTCAACGGCGTGTTTCCATTGACTTACGTTATTTTAGGAGAAGCGAAATTTATTGAAGTATTTAATATAGAGATTCTTGCGTTTATGATGTTTATCCTGTCTTTTTTGGATGGACCCATGAGGATTATTGACTCCAAATGTCCGTAGGTCCAGCGGTCCGTCAGTCATGAAGGAGATTTATATCTCAGGAACTATTATTAATAACAGGTTCTTAAGCTGGCCATATAGATATTATGTAAGCATATTTCATTAACTTTCAGCTGCTAGAATTGTATACAAGGTTCTTCTAACAATATTTCATTACGACTGATTACACGCTTATATCTTGAAATTTTAATTTACTAACAAAACTATTATCACCGATTTCTGCATGCAGTATACATGACATCATGCGCTGAAATGCGATGCAATTCTAAATGGAAACTTGCCAAACAGAACTAGAACAATGAAGATGGGCGGAAACAGACGATAAATACATGTGCGACTTGTTTATCACTTGTTTCCGTTCATGTTAATATCCTACGGAATTGCTCCTAATCAATGAAATTATACCGTAGGTTATGTATAGCACTAGTATATTTATTGTTATTATAGTTTTTATTAATTACTCGAGTAAAATCACTCGCTATTGCTGATTGAGTCATCGGAAAATATTAAAGATTACTTTGAAATAACCCTGACCTCAAATTTTCACCTTAAATCTGTTCAACAGACAAGCAACGTAAAAAAAACTTTACATATTTGCATGTACAGTGCAGAGTAACTCCCAGTGACTTGCAACTAATACGTTTCTAAGCTCTCGACGACACCGTGACACGCGGCAATGGACACGCGCGGCCATCATCCTAAAATATCCTGAACATTTCACAGGCTGATTTACAGTCTATAAACAAGAACTTCACAGAGTACGAGCCAGATCTGTCCGCATGTCCGTATGTTGCGCAATTCCTCGTCTGTATTGGTTTCAGTACTGCCCTGAGTGATGGAGCCATTAAAGTGGTTGTTTCAGGGAACTTGGACAGAATAGCCTTCTGATAAGGTAAGGGAAAAGATATTAAAGGTGAAGCTAAAGATAATCAGCTGATTATTGATATGAGTCTTAATAGATGGAACTTATTTTGATCGTTATAGGGGAAATAAAATAATGTTAAAAAAATGCTAAAAATGATAAACTAGTGAGACATTACTATAAATGATGGTAATAGGTTTTTTTTTATTAAAAAGTATTCTCAGTAAGTGGTTTTGTAAATCTTTTGAGAAATAAATACCTTTTTGAGGTAATATAACAAGATACCCTGTTGCCGGGTAAGTATAGTGCCACTCCATATGTTCCCGTCGGGTGTGTATCATTTCATCGAAACATCTTTCATCGAATGTATCATTTCATCGAATTTCATTTCATCGAACGCTATTTTCTGCTGAAACCTAATCAAACCTCACGTAACCTACGTAATTAATGATTAAGATACCCTGAAAACATTATGCTTTCAGCAGAAAATAGCGTTCGATGAAATGATACATTCGATGACGTAAAATTCAATTAAGTGATGAGTTAACCCTGTTAGGCGATGGGCTTGGAACCTGTCACTAATACTAGTAAACTTCTTGGCCTGATTGTGCAAATAAATAAATAAATATCACGGGACAATCTCACACAAATTGACCTAGTCCCAAACTAAGCTCTAGGCTTGTACTATGGGTACTAGACAACGATAAACATACTTATATAGAGAAATAAATACTTAAATACATAGAAAACAACCAAGACTCAGGAACAAATATTCGCGCTCATCACACAAATATCTGCCCTTACCGGGATTTGAACCCAGGACCGCTGGCTTCGGAGGCAGGGTCATGACCACTCCCAACTAGGCTAGCGTGTCGTCAAGTGTGGTTACAGAATGATATACAAGTCTTTTTAGAGTATGTATGTATAAAAAGATATTGAGACAGTGGTGTTGGAGTCATTATTATGATGGTTATGAAAAAAATAACTTAGGGGAGCATTCTAATTCTCCATTTAAGGTACAAACAGAGGAAGGAACTGAAGACAATCAGCCATTGTTTTTGATTTTAGTCTGGTTGTTGAATATTATTAAGGTTACAGGGTTAAACTTGGAACAGCATTACAATTACCTTATCAAGGTATTGAAGAAATCTTTAAACACAATTAACCGTTATTGAAATAAAATCATACTCGAACATTCTGACTGCTCATCAAACATGACAGACCAGACGATTGCTTGGTAAACAGAACGATATAGCGCTTTTGCCATTTGAATACCATCGACAACACTCAAATCTATAAATAGACTAAATGAAACTCATTGAGTGCGCTCGCGCAATACGCCACTGATTTATCGCGAAGAGATATATTTATCGGTCATCAGTCGTACAATTTGTTTGACACGTGCTGGCGATTGTGTTTAGATGTATTGTTTAACTTAACAGGTGTATTTATGACGGTTGAATTGTTGTTGTGTATTTTGACGTGACGTTAAAATTTAATTAAAGTTTTTCTTCGAGTAGCAATGTAATGCAAAGTTATATCTGGGACGTTTTAATTTTTTGTTAACATAGAGGATTGTGAAGCGATGCTAAAATCGCGTAGCTGTCAAAAATAATCCATTAAAATTTAGCTCTGGATGTTAACGTTTCTAACCTCCTAAATCTAATCGGATTTCTACGATTTTTTTATTTACATACACATACATAACATCACGCCTTCATGCCCAGAGTGGGGTAGGCAGAGCTACAGAAATACCAACAACTCTAAAAAGACTTGTTGACAATTCTGTAACCACATTTTGCACAAGTAGGCTAAGTTGTTTACCATAATGTATTAGTGACAGGTTGCAAGCCCATCGCCTAACAGTACTACAAGCCCTAATTCCCTTAGTCGCCTCTTACGCCATCCACGGGAAGACATGGAGTGGCACTATTCTAACCCGGCGTTTTTTTCCATTCCAATAACTATTTTCTTGGAAAGGAAAATGGTCAGACCTAGAATTTCATAATATCTACAATATTTTCAAAAATTGGACAACGTTTAAGGGGAGAAAAACGTTATCGCATTTTGTTTGGGCATTATTTGCTTCACAGTCCTCTTAAGGGCTATAGTTAAAACAAAACTTAATTGATTCTTTGTTACACAACAAAAGTTACCCATATATGTAGTTTGTATGACTAACTATCTTTACACAAAGGACGCGGTCGTGATTTTTGTTACCAGTAAGCCTTTAACTATGTACATATTTTTGGAAAGTTCCCATCTGACTCTGAGGAGCAGACTAATTTTCATTCCACTTTTAATATATCAGTTGTTAACTTGTTACCGATATCGATACCGGTTGCCGAATTAATTTGAATGTGTATTTCCTCAGGGACTAGCGATGAACGACTACTATGCGGACGTTTCGCAAGAAACAGCTATCACGTGTAAAACAAGATCAATATGACAATGACGAACATTTAATTTAGATACATATTGTATGGACGTAGGGAAGTCTTGAGTACAAATCTATTTAGAAGTCAAGTTAAAGTCATTGCAATGTTCTTGATACAGCAAAAAATTACACAAAGGAAACTGTGCATATTATGTGTCATTCTCGAGACAAATTAAAACAAACCTAACGTTTTTCTCGATTGGTAACAAGGACAATTTAAGGTTATTTTGGGCTTTGAGGTTATTTACAGATGCATTACATTATGCGGAGTCATCTGCGTCAACCAACTTTACTTTTACATTTTCTCCCTATACCGGGTGTACAATCCAAATGGGTCAGTATGGAGAAGTCGGAAACTATGAGAGATAGCGAGATCTGTTCTTAGGAACCATGACGTCGATTTTAGATTTAATAATAATTACATTCAAACTTTTTTATTAACTCTCATACATAACCGGGAATCGAACCTGGTCAAAATCAATGTGTATAAATTCTGCAAGTCGCAAGAAGCACAACAAAATTGAAATATTAAATATATATTTTTATTTTTATTTTTATTATTATTAAATCTAAAATCAACGTCATGGTTCCTAAGAACAGATCTCGCTATCTCTCATAGTTTCCGACTTCTCCATACTGACCCATTTGGATTGTACACCCGGTATAATGTTAATGTGACAAAAAGCTTCATGAAATGTTTCTTTTAAAGTCACATAATAATAATATCAGGGGACAATCTCACACAAATTGACCTAATCCCAAACTAAGCTCTAGGCTTGTACTATGGGTACTAGACAACGATAAACATACTTATATAGAGAAATATATACTTAAATACATTGAAAACATCCAAGACTCAGGAACAAATACTTGTGCTCATCACGCAAATGCCCTATGAGCCCTAGCTTCGAAGGCAGGCTCACTAGCCTCATTGGCTAGCGTGTCGTCAACCCTTTTAAACCCTTTACATGACATATCTTCAAAACCACCACACGAATTTATCTGTAACACCATTTTTTTATTAATTCTGCCATAAAAAGTTCCATTTCACTAATTGAAACATTGTTAACTCCCCAAAGAAATGGAATGTCATCAATCATTTATATTATTTTTAGGGTGTAACCATCAAACTGGTTATTTGTTACAAGTGATAACACTATCAAATTAGTTTAATTAAATTTTGTTATTGAACTAGAGGTCAAGACCGAATTCCGTCACTCCGATATACTCGTAGCATTTTATCAAACGTCATCCTACTTATCAGTTGGTAATTTTTTTTCTGGGTCAAAACATGTTCTGGATTTTATTTTTATAAACAGATAGTTCTGGTATCTTTAAGCATACCGTCCCTCATATTATTAGTTTTAATTCATGAACGCAAAACGCAATTCTCATTATAGCATCGCTGTTATGACACTCATTTTTTGTTACTCAAATTTCATTTTTGTGACCAGCTTTTGCTGCCGAATTTTTTTTTGCAAAGTTGTTATCTTCTTGTACAAACTAATGAGTGCCAACACTGTGGGTCTTCGTTAAGTGTAGCGGAGATCCTATCGCCACCTACCGACACCATCATCAGATCAACTTTTAGATACAATAATATAGCATTGTCATCGGGATTACATATGTGGTCCAAACTTCAGCCCATTCCGTTAACGGGAACTGGTTCAAAATTGATATGCAAGGTTTGAAGCGGATCTTACATACATTCGAACAGTGCTAGTTAAATTTCTTTCTTTTGCCTTCCCTATTTGGATGGAATTTGAAATAGAGATAAACAGGGAACATGCATGAAAATCCGTATTGAGTATTTGGAAGATTTAAAAAAAAAAATCCCTCGTGTGGATGCCGGGTTAGAATAGTGCCACTCCATGTCTTCCCGTGGATGTCGTAAGAGGCGACTAAGGGAATAAGGGCTTGTAGTACTGTTAGGCGATGGGCTTGCAACCTGTCACTAATACACTAGTAAACTTCTTGGCCTGATTGTGCAAAATGTGGATATAGAATAATATACAAGTCTTTTTAGATTTGTTGGTGTTTCTGTAGCTCTGCCTACCCCACTATGGGAATGAAGGCGTGATATTACGTATGTAAAAAAAATTTAGAAAAACACGTCAAAACTTCTCTTAACGTTTAGATATATTTTCGGTATCCTCACTTTATTTACGTAATATTTTAATTCAACCATATTGGCTTAATCATAATAATTTACGAAATAAATGCATTTTTTTTATAAGGTTTATCTTTTAAACATGGAACAACAGCTGTGACGTCATTCGTGTCGTCGATTTTGTGTAGTGTTTTTGCAGGGGCAAAAAAATACACGACAATTATTTTACGTATACAGTTAGTCCTCTCTTTCATAGCACTTTACAAAGAGCCAAAGAAAAATAATGTTCCCTATTATACCCTGAAATTACATACTGCTACCTTTTGTCCGAAAGAACCTGTTTCCGTCTGATGGTCAAAGAGGACAAACCCTCAGGTAGATTATTAAAATAATTCGCATACTTACTACTATTTCTTATGTTTATTCATAAGCGTCTATTGACAATGCAAGCAAGTTTTCTTTTACCACTTACATCACACCTCAACTGTTTACACAGTCCCTAATTACACATGATGAAGTGCAACATTCTTCAGAGTTGTGCCACCCATACTGCCCAAATATTGACTGCATGTCTTACTATCACCAGGAGTAGGCCAAACAAACAAAGTCGAGGATAATTGAGATGGTTTAAACTGTACTTTGTTTTAGAGATCGTTTTTATGCTCCGATTTTGGCAGATCGCCGAAGTTATAAATAGCTTTGATGCCGTGTTTAAAATGGTCACAAGCTTGTTAATGGATTTTTCAATATGACGTAACTTTTACATTACATACATATCATCACGCCTTTATTCCTTGAGTGGGGTAGGCAGAGCTACAGAAACCAACAACTCTAAAAATACTTGTTTACAATTTTATATCCACCTTTTACACGAGAAGACATGGAGTGTCAGGGTCATACACACTCTTAAAAACATAAGTTGTCTGTCCTGTGGTCAATAGTTACCAGCTTGTGTGCATATAAGTTGTTTTTATTAGGTCTAAAGCAGTCCTGACTCTGTTTTTGCGGGAATGGGCTTAGCCAGAAAATTAGGCCTTAAAAACGTTAACTTTCGGTGTGTCCACAGGAAAGACGGTGACCTAAATCTGTGTATGACCCGGCACTATTCTAACCCGGCAACCGCACGTTAACTTACGTTACTTTTACATTGACATAAGTATGTAATGTTATAAAACGTTAACAATAGGGAACATGCAATTTTTTTCCTTACTCCCTTTGGAAAGTGCTATGAAAGAGAGGTATAATTGTCATGTAATTTTTTCATAAGTTATAAAACTTTAAAAAATCATAGTTCAGACCCCCTGCAAACACACTGCCTATACAAAATCGACGACAGGAATGACGTCGCACCTGTTGTTCCATGGTTAAAATATAAGGATCTTATAAGAAATTTGCATTGATTTCGTAAATTATGTTTAAGCCAATATAGTTGAATTAAAATATAACG
Source organism: Acleris holmiana (assembly GCA_949316455.1). Lineage (NCBI taxonomy): Eukaryota > Metazoa > Arthropoda > Insecta > Lepidoptera > Tortricidae > Acleris > Acleris holmiana. Next base: position 3,242,395 of record OX438766.1, read on the forward strand.
TAAATCAAATGAGAAAGTCGAAAATAATGTGTAAAATCTTAATAAACGGGTCATAACTTAGTGTATTGCGTTTTATATGCTTTTTTTACATTTTCTAATAAATCGTATCAATAAAACTCAATTCTTATTTTATGCATGTTCTCTATTCTTATACTCCTTACAAGCAGTTACAATGCTATTTGAATTACATTAAGTTTGAATTGTTAAATCTCTTTGTTATTGTCACTGTTGTTCTGCATCAAATGCGCTCCCCAACCAATATCATAGGCATCAGTCTATAGCTGCGCATCATGTTCTGTCTTTGGGTGTCAGTTGTTAAATGTTCGTTCCCAATATTCAACATGCGGATTAATTAGGTTACTATTAGGACACGAAATGTGTCTAATTTTAACCCGTAGTATTAAATTTATCAGCGGGTTTTATTCTAAGAACGAGAACAAAAGTCAACGCAATATTTTTTCAAAACAACAACGAAACAAGATGAACGCAAACGAGTGCACGACTCATTTCTAGTGTGAAATTTTAATGACTAAAGCTAATTTATACTCGCTTTCGCTTACTGATACTTGTGTAAACGCAAAGCCAAAGTGATTTAACAGTAAAAATTTCGGCAATTCTTCGAAAGCATTTAGTGAACCGAAATTATTCAAAGAATTAGTTTCCGCCGTATGGCTTTACTAAAATAAACTAGGAAAAAAAAATACCATGAGCGTAGAACTCTGGTTGAAGTAAAAAGGTAATGTTGTATACATTGTTGGATTTTTGTATAGCATTATTACAATCTTGCCTAACATAAATAACACATTTTGACTTTTTGGAGTTTTCACATCTCAAGATTTTAATCTCACATCTTATATTACACATACCACTAAAACTATTATGAACTTTAACAAAGCGTGGTTAAAGATTCTAATAACGTGTAGGTATATCCGATTATAATTCAACGATGCCATCACCAAAACAAAAGCGCATTACATTCATTCTGCCCTCATTATAAACCAAACTACATCCGCCATTTTCTAGCTGAAGTAAATTCGACTCTATTATTTTTGGATAAGGATGCTCTTACAATAGGAGTTTCGTTACTTATATGCCGTTTATACTGAGAAGGTAGGTATTGTGAGTGCTTTATGAAGCCCCAGTTTAGCGACAATCTCTTCCCTAGACTGTCTGGCGCGGCTTGTGTAGTGCGACTGGCTGATCTTGATAGTTTCATTGTTACTTTCTGCTGGGAAATACGCAGATTAGGCAGTAATTTATTGGAGTAGGTATAACATTTGTCCAAACTTAACTAAATAGAGCAATTAAAACCACTCATTAATAATTGAGATAGAAATACAATATCCTTTTTAACTGTGTCTATCTCACTTGCTTATGTTAGGTGTTGACACAAGTTGATATCACAAGATTTCGCGTTTCAAATCATATGAATTTATCGAATTATTCATTAATTATAAAACAAACCTTACGCCAGTTTATGGCGTTTTTATGCCATCATGTGAACTGGGTATCAGTAATTATAAGGTTAAAACTGCTTGATTATGTTGACATAAACAAAAACCCCAAAAAAGACTACCCGTCTCTTTTTAACTTTACGGCAAAACATAGTATCACTGCATTTCTACATTTCACATCGCCATTCGTTACTACATTCTCAATACTTAGGTCAATATTGTTTTTGCTAGTATCAAGACGTGCACAGCTCTCCTGCGTTCACGCATCGCAATTGCGACACAGCGGCGTGGGCGCGCGGGCGCACCGGTTCCAATAGTAAATATTGCGGCTAACTGTACCAGCTGCGCCTTCAACGATGAAAGCATAATCTATATACATACATGATTATTATAGATCTATAGATGTTCAGACTTAGATAGACTTAAAATATCGACAAACTAGATGTTGCCCGCGACTCCGTCCGCGTACAAAAATAAAACATAGACTATGACACTCACAAATAACGTGGCTTTCAATTGGCACTATACTTTACCTCTTCATAATTTTATTACTTATAGATTAGCGTTGATAAATACTACTTTTGTAACTATTTATCAATCAACTAGCTTTAGCCATCGACCCCGTCGGGATCTGTCTCGGAAAATGTACATACTAATCAAAACATTTAAAGAGAAAACAACCCAATTTGTAAAGATGTTTTTTTCATTATTTTTCTATTAAACGTGATTTTATATTATACATTTGTAGAACTAATAAACTTTAAATGTTATGTGGTTAATTAATTAGGTATAAAGAAAGAAATAGTTACTGTAGTAATTGTATGAGTCTTTTTTATTAGTTGTGCTAACCTATTTATGGACTAACCTTTTACTCCATGTTTACTAATTATTTTGTAAATACTTCTGTTATAACTTAAGATCTAATTTCTATGTGTATTTTGGTTGTTGTGGTTATTTGTTTTTTTTTTCTTAACTTTTATTTTTAATGATAACAAGCGCGATATGAGGACCAAGACCTTACCTTATAAAGGACAACCATGATATAGTATTGTTTGCTGATGATACGTCACTTGTGTTCAAAGTTAAACGACAACAGCAGTTTAATGTCAATGTAAACAATGCTATATCAAAAGTAGTCGATTGGTTTAGTGTTAATAATTTATTACTGAATGAGAAAAAGACGAAATGTATAAAGTTCATGACTACAAATGTGAAAAATAGTCAAACTACTGTAACTATTAAAAATGACAAACTAGACCTAGTTAATGATACAGTGTTTCTTGGTATAACGTTAGACTCCAAGCTCCAATGGGGTCCTCATCTTGCTGGATTGGCGGGTAGACTCAGTTCTGCAGTTTTTGCAGTTAATAAGATTCGGCAATTAATAGACTTAGATACCGCTCGATTAGTTTATTTTAGTTACTTCCATAGTATTATGTCATATGGTATTTTACTGTGGGGTAGTGCTGCTGATGTAAATAGCATCTTTGTTCTGCAGAAGAGGGCTATTCGTGCTGTCTACAAGATGGGCCAGAGAGACTCGCTTAGAGATAAGTTTAAAGAAATTAACATATTGACCATGCACAGTCAATACATTTATGAAAACATTATGTATGTCCATAAAAACATCGCTAAATTTAGAAAGAACTGTGACATACATAATGTTAATACCAGAAATAAATATAAGCTCGCAGTGCCCTTCACGCGGCTCCATAAAATAAAAAACTCTTTTATGGGTAATTGTATTAGGTTCTATAATAAGCTCCCAAGTAATGTTACTGAGCTATCAGTAAATAAATTTAAGAGTTACGTTAAGCGTAAACTAATTTCTAAAGCATATTATAGTATTAAAGACTATATTAATGATAACAATGCTTGGGACTGAATTGCTTGTAATAAAATGTTTAGTCCTTACGACAAAAGGTTGCGAACGTCGAAAAAAAAAGACATCCGACAGAGTTTCTTACAGGTTCTTCTCTGATCGGTCGCGATTTGAACCTGCAGTCAATTTAGGCTAAGTCGCTACTATGACGTTTCAAAAGAGTTTATTATTTGTAAACCTACTTGAATAAAGATTATTCTGATTCTGATTCTGATTCTGAAGATGTATATTTCTATGCTAATGTTTTTTTCGGCTTAGCAAATTAATATCCACTTTCACTTTGTATTTAAGTTTAATACCTTATTGGCCACAACATTTCAAATTTAATTCCCTATTATTATTATAATACGATATTGTATTAGCTGTCATATAAGGCTTTGACATCTGAAGCTCGGTTTGGACTCTAATCCGCGGTTAAACATCCCTTCCCCTATTTGAAGATCGAATTTCAAACAAGTAAACCTGTCCTCATTCAGTTGGTACACGAGCGGTTTAATCTGCCTTAAAAAAGTATTGTTCGAAATTTAAATGACAGTTTAAGCTGATCATTTGAATTAAATTAAGAATGTTTATCGGATTACGTCATGTGTTTAATTTGAAATGAATTCCGAGGATTTAAGTCGTTTTCTATCCCAGAGTAATGGACATTATACTCGTACGAATGAAGGTTTTATTACAAGTATTTGTAAATCTGTAAGTTAAGTTGGTTTCAATTGAAATGGGATAGAATGTTAACAAATTATTATTGTTTGACATATAACGTCAAATTTTCATCGAGCGTGTTTTCATATTTAAAAACGTGTATATTATTATACTCAATTAATATTTGTCTAAAATTTAATTGTGAATTAATGATCAAGTGTATAAAATCATTAACACTACATTACTTGATATTCCAAAGTACGTGATGAGGAAGTAATATTGGTAAATTGTTTGCCCTTCTTATACAACGTGTTACAAAATAATCCGTAAAAAAGAAATTACAAAAGTAGTGTCAACCCTTATTAAATAACGTCAGTTCAGTATCTTAGGTATCTAGTAGGGTTGACACTACTTTCGTAATTTCTTTTTTACGGATTATTTTGTAACACGTTGTATTGTTTGCAAGTTTACGGTACCCTTAAGAATATGTTGAAAACGTCGATACGTTGCAAACAGAATCTAGGAGTAATCTCAATTACAACAATAACAAAAAAAGTAATTGACAGTAATTTTTAGCATCATAAAAGTTTTATAGGTACACTGGACAAACAGTAATGTCTTTACAAAATTAGAACCAAATCAAGACCCCAGAAAAAAGAAACAATTGGAATTTATACACGCACCGTGGGTATACATTCTAGAGCCTATTTGGAGTATTTAATGTGGTATAACATGTAGTCCAATATCGCATAATTTCCGAGATTTTCATTATTTAAAAAACAATTTCATAGTTAATTTAATTTGAACTCTGTCACCTTAACCTAAACCATTATTTACTAAGAAAGATTCAGGTTGTAAGTAGTAATATCATCAACGTATATCATAAATTAATTTAATCATGTTCTTAGTAAATAAGCTTTAAGTTAAGGTGACAGAGTTCAAATTAAATTACCTATGAAATTGTTTTTTAAATACTCCAAATAGGCTCTAGAATCGGTGTTTAAAATATTTCGGGTTATTAACACCCACGGTGTATATTAAACAAGTAGTTTCTTACGACTCCAATTTTTCGCAATAAATAAAACCCTACTTGGGTCATTCTTCTTTTTTACCGACAATTGCCTGTCCTCATTTTACCATACGTTATCAGTTAGAGTATTGATTATTAATGTTTTAGTGCTTGAATATACGTCCAAACATTTATTCATCTATCAGTACTAAATAATCTTCCACTTTCTCTATCCAGTGTTTTTTTTATAAGTTTGTTTTTCGTACAATCGCGTGACAGAGTGGTTATACAAACTTTAGTCTCCTCTGAAAACGGCCACTCTGTCACAGTATATTCTGAAAAACCACCATATAGAAAAAAACATTATAGCCACCGAAATAATAATTAATTAGTCCAAATAAAATTCACGCAACATATTTTATAATCAAAAATTAAAACCATTATTATCAATAGTTGAAAAACGCAAAATATAGAAAAATGACGATGAATTGTCGGTAAAAAAGTAGAACGACCCACTTATGTACTTCCTCGGGACTCAAAGTATCTCTATACCAGATTTCATCTAAATCGGTTCAGCGGTTTATCTGTGAAAGCGTAACAAACAGACAGAGTTACTTGCACTTTTATAATATTTGTGTAGAAGTATAGATAAGTGGTATAGATTGAGTGTAACTTGTTAATTTTGTTACATATTTGTCAAATACATCGCCGTTGAAAACAAAATAATCCCATAACTATGAAACAGACAAACAAACGTACTAAAGTGCACTTTGAAATGTAACTCCATCAATTAGGGGTAATTAAAACGAACGGTAAATAACCAGCCGACGAATTTCCACTCGTGTTTACCTACGGGTTATTTTAAGGATGCATTTTAGTGCAGCGAGGTGAATTACCTGAAGTTAAACTAATAAACAAGCTCAATATCATTAAACATATAGTTAAAATTAAACAAGACGAACGGTATGGTAAGATCCTGTTTAAAATGTAATCCATGCAGACAATCGATATATAAATAATGAAGATGATCATTGATACATTGATCTTGATATCATAAAATGTACAGTGCAGTCCTTGTTAGGGTTCCGTAGTCAAACTAGGAACCCTTATAGTTTCACCATGTCCATCCGTCCGCAGCCTAGCTCAGAGACTCTTAGAACTTAAGACTCGCATAAGAACGTATTAGAGTGAGTGATAGAGAAGTAGGTACAAAACTGAAAGATCTAGAACTATCGTATTGTATGTGGATTAGTTTTCCGCAACTCTATAAATAATGTTGTGCCATCTGTACTAATATTTTAAAGAGGTAAAGTTTGCGAGTTTGTAAAGGGGTAATCTCTGGATCTAGTGAACAGATTCTGAAAATTATTTTACCAATAGAAAGCCACGTTATCTGCGAGTGTCATAGGCTATGTTATATTTTTATACTCGGATGGAGTCGCGGGCAACAGATAGTTTTACATAAAATACAAATTATAATTTTGGATGCCAGTGTCACTATTAAACCTACTTAGCTGTAATACATGTCAAATAAATATGTTTAGATTTTCAAACTTGTTAGACCGTGCTCAACGTTTAGTATGCGGTTAAATCAATTTGTCTCTACAGTGAAACAATAAAATTGCACCCATTAAGTAAAGTAAATAAGTAGCTATGCAGGGTGGAAAAAGGCTAAATCTACGCGAAGGAGACTTACTTTAATTTAAGAAAATAATAAAAAGGTACTGCATTTATGTTTTTTTTTCAATTCGTCTTCCGTAACCGGACGAACTTGTCAAATATGACAAAACAGTGTAGTCTATAAATAAATAAATAAATATCACGGGACAATGTCACACAAATTGACCTAGTTCCAAACTAAGCTCTAGGCTTGTACTAAGGGTACTAGACAACGGTAAACATATTTAGATAGATAAATAAATACTTAAATACATGTAAAACATTCAAGACTAAGGAACAAATACTCGTGCTCATCACACAAATATCTGCCCTTACCGGGATTTGAACCCGTTACCGCTGGCTTCGGAGGCAGGGTCACTCGAAACTAGGCCATCGTTTCGTCAAATTATACCGCCCTAGGAGTACTTTTTTAGATCATTTTGGAGAAATACAGGAATAGGGCCGAATCCTAAGAACCCGAAACCGACGTGCATGCATGACTCGATGCATGAATGTCGAAGAAGCGAAAGAGATTTGTTAGGATCATAGCAGGTGGAAAGAAGTGGTCTCTGCCTACCCCTCTGAGAAACTGGCGTGATTTAATGTGTGTATACAATATGTATGTATGAAACTAATAGCATATCGATCTCGGAAGCTTAGATCTATGGGATTGTTCATAACCTGAGCCAGTAATAGGATCTTTTACCTGAGCTATACTTAATAGTAAAAACAAACGAAAAACAACGTCTTAGACAAAACAAAGACAGTATGAAACTATGAACGATAACCTAGTCACGCGTAGTTTTTAACCCCCGACGCAAAAAGAGGGGTGTTATAAGTTTGACGTGTAAGTGTGTGTGTGTGTGTCTGTCTGTGGCACCTTAGCTCTAAAATGGATGAACCGATTTGAATGCGGTTTTTCTTATTTGAAAGCACGTTTTCTAGCAGTGGTTCTTAGACATGTTTTTATCAAAATCGGTTCAGCCGTTTTTACGGGGTAAAAAGCCCTCGATTTAACGGCTACACCTACTTTTGAATACTGCCTTGCGTCGTTTTCCCTTTTGATTGCTTTCATTCATATCGTCTCATTCATTGGCAGTGGGTACATGTAGGCGTCAAGATTAATAGTCAATAAATAAGTCGAACGCGAACCGGGAAGTATCGATATTTTAGCGTTATCGAGCCGGTCGCACGCTCAATTTGGTTTCGATTAAAACGTTTATTTTATCGACACTTTGAAATAGGGACGCGTATAAAAATCTGGTTATATAATTTCCATGGTTTCAAACCTGATTAATAAATTGGTAACATAATCAGTTACAGTTGTAATTTTATTGGAATTGTTTTTAGCTTTTTAATACGTCTTTAATAACTAATTCGCGCACGTATTATTAAGGTGAACAAAGTTTTTTCTATTCGATAGAATAGAAATATGATAGGATAGATATCTATAACGTTTCTCTCCTCTTGAACTATTGAATATTATGTAGATATTATGAAAAATAAGGTCTGTACGGTTTTCTTTCTTAAAAAAATACATTTGATTAACGACTTCTAGGTGACAGACTTGTTTATAGACATATCAAGTAACGGGCTTGTCGTGAAGAATTCAAATGTTTTTTAACCACTTATAAAGTAAATAGTTTCAAAGTTATTTAAGTAAATTAAAGAGAAATTACAAAACAATAAAAATACACTAAACTACCTAATATAAAAACTAAACTTATTAAAATACGAAGAAAATTTATGAAAATGTACCCTCCCCCATTACAACCAAAACTAATTGAACAAAAATACGGAAATACTTAGTGTGATGGGTTTTTATTTATTAAATTGAGTTACTTGAAATATCATTTGGTGTTTAACCAAGGAACCAAAAGTGTGAACCTCCTAATAAATAATAATAAAAATTTAATTATTTCCTATAACATACATGCACATGTGCATCGTAAAACAATTATACGAATAATACAAAAGTTTTCTTATTTAATTACTTTATTAAATGAAAAAAGGTACTTGTTTTCAATCCCATATTATAGTAGCCGAGGTAGGATGGATAAATTTTGATATTTTATTCATTTTATTACTTATTTATATTTAAGTATACACAAGCCAAAGCACTTAGATCCTAAATAATAATAATAAACACTAGTTCATATGACACAACTAAAACATTCAAGTAATAATGACAAAAAAAACCACAAGATTACTTAATTATAAATTAATGATAATTATTCAGGAGCATCATCATCACCCGTTTAATCAAAACTCCTCTACTCTCCACGAATACATAGGCGTTGGGGACCTGCTTGAAAGAATTATTAATTAAATTTAGCACCCGGTTCGTGGGGGAATTCTCACAGCGTCGCTTGCGCATCGCACTACGCCCGAACAGCCGCACGCGCCGACGGGGCGCCACCGCGCTGGAACCCCAGGATTATACTTTATCATTAAAAAGCTACTATTAGAATATAAAAACGTCTATCTGACAAACACATCAAAGCAAGGGTACATAGCTGTGGCTCTAGTGAAAACGGATACAAGTCGACTTAGCTCTTAATAAGAAAGGGCAAAAGTTATGTACAGAGTATACTAGACTTATGCCGTTTTTCACCTAAACCTTAGGAGACTTGTATCCTTTTTCACTAGGGCCACAGTAGAAGAGGTACAATGATATAATAAAATGAGTTCTTATCTCCACACGACACTCATAGAATTAAACAATACAATTTAATAATTAACAGTGCGCTATCGTCAGCAACTTCCTTCGCACCAACCTATTCAGGCCTGATGGGGGTAGCATCGGTATTGTCTCCTATAGATAAACCTAGTAGATTCTTGCTGTTTTCAATTAAGATCCGTTATTTTCTTTCATACGGATCCCAAACTACAGCTAAAGTACAGAGGTATATTTACCGCTTCGACGTCGTGCTTCGTTATAGTAATACAGTCTTGACACTGGAGAATTGGTAGGTCTTTCTTATGAAAAATCTGAGCATTTTACTAGTCTTACATAGTCTTATGTATTCGGAAGCCAAGTTTCCTGTCCTAACGCCCGAAGGCCTTTTCAAAAGCCTTCTGTCAAACTTATTTTGAACTTCATATGACAAATACCTGTGTTCCAATTAAATTAACGTCATTTTCCAGCGGATCTTACAAGACTCTAGGTCACAAGCGAACACCGGATTGACGAGGGCAAAAATGTACCAGTGATAATCTAATAAATGATTAATCACTAGCAGTGGTACATTTTCGCGACCATCAATCCGGCGTTTGGTCACAAGGTCAAATTTACTCTTCCTAACCTTTCCACTACCTGCTGCGGACATCGGAACGTAATCCCACGTTTTACGGGTCTCGCAAACCACGAATTAGCTTTATCATTAATCACGCTTGTACATTCTTACGAGTATTTATGAGTTTCATATTGGAATCTGATTCTGTAGTCATCCATTTTTTTAAGTCTTGGATGTGTTCTATTTCTCTATATAAGTATGATTCCCATATGGATCCCGTGTGGTTGCCGGGTTAGAATAGTTCTACTCCATGTCTTCCAGTGGATGTCGTGAGAGGCGACTAGGGGAATAAGGCCTTGTAGTACCTACTGTTAGGCGATGGGCTTGCAACCTGTGACTAATACACTGGTAAACATCTTAGCCTGATTTTGCACAATGTCGTTCTAAAATTATCAACAAGTCTTTTTAGAGTTGTTGGTATTTCAGTAGCTCAGCCTACCCCACTCTTGGATGAAGGCGTGATGTTATGTATGTACCTAAGTATGTTTATCGTTGTCTATTTAGTACCCATAGTACAAGCCTTGAGCTTAGTTTGGGACTAGGTCAATTTGTGTGGCATTATCTTCGGATATTTGTTTTCATTAGTTCCTTGGCGGCAGATTCATGCTCTCAAAAGAAAAAAATCCAAAGGTTTTTTTTCAAAATGTTTTGCGAGTTAGGATGGATACATTTTGTCATTTACTCCAATATTAACATTTCCAGTAAATCTGCTGCGTCCATCGGAACATAATCCCACGTTTTTATTAGGTTTCGCAATTCATGAGTTAGCTTTTTCTTTGTTTTCATGGCATCTGCTATTTCAAGGAAGGTGTGTGCATCACCTTTATCTTCACGTTTGTACCTTTTTATTTGATGCATTTCATATCGGATTCTTGTTATATAATCATCCATTTTCACTAGTTCCTTGGGGGCAGATTTATGCATCGTGATCGGGATCTCGCTGTGGAGAAAAAAAAGACAAATTAGCCTAAATGATTAAACGCTTACTCATAAACTCACTCATTGAATAAAAAACGGCCACATTCCAAAATCATTTGTTCTTGTATTTAAAATCTTATACTTTTAAATGCAACACTGACTGATTTGGAATGTGGCGGTTTTGTATTGAATTAACGAGCTGCTTATTTATGACGATACGAAATATTATGCGTAGAATTATGTGAAGGGTTTTACAATATATTCAGTTTTGTAACAAACTTTACTTTGTACCTATTTCTAATACTGACAATCAACTCACTATGAGTTTCTGAGGCGTTCCTGTGGCTACCTTCCGTCTACATCACCATATCAGCTCGATGGTACAATATTATTGTTCCGTCATCGGATTTGCTTAAGCCAAATTTCAAGTATATCCGACAGTTTAGCGGTAGGTTTAAATTGCTTAGTCTGTTGGTTACGGGTGAAGCTAATATACACTCAGGAGCAAGGAATACGGGTCACTTTCTATGGAAATTCTATACTAAGTGATCCGTTTTCGTTGCCCTTGACTATGTAGATAAAAACCCGCGTTATAATAGCAAATGTCTCTCTTTAACGGGTAAACAGATTTTCGTAAAAGCTATCGGAGAACCAGCTTTTTTTAATTAGCGCGTAAAAAACCTCTGAGCAATGAGCGAATAACTCAACGGGCTCCAAGCACGTAGGTTCACTGATACTGAAGGGATTCGTCAATGATTTCAAGTATCACTACATAGTATAAAACAAAGTCGCTCCCCGCTGTCTGTCCCTATGTATGCTTAGATCTTGAAAACTACGCAACGGATTTCAATGCGGTTTTTTTAATACATAGAGTGATTCAAGAGGAAGGTTTATATGTATAATACTTTAACCCGGAGTGAAGCGAGGGCGGGTCGCTAGTTAGGTATATAAAACTCCCATCAAACAAAGCTAAGAACACTTTCGATTGAATCACCTTTCTAATGAAAAAAAACTGAATCAAAATCCATTCGTCTATAGGAGCTAAGATGCCACACACACACACTAAACAAGTCAAACTTATAACACCCCCTCTTTTTGCGTCGAGGGTTAAAAGTACAATAAGTCACTTACTTGCGATAACATGCAGCACTCAACGGGACGTACGACCAGTCCGACACCAACTTCTCCAGTTGATCCATCAACGACTGCTTTTTATTCAGAATTTCATCGAGTATTCGGCCTTTTTCCTCCACTTCGTGTCCTTCATCCCTAATACATATTGCAAGATGGAAACCTTCACTTTTTATGTCTAAGAGTAAATCATCCATTTTACGTAAATCGGCGGAAGTGGGCTGATGAACTTTCATTGTAACCGTTCCGGACACAGAATCAATATTTCAATTAGAATAAATATGTACTATATAGAAATTGTATCGGCGTCTTGAGACGCGGCGAAGACAGAGAGGTGCAGAAACCGAATGATGCCAGCTTCCAGGTCTAGTTCCCCTTTCTCCCCGTTCGAAGGGCGAACTACGCACGCAATTCATTGATTCGACGGTTCGTTCCCGCCACGACTTATGCCGAACGTCTCCGAATGTATCCGACAAAGCAAGGTCAAACTTACACATCAAAAATGTCTAGGGATAAAAACAGCCGTACATTTTAAAATATGTTACAATTTACCGCAACGCAGTAATAAAGTACTTAATGAAAGGTTTTTTTCGTGGACATTTTTTGATGAAGTACTCGTAGTAGGAAATAACTTAAACCTGGTATCCTATCGCAAACACTAAAAACGTTTGCCAGCTGTTTCATTTGCCTTTATTTTCATTTTATTCTGAACCCAATAACTTTAAAAAATAATAATGAGATATACTTACAGAACGTATAGGTTAGGTTAGGTTTATTTTATAATAATTCAGGACAATTACCTAAACGGTTTCAGAGAAAAATGACTTTCGGATAAATGAAAATTATTGCAATTGAAACAGCTGGCAAAGGTTTTTAGTAAGTATTTCAGATAGGTAAATTAAAAGCAACAGGCACGCAAGACAGAAAATTACATTTAGTTGATATAAGTAATTATAACAAAGAAGATATTAAACATATTTAATACTTGCTAAATCGTCCTGTAGTTTTAGCTAATGAACACTACAATTAAACTTTACCAATCAGAGTTCTGGGGTCGTAGTAAAATTGTGACGATTGATAATGCTGATCTGTCGTTTAAGCGTGAAGATGTAACAGACAGACAGATATACTTTCACATTATAATATTAGTTTGGATAAAATATGATAAAACAAGGAATGGAACCGTTTTATAATACACCTTCGTACCGTTGTTTATGCAAATAAAATAATTTGAATTTGATTATATATATTTTTTATTTTCGTTTTGCAATGCAAAACACCTGGGCCGAGATTCGACACGGTAAAAACGATATCGCTTTTGAAGCGTTTCCCTATTGTAAACGTTTTGATAACTCTTATCTCATTGATAATAACGACGGCCGAGTCATAAACGATTAAAAAACACGTCAAACGCAATATCGTTATAACCCAGTAGAATAGAGGGCCTGGCTGGTTTTTTTAAAGCTGGTCCCGTTATCACATTCCCAGCAAATACGGAGAAAGCATTTAAGCGACAATAAAATGAAAAAACAAACGCCATCAAGGCTTTAACTGTTGACAAAGTGGTATTTTTATCTTGCTGAGCCAATGAACTGTTCAAAAATAGCCGATATAAGCATAAATCGGCTTTCGTTATCATGTGACAGTAATCCTTGTTGACCGGTTGGTATCGATTTACGACGTTTCCTACTGACTTTACAAGGTAAACTGTCCTGTTTATATTTACGATAATACTCGTATACATCGGTAATGCCTTGATTAAGTGCCAAGAAGTTTACATTGAAATTGTTGAATTACTTTGCAGAAATTTCTTAGGGCCCTATACATACATACATACATACCTACTATCACGCCTTCATTCCCAGAGTGGGGTAGGCAGAGCTACAGAAATACCAACAACTACAAAAAGAGTTGTTGGTAATTCTGTAACCACATGTTGCACAAACAGGCTAAGATGTTTACCAGTGTATTAGTGACAGGTTGCAAGCCCATCGCCTAACAGTACTAGAAGCCCTCATTCCCTTAGACGCCGCTTACGACATCCACGGGAAGACATGGAATGGCAGTATTCTAACCCGGCAACCACACGGGTCCTATCTAATTCGAATTAGAATTTTTAAGGTGCATTTCGCCAATGTTGCGTTATTTATTACACTCTCATGGATGGACTTACGAGCGAATAATTATTCAGATAGGTGTTTTCTTTCATGATTAATATACATTTCATCATACTATCTTAGTCCATAGGGTTGGGATCACAATAGCAGTCTTAGGATTGTAGTCTAGAGAATGTGAATGTCTAAAGAGCCTTGGTTCTCATTTACCATCAGGTTGCCTGCGTTCGTATGCCTTCTCAATGCCGTAAAATGAACGTTATTTTTTTATAACTACGCCATTTTTACTTCACTTCGGTTAATATAAGTTTTCTGTAACAAATATGTATACATATACAAAAACCTTCCGTAAAAAATATCAAAATCCGTTGCTTGGTTTAGGAAGAGCCAGCGGATATATAGACAGACAGACGTGGAAAGTGTCTTTAGTTTGTATTTTGTATGTAATAAACAAATGTGCCTTAAAGACTTACATGTTAAGGCGTATTTTGCAACGTATTCAATTTTTAAGTTATCGGGGTATTGCAGTGTTACCGACAAAATTAAATATTAGTATGGCATGACTATGTAAACTATTCGCAATGTATCTTAAAAGAAACTTCCTTAAAAGGACTATGAAGCAAAAATCCCATACAAAATGCTATAACGTCTTTCTCCCCTTAAACGTTGTCCGATTTTGGAATATGTTGTAGATATTATGAAAAACTATGTCTGTATGTTTTCCTTTCCAAGAGAATATTGATTGGAATTAAAATAAAATAAAAAAACAAAAGCGGAGACGTACAGGTGGTAGGACCCTGTGCAGAGTCCCTCCGGATCGCTACCACCATCTTATCCATTAACCATCCGCCAAGCAACAGTGTTCGCATTGCTGTGTTACGGGGTGGGGAAATTACTAGCATAGAGGCATTCCATCGTAGTCCTCAGGGTTGGCAACGCATTTGAGGTCTTAGGATTATAGTCTTGAGAATTCAAATGTGTATGGGTCTCAGATTCCACTTACCATCAGGTGAGTGATCGTGTGCATTCTCCTTAACATAAAAAAAAACAGTCCTAGTTTTCCATAATATCTACAACATATTAAACAATCGTGGAAATTGGATTAGATTTATGGCCGAACCCTATATTCAAACCGCGGATAGATAAGGCTTACTTCGGGTTGAAATTTGACATTTGAACATACAAAATGTGTCAAATTTTAATCCGCGCTATCTGTCCGCGGTTTGAAAATAGGGTTCAGCCGTTAGGGGATGAGAAACGTTATCGCCCGGAGCTAAATTTGTATAGATTATTTTTGACAGCTACGCGATTTATCGCTTCACAATCCTCTTAAACATGATATCTTTAGTGGTAAATTCATATTAAAGACACAGAAGAACACGTTAACTATAAATTGCCTATAACAAGTAGATCATATTCAGACCGTATATTAAAATAGAGCGTTTACCTACACCCTCATCTCTTGTAACATAACCACGTGGCAGGGGGATGCACAATGCAACATCCCTCTTAATCCCACTCATCAACCCCCGTACGTGACAGCACAATCGATATCCTTTGTGCTCGGAATTGGTATTATCGATTGACGCAGGATCGATATTTGCAAAAAGTGCAGTAGTTAGAATGCTTTATTTAATAGTGGCATTGAGGGGCTTGATACGTTTTTTGTTCTTTGGTTGCTTACAGCAATATATATATCTATTTATTACATTACGCGGAGGAGTTCTAAATCAAGAGCTGTGTGGACTTAAATATAAATCTTAAAACCGAAGGACAATATAATTCGGCTATTGGACCTGTGGGGGCTAACACACCTTACACGCTGTACCGGGAACTAGTATTAATTACCTTAAACGGGAAAAAGTGTCAAATAAAATGTAGCTATTACAGTCGTCAGACCGATTTTAATGTACGGGTGCGGAACTTGGACGCTAAATTTGAAGGAAGAAAATAAACTATTAGTGGCGGAACGAAGGATATTGCGAAAGATTCTGGGACCGACGAAAGGATAAAATGGGGAATGGAGGCGGAGGTACAACCGGGAGATAGAAGAACTAGTGTCCGAGCCGAAAATCATCGGAGAAATAAAATCTTCCCGACTTCGCTGGCTAGGACATGTGGAGAGGATGGGAGAAAATCGAGCCATAAAGAAAGCTTATCTTACGGCCGAACCCTATATTCAAACCGCGGATAGATAAGGCTTACTTCGGGTTGAAACTTGACATTTGCCCATACAAAATGTGTCAAATTTTAATCCGAAGTAAGGCTATCTGTCCACGGTTTGAATATAGGGTTCGGCCGTTAGTCAACCTTCCGGGCGTCGCCCGGTGGGGCGCCCAAGATATCGCTGGAAGGATGGAGTCGCCAAAGACCTTAAAGAGCTAGAAGTGTCCGACTGGTCAGATTTGGCACAAAATAGAGAAGAATGGCGCACTTTAATGTCGGAGGCCAAGATCCACTTCGGGTCGCTAAGCCAGCGAAGTAAGTAAGTATTACAATGAAACTATTCAAATTACATCCACCTGAGGTTTAAATTAAAAAAGACTCGAGTCACACAAAATACACAAGATTATTAGTGTTTGGTGTTTTGGACTCGTTAGTTGTGTCTTGATGAGCCGATAAAGACTATGTAGACAAAGTACAATCGGCAACGGCTTATATCAAAAAATATGATTATTGCTTGAAACTCCTCGTTGAAACAATGTCGAAACACATTCATTTACTTGCTCACTGGTTAACCTATGAGTATTATGTAAAGCTCGATGAGCTCGCGTGTGAATTATTTAAGAGAAACACCGCTAATTCTGCCATTAAAATTACTTGTATTCGATCTAGATAGATCTAGATTTTATGTAAGGTGTCCCTAAAACCAGCGCTTAGAAATAGAGCTGATATAGGAGCTCATAAGATTAAACAAATTTACCTTAGTGCAAAAAAAAATAGTTTTCGAGATATTGCCACTTTTTTATCTAAAACTAGTAATTCGGGGGCTATGACTGTAAATTTAAACATTTTTCAAACCTGTTTTATTTGGGAATGTTGCCATAAAAGGTGTCGTTAAAGATGATCTAAGATTTTTTATAATCTTAATAACATGTTGCAGTAAAAAAAATACATTTTTAGATCCTTAAAAAGTGTAACTGAAGTTTTGATCAATTTTTATTTTAAAAATTGTACAAGAATATATTTTTGAAATTATAGCCGCATGTTTTGTAGCTAATTGATATTACGTCTGTTAAAATAAAAAAACGGATACATACTGAGTCACATATCACATAATTTAAATTATTATCAGTTTGTTTTCGTCATCACATTTAACAACATTATAATGACAACTTTTTTTGCTTTTATTTATTTTCATTTGCGTTTTCCTTGGGTTTGTTTACTGGATATTAATCGTGATTTCACGAAGTTTCCAACCCACACAGTTGTGTTGAAATCAAGTTGCTGAGTGTAACGAATTGGTAATATAGCGGTGTACTTCGAGACAATAACGGCGCTGAGGTTAGGTAATGATCAAGACTAAAGCTGGAATGTTATATTTATACCTACATGAAATGTTCATTTTATGTTACGGAAACGGACCATTTGGCAATTTTTTTTTTTATCTTAACAAAAGCTTATTATATTAAGAAAATTGACGCAAATGGAAAACTGAAACGATTGAGCTATTTTTAACCGACTTCGAAAAATGAGGAGGCTATCAATTCGACTGTGTTTTTTTTGTGTTTGTTACGCGATTGCTCCGTCAATTGTGGATCGATTGCCACCAAGCTGGTATCTGATGAGGGGATTCATGAGGAATTGAGATAACTCTTCAAATAATATAGGAATGCGTAACGTGGACGACATAACAGTAAAAGGTACAAAATAAGAACAATGTTTTATGTAACTAAAAACCGTCTTCAAAAAGCAAGAAATACCTTCTTTATTTTTATGTTAAGGAGAACGCACATGATCACTGAGGCCACCTGATGGTAAGTGGAATCTGAGACCCATTATTTCATTATGGGGTTACTTTTAAAATACGTTATAAAAACGGTGGTTTCAAAGTACCCCATTCACAGTATAAAGTTGATCACCAATTCCTTTTTTTTTTATAATACTGTAATGGTGGAATCAATAAAATAACAAAAACCGATATTGAGGTATTTTTTGTGTTTTTTTTTAATTTTTATATTCTAGAAGATATAACCATTTTAATCTTGAAACTGATCAAATTCACCCCATTCTACAGACTCCCACTTATTAGTTGATATGAAACTTTAAGTTTCAAGCGCGCCGCAAGCAACGCCGCCGGAAAGTCATAGCCATATCTTACTGGAGATATGTTAATGCCGCCCTTGAAATTGGTACCGTTGAGGAGTTCCGATGGCCAGCTGTGGTCTTCATAATCAGTTCCACTTCCCCAAATGATACTTTCTGAATGCAAATGATAGACTTCTTACTAAAGTCGCTATATGTTTGCCTACAATATTTGAGGAGTTCCCTCAATTCCTCACTGATCCCCTCATAAGATTCAGATTTGGTGACAATGGGACCACCTCGAAAGTATACTCTATCAAACCAAAAAAAATTTAATTAGGTAAAATGGATCCTCAATTGACGGAGTAATCGGTGAACATTTAGTTATATTAGACTGACCCCTCAAGAAATTAAAAAATAATGTTGTGAAACCATCAAAAGAGTCCGTCTTAAAGTCAATCAAAAGTCATCCATTAGACTATTGTGTTCGTTTAATGTCGAATATAGAATTTGAAAGCAGCAGCTGATCGGGGTACTTGGAATGCCGAATAATAACAATAACTC
Organism: Acleris holmiana; assembly: GCA_949316455.1. NCBI lineage: Eukaryota > Metazoa > Arthropoda > Insecta > Lepidoptera > Tortricidae > Acleris > Acleris holmiana. The sequence goes on from OX438766.1 coordinate 3,261,309, forward strand.
TTCATGATACTTTTCATAAATGTAATAATTAATATCAACGGAACATCTTAACCGTTAGTCACTTCGAAAAGCTAGTCTCAGTCTGCCGTTATTCCTTTTTTTTTTTAAATCCTCTCCACAATCCCAGTGTTGCCAATCAAAATTAATTATAACTAAATTAACATTAACAATCCATATACTAACAATAAATTAACCGATGAAATTAATAATTACAATACCTTGATTAAAAATAGGTATATAAAATAAATATTCGTTACGTTAAACATTATACATCTATCAATATTTAATTTATTATTATGAACGCCACTTTAATGCGTTTTGTTTATCCTACGTATTTAGCGTTTTGCTCACATTCGACCATCCTGACGCTTTACGTACGCGTCCTCGCGTACACGTTTTTGTATTAAATACTTCGCTATTAGTTCACTTGATTCAAATTAAACATTATTTTAAGGCACAAAACAAATAAAAGATAAATTACGTTTCTTGACCACGTCATACTAACTAAGTACGTAATATAAAAATACATTTTTGTCATTATAAATCATTTTACAAATACTTATTACATCACTTATTACATCAATTTACTGTAACATTATCCGCTGGCAAAAGATTTAAAAAAAATAAAATAAAAACTAAGTATAATGTTGCTGTCAGATTACGCCACCAAGGGCTGATCACGCCACTGAGCGCTGGTCACGCCACTGAGGGCTGGTCGCGCCACTGAGGGCTGGTCGCGCCACTGAGGGCTGTTCACGCCACTGAGGGCTGATCGCGCCACCATGGGCTGGTCGCGCCACTAAGGGCTGGTCGCGCCACTAAGGGCTGGTCGCGCCACTAAGGGCTGGTCGCGCCACTAAGGGCTGGTCGCGCCACTAAGGGCTGGTCGCGCCACTAAGGGCTGGTCGCGCCACTAAGGGCTGGTCGCGCCACTAAGGGCTGGTCGCGCCACTAAGGGCTGGTCGCGCCACTAAGGGCTGGTCGCGCCACTAAGGGCTGGTCGCGCCACTAAGGGCTGGTCGCGCCACTAAGGGCTGGTCGCGCCACTAAGGGCTGGTCGCGCCACTAAGGGCTGGTCGCGCCACTAAGGGCTGGTCGCGCCACTAAGGGCTGATCACGCCACTAAGGGCTGGTTACACTATTTAATCTTACTACATAAACTACATTTTACCAATAATTGTACACAACATATACATTTTTATCTTATACAATATACATACATTTATTTTAACATTTTAGTCACTTTGTACATCGGATTCACTCTCCATGGGATCATTAGCAAAAACCAACCAGGGGTGAATTTTGTCTACCGCGAATACTGATCTATAAATAGGTTTACCAATCTTTTGGGTTATAGGGGTATCCTCAATCTCGTATCTATCATTTCCTATAACTTTGCTGATTCTATAAGGTCCACTACATTTTGGTTGTAATTTCCTGCTCTGCCCTGTCAGATTACCTACATCTCGCTCGACTCTCACAAGATCACCTATGTTATATACGTGAGCATTCTTTCTTTTTTTATCGAAACTTTGTTTCTGTTTTGCTTGTTCATTTTGCATCCTTTCACTTGCCTCAGCCCTAATTTTGTTAGAGTCCTCATATTCGTGAGCATCCGCGACTACCGTATTCATTGCACCGTCAGAAATTCCCGTTGGGATAATTCCAAACAATAACTGGGCTGGAGTCTGGTTAGTAGCTTTATTAATCGTATTGTTCAGGCCCCATTGAACCTGTGGTACACTAATGTCCCACTCGTTAGCAGGCCTATCGTGGTTAAGAGTCGTAAGAGCGTCAATGATTGATCGGTTGTAGCGCTCGATCTGACCATTGGCTCGGGGACTTGCAACAGCATTTAAAATATGAGTTGTTCCTTTGTTTTTAACAAATTTTGCAAACAAATGGCTTGTAAAACTAGTTCCTCTGTCGGTAATCAAGCGCCTTGGAACGCCAAATAAAGAAAAATATTCTTCAAACACTTTTATTGTGGAACTGGTCTTACAATTCTTGACTGGTTTGATATATATATATTTCGTGAATGAATCTATAATAGCTAAAATATATGCGTTTCGCTTTTTACTTACAGGAAAAGGTCCGCAATGATCTCCGTGCAGTGTATCGAATGGTTTGTCAGGTTTCGGGATTGGATGAAGCATACCTTCCTTCGGGCCGGTGGGGACTTTATTATGCGCACAGTGTAGGCAAGCCTTACAGTACTTTTTGATAAAGCGCCGCATCTTTTTGAACCAGTATACTTTTCGAATCCTATCATACGTTTTGTCGTAGCCAAAATGTCCGACATCATCATGGTTGCTTTTTACTATCTGCCACCTGACTGACTTAGGAACTACCCACAACAAGCTCACGTCTTCGTTCTTTTTAACTACACGGTACAATCTATCATTTTTTATTATAAAGTTGTTTTTTATCTCAACTATTGTATCACTATCAGGGTCTTTCAAAATTTGTACAATGCGCTGCAATTCGGGATCAGCTTGCTGAACCGTCTGAAGCCACTTATCATCAATATTTTCAGTTAAGACATTGGTTTCAATCCGAAATACGTGAGAATCATCATCACGACATGGTGGATTATCAGCATCAATGGCATTTCGACTTAATGCATCGACATGTGCCATTTTGGTTCCTGGTCGATACTCTATAACAAAGTCAAATTCTTGCATTGCAATCCACCATCTCGCGACTCTAGGTACTAAATCCTTCTTAGTCATCGTACTCCGGATGGCATTACAATCCGTTACTAATTTAAAAGGATTACCGAGTAAATAGACACGAAATCTGCTCAATGCTGTTATTACGGCAAGGGTCTCCAACTCATACGCATGAAATTTTTGTTCTTCAGGCGATGTTTGTCGGCTATAATATGCTATGGGCTGGAGCCCCCGTCCAGCATCCTGAAGTAATATTGAACCAATTCCATGTTTGCTCGCGTCCGTATGAACCTCCAACTGAGCATGTGGCTCATATAACGCCAATACTGGTCGGCTTATCAATATGTCCTTTAACGCGTTAAAAGCTGACAGTTGCTCGGCTTCAAACCGCCAGGGCTCATTTTTCTTCGTCAGAATAGTCAAAGGTCTAGCTATAACCGAAAAGTTACGAACAAATTTTCGGAAATAGCTAGCAAGGCCAACAAACTGACGAATTTCATGCACGTTTTTAGGCACAGGAAACTTACTAACAGCGTCAATTTTTAACGATCCCGGCCTTATGCCATCTTTGGATATTTCATAACCGAGATATTCGATGCGTTCTTGAAAAAAGACGCATTTTTTAAGGTTTAAGGTGAGCCTGGCATCCCGCAACATCTGTAAAACCTTTTCGAGTTTGTCTAACCCCTCTTGTATGGACGTGGAAGGTACTAAAAGATCGTCCATGTACGCAAGCACTAATTTTTGACCTACGCCATTTAGCATGGCATTGATTGCCCTTTGAAGAACACTTGGGGCATTTGCCAACCCAAAAGGCATTCGATTGAACTCGTAAAGTCCATCTGGGGTGACAAATGCCGTGAGATGCTTACAATTTTCCGCTACCGGTACCTGATAATAACCACTAGCCAGATCGAGGCTAGTGAAAAAGTTATTACCGCCAAGACAATCCAATTTGTCCTCTATGCGTGGAAGTGGGTACTTGTCTTTTAAAGTTTTCCGGTTTAAAGCACGATAATCGACGCATAGTCGTTTTTGTCCATTTTTCTTACTCACTAATAAAACCGGACTTGCATACGAGGACGAACTCTCCCTAATGATACCATTATTTAACAAATCCTCAATAATAAGAGTTAATTGCTCTTTTTCTTTAAGGGACATTCGGTAAGGATTGTATACCACGGGATTGTTATCATTAAGCTTGATGACCATTTCAGTGATATTAGTTTTTCCTAGCTCAGATAAATCTATTGCAAAACAGTCTCGGAACTTGAACAATAAACTGTGGAATTTATTTAAGTCTGCTTCGCTAAGTTGAGTGCCAATATTAATATCTGTTAACGGTAAAGGCTGTTTATTTTTGACGGTAGTCGAGATTGATCTGACTGGTGATTCATTTATCTCATAGTATTTACATCCACGGGCTAGGGATTGATCACTTTTAAAATTTAAGTCGGTATTGGCTGCATTGGAAACCATTATAAATCCTCGGCTGTCATTAAAATGATATAATCCAGGTAAAACAATGTAGTCTTTATACCCGACATTACGAAAACTTGCAGGAACATACAGAGGCCCAGTATAGGTTGCTAATGTCTTAACTTCTATTGGCGATGTTGAATTCGCCTCAATTGTGACGTCAGAGATAGTATTTAGAGTATATTTATCGTTACTTTCTGCACATTCTTCTCCGGGGGCATTGTAAAAAGACAGTTTTGTTGCTGTTTTTATAATGACGATATTTGGTAACTCTGTAAATGTTTGACCTATCATAATCTCACTAGGCAAAAGATGGTCAGGTACCACTACCAAATCAACCTGGCTTTCCACATCATCAACACTCAACAAACCATTAACAATGCCTAAAGGTTTAACGCTTGAGTTACCAAACCCTCTTAAATTTGGGGTATTAGCAGGACATACCCAGTTACCGAATATTTTCTTTGCACTACTTGCTTTTACTAAAGTGCACGAACTACCTAAATCAACAAACGCGTGTGTTTTAATTCCTTCGAGTTTAACCTCTTTATAATACTTATCACATTGGTTGTCGATCGATTGAACACCAATGGTTTTGGTACCTTTTGACACAACAAGTCGAACTTCCTTTTCCACTGCTGGAGCAGACAGTGGCAACAAATTACTATCACTATTCTGCGATGACGTAGCGACAGATGATCTATTACGGCACTCGTTGGACACGTGGCCAACTCTGCGACAAATGAAACACTTTTTCATTGGTTTCGAACAATTGAAACGATAATGTCCTACTTCACCGCAATTAAAGCACACACTGTCTAATTTTTGAGCTACTCTAGATATACCACTAGTATTTGTGGCGTTTTGATTGACCTTGGAATCTTTATTAAACGGCCTGTTGGGTTTTAGCGTCATAATATAATTGTCGTGCTGCGACAAGGTCTTCAAATAAGAAAAGAGTTGCTCCGGTTCATCAAAACGACACGAATTCACACTCATTCTTACAAATTTGTCATCAATTCCATGTACCAAACACCCTACTGCGTTACGTCCAGTTATATTGCATTTATTGATTAAATTAATCTTGTCATAATAGTAAACATCTAATGATTGCCCATGTTTACAACGTACGTTTAGCATCCTCTGAAGTTGATCTCCGTAATTTTCCGTTGAAGGAAAAGCGGCTTTTAGTTTATCTACCCATTGTGGCCACGAAAATAAAAGTGAAGGTAAGCCCTGATACCAGCGCTTAGCTAACCCCGCTAGCTTGGTTAAGGCGTAATGACAGATCTGCGTATCTGTCCACGAATATATCTGAGCGCACTCGCTTACTTTGTGAATCCAAATTTCAATGTTTTGAGCGCCGTCACTCGGATCGAACTCGGGAATAACATTAACATGAGCCGTGTACGCATTAGCAGGCAACAAGAGACCACCTATATTATTACTTGTAGTCGGCTGGGTGGTTACATCAACTACCGTGTTATTTATAACAGGAAAATTTTCCCTAGGTGCTGTAGATGCACAACATGCTGTCGGTTGACTATCACGGGTGGGCGGAAGGGATGGTGTTAAACTAGTTATGGATACGCTGCCAGTTGGTTGAGTCATAGTTGAAGGTACATTCTTATCTTTAGTATGACGACTGCGATGTTTTCTACTATTATGTAACCTCTTTTTATGTGATTTGTGTCGTCTACGTGGTGGCGTATAGCTTGAGCTACGCGATGATGATCTACTCGCCGTAGAATAAGAATGCCGACGACGGCGATGTCTCGACGATCGACGTTTTCGTGATCGCGAAGCCCTATCTGATCCCATGGTTAGCAATACCGTGTGTACCTAGTGTATATTATTATTTTACATAAAAATAAACAATACAATGTTATGCAATACAGTACACGGCTAAAAAAAATACTATTTAACACCATTTAACTCTTCCCAGTTATAACAAATACTCTTACCAATATTAGAAAATCATAAAGACTTTTAATTGATTTCTTCCATTTCTTTCCTTTACTTATTCCTTACTTTTTATTATTATTCCTATGGTTTTATACCGCGTAAGAGTTTATAATTAGCAACAAATTAATACCATCGTAAATATAATTAAATCACAGCATAATTTACAGTATCTAACGGTTAGACACAATTAATGCACTGCCAATCCACTAGCCTGACCTAAATAGGTACTCGAAGTTTTACAGCACTAACCTTTTTCCAAAAAGGTTCCGCTTCAAGGCGACGTGGGTGTAGCAACAAATCGACACTTCTGAATTGAAAGCAGCAGCTGATCGGGGTACTTGGAATGCCGAATAATAACAATAACTCTTCATGATACTTTTCATAAATGTAATAATTAATATCAACGGAACATCTTAACCGTTAGTCACTTCGAAAAGCTAGTCTCAGTCTGCCGTTATTCCTTTTTTTTTTTAAATCCTCTCCACAATCCCAGTGTTGCCAATCAAAATTAATTATAACTAAATTAACATTAACAATCCATATACTAACAATAAATTAACCGATGAAATTAATAATTACAATACCTTGATTAAAAATAGGTATATAAAATAAATATTCGTTACGTTAAACATTATACATCTATCAATATTTAATTTATTATTATGAACGCCACTTTAATGCGTTTTGTTTATCCTACGTATTTAGCGTTTTGCTCACAAATTGTAATAGTCAAATAACTCAAAGAAAAACTCATAACCTAAAGCTGCTTACCGCCACAATTTACTGACTTGTTAATCTGCAATATATTCAAATTACTTAAAACGAAAACGTAAAAATTCTGAGAACGTCGTCGGCGGTAATATTTTATTGCGGAATAAGAAAATAAATGCTTCTGCAAGAAAGCGTTTTATAGGTCTTATGTATATAAAAATAAAAGGTGACATCGTTATGCGTGTGATAAGGGGAGATAATGTGAAGTGGCTAAGAATGTGGAATAGTCCTGGAGGGTTCTGCATTTTAAAATTGCTGACTATTAGCAATATCGTCCATGTTTTGTTACCTACTGATAATTCTGTCTTTTAGCGTGTTAAGTTGCAAAAACTTTTTAGATTGTATGTCATTGACATATGTGTACTTACTAAAGTTATATGTTTTGACTGTTTAGCTTTTATTGTTTTTTTTTTTTTTTTATAAATTGTACATAACATTTTGTGTTCACTTTTTTTTCCTAGTTAGTTAGTTAGTTAGTTTTTTTTTCTTTTTTTTTTTTTGCTAGTGTAAAGTCATAATAATTTTAGAACCAGTGAAATATCTGCCAATGCACAAAAGTTATGATTATAGGCGTAAAACTTGATTGAAAGTCGGGGCATGCATGAGGTGAGGGGAGATTCGTGATTTTTCCTACCTCACCTCACCGTTTTTCTGCCTTTTCGCCGACAAATCTTTTCGCATCTTATTCATTTGCCAACTGTAACTTCGAATATTTCAGGATTTTTATAACACTAACCTAACCTAACCTGGTCGAACCACGATGGTCCTGAAATAAATCCAGAATTATTTACAGTTTCGCGAAAAATCAGGCTGTCAAATGATATGTTTTTGTAATGTATTATTTGTGAAACATTGGTTATGAAATGATAGGATCCCATTAAGTTAAACGCGTTGAGGCTTTTTTATATTCCTTTTTTTCTGTAACATTCCAGTATTAAGCATCATTTCTGACACGGAAAATTGGATAGCTCCAACTCAAATTTGCGATCTTGACATCAAATCAAGTAGTTACCTACCTAGCTTAGACTATTTATTAAGAAAAACTAATTATAAGTTGAAGATCATGCAACGCCGCCAAAAGAAACTTCGAGAGAGTTAACTGTCAAACGCAAAGCATTTTAAGCATTACATAAAATGTATTAATCTGTCACAATCTGCTAGTATTTAGTATGCAATAAGTATTCAATAATTCTTAATACCTATTAATTCCGCACGTCACAACACAAGTATAATCTCGTTTTAACACATTATACAACAACGTGTAATTTTTACTAGTGTGTAAAAACCGGGCAAGAGCATGTCGGACCATGCTCAGTGTAGGGTTCCACATGCTTGAGTCTAACAAAAATTAGCGCTTTAAAGCTTAATATTTCATAAACGGATACTTAATTTAAACAACCCCATAATATTTTTGAAAGACCTATCCAATGACACCCCACACTATAGGGTAGACGAGAAAAAAAATACATCCCACGTTACGTGTAGGGGAGGTACACTAAAAAAATATATTTTTACTTTGTATTGTACCACTTTGTTGGCGTGACCAATATGCATATTCATGCATTTCTAGTACTAATAGTCTTTGCACTAGGCTGCGGACGGACGGACGGACATGGCGAAACTATATGGGTTTCTAGTTTGACTACGGAACCCTAAAAACGGGTCAATGTGTGTCAAATTTGTATGAACAGTGACTTGTATTCATTGTTCTTAAAAATATTTAACCGTCTGAAGTCCAATTTCCTTTCTAAGCGTAACGATAAGGATTTTCTACCGCGACTTTTATTATGATAAATTGCTCTGTAACTGACAAATTGGTAAATTGATTATGACTGCCTAAATTACTTTTGTTAGGCTCACTGTCTATGCCACATTTATCAAATAATTTGTGCATAGCGGCTTTTTAAAACACCACAATATATGTGTACAAAAGGCGGGCTTAATGCTACAAGCATTCTCTACCAGTCAAGCTTTAGGTAAAACAGAAATCAAATGGTACGAGTAGGTGCAATATTAAATAAATTTGTAGGTTCCTAATTTTAATATTTAACAAGAACATTTATTTATATTTTGGTAGATATAATAAAATTTATGAACTAATGTAAATATTTTACGCCTTGCTTTAGTAAAAAGGTATCGGTTTTTATTGTTTCCTTTCGTCTATATTTCGTGCTTTTGTATTTGTCTATTTGTTTGCTATATTTAACTTTTGGCACTTACCCAAAGGTTAACTGGAAGAGATCCCTTAAAGGTTAAGTTCACCTTTGTACTGTAATTGCAATAATTTTGTAATGTAATTGTCTTGATACCATGAAGTGTTAACATGTGTAAATACATATTTTTTAATGCGCTAGTATAATTTTTTAGTTTCAAAAATGCTGACCAAAATAAGCTATGCCTGCGGATCTATAAAAGGTGGCATCGTTATAAGACTGATAACCTAAGATAACATAAAAATGTAGAAGGTTACGTATTCCCGCGTATCTCAAAAGAAGATTGCTTTATGCGTTTTGTTTTGTTTCAGGTAAACTGTCAGTGGAGAAAAATGGGCTTACCAGGCAGGCATATTCAGCGCCAGGACATAAAAATGCAGATATTATACCACTACATCAAAATGTCACTTGGAATTTAAGCGAGAGCTCGCATTTTTCAATAGGAAGACCACGATCAGCTATTGCATCATAATTATTTAGGCGAAGAATAAGACTATAGGCATTTTTACTTCGCGTCGTATATTTTCGCTTTTTTTTTAAGATAAGGAGAAGGCAAAAGAGCACTCAGGCCACCTGATGGTAAGTGGAATCTGAAACCCATAGACATTTGAATTCTCGAGACTATAATCCTAAGACCTCAAATGCGTTGCCAACCCTGAGGATTAAGACGCCTCTATACTAGTAATTTCACCGGTTGTCTTATCCCCACACCGGAAAACTGCTGCTTGGCGGGTAGCTAATGGATAAGATGGTGGTAGCGATCCGGATCTCGATTATTAAAATAAAATAGTTACGTTTTGAATGTAATCTACATACCATGGGCATTGAGTGTATTTTAATGTTTAATCTGAAATTTTCCAAATATAATGCAATAACGTCTCTCCCATTAAACCTATTCCGATTTTTCCGATTTTTGAATAAGTTTCGCAAGACGAGAATTTAAATTAATATTGAAAATAAAAACAATTGCCTCCTCTTTGGTGGAAATAGTTGTTTTAATACAAAGGAAAAGCACGGTACCTTTTTACGATGAAATACCTTCAACTTTTGACGTATTCCAAGTTAAGACCTTTGGTAGGCCAAGGGTTTGGGTTAAATTGGCACTTAGTGTCCTCTTAAAGGAACGTTCATTACCATCCGTTTAAAGCAAGTTACGGCTAGATATAAAATGGCATCAATGGAATACCCATTAAAAACTTCTAGTTAATTAAACTTACTGGTTTACGCATAGGCATAAGCTTCGACTAAGCTAAAGACTATGTGAAACTATAAAATTTACTTCGAGTCATAAATTCCAGACATTTAATCCATTCGGAACCACAATAACAAAAATTAAGGGAGATTTTTCTAACATTGTATCATTGATTGACTTATAACATTTTTTGCTGACTCGTAAACGTCTCGTTAAAATGCGACGTCTCGTTAAAATTTTACACATTTTGTGTGCGGCAAATTTAAAATATTAACGAGACGTTTTGAATATAGGAACCCAGGGTTAGCAAACATTAGGTCTTTTTTGTTAAAACATAAGGAATTTATTTTGGCATAAGTAATTTTTTTGGTCAAGTGTGAGTCCTGTATAAAAATGAACAAACTTTTACACAATGTTTTTGACTCAGTTTCTTGTAAGTAAGGATAATTTAATTCTATGAAAAGTAAAAATTGGAACAGCAGAAGTTGGTCAAATTTGTTTTTATATAATTTGTAAGTATGTACTAGGTAGTTTGTTAATAAAACTATTTCTTGATAAAATAAAATTAGCTTCAATTTAATAAGGTCATACCTACTCTTGCAAGTCGAAATATTACATTGTAACAAAAGATGCTGCACGGCTAGCACATGACGTCGCGCGAGTTATCTCGCCCGCGAGATAGACTACCCGTCTTTTTCTGACCTTTCTAATTAGACAAGGATGGATAGTCTATCTCGCGCGCGACGTAACTCGCGCGCCATCATGTGCTAGCCGTGCTGTTCAGTACTATTTAAGAAACATCCATCACTCGTATTTGTCTAAAGCCAATAGAGGTGTTCTGGTGGCCAAATTGATCATTTAATGAAGATTTTGTTTTACCCGGTGTTAGAATAGGTATTTTAGTTCCTAGGGAGTAAAATGTCACTTTAAACCCTAGGGATTCAATGCATCACTTTAGTTTGGCTATACATGCCTATTATGAGTTATTAAGAGCATGAGAAGTGAAAACGGTTGTAAATTCAACTCATGAAAACCGTTTCTATCTATATTTATTAACGTTCAAATATAAATCCCCTATCCCAGTAAATATAAATAAGGACATGTCGTTGAACCTTGTGAACGATAAAACATACAAAGAATAAAGGCAGTATGAAGACCTTTCCAGTTTACGATCATACCCAGAGATGGCGCTATAAAAAACCTTTTATAGTTTTATGACGTATCATAGCGCTCCGCAGTGATGTACGGCATAATGATGACCGATATCGAGGTAATAAAAATCCTTCAGAATGATTTTTGTATCTTGCTTTTGGCTAGGCCTAGCACTGTTTACTTTAGGCGCAAGGCTTAGTGCATCTGATTGTATAGATTGAGTGTGTTTTTAAGCCCGGACAAGGAGTCAAAGGATTTGGAAACTTAGGCTTCAGTTTAATCTAAATGGTTCTAAGCTAGGTTTTAAATACGTCGATTGGGCTGCTTATATAACACCCGCCAAGCAACAGTGTTCGCATTGTTGTGTTCCTGTGTGGGGATTAGACAACCGGTGAAATTACTAGCATAGAGGCATTCCATCTTAGTCCTCAGGGTTGGCAACGCATTTGCAGTCTTGTGAATGCGATTGTCTATGGGTCACAGTTTCCACTTACCATCAGGTGGCCTGTGTGCTCGTTTGCCGTCTCGATGCCATAAAACAGATATGCTCAGGGCTTGAACTACAGGCTAATATCATTACAATCCACATCCATTCTAATATCAATGCTAATATTATAAATGCGAAAGTAACTCTGTCTGTCTGTAATTTGTAATACTTTTTACATGTCCCAATAAGTAATCTATTTGACGCCACATTGGCTTAGCTGCGAGTGACCCTGCCTCCGAAGCCAGCGGGTTGAAATCCCGGTAAGGCCAGATATTTGTGTGATGAGCGCGAATATTTGTTCCAGGGTCTTGAATGTTTTCTATGTATCGTTGTCTAGTACCCATAGTACAAACCTACAGCTAAGTTTGGGACTAGGTCAAATTGTGTGACATTGTCCCCTGATATTTATTTAATTTTATTTCTGGCATATGGAGTACTAGGGTGATCGCACCAGTGTTGGACACTTTAAGCTGACAGGCACATATAATGGACACTTTACTCTTAATAACCTTTATTGTCTGTAAAATAAGAGTCAAGTGTCCATCATTGGACCTTGTCCATTACTGGTTCGATCACCCTACGTATAAAAGTGATGGTAAATAGGTTTGATATTTTTTCCATATACGACATAAATATATATCATGACTATCGCTGACAATAAGCTGTCAATGAGCTCATAAATATCGATATCAAATCCTTAGAACGTGCCCCGAGTTAACTCACGTCAGCTTACCATTATACCTATCTATTTTGTTTGATCTCCACCGAAACCAGCTCGCTCGCTGGCTCACTGAATGAGCAAGTCTCATCAAATTGCCGAGGATCTAATTTCCACTCGGTAGCATCGAGCCCGTGACGGCCTGACAACAGCAACTGATCTCTCTAACGGTTGCGGTCGCAAGGTAGCGTTACCGCCATCCGACACCGTCGCTCGCTTCCTCTAGCTCGGCCTAGGGATTTGACTAGCTGGAAGGTTTCCAGGGAGAGTTTACGACTAAACAAGTTGCATTCGGCAATCGTTCTCTGACGGTATAATGGTAAGTATCTAGACTCATGCTATTACTCAGGATATTGTAATTGGGTAAGGACCAATAGTTGCCCACGCTAACTCACTCAATTAATTTTTCTATGAAACTTTCCCGCTGTGCGACGAAAATTTATTTATTTATTTATTTGCACACATGATACACCAGATGATAGGTACATGGGACCCAGTCAGGGTATTGCAAACATTTAAGTATAATTTTAAAATTAGGTATTACAAATTACAATAGATCATATATCATTAGGCGAGTTAGTGCATGCACTGCCAAAATTATCTATTACATCATTGGAGGCATGCAACTTAGATAAAAAGAGATATAACATAAAAACAATAAATATCACAGCACAATAATAATAAGTCATTTAAATTTTTAATTTGTTATACAATTGTAGGGATAATTTTCGTGTTACAAGTAAACTTTTTTCTATTTTGTTGTTTGTATGGTTAACTAAGCTTAACTATGGTCCAACTATTTGGTCCTTAGGTCCTTACCCAATTGGTATTAAATAAATCGCTTTGTTTAAATATTATGTGTTTGATACTTTTGGTACTAACAAAAAGATTTACAGAACGATAGCTAAATAAATAATAAAATTAAATTAAATTAGACACTAAAACACGGGAACCGTGTCTGATGCTTATCGATTTTTTTCTCGAGAATTAATTAAACGATCGCATTAAATAGATCATGATTAATTTTGAATTTGGATGGAATTTAAATGAAATGTAAAAGTGGCCAGAAAAGCAAAAAGGAGGTTTTAGTTTGCTGTCTCCATATTGTACCACGTGACTTTCTCGGTGGGTTACGTCAATTCCATACATTTGTCTATCGAAACATAAATAACAATCATCGAATGCAACTTTTCTATCCTCACAGGGGTGTTTTTCTTTAATAAAGCTTTTCAACATAAAAAAGTAAGAATTATACACATTACCTATTACAGGGTCAGTAAGCCAAGCCTGTAAGTTCCTTTTCACTCTACAGTTGTAATGGTATACGAAAGAGGCTGAGCTAACATAACCGCGAATTTAGATACTCGTAGATTTCGGGCTCAACAAGCATCAACCAAGTTGTTAGTTCAATTAATGAAGAACTTCAAGTTGTAGTTGTAACTTTGTGAAAATAAGTGTCAAGCATTTACGATTTCTGAGATACAGCCTGCTAACAGACACACAGACGGAACGGAGGCTTAGTAATGGGGTCCCGTTAGCACCCTTTGGGTACGGATCGCTAAAAATCCCGTCACAATGTAACTGTTGCTTCTTCTATAGATACTTTAGGTAGATGACTATACCTTATTTTTTATTTACAATTATTTAACGGATTCAATAAATTTTAGCCAAGTCAAGTCGAAAATCATTTTTGATGTAAAAAAATAGAAAAGGACAAAGTTATCAGCAATTTAGAACGTAACACAGTTAATTTAAAAGTGTTTATAAAATTAAAATGTTTACATTTGTCCTGTTGTGTCTGATTCGAAAGAAAGAAAATACCAAGTAAGGAAGGAAAATTATTCGCGACAAGCAACAACAAAGAACAGAGAAATACGCACAAGAAGAATGTACCTAGTCACTGGTCCCAACCCAACTCACCTTAGCAGACATCACTCACCGCATTTGGGCGAATGTACTTACTAATGCAATTAAAGTAAGCACAAAAGATCTAAAGGAAAGTTCTGGAATCCAGAATTCCAGGTAAATAGCAGTAGTTTAATAAAACATGTAAAAAGGCTGTTAAAAACACGCGCTAGTGTCTTCCACGACACGAGTAAACGCTTAAAACTTTTTCCTTAATCTTAACATTGAATACCATCTGTGGATATATCGGCAAACTTAAGTAAAGCCCGTTTTCCATGTATTATTCTCGTAACATAGACCATTCGACATTCTTTATTTGAACCATTTTAATTTTGTTACAGGTACAAATTTAGATTTACCATCATTTCGTAACGGTCAATTTGTCCTACGGAACACAGATTGTCTATTATTTGGAAACGAAATGATTTAGGCCAACGATCATAGTAACAACCTAACAACCTTTCAGATGGCTCAATAATAAAAACCGGCTGGCAATAAAAAAGTCAATTACTCGACTAGTTTTTGCAAAACTCCGTGAAAGTCATCTTGGTACAATTAACTATTTACGACACGAAGCTAAACGTTTAAGTTTAAACGCTTTGAACTTATTGCTTTTGCAACATTGTTAAGCGAATAAGAATCTAATGACAACGTGCTTATTGTTAAAATATTTACTTAAAATAATCATAGTATATTGATGTGGAACGTAGCAGTATATTTTGATCACTAAAAGATATAAAATTAAATAAATGTTTTAAAAAACAAAAAACCGTCTTCAAATGACAATACTAACTTCTTTTAAAATTTGTAGAAATATTCCGTGAAAATGTATCTAACTGATGGAAACAACAGCATCAAAACACAGACAGATGCGGCAAGTGTACTAATATTATAAAAAGGTAAAGTTTGTGGGTATCTGAGGTTATAGAGGGTAATTTCTGGATTTACTGAACCGATTTAGATGAATTTTGGTATGGAGATAGTTTGAGTCCAGAGGAAGGTCATAGGGTACTTTTTCCGGAGGGAATAGGGATAAACGACTTCTATGCGGAGGGAGTCGTAGGATACAGCTAGTACTATGTACAGATGATTTAAATGATTATTTCTTATTTCTTTGTGATCACGGCAATCAAGTGACTAATCATTTCAAGTTATGTAGCGCCATCCGTAAGGTAACTGTCACTTGTCTTTCATTTGTAATTTTCCCGTTACGTAAAAAAAATCAACGAGAATCAGACTTTGCTCTAATTTCATATATTTTATAGTAAAAATTTGGGTGATTGGATCTGTTATCCGTTTACGAGTGTCTCTATAACCTTTTTGATTGATTCAGTTTAAATCCTTTCTTTTTACGACTGATTGCCTCAGAGGAGGTCATAAGTTGCGCTGACTCGACCTGACTTAATGACTATGCTCTTTGAGGTTCAATATATTTAATGTATGATCCCTTGTAAGCACTAAAAACAAGAAATCAAAGTGGAGTAAATGCCTGTGGAAAAACTGTAATGAATAAAATTTACCTGCTAGATGACAGCTATATATGACAGCTAGCATGTAAATTTGATTGATCCTACTTATATTATAAATGTGAAAGTTTGGATGAATGGATGGATTCATGCCAGAACGGCTGAAAGAGTCTGGATGAAATTTGACACAGAGATAAATAATAGTCTAAAAAAGCACATAGTCATCACAAAAAATCGGACAGTTCTCTATAGAATATCGATTAACGACTTCTACGAGGACAAAGTTGCGGATGCTAGTAACTAATAAATTAATAAAATCCTCCGATATCTCTAAGACGGCGGCCCAACCGACTTCATTAGAACCTAGCTGAGAACCCTTTGATAAAACTAGCTTTCTATAAGATAAAACCGTGCTGTAAAAGTACTTAAATAGTAAATAAATTCAACGAAATGAATCTCGTACCCATCCACAGCTCACAAGCATCGGTGAATAGATCTAGGATACATTCAAGTGTACCCGGACCCAGTATAATATAAAGCGCTACGTTTATATGCCGTTTTTATTCAACATTCTCATAAATAATCTATTGTCCTACATCTGTCTCCGTCGCATCGCTGCCTCTTTGAGGTCAATGTCTCATAATAGTTTTTATTCCCATATCTTACATCTACCCACATACTTGCATTGGAAGCGAGATACAAACGTGTTAAGAGTCCACTGTTTCTTTTAACTCGCTGTAGGTATTTGTCTTCAGGGAAAGCATTATAAAAAGCTCGTGTATGATCTTCAAATGGTCGGTTCCCTACAATATTTCTTTACACTTTACGCGTTTCATGCCACAGGAGCATTGGAGTATTTGCCACTTTCCTCTCTTCCTTCTTCTTTTATTTCTTCCATTGTCTGCAGGTCTTCTTAATCTTGAAAGTATACGCAGGAAAGCCTATTTTTTTGTCAGCTCATTGAAATTACGATTTTGGCGTTAGCAACTACTTTAATCAGTATTTAAGGATTCCATTATTTGGTTATTTTTTGCGTGATGTTTAATATAGTGTATAAATACACAATTTTTATTATAGTGTATTGTACTTTATTAAAGTTTAACATATGTATCAGTTAACAATTGCATCACTATCATTGCCCCATCAAAAGTTTCATCATTAATTCAATATCTACCGTCATATTTCTCTTTACTATAATTTCTTACATCATCATGAAACTTTGCTCATCAATCTTAAATTAGATAACCAGTATTGATGTTTTCAAAGACCACACAATTAACCTAATAACGATTTGCTTTAGTAAAAATACACTCTCACTTTATAGCTTAAGCCATCTATCATTTACTTCTAGAGGCCGTGAGCCATCAAAACCTGCCAAATTCCTCAGAGAAAGAGATGGGATCTTGAAATATCGAAACTCATTTCACCGAAATCGTGTTTTCGTGTCGTTTCACCGAATTTCATTTCATCGAAAGCTACTTTCTGCTGAAACCTTATTGTTTTTAGGTTATCTTAAGTGTAGGCCACGTAAGTTAGGTTAGACCTGTGACCACCAAAAAAAAATTTGGTGGTCACAGTTATGTTAATGAAATGACATATTAATATGCTCCTAGTGCTTCATTCCTTTTATTGACTTGAATGGCACAGGTAAGGAAAACGAGCACACATACCATCGATAGTAAGTAGGATCGGAAACCCTCAAAACTATAGTCTTAAGACTGCGATTCAAAGGGCCGTATTTATAAACTGATCTCGACTGTTACTTTCGTTTCAAGATGCGTCAAAATGTCAGTACCTATTCTATGGTTTGACGTTTACTTTGACATATCTCGTGACGGGCATCTTAGCCGAGACGATTTTATTAAAACGGCCCTTAAACTACAAATGCGTTGACAACCCTGTGAATTAACTGGAACTTGGCAAGGCTTTGCCAGCGTATTTAGTTTAATACCGCATCTGTAATATTAATTTCATCAATAATTTCTCACTGATATCAGTTTGTATGACAGCCGAGACAATTAAATAGAACAAGAGCTGCGCCTGCGCATTCAGTTCGCAAGAAACTCGGATCAGATACATGTAAGTTTTATGAGAAAGATTTCTGGGAAATCTTTGTTAAAAGTTGCAAGTGATAAGCGTCAGCGAAACGTTTGATCTGAATTAATTAATTTACATTTGGCTGGACTAAAATTTATAGCTTAATAAAATAATGGAACCTAAATTAAATTAAAACGTAACTCAAGTATCAATTATTTATACATTTGAACGAAAATATACACTAAACTTGATGTTTAATGGCACTAGTATCTTACGTTACTGCTATGTTAAGTTACTCATATATATTTTCTATATCGATGACGTTCTTCTAAAGCATCTTGTCAAAGGCCACTGAAAATCACTAAAATCGTTTACTCATTTTTTGTGTCATCCGAGACAAAGCTGGTTTTATATCGGCGAGGTGAAATAAGACGTGGCGGCGCGAGAGTTTAATTTTGTATAAAAACCATTTCCACCGAAAATGCGCGAGGAGGGAATTAAAATATTTCAATACAAATTTCAATTCCCGTCTCGCCTTTAGACGTCTTTCTATACGTTTTAAGGCTAGTCCAGTATAAGTGATTGTATGGCAAAACTGCCTACCTTATTATTATCTCATATTCTTTGCATGTTTATGAATAACGGTTAAACTCTTTAGTTAAAATTTATGAGTATTATATTTACTAAGAACATAATATGCGTGTGCTATAAAATAATAATATGCTATGTCCTTATCTGTCATTAGATAATTAGAATTTGACGTAAAGGGACCAATTACACTTTATCCAAAACAGGTATATTGTGCATTTATGAATCGAAGGACGCTATCTCCTAAGACTTACACCAGCATCACCTCACAAGACACTATTCGTGAGAATGTGTATCATACACGATTACACGTACGAGTAATGAAATCGTCTGTCTCTTCAGCCATAAAACACGAACAATAGATCTCGTGTTAATATGCGAGTTCAAGACAGACATACAGTTTCTATTTTATCTCCATTCTGGGTTTATGGTGAAGATGAACGGACAAAAGTGGCCGTAGTGTGCCTAAGCATAGTGATTGAATGTTAACAGTCGATTGCACGAAGCATTATTATAGTTTTATGATCGTCAATGTAGGCTTATTTTAACCTCTGACAAAAGAGACCCCTTTTTAGGGTTCTGTAGTCAAACTAGGAACTATAAGGGTTCCGTAGTTTAGAGACTCTTAGTACTAGAGAGCTGTAATTTGGCATGAATATACATATTACTCACGCCAACAAAATGGTACAATAAACTCTTGAAAACAATTTTTTTTAGTGTACCTGCCTTACACGTATGGTAGGGATGTATTTTTTTTCTCGTCTACCCCATAGTGTAAGGTGGTACTAAATGACTTAAAGTTAAAAAATAGTTATTACTTGTTGATTTATGTTTGAGTACTTAACGGCTTCGGAACCCAACACTGAGCATGGTCCGAATTGCTTTGCCCGGTATTAAGTTTTATGTGTGTATTTCTGTGTCTGTGTGTGTATCTGTCTGTGACATCGTAACTCCCAAACGGATGGACGGATTTGGACTAGATCTATTCAGGAAGATTTTCTTAGGAAATTGCAACAGTTACAAAGATATAGTGGCACCTAGTTGAAATAATATACAGCTGACTCTATGTCGTCATATTGTTATGTATTTAATAACTAGCTATTGCCTGTGACTTAAGATAAATAAAACGTAGCCTATAACACTCACAAATTACGACGACGCGCTAGCCTAGTTGGGAGTGACCCTGCCTTCGAAGCTAGGGGTCCTGGGTTCAAATCCCGGTAAGGGCTGATATTTGTGTGATGAGCACGAGTATTTGTTCCTGAGTCTTGGATGTTTTCTATGTATTTAAGTATATATTTCTCTATATAAGTAAGTTTATCGTTGTCTAGTACCCATAGCACAAGCCTATTTTAGGGCTTAATTTGGGACTAGGTCAATTTGTGTGACATTGTCCCGTGATATTATTATTATTATTATTATTATTACGTGGTTACGTGGTGATAAAATAATTTTCAAAGTCAGTTCAATAGATCCAGACTTTGGGCATTTTCAAAATAAAGTGTACCCTAGTTAACGAAAATTAAGAAACGTTAACTTTTGACAAAACTTAACGTTTACCCCCTACAACCTCTCAAACTCACAAACTTTACCTCCTTATAATATTAGTATCTAATATATAAAATTCTCGTGTCACGGTGTACGTTATTGAACTCCTCCGAAACGGCTGGACCGATTTTAATAAAATTTTGTGTGTATATCGGGTAGGTCTGAGAATCGGCCAACATCTATTTTTCATACCCCTAAGTGACATGAAAGAAAAAAAAATGCAGCGGGCGAAGCCGCTGGCCGGTCGCTAGTAGAAGTATATATGTGTTGTGTTGTGCCTGCCATGAATTTGTGTCCTCAGTCCGCTGTTTAGCGGTAAGACCGCCTGTTGTATAACAATTATTTAAATGTACTGTTCCGTGTTTTGTTTTTTCAATAAACAGTATTTGTATTGTATTGTATTGTGTTTTTCGAACCTTGCTTGCTACCAATGTTGTAGCTGACATACTCTGTAATTAAATGTATATAATTGAAACAAAAACTACCTTGCACAGTATGAAAGCAACTTGATCTTTTAAGTTACATACATGCTTGTCCAACTGGCTATTATAGAAAACTTTCATTCAAATACTTACAAAATATGTGCAAACATTGAATTGGGTTAGTTTGTATAAAGCTTAACAAGACCATTCAAACAAACCCTTGCAATTCAATAGCACTGTATGGCTACGCGGGTCAACGTAATTTAGCCGGTACTAATTAATTCAATTTAACAAGACCTCTGCAACATCCTAAGTTACATCGGCACACGGGTCAACTTAAATTGGGCAGGTAACCAGCGTGTAAAGAGCCTGGGGAGCGTTTGAAAGGTGTGTTTGGGAAGGTCGGTTTATAATGGATCTGAAACCAAGTGTAAGTAATGTTTGTAGTGTATGGCTATAAGTAAAAGGTGATAGGCTTGTGTAATGTGACACTTTTGAAATGTAACCAACAAAGGTGTTATAGGTACTCGCTGTATAAACGTTGGATGTTTTAGAATTGTTTATGATATATATTGCTACCAAAGAAGGCGGCTAACTGCAAGTTAGTAGTCGATTCATTATAATATTCTCTATTGGTAACCAAACCACATTATACTTAAAATGCTTAAACTATACTTACTAAGTCGTAAAAGGCGACTAAGGGAGTAAAGGCATGTAGTACTGTTAGGCGATAGGCTTGCAACCTATCACTAATACACTGGTCTTATCCTGATTGTCCAAAATGTGCTTACAGAATTATTAAAAAGTTTTTTTAGAGTTGTTGGTATTTCTGTGACTGCCTACCCCACTTTGGGAATGAAGGCGTGATGTTATGTATGTAAGTGTACTATTACTAGTTAGCTGCCTATAAACCCCGATATATTGCTGCTTTCATAATCCAAAAGGCAGTATCATGAATTCAATATCCAAAGTAAATCGAACACCTTTAGTAATAAGGTTGCACAATTGCTGGAGTTTTATCTGTGATACCGCCATGCGACCCCTACTTTCAAAGATATCTCTTAAACGGCCCAACCGATTTTTGTGAAACCTAGCTAAGACCAATCTTGATTAAACTAGCTCCCTTTTGAATTAAACTGCGTTTAAATCGGTTGATCCGTTTGGCAGCTACGATGACAAAGACAGACACACTGATGCACAGATCACTTATAACACCCCTTTTTTCGGCAGGGTTTAAATGAATAAATAAAAATTGATTATTTCGGACCGTAAGAAATCCATAGTATTATTAGTAAATACTTAAACACTCTAGGTTAGTATCTTAGCTACATGTACACATTATTTTTTTAAATAAGAACTTGAGCTACCCAAAACTTAAGAATAGGACACTCAAACCTGCCAGCAATCGCGGTTAGAATGCTGTTGAGGCTTTGTCTCACTCGACAACCACACTACCGTTTTTCTTAAAATTGCCTGAAAACAATCAGTGTAAGCTTGTGCGAGCATACCCGAGGCACTGCACCTCCTTGGTAGTCCCATCAGCATTCGGAAGGCGTTGGCGTTGGCGTTCAAAGTCCAATTGTTTTGTTTCAAAATAAGTATAACAAAAAGCAAGCTTATCCTTACGAATAATAAAATGCGGAGGTATTTTTGTTTGTTCCGTTTCATGGTTCAACCTATGACAGGCTAGAATGTATCCCAGAAAATATGAATCGTCCCGAGGAATATACGAAAAACGAACGCAAATGGAATCGAGGGTAAAAGATTTACGATACGATAAAATGTCAAAAACAATTTACTGAATAGAATACAACACCAGTATAGAGTATTTTAACGACACTTTGGGCTAGTTGGGAGTGATCCTGCCTCCGAAGCCAGTGGTCCTGGGTTCAAATCCTGGTAGGGGCAGATATTTGTGTGATGAGCACGAGTATTTAACCCCTTGTATGCTTAGGCACGGATCCGTGCTCAAAATTTGGATATCTTTTTGTATTTTTTTAAGTTTGATTTTATGGACTATATCGTAATCAAAAGAGACTAGAACTTGGTACTTTTTTGACCTCCCGCATACGAGGGGTTAAGTATGTTTTTCTCTATACAAGTATGTTTAACGTTGTCTAGTATTAGTACAAGCCTAGAGCTTAGTTTGGGACTAGGTCAATTTATGTGAGATTATCCCCTGGTATTTTTATATATTTATTTATTGCTTTCCCTTAATATCATCCATTGATTCCAAAGTCACTTCCGACTGTATTCAATTAGTTCGCGCACGCATCGAGCCGATCAAATTTCCGCATAGCATCTCCAAATTATCATTTTAATTAAACACTGGCATAAAAAACAGCATTACAGCCAACTGGCCAGTCTGGTGGCGCCAACAAAAAATAAGACTAAAAAAAATGTAATGTTATTATTAATCCCGAGTAGGTAGTCGAAGAACCGGAATTGTGGTCACTTTAATAAGCGCGTGCATCGATCGGCTGCTGTGACAACGCGTTGATTTCGATAAGGATATTCTGACTGTCGCACCTTTTTTATCTATCTACACAGTAACTTTCATCTGGGGCCCTACTTTGAAAATCGAAGTTCGAACTTACGTTAGCTCCACCTAACGTAACTTCGAACATAGCAATTTACTCTCGAGTGGACAGGGACTCTGCTCCCGAATTTTCGAATTAATTTGTTCGTAGTAACCATCCTGGGGGGTGATTCTCTCAACACAGCGCTGCGTCGATCTCGAAGGCGAAGTTTTATCCGGCAAGTTTAAGAAGTCCCGTCGGAGCGTACAAAACAAGCGCGTGCCTTCTCAATTAGGCAGCAGGCAGGTGAGTCGAATTCAGTGTCGTATAAAGCTGCTTAATTCGACGCAGCGCTGTGTTGAGAGAATCACCCCCCTGCATGGACACGGCAACGTACCTGAATTGTAGACCGTCCTTATCGCGTTATTATTAGGGGCCTACATAAGATGCATAACGGTAAGTTAGCGATTTTCTAAAATCGACAAAACGCATAGGATTGACAAGCTGATGACAGATCGCGCCAACTCCATACATTTCCAGGCGATAGAAAAGAGAAACGTTCTGCCGTGATTCCGATGAAGGCGGCTAACTGCATAGTTGAAGTAGAAGCATTTTAAACTAACTGCACTAATAAAAGTTTGTGCTTTAAAGCTTACTATTTCATAAACGGATCACTTAATCGAAGAATTGTGGTCATAAACCCGTAATATTTTTGAAAGACCTATCCTACGACACCCCACAATATGAGGTAGACGAGAAAAAAAAACATCCCCAGGTCACGTGTAGTGGAGGTAGGAACCCTAAAAACGACCAGAATGACCCGAATATTTAGGTAAGCCATCGTTGTTCCGCGAAGCTTGTATTAATGAAAGAATGTTAGATCCGTGTGATCGCGTGCGAGGGTAGATACGGCTCGATAGCGATATCAAACGTCCGGGAAACTTGTTTGCATAAACGTTCCACTAGCGGTTAACACGAGTTGATTTAACACTAATTAGGTTTGAGCTTATAACTGTTTGAGCTAGTAATTTAGTTAATTACTCAGTTGCAAAAACGTTTATGATATTTAATGTCGCATCAAGTTGCGTGCTGTCACTTTATCTTGGTGAATTAGAAAGTGACAGAGTGTGTAATGGGATCTATTGAGACTAGTAGCGGTTGTCCGCAACTTTGTCTGTTCCATTTGTACAATAGTTTTGCCGTATTTTTATTACAGTTTTAAAAGAATTCGTGGCTTTACTCTGGGAATATGTTTTAACTAGAAATAACTTCACCTATTTATTTTATAGTACGCGTAGTTTATATCGTATTTAAACCATCCAAGTTTTGTAGTAGGTACAAAAAAACTAAAATGAAGGAATAGGGACATTAGGGGGAATCCAAGAAGAACATACCTAAACCAATTATTAGAAAGAGTAGACGTCTTAGAGAGATCAACATGTGCTTGTATCTCACTCTTACACATTACTGCAACCATATCATAGACGGCCAATTTATGAAAAGTCTCAATACTAAAAAATGATAAACACTACAAAATAAGTAGGTAATGGAAAGGTTTTAGTTTTTAAACAACGGTAAATAATATACACAAGCATTTAATTTAGAACATACAACTGACCGTTGAATATCTGCAAACACAGCATTTCCAAACAATACCACAATCAATAACATTAAAATTCAATCGGTTCCTCATAACAATGCACTGTCCAGTTCTCATGACACAGTTCGGAACGGGACTTATCCCCATTCCCACGCAACGGTGGCCACCCTGCGTGACTCACGGAGGCTAATTTGTTGTTAGCGGCGCCTGCGCATCCTGGATTTTTCAATGTATTTATTGTCAATACTGTCGTGAATGATCGGGAGGTTGGTTTTTTTAGCACTTTCGATGCGAAGGATATGAAATTGGTTTCAATTTGTATGGAAATTATGAAGGCGTGAGACGCCTTCAGATGACCTCCGGAGGTGGTTTTGAAAAGAAAAACTGTATTCAAAACTCGTTATGAAATTATGAAATAAAGAGACAATCTTACCCAAATTGAACTAAGGCCAAACTAAGTTCTAGGCTAGTACTAACCTATATAAATTAAAAATGAGAAATGTATACTTTAACTAGCGACCTGACCTCGCTTCGCTCCGGGTTAAAGTATTATAAGTACATATTATAACCCTTCCTATTGAATCACTCTATCCATTTAAAACACCGTATATAAATGCATTGCGTAATTTTAAATCTAAGCATACATAGGGACAGACAACGGGAAGCGACTTTGTTTTATATATCCATTAACCACCCGCCAAGCAACAGTGTTCGCATTGTTGTGTTCCGGTGTGGGGATAACACAACCGGTGCAATTACTAGCATAGAGGCATTCCATATTAGTCCTCAGGGTTGGCAACGTTATAAGTCTTGAGAATTCAAATGTCTATGGGTCTCAGATTCCACTTACCGTCAGGTGGCCTGAGTGCTCGTGTGCCTTCTCCTTAACATAAAAAAATCTATTTAGGTAGTGATACATAGTAAACATCCAAGACTCAGGAACTTATATTCGCGCTCATCATACAAATATCCTTAGGTACCGGGGTTTGAACCTGGGACCGCTAGCTTTGAAGGCAGCGTCAATACCAGCTATGCTAACGTGTCGTCAAAATGACAACTAGACAAAGATTAACATAGTCATTATAGAGATATACAAAGGTACACATTGGGTTTTAGTCAACTTTTTGCCGATACTGGTAATCAAACCGGGAGCGCTAGTTTCGCAGGCTCACTAGCAACTAGGCTAATGGTTTAGTCAATTGCATGACAATTCCAAACTATATAGACATTTTCCATTAAAATGATCACCAGTTAGCACATTAACGCCGCCATTTAAATAAATCTGTCATTGCTCAATGCAAAATTCAAGACAATTTGCATTTACAAGAATAATATCGAGACTTTACAAGGAATTAATGCATGCAAGAATTATGAGCCGACCTATCTACCCACGGATTTAACCCCAGACAAATCACAATGTCAAAGTGATAATACGTTTCTCGTATATCATACATCACCATGTATAAGACGAAAACCAGGCTAGGTTGACATATTTCGTGCTTAGCAATGTTGAATAACACGGGTCCAGTGTTACTGGTTTAAATGCCGACCTAGGGTCAATTTTAAGCGTGTTATATTACTGGATATTCTAGATTTGAGAAAGCACTATGTTTTAAGATAAGTAAAACAAAGGGTTCCGAAGAGAAATTGCGTTCGCTGGAGATTTAAGACCACATCGCGGAGTTAGTTTATGTATCTGATGAATTTGTAGGCTTTGACATGGTTTGAAACAAAGCCATTCCGTACATTATGCCGATAAGAAAGTAACAGCTTAGCACGTTTCGTGAGAGAAATTCCGCGTTGCTGTTAACGTGTTTTATAAAACAATAAACCGATTTAGAGTATAGCGTTGTGATAACGATAGTTTTCACCGTGGAAACTTAGACAGTTCCGCGGGCAACAGGTATCTATCTAAAACTGACCTACGTCTCCGAGAGTGAACGCCCCTAAGATGTTATACCTGTTCTATGAAGATGGTAATACTGCCGCAACAGCTAAGAAGGCGGCTAACTGCAATGTTAGTAGTCAAAGCATTTTATACTCTATTGTTAACTCTATTAAATTCTAAATGCTTTAAACATTACTATGCAGTTAACCGCCTTTTTTGCTATTACGGCAGAATAGCACTCGAAGCAGGTAGTGAGCACCGATTGTGTCGGTCAGATCGCTCCTTATATGATTGACGTGTTTTTAACCCCCTGTTTCTTAAGAGGATTGCGAAGTGATGCCTAAATCGCGTAGCTGTCAAAAATAATCCATACAAATTTAGCTCCGGGCGATAACGTTTCTCACTCCCTAAATCTAATCCGATTTCCACGATTTTTTAATGTTGTATATATTGTGGAAAACTAGGTCTGTACACTCCACTTTTACTATTTTTTTAGATTTTTTTCCAATTAATATTTTATAGGAAAGGAAAACGTACAGACATAGTTTTTCATAATATCTACAACATATTCAAAAACCGTTAATATCGGACAACGTTTAAGGGGAGAAAAACGTTATCGCATTTTGTATGGATTTTTTTGCTCCAGAGTCCTTTTAACTACCCGAAACTGACGTGTATGCATGACTCGATGTATGAATGTGGAAAAATCGAAAGAGATTTGTCAGAATCTTAGCAGGTGGGAAGAAGTAGTTTCTTCCTTCCCCTCTCGGAAACAGAAACGTCAGGATTAAACGGAATTTAAAATCAAGGTTTAGGTTAAATTTGTGAGAGATTGTCCTGTGACACATCATCATGCTTTCATTCCCAGAGTGGCGTAGGCAGAGCTACAGAAACACCAACAAATCTAAAAAGATTTTTTTATAATTCTATAACCGCATTTGGCACAAGAAGGCTAAGATGTTTACTAGTGTAATAGTGACAGTTTGCAAGCCCATCGCCTAACAGCACTACAAGCCCTTATTCCAATAGTCGCCTCTTAGGACATCCACGGGAAGACAGGGAGTGGCACTATTCTAACCCGGCAACCTCACGGGACTATTTATTTATTGTATCTCTTAAATAGTTATTACAGATTAGTGTAGTATTTTGTTAATATATGAGCTCAAATATCACGGTCACACTCGCTTCGTATAGGTGAGTTCACACTATACGGCTCTGTTGGATTAGACTGCGCGGCAAATCTAAGGGATTTGTTATGATGCCACACTGTGGTTATATAAAGTTATGAAACATTTTATAACATGAAAACATTCTAATGGTGTAGTGTCATAAAATGATTCAAAACGTTATACAACATTTTATAACTGCTGTGGGAGCACCATTACGCTAAATGAGGACAGTGTAAATCATGCGTTCGGGGTGGGTCACATCGCGGCTATACCTTTGAATCACCGACACTAATTTCATAGAATGTTCAAAACCCTGCACAGGGGCCTTTCAACACTAAAACATACTACTTATCTCATTTGATGAAATAAGTTATAAATGTTGCCTAAATAAGTATTAACTCAAACACCTTTTAAAGTAAACCACCAGTGCAATTCCATCCATTCCAATCAGTTAAGACTTTAAGTGACATTATCTCCTAACAGTCGTACAACAAGCGGCTTCGAACTAGGTCGCGAACAAGGAAACAATCTGGCTGTAAATTGGCTGCGCGAGCGCAATCACAGCAACGAACAATCTAGCAATCGAACCGCGGGTCGATACCCGCTCCTAGGGATGGTTCCCACGGCCGTTCATCAGGGGATACAGTAAACTTACTTATAACAGTAAGATTAATGAGCATAGGTCAACTTTAGAAAACGGTCAGAGTATGCTCATTGTAAACGGTCTGTGGGTCTAGATAAGTTGCTGTTTTATTTACTAATCAGCTTGCTATTGACCCTGGGCGAGACCAAATGCCAGGACTAGGTCAATGATGATCGAACTTACGAACCTATTTAATCCACTTGCTTTTCTCTACCACGATCATCTGTCCAGTTCTCAATAAATTCTCAAGACCAGCGAGTTCCTTGTAAATACAGAATTCTCTAGAAATCCTTAGATCGCCGATCGGCACATCTGCTGATCAGCATAAATTGATATTGAACTCGGGTGACCTCGCAATGAGAGTATTATTTCCAGTACTTACTTTTTGTGTTTTTTTTTTCAATTTAGTCAAATATTTCACAACATATTTCAATGACACGATGTACAAATAAATTAAGATTTGAATGATTTCTCTATGATCGGTATTATGTTGAGCACAAGGATGGTTTTCCTATAGTTTTCTATAAAGCCAACTTCTTATTAACCAAAAAATAAAATTACATTACATTGAAGGAGTAATGGGGCCAATTTGAATTGAGTTATCTTGTTTCAAATATCTGTAAACCTTAATTTATACATTAGTTAGTCCTTTACCTCAAAAGCATAAATTCCTTGTAGCGATTCACCGAATCGCATTTAACCTCGAATGAACAAATTTCAATAGAATCTTTTAATTAAAGCAATTTTTCGCGTGGCTTTTTACATTAGAATAATTATTTCGTAGCATTTCATTTTTCGTGTAGTATTTTACCCTAGACGCATTTCGTCGCGATCGATGTTTGTTTGGGACTCTATTTAATTTGACGCGTTAATTGATGTTCGCACTAAATTTCTGTATCATTTTTTTTTAAAACGTGTTTTGTACCTGTAGTCTCATTTCTTAAATGCTATCAAATTCATTGAAATATTATCATCATCGTGTTGTTACCGCGACGCGAGCGTCTCCTGCAGCGGGACCGTCGCGCCGCGCCGTAATAAGCGCGCGAAGACTTTGACTAAATAAAACAATTAGATTTTATGATCGAGGTAATTATAGTAGATTGGCGAACTATGATATTAAGCGATCGCAGCGATATGCTATTACAAAATATGCGATTGAGGTATACTGTGATTTAAAATATTTGCTAATAATAAAATTGACGATCGAAACCAAATGAAACAGTAAAATAAGCGATCGAGGTAAAATGCGACTAAAGCTAGCTAGCGAACAAAAAAAAATATGACTTTGACACAAAGCGAAAATAAAATACACGATCGAGGTGAAATGCGAATCGGTAAATCGCTACAAGAAATTTATGCTTTTGAGGTAAAGGACTAACAAATGAATTTATAATTGTCATTCGTATAACACATGTAAATTATTGCTGTACGTTTTGAAACAAAGCTGTATGCAAAACTGAGATGCAATTATTTAACCCTCACTCTTACCCATAGTCGCGTCTCAAAAATACAGGAATAACTTACAAGTATAATGCAAGTTTACAATTAAAACACAATCCGAATTGGACCTAACATAACATTTCAAGGCGAAGTGGAATATTATCATGGTAAAATTATGATTAAAATGTACAACACTGTTTTAAAACTGTCTACTGCAACAAAGTGTTAATGATGTTTGCTAATGATCTCAAGATAACTAGATCATCGATGTATCTTAAGCCTTATCTTATGCTTGCTTATCGAGCGTGTGCTAACATCTTGCAGCGTGCAATGTGGTCTCGTTGGATCGTTTAATTAATGAGTGCATAAGAATAAGAAGTTTTATTTCATGTTTGCTTTTTGCTCGCGAACTATTATATTACTGAGATGTCAGGAATATTATGTCCTTCTTTGGATTCTGGATTGAATAGGTTTGTAATAGCATTTTTATGCATCATTATGTGCATTATCTTATGCTGCAAGCATAAATCTAAAGGAATTGACAAAAGACTGGTTATTGTATCGAAAATCGTAATCATTTTGTGGCATTAAGTGATTATTTTCTTTTTAATAAACTTGTAAGGCATTTTCAAAGCTAATTTAATCATTACAAATTGGTTTGCTTTGGTAATAATTATATTCAAGCCACTGTTAGGTATAGGTTCTTTACCAGTATGGCAAGAATTATTGATAGCGTTTATATTACGTTGTGACCAAGGGGCGGAATTATGCGATTTACGGACGAGTCATATACCTAGAGGGTCGAAACGTACTTTGAAGACTTGAGGCTCTCTAGTACCCACGAGTCCATAAATTGCACTTTCTGCCGAGGCAGACCTAGTGCTTTACTCAACTACTTTTATTATTAAGAGGACTGTGAACCAAAAAAAATCCATACAAAACGCGAAAACATTTTTTTCCCCTTAAACGTTGTGCTATTTTTACGATTTTGGAATATATTGTAGATACGTTTAGTGGTGGTAGGACCCTGTGCAGGGTCCGTCCGGATCGCTACCACCATCTTATCCATTAACCACCCGCCAAGCAACAGTGTTCGCATTGTTGTGTTCCGGTGTGGGGATAAGACAACCGGTGAAATTACTAGCATAGAGGCAATTATCTTAGTCCTCAGGGTTGGCAACGCATTTGAGGTCTTAGGATTATAGTCTTGAGAATTCAAATGTCTATGGGTCTCAGATTCCACTTACCATCAGGTGGCCTGAGTGCTCGGGTGCCTTCTCCTTAACATAAAAAAAAAATACGTTTTCCTTTCCAAGAAAATATTAATAGGAAAAAAAGAAAAAAAGACAAAAGCGGAAACGTACGGACCGTACGGACCGAAACGGACCTACTTTTTTCATAATATCTACAACATACCTATTCAAGAATTAAGGAGCTAAATTTGTATGGATTAGTTTTGACACTAACTTTAACTTTTGTCAGTTTGGTGACGAAATTAGCCATATAAAATGCAAATGTTCGTCACAAAACTGACAAACTTACCGTTTCTTAATTTTCCGTAACTAGGGTACACTTTATTTTGAAAATGCCGAGCTACGCGATTTAAGCATCGCTACACAACCCTCTTAATTGTTTACGTAATTTGTATGAAACAGGCAAACATTTTTTTTCGTATGAAAACTGTCATAAAATTTGATATTTTCTGACCTCAAAACAATGTTTATATTTCCGAGCAGTGTTGAGAAAAAAAATATGTTTCTGTGAGTTTACTACTTCGAACATCTTTTTATGCAACTGAATTGTGTAAATTTAATCCTTCAAGTACCCAATTAATTATCTCTCACAAGAGAAAA
The DNA here is from genome assembly GCA_949316455.1 of Acleris holmiana. Taxonomy (NCBI): domain Eukaryota; kingdom Metazoa; phylum Arthropoda; class Insecta; order Lepidoptera; family Tortricidae; genus Acleris; species Acleris holmiana. Next base: position 3,293,036 of record OX438766.1, read on the forward strand.
CTTTATATCGAAAAGAAAATTTACCACGAGCGGATCATTTTCAATTCGTGATTCCCTATTTGACATACCGATTATAACTCTAAGCGTGCGTACAACGTGCAACGCTTTCACTGAGTTGGTTGTGGTATTCGGTAACATGAATGGTGTATAATGAGATAATGAGTCGTATTTCAAGTAAAATAATCCCTTTAGATATTTGTAATGAAACCTACACTTTGCCGTGACTAATTCGTTGAATGGCATGGAGATACGAAATGTTTATGAAGTAATGGAATATACGTATGTTTAATTAAGTAAAAATAAATACGCGTTGTGGAAATTTGATAACAATTTAATAGCGTCGTCAGTTAGTGGGTAGTGTTTTATGAAGTTCATACTTCAAATAATTTAAATGGTAGTTAACGAGAAAGTGAGACAAGGTTGTAAAGTAGTAAAGTGTAATAGTATAAATTGTCTATATTAGTCTAATCAGTTCAGACGTTGGACGATAAAAATACAAGCCAACAAGGTACTCGTAGGGTTTTATCGTAACTGGTACAGTATTAAAACGAAAATAACAAGGCATTATAACCTCTTTTAAGATAATTTAAGTGCCACCTGTATAAAAAACGCAATAGGTTATTGAGTATTGAGTCCCAATTACTATAAAGCCGTAAAATAAAAGGGAAATTAAAGGAATGTTGCGCCATTCTTTCACTATGAATAAAAAAACTTCCTCCATTGTTTCGTACCTCCGAGCCCGTGATTTGCTGCGATCTGTGACGAATCGGGCAATGTGACTAATCGCGACGCCGACCCGAGCTCTTACGGAAGAATAAAAAATACTAATTAACTTACGAAATTACACCTCACAAATAACTAATTATAGTTTTAATTAAATGACAATCTACAACCTTTTTTGTGAAAGGAAGTGGTTTTTGTTAGCGAGTAGCGGCAGGCGTAGTACGCTGGCTATAGCCGTCCTTTTTAACCTCCAACCGAAAAAGAGGGGTGTTATTTTGTATGAGATTTTAAATCCACGATTACAATCTTACAATAACAATATTAGGGCTGCAAATGCGTTGCCATAAATAACGTTAGCACCTTTTTAATTTATATAGTACTTTTAATTTTGCGCGCGACTTCTTTCGCGTAGAAGTCGTTTATAGCCATTCCCTCAGGAACCGCCCAATTTTTCGGGATAAAAATAACCCTATCTTTTTCCTCGGGACTCAAACTATCTCCATAACAAATTTCATCTAAATCGGTTCAGCGGTTTATTTGTGAAGTAGCGGCCCGCCCTCGCTTCGCTCCGGGTTAAAGTACTATACATATAAACATTTCTCTTGAATCACACTTTAAAAAACCGCATCTAAATCCGTTGCGTAGTTTTAAAGATATACGCATACATTGGGACAAACAGACAGCGGGAAGCGACTTTGTTTTATAATTAAATAAATATCATATGACAATGTCGCACAAATTGCTCTAGTCCCAAACTAAGCTCTAGGCTTGTACTATGGGTACTAGACAACGATTAAGTTACTTATATAGAGAAATATATACTGAGAAAACATCCAAGACTCAGGAATACATACTCGTGTTCATCACACAAATATCTGCCCTTACCGGGATTTGGACCCAGGACCCCTAGCTTCGAAGGCAGGGTCACTACCAACTAGGCTAGCGCGTCGTCAATATTACCCACTACAGTGAAGCGTGACAAACAGGCACAGAGACAGAGTTACGTTCACAATTATAAGATAAAGTTTAGATTAGTATGAATTCAAAATAATCAAATCCCTTCCTGCAGCACTCCTCTAAGTTATTAGGTACGTACATACGTAGACTCTGTTCTAAAGATTAAGTAGTTAGTTATGTGCTATTATAACATCTAAATCTCCATTTTCAATAATGGCGGTGTATGTACCTTCATAATACGAACATCTGCAGTTATTTTAATCGATATCTTCAATCATAGCGAAGTTCCTACTCTATTACTATAGGGTTGGCACGAGCAACAATTTTGTTATAATTACACACAAATACATTTTAAACTTAAGAGGCGAGTAAGAGAATATAGGCTTGGCTCTTAGGCGATGGGCTTGAAATCTATCACTAATGCACTGGAATCAGAATCAGAATAATCTTTATTCAAGTAGGTTTACAAATAATAAACTCTTTTGAAACGTCATAGTAGCGACTTAGCCTAAATTGACTGCAGGTCCAAATCGCGACCGATCAGAGAAGAACCTGTAAGAAACTCTGTCGGATGTCTTTTTTTTTTCGACGTTCGCAACCTTTTGTCGTAAGGACTAAACATTTTATTACAAGCAATTCAGTCCCAAGCATTGTTATCATTAATATAGTCTTTAATACTATAATATGCTTTAGAAATTAGTTTACGCTTAACGTAACTCTTAAATTTATTTACTGATAGTTCAGTAACATTACTTGGGAGCTTATTATAGAACCTAATACAATTACCCATAAAAGAGTTTTTTATTTTATGGAGCCGCGTGAAGGGCACTGCGAGCTTATATTTATTTCTGGTATTAACTGGTACTCATCTTAGCCTGTTTGTGCAAAATGCGGTTACGGAATTATGAAGAAGTATTTACCGTAACTAGACAGTCCATGTGGCTGCCGGGTTAGAATAGTGCCACTCCACGTCTTCCCGTGGGTGTCGCATGAGGCGACTAAGGGAATAAGGGCTTGTAGTACTGTTAGGCGAGGCTTTCAACCTGTCACTATTACTGGTACACATCTTAGCCCGTTTCTTCAAAATGCGGTTACAGAATTATCAAGAAATCTTTTCAGGGTTGTTGGTATTTCTGGAACTCTGCGTATCCCACTCTGGAAATGAAGGCGTGATGTTATGTGTGTATGTATTTGAAACTTAGTTACTTTAGTTTACTTTAAGTTTTATCCGAAACGAGGTGATCTGACAGAGATCCAAAGTTATCGATAAAGCCCAAAGGATAAGCAAGCTAAAGTGACAGTGGGTCGGTCACATCTGTCACAGAACCGACAACTGTTGGAGTAGACGTGGTCTGTTGGAGATCACGGCTTGGTAAACGTAGTGTAGGACGCGCTCCAGCTAGGTGGAGCGATGACATACGAAAGGTGGCTGGTGGAAACAAAAATCTCGGTGGCACGCCATGGGAGAGGCATATGTCCAGCAGTGGACGGAAGTGGGCTGGTGATAATATTAATAATGATGCTAATAACGATGATGATGAAGTTAACTGGAACAATATGACTTCAAGGGTTCCTTTCCACCAGAGTGCCATGAGATGCGTTTGATGTCTACCCATCATATTCATTGGTCCACATAGCGTAGCACTGGTGGAAACTGGTAGCTTTCACACCCTCGCAGCATAGCTGCAGAGCACATCGCTGGTAGAAAAGCACCTTAGTAGGCTGGCTCAAAAATGTGACGTTCTTAAGAATTATTTTCATAAGACTGCAATCCTGAGACTGCAAATGACTTTGGGCTTCAGGGTAACCTATCGCAACCTCGAAAAGTTTTTGACCGAATTTCATTTGACCGAAAACATTTCGTTTTTTATCGTTTCTCCGATGGCACGATTCGTCATTTTTTTATTTCACTATTTGACTTTAAGTAAATGGTTCGTTAGTCCAAGCAACTTTTCTCCTTGTAGTCACGTACCCTATGTATTGTTACGTATTTTATTTCAAAGCCCATTTTTCATTACACCAATGCTACAACTAGCCTGTGGATCGTTTTGTATTTTGTTTCTTAACCCATTTTTCACTTCATCAATGTTACATATAGATTTTGCTACGTTACGTCAAATATTCATTTCGGCCAAAAAATCTTGCTTGTAATTAGTTTCAACTATCTACAAAATGCAACGAGCAAGACGAGTCAGGGCAGAACCGACTCAGATAGGTTAGGTTAGAAGGCCAAGGCGGGAGCTTTGCTCCCGCCTTGGCTTTCGAGGTTATTTTTTTTCTGCCCCGAAAAACTTGCTTAAGTATAATTTATCCAGACAATGCAAAGATCAAGACAATCAAACAAGAACTTATCAAACATAACATGGTCGATTCGTCGAGTCGAAAATTAGGTAAACTATGAATAAACCGAGCCGTAATATTGGGCAAAGGATACTAAGGTAAAATCAGAAATAGGAAAAAGACAAATAGACAAAGCATTACATTGGACAACTGTTGATACGCCGAAACCAGTAATGAGGTATAGATAATTTGTCAAATCGTTAAAAAACCAAAACAAGTAATGAATAAATAAAACTATTCGAAATGATCATTCGGCCAAACGTAAAAAAACCCAAACCATAATTGACGAAAAGTATTTGTCGAACCAAAATTCGGTCAAACATTTTTCGAAGTTGTGATAGGTAACCGGGCTTCAGAGTCCACTGACCATTAGATGGCTCTTGTGCTTAATTTCCTTTTCCATCTATACTGAACTTGAGGTCTTTAAGCTTTAGAATTATTAAACGATAATCTTGAATATGCATCAAAAATAGTTTATTTTTACTCTGTATTTTTCTTCGTGTACAACGACTGCGTACCTATATCGATTCAGTTTTTAAAAAGGTATTTATTTGCTAAATGTACTCTTAAGACAGAATCCACTGCTCAATTTAAAATGATCCACAATATTTCCACTTCTCAAACCTATTTACAAATAAACAACTCCCCATTACTGACACCCCTAGTCCATAACAGGACCGGGCTCTGTATCCAATTTCTAAAATTTATCGCCACCGTTTACCCCGGCTTTGATGGATGCCCGCAATCCGGCCCTGGATAAATCCCTACGTATTTTTAGAGTATAACGAATAAACTTATCGATAAATTTGAGAGCCAGAGAAATACACTTTAGAGTATTGACAATGAAAATTAGTCATCACTCTAATTATACTGATATTATAAATGCGAAAGTGTGTGAATGTGTGTGAGTAAGTATGTTTGTTGCTTCACGCTGAAACGGCTTGACGGATTTAGATGGTATTTGGAATGGAGATAGCTGCCCTTTCTAGCCCTGAAATAAAATGATTGATCCCGTGGGTCGGCGAAATTACGAAAATTATCACTTGGTGAAGTGGAACTGATAATGAAGACCACAGATAGCCACCAGAACTCCTATTAAGATTAACCTATTAACTAGGTACCTACAATTTTAAAACAAGTTAACTTTTTTGCGTTTTTAAAGGCGGTGTTTTGTTTTTAAAAAAATTGAACAAATTTATTATTATCTTGGCCATACTTAATAAATAAGCAATTCAAAATGTCTCCCAAAACAATAATATTGTAAACATACAAATAAATGACCAGTAAATTATTTCCTTTAGCAAAAGAACGACATGACAGTGGCCGGAACGACCCATGTTACTCCGAAGCACTTCATTCGTAACGTCATATAACCCATCCTTGTCAGTCTACAAGCTAATGCAACTGAAGAAAAGGACACAGCTAATGTAACTGCGAACTCCAAGTTTGTTGAGTGGTCTTTCACAATGGGGGTCCCGTATCTTAAGGCCGTTTCTGGAGAAATGCGTATTTTTATTTGAGTTTGGGACTTCACTAAAACAAAGGAACATCGCAAGATGTCGTGCCCCTTGCCATGTCATTTTGTCGTAAAATAGTGGCCGATGACTTACTTTTGACAATGGTCAGTTTTTTGTTTATGTTCTGCATGAGCACAGTATTTATTAACCCGGAAACTGTGATTATTACTTTACCACGATTTATGAAGTTTAAAATATGATTTATAATTAAATTGAGATGTTTAAACGATTATGAATGCTGATCGAAAACGAGTTACGTTATGCTACAAACACTATAACTTACAAGTTATTTTGTGTGATTTATGCGTGTATGGACTATAAGGAAATATGGCGATCTATAAAAATGTCCACTTGAATAATTTCGTCCCTGTATAATTATGACAAAGTATAAAAATGTCCACATGTATATTAGACGACATATAAAGATGTAGCGACAATAGAGTAAAAGAAAATATGACGATGTATAAAAATACTTAGATAGTAGTCATTTTTATATAACGACTTGATAAGACTTAAACCTTTTGAAGTATACTGAGACAAATTTATGTTTTAAAGGTAGACATTTTTATACATCGCCATATTTCCTTATAGTCCATACACGCATAAATCTTTTGTGTTTTTAAAGACAAACTCTGCTTAAAGCAAATAAATAAATAAATATCAAATCTCACACTAATTGACCTAGTCCTAAAGTAAGCTCTAGGCTTGTACTATGAGTACTAGACAACGATAAACCTAATTATATTTGAACCCCGCTGGCTTCAGAGGCAGGGTCACTCCCAACTAAGTCTACGTGTCGTCAAGATATTTTACATTGTTAACTGATTCTTAATATAACATTAATCATCATTATCATAACATTCATAGCTTTGGAGTCACGATTTTGTCAGAAAAGTGCCCGCAACTCTCGCCATCTTGATCGTATAAAACCGATCTTATATCTATACAAGGCTGAGATTCTTAACCTTATTGTTTTTGATGTTTTTGTGTTGTCAATGTTTTGATAGCTCTTATTTACTTGATAGTAATGGCGGCCGAGTTAAAGACAATACCATAACACGTCAATAGACAAAATGGTTTTATCGAGTTGATTAAATGCCCAGGGCCTGTATTATCGTTGCCTTTATCGCGACGGATAAACCATCATGCACATTACAAACTGTTACATGCACATTATACACAAGTTGTATTTTCTCGCTTGTCACTCAGTGCGTCTCTATTATTACCTATTGACTAGATATAAAGGGAGGTTCAAGCGACCAACTATTCGTGGACAGTACCTTTCATTCATGTCTATCCACATCGATAAAAACGACGAAAAAGTTCATACAACATTTACAACACAATACAATACAAAAAGCTTATTAAACACCAAGCAAAAACATTACAGAAAAATAGCTCTGTTTAAAAAAGACTCAGGTAAACAACAGTCTTATCGCTGATTAGCGATCTCTTCCAGACAACTTTAGAAGGGATAAGGTGTCAAATTAAAACATTTTACACGGTATTAGCTAATGTTGTGCTTATACAGTCGAAGTCATAAATATGTTTACACTTTAGTACCTTGCCACTTTCATTCAACGAGAGAATTTTATATACATATAAATAATATATGAAATTGGCTCAGTGAATGAAAGTGACAAGGTAATTAAAAACATATTTGTGACTTGGACTGTACCATTGATACACGTAACTAAATTAAAATTAGAAAACGTATTAAAAATTCAACGGGACCAAATCGACAACACCGTATCATTAAATCGTTATCACAATCGTTTCTTGACCCCGATGATTTACGGCGGTCAGTTTGACCGTGATGCTATTTATGTGACAGTCGGACAAAATCGTGACTGCGCCTGCACATGCTGCATCTCTGTTTTTACTAGCTTATACACGTCTGTTTAATTCGTCTGTGGGATTTGTTTCAATATCTTTGAAATGTTTGAATATTATCGGTTAATAAAGTTAAATGTTTTAAAAAAACAATAAACTCCCTTCAGAAACCCATCAAATAACTTCTTTTCAAATGGTAATAGGTCAGTCGAACTGAACGTCGTCCCACAATTTTGCAATGTACGTAAGCAATTGCTAGACTTGTTACGGAAAATAACAAAATCGCTATAATATGTTAGCCTATAATAATTGAGGAGTTCTTTCAATTCCCCATCATTAGATACCAACTGTGTGGCAATGGGAACACTTTGGGAGTCCTATCAAACAAAAAACAAAAACACAATTGACGGAGTAATTGCGTATTAATACACAACATACATTCCAATTGATAACCTCCTTTTTTGAAGTCGGTTAAAAAAAGAACATTTCTGCCGTAATTACCAAAGAAGACAGCTAACTGCAAATGTAGTAGGCGAAGCATTCTTTACTTTATTGGTAACCTAATAAGATTTAAAATGCGTATACGATTTGTATGCTGTTAGCCACCTATGCTATTATAAGTTTTTTTTCTGAAATCAATGTCATCGGTTAATCCATTACGCGAAAGGACAAATAAACAGATAAACTTTGGCATTTATACTACTGGTTTTTTAAGGTTAAAATCAGCTGATTTCGATCTCGTGTTGCAGCTGGGGGTCACCAGGACATAGTTATGCAGTGCAGTTTACGGTGGAGAGAAAAACATATATAACTACACCTCTCTCTCACCCTAACCCATCTGTACTTAATTTACAATAGAACCTAACTTGGTACTGTAGGTAAAGTTACAACCATTTCAAATGTAATGAACGCAAACTCAGAATTAAACAATAGCTTATACACTCAGGAGCAATGGAAACGGTTCACTTTCTATGGACATTCTGTACTAAGTGACCTGTTTTCTTTGCCCTCAACTATACTTGTCTAAAACCCTAAAATCAATTTAAAAAAATAAAACCCCCATAATAACGTTGCCCCCTTTTTCCACAGCTGATATTTATTTCACGGCCCTATAATTTTTTATAAGATCTAGTTAAGAACCATTCCGATTAGCTCTCTTTTAAACCACATTATGTTTGGGAAATCGGGAGCTACGGTACCACAAAACGAACCCAGATACACAGACACGCAGATATATACTCATATTATACTTATTTTATTACACCCCTTTTTTGTCGAAGTTAATAACCTTAAAAAGGCAATTAACGCACATAGACCTCACTTTATCCGCCTTTTTCTTTCAAACGGCAGTCTATACAAATGAAAAAGGCAGTAAAATTGTATAAAGTTCTTATGCGTTTACTGCCTTCTTGCGCACGGTAGTATATTCATTTTATCGTTACCAAAGAAGGAGGCTTACTATATAGTAATAGTATAAGTATTTTACACTTAATACCGTTACCAATAGAGTATTGAATGCGTTGAATACTATATTGGAGTTAGCCGTCTTCTTTGCTATTTACGACCGTAAAACTTGAAACAAAGCCAGAATGAGCTGAATCTCGATAGGCCTGTTTATGCCAGCTTTATCTTTTACACTGATGTTAAAGTTTATTGTTTCAATATAAAATTATTGCAGTATCTGTGGAATGGAGATTTATTTTCTGTGATTGCCGTAATGCGGAAGATGGTGGAACGAGTGGGTGTGAGGCTGGAGAGGCCTTGAAACCTTTCTCCCGTCTATTTGCGAGCTATCTCACGAACCCAGGTGGACAGTTGAAATTTTCACAGAATGTGTATTTCTCTTGCCGCTATAATAGCAAAAAATTAAAATAAAGGAGATTCCCATACAATAAAACCTAAGGCGTACAAATTCCGACTCAAACTTGATCGGTTTTTCTTCGATACTAGCAACCATGCAATGCTGTTTGCTCGTGACCCATTTTTATAGCATAGCATACTGTAAAATATAGCCTATTTTACTCAATGATAATACTTGTGAATGAATTTTCAAAATCGATTCTGGAGTTTTTGATTTTTGAAGCTTGCTATTGATGAAACTTGTTTTATTAACCTTTACAACACTAAACAAAAGGTTAGCAGGAAACCAGACAGACAGACCAACTGGCAAAAAGATCGTAACTGATTGGCTCATTGTTCAATGGAACATTATCCCCTCTTATAATAATATTTCATATTTATGCTGACATTTAAATTCGAACAATGACGTAAAATAATACCCGTATTATGTTTTCACTCGTGCGGGCGTAACTACATAATTTATAAAGTAATTGAGTATCATAAATGAGCATTTCTCAAAAAATTTGCCACATTGAGTGACATCTACACATTTAAAAAAAGGCAGGTAGGTAGAAAACATCAATATTTAAATAATATTCTAATGTGTCCCAAAATATTTGTATGGAAAGTTCCTTTTGCGTTATTTTGGTAATATGTACATACATATACATATGGTTACAGAATTATCAACAAGTCTGTTTAGAGTTGTTGGTATTTCTGTAGCTCTGTCTACCCCACTCTGGGAATGAAGGCGTGACGTTATGTATGTATGTATATACATATGCAAACTTTTTATTGCACCAACAAAAGATAACAAAGTAAAAACGAAACAGAAATATAAAAGGTACGTACAAAGGCGAACTTATCCCTTTAAGGGATCTCTTCCAGTTAACCTTTGAGCGATTGAGAGAGAAATTAAACAGCTTATGGATGGTATCTGTAACACAAGGGGGACTTTCCAGGTAAATATTTTAGGCCACATTAGAATATTGTTTAATGATTGCATAGTTTAATGCAACATGCTGCAAGAATCATGCTATGCCTCATTACTGTGGACAGGTTAACGTATTGTTTTTAAGTCGGCCACCATTACTGTCAAGTAAATAAGAGCTATCGTAACGTTGACAATACGATACTATGTCGAAAGCAAACAAGATTAGCCCGAAAAGAATGGAGACCCCGGTCGGTGTACCACAAAGGAAGCCACAAGAAACTAAATAAATCAAGAAATACAACGACTTACTCGTAAACACCATTTCTTTCAATATTCAAAAGCTAATTACCTATTATCTATTCAAGCCCTACTTTGAATAATACCGTTTTAAAACCTCTTTCAACCAACGTAAAATTACCCTTATGTTTCTAGGAATAAATCAAAAAATCGTTTATCAGCCCTTTACAAGATATAGTGTGGGAAATGACAATGTGTTATTAATTAGGTATTCACGGAACATGGCGAGAAGGGGGCTTAGTTATTGATAAGCGGAAGCGATTATCTAATAATTTAGTTTATCTTGTTTATGGCGGATTTTTGATAAAAAGCCATGGGAAGTGTATGCAAGTTAGGTATAATGAAAAACAAGTCAATAATATTACTGAGAGACATTTTGCTCGCATGATGCTTCTCTATCTCTAATCCACGATTAACTTAGATACACGCGAAATATGGTGTTTATTATTAAAAATTAAATAAAACAAACAAGTTCATTTCAACGTTAAATGAAGGGAATATTATACAGCTGTAGTGCATTTTTATTGAAGAAGCCGACAGAAGATTTTATCAATGCGCCATGACGGTTGCATACTTTATTTTCGTTTCGTTGCTATAATTTTGATTAACTACGTTTACGTTATAAACTGTACGTTAGATATGAGTAACCCTATTTTTTCGAGGGTCAATCATCTTAATATATCCTTAGAATTTCATCTTCAGCGTGCAAAAAATGCAATATAATCTACAATTGAAAGGAAATCGTGTTGAGCATAAAAACTTATTTTTCGAAGCCCTGGACGCTCAAAAAGATCCCGCTATCGCTCCCGCTTCTTCTACCTCCTATATCTATGTTTCACCCTAAAAGGGCTATGATTTCGCCTTGCATTTATAATTACTTTCACCGTACGCCATTTTGATAAGTTGTGAAACGCTTATTAATATACCTTACAACCTGATTGATTTTTGAAAGTATATTCTCTCGTTAGTGAGAGATTAAAGTACGATAAAAATAAGTGGTGCTGACTAATTGACCGTTTAATTTAAAGATACGCATCGAAAGATTACTTTAATATGTTATTAAACTATTAAAAACATGGACAGTAATTCTACCGTAATACCGAAGAAGGCAGCTAACTGCAATGAAGTAGTCGAAGCATTCTATACTCTATTGGTAACCACATTAAGTTTAAAATGCTTGTACTATGACTATGGAGTTAGCCTCCTTCTTTGGTATTACGGCAGAATTGGGCATTTATATTCAGATGCTTTGTTACAAACAGTTTATTTCTAGGCCTGTATTCTACTTTCTTTTAGCCTATCTTTCTTTGATATCGTAATAAAATTGCTGACGCTATGACCGTAATTACTGTCAAATAAAGAAGAGCTGAAAACGCCATTAACAAGTTTTAAAAGTATTGAAGCAAATAAACTTCAATCAGCTTCATTTATCGTGTTTAATTCAAGAAAAACAAAACATACAAAAAGTAACGACTCACTTCGCCAACTTTAACGCCTTCATCATTATATAAATGGGCGTTTTCCAAAAAAGTGTACATCGTTAAAGACAAAATTAAGAAAATGTAACTTTTTCCAATTCGTCACGAAAATTAACGTATCTAAATGTATAGCTAATTTTCGTGACGAAATGGAAAACTTTTTTTTTTTTTAACTTTGTCCTAGGATAGCTCAGGAGTGTCCGAAATATGATAATCATGTCTAGTAAAAGTCGCACCGAAAACGAGATATCTCAACTTGCTGATGCCACAACCACAGTTATTGGAATTTTTCAGTTTCATTTGCTGTGAAAGAAAGCTGATTAACGTTTTTATTAGTCCCTTCTAAGAAAATTAATAGATAATTAGTAGTTTTTTTTTATTAATCAAGTCCAATTTTAAGTTCCATATCAAACTTGCCCAAAAAAAACAGATTCCTAATCTGAGTTTTTTTTCCAGCAAAACAAACCACACCTTAACTAATTAAAAATAATATGTCACGATGGCACTTGGTCCAGCACAAGAAATAGCCTTGTATATTCCCTGTGCTAAGGCAGTCTTTCCGAAAATGTTAAATAAACTTAATTTATTATTTATTTAATTAGAGTATATCTAACCATATGTGGTGTTAATATAGAAACGAGATTGGCTAAACTGACGTAGAATAAAACCAACGACATCGCCTCGGGAGTCTTTTAAAACTTGTACAGTTTTAATAGCTTTGTTTAGACTCGTTCGGGTTTTAATGTTTTTGCTGTACTGACTTTATAAATGACCTTTCCTTATGTCGTTTAGGTAATTTTCTTTACAACCCAACCAACTATAATATATTTCATTTATTGATTGTCTTTTCTTGTTTGCAGGTAAATCAACACCAAAAGCCGCCGCGATACAATGACATATAGGTACTACCTATTGGGATAATCTAAAAAACTCATTGATCATGTGTATATAATCAAATCACTGTCATTTTTCAACCCCTCATTCTAAACCCCTTTTCAAATATTTAGAAGGTTTTTTTTTACTAAAAACTGATGCAGGCAAGCAAGTTATAATATTCGCACTGCTAGATCAAAACAGTATCAACTCAAAAAAAACTGTTAAATTTGTTTCAAGTCCAAACACATGGGTATTAAAGTTGATTTAAAAATACAGTTTTATTTTGAGTTGATGCTGTTTTGATCTAGCAGTGCGATTATGCCCAATTTCTAGTTGACAGCTCCTATAGTTTCAGAGAAAAACTGATGTAACATACAGAGAGACAGTATTACCATAAGGGTTCCTTTTTTACCATATTGATATATTAAAAATATTAAGATCGATACCAACCTTGCGACTACGATCAGTGATTCAGAATGGTTAATCACTCTTTTTACATTCTTTAGTACCAATTTCACCTTACGATGTTTTTAATCAATGTTAATCGACTGTTAGTTCATAGATTTTGACAACTGTTAACGCTCTAATCGCCTGTTACCTAAGTGGTTAACATCACACTGTCGGCTGTGCAGGGATTACACTTACCGAAGTATAAAAAGCGTTAAATACAGATCTCGTTAAAAGATAATCATTATTATTTATATGCTTTAATTGTTTACGAGTAATTGTACTTAAGTAACTATGGTAAAAGTTTTAAAATACAAAAAATACGACTGTCACAGGGATTTTTAGCTACACTTACAAAATTATAAACAGCATTAAAGACCAATTTCCTTGTGTGAGTAAAGCGATGGGATATATCTACTTGTGTCTCCCCGTTTGTGGAAAACCCGATTCCGGTACATTGACGAATCACAGACAGGTATAAATTATAAATGAATGAGCATACATTATGTATGACTCCGCAAGCCACTTCTTTGAAGTGGTTCGGGCGAGTTCTGGAGTTTCGGACGGACAGACGGACGGAACGCACCTGCGGTTAACTTCCTGCGCAAGTTTTTGCTTACATTTCCTGGAGCCCTCGCGTTTGCGCATTCAGAGATTAATGGAGTGTTTAAATTTAATGGGGTTTTTATAATTGAGTTTGTAACGGGTTTCATTAAAGTTTTGTTTTATAGAGTTTTGTACCAAATAAGCACTTAAATACGGAACCCGTAAAAAACTACCTTCTTATTTATCTGTCTTTCTAGACAATTTTTAATTCTGCTGAAAATTGTTGTAAGTATTTATAGATTTTGACGACGCATAAGCGTTGGAAGTAGTGACCCTGCCTACAAAGGTGACCCGGGGGTTCAATTCCGCGAATATTGTTCTGAGTCTTGGATGTTTTCTATGTGTATTCTAGTATGTATTTATCTATACAAGTATGTTTATCGTTGTCTAGCACCTATAGTACAACAAGCCTATAGCTTAGTTTGGGACGAAGTTAATTTGTGAGACATTGTCCACTGTTTTTTTAAAGGCCAGTATTTTAATGGCCGTTCTACTAAGAGACATTTAAGACACAATTAACTCATTCCTTTTTTAAACTTGTGTATGAAAAATCGTCATAAAGTAACGTCTCATTATTTAAATCAGAGTGTAGTCGAAAGACCGTTAAATATTTGGGAGTTTGAGTTTAAATGACCCCGTGTGGTTGCCGGGTTAGTAGTGCCACTGCATGTCTTCCCGTGGATGTAGTAAGGGAATAAGGGCTTGTAGTACTGTTAGGCGATGGGCTTGCAACCTGTCACTAATACACTGGTAAATATCTTAGCCTGTTTGTGCAAAATGTGGATACATAATTGCCAAGAGGTCTTTTTACAGTTGTTTGTATTTCTGTAGTTCTGCCTACCCCACTCTGGGAATGAAGGCGTGATGGTATGGGTGTATGTATAGTTTAAAACAGAATTTATTACAGTTGTTTAATGAATTAGACAATAGCTACATTCTAAACCTATATCGTTTGATAGTTTATAAGTTACGTACGTAGTTTAGTTACACATATATAGGTTAAAAATAAAACTTATTAAAAAAAGTATTGACAACAGCCATCTACGTCAACTTTAAAAAAACCGGCCAAGTGCGAGTCGGACTCGCGCACGTAGGGTTCCGTACAACTATACATCTAAATAAATGTTTTTCTTTATTCTTTATTATATTGGAGTTGATTGAATGAAAGGTAAAATGCGGTTTAGGATTTGTAACGTAGATATTAAAAATACATAATATAAAAGTTCTTGTACCTCGTTGTAACTTTGATCGATGTTTTAATAATAGTGTTTTTTTTTTAAATAAGATATTGATAAGTAAACGGTTTAATACATAGGAGAAAATATCATCAGCTGAGGAATTCATACTTAAAATAACACTTAAGTTTTATTCTAATATAAGTAGGTATTATCGAAGTAGGCAGGTATTATGAATTTAGATGTCAGGAAATGAACAGAAAATCTCGAAACTTTTATTAGGTTGACGTTTTATAGTAAGTATTTACGTAAAAGTATTATTTAAGATGTATTTTTTTACTCGCAGTATTTACGAAGAATAATTTCGATGTAAGTTATTGAAATTAATTTTATCCAATGAAAACAACATCAAATCGTACACGTACAATATTAGCATTCGCAAGTGTATCGAAAAATGAGCTCCGCGCACACGAGTGTCAATGACGGCTGCCCTCACGTGGCTACCCGTTCGGGTAAGCGTAGTCGGGAACCTCCCCGCGCGCGCTCCCGCTACCGATAAAGTCACGCCCCAAGCGAATTGTTGTTTACTTGGGAAACTATTACCGATTTCTTACTCGTATTAGAAAATAATGGTTCACGGTTTATGCATAAGGTTTATGTTCATAAAATTAAATGTTTTTCTTAATTCTTTATTATATTTGAGTTGATTGAATGAAAGGTAAAATGCGGTTTACGATTTATAACGTATTAAAAAAAAACTAATTATTAGATCTCGTTCAAACCAATTTTCGGTGGAAGTTTGCATGGTAATGTACATCATATATTATTTTTACATTTATCATTCCCTTATTTTAGAAGTTACGGGGGGGGGGACACACATTTTTCCACTTTGGAAGCGTCTCTCGCGCAAACTATTCAGTTTAGAAAAAAATTATAATAGAAACCTCAATATCATTTTTGAATACCTATCCATAGATACCCCACACGTATGAGTTTGATGAAAAAAAAATTTTTGAGTTTCAGTTCTAAGTATGGGGAACCCCAAAAATTTATTGTTTTTTTTCTATTTTTGTATGAAAATCTTAATGCGGTTCACCGAATACATCTAGTTACCAAGTTTCCACAGTATAGCTCTTATAGTTACGGAATAAAGTGGCTGTGACATACGGACGGACAGACGGACAGACATGACGAATCTATAAGGGTTCCGTTTTTTGCCATTTGGCTACGGAACCCTAAAATATGAAGTTTTGTTTGCGATTCGCTCGGAATGTAAATTCCTATATATTTTTAGCATTGTTTTTCCAAATTCCTTTAAAAACGTAAAACATAAAGGTATATTTGTAGATGTTCTCTCGTCATATCTTGCGTGCTTATATTTCGGTATACTATACAACAACACAGTTACTTCGTTTTAACTCTAAGTCGTTCTCTAAAAACAAAATTTGGTTATTTAATAACGCTTTAAACATACTGTTTTGTCCAGACACATAATTTAAGCCTCTAATTAGAGAATGCACGAATGGTGCCAAAACCGCCCTGAACATGTCAAGTGTATATTTAGCAACAGAAACAAGTCCATAAGCAGTCTTTAAAGGAAATAATAACAATAATAACAAAATTCCACGCGAAATTGCAACAAAAAATAATCATTCCTTATGCCATTACTTGAACAATTCAGTACTAAGAACTCCATTTAACGTTTCTTTTCTAAGAAAAACAGTGTACCAGGCACTGGCCCAATCTTCTTTAAAAAAGTAAGAAAGAACATAATCATTAAACGAAAAAACGAAGCACTTTAACAATACCATCAGGTGCCACATTTTACATTATTAAAAAAACCACTGACACATTCGATTTTCGAATATGGAACAAAAGGCAATCGCAGCTGCCGCGGCTCGTGCGCCGGCACATGTTAAACGGCTTTTTTATGAACGTTCCTTTTTTGAAAACGGGTGATTTTCTTTTTTATAGGCATTGTGCCGACAGGTGGGTAGCGGGACCGATAATTGTTACTAATGTATGTGTGTTTGTGAATGTAGTGTAACGGTGTTGAGTTGAGTGGAGTGTCGTGAGTCATGAGTCGTCACGATTCGTCCTGACGTCGGAGTCAGCCTAGTTCGCACGTTTTCAATTTAAATTTTTATAGGTGCCAATTAAAGCGTGTTTTTTTCGTTAATCGGATTAGCAGCTGTCGTGATTTACTACGTCGATTTCGCGGTTGTGGGCTTGTTAAAATTTGGTTTTGAGCTTCCGCGGTTTAAAATGTGATTTAAACACAGTTAAGGCTGACTGTTTCTTTTTTAGAAGAGGGTGTTTCAATTTTACAGGGAATGTTTAATGAAAGATTATACAGTGGGCTTGTGTGAGTCTTGACTTTTATTTTGGACGAATAAGAATTTAAATACACTACAAATAAACGCGGATATCGGCATAGGTATATATGTTTGTTCACAATAAAAATAAATGAATATACAGTCACAAGGCATGTCTTGCAAAGGTCAGGTGACCGTTGAAGCCGTAGAATAACAGTATGGAGTTGTAACCGGTAGCCGAAGACCTGGTTAAATTTAAATAGTCCGATGTATGTCTGTTCAATAGCCGGAAATAATATATGCTCTTTTTGTTAAGTTTAGTTGTAAATTTGTTTATCGTTTTAAATAAAACAATATAAAAATAACACTACATAATAACAATAAGGTAGGTGATTTTGCGTTTTCTAAATAACTAGCATTTTTCGCCCACAACTTAGACCCTGTAGAAGTCGTTTATCACTGCTCCCTTGGGAACTTTTCAATTTTCCGGGATAAAAGCTATTTTATTTCCTTCCCTGACACTCAAACTATCTCCGAGTTCATATAAATCGGTTCAGCAGTTTAGCCGTGAAGAGGTAACAGACCAACAGACAGATAGACTTTCGCATGTAAAATATTAGTACGGAAACTTATACTTTTCTTAGGAGTGGAGGAGGCAAACATGCTCACAGGTCACCGGACGGTACGTTTAGTGGACTCTGAAGTTGGGATTGCAATATGATAACAATCTTAAGACTGCCAATGCGATGCTGACCATCAGGACACATGGTATGTCTCTATGCTAGTTATGTCACCGGTTGTCATACCCCCGAACAACAATGTGAACACTACTGTTTGACGACGTTTAAGGGGTTGTTTTACCTCTAAATACATATCGGTATTAAACCATCAACTTATTCCTGGTATAAAATATTAATCTGTAAAGCCTTTTGTTTCAGAGAAAGTGTCTGGGATCCGGGTAATTCCCCAATACGCCGAAAAAGTTAAAACGATTACCAAAATTATTACCGAGATACCAACAACACGATTAAACGCTCAGTATAATTTTTGGAACACCCTGTTTTTATCAATTCGACGTATTGAGATCGCGTGAGCTGACTAAATGTTTATATTTTGAATATTTCGTTTAAGGTCATCCCCATTATTGTCTCTCTCTAATGCCTTTCATTTTAGATATATTTAATAATATCAAAATCAAAATATGTAGACTTGCGTCAATACTCATCAAGTAAACTATAGTGAGATGTATCCACTTTTGGACCTTAATGCAGTAAGGTTAAAAAGTAGATAAGTACATCTCTTTGTAATGAACTTTGTTCTTTGGTAACTCATTATTTTATCGAATTTCACTTCATCGAATTTCATTTCATCGAACGCTATTTTCTGCTAAAACCTTGTTTTCAGGTTATCTTAAAAAATAATTTACGTAGGTTAGATGTTTTAGATATCCTGAATAAGTTATGATTTCAGGAGATAATAACGTTCGATGAAATGATACATTCGATGAATTGTGTTTCGAAAAATGATAGACACTCGTGTACTTTACATACAGTACGATTCTATACTATCCATTCTTTTTGATTTTATCGGTTACTGAATGAATGAGTCGATATTTATGAAAATTAGCATTTATATGTCGGTTAACTTTAAAGTCAGGTTAATACAAACTATACATATAATTACAATCCAAACTTTTTGGTCTAACTTAGTCTTCAATAATTTAAAATCATGGCCTTTATTCGTGATCTCCGATGAAATCTCCAGCTCATCATTCACGAATTACCAGTTCTTTCCCAACGTCGAAATGCCGCGCGTGGAGATCGTATCACTATAAACCTTTTTAGAATTGGAATTGTTTTTAAACCATAGCTCGTTTAAGTTAACAATAAAGCTGCATTATGCACGTATTCATTTCAAAATGTGACTGGTGGTTGGTATTGCTAGTGTCAATTTGTAGATGTGGGTATTTGATTTGCTCAAAATAAGTACCTGTTGGTTCTTAATAAATGTGTAATGTTTTTAAAAGAGGTACTCAAACCTTAATTTTATTCGTTTTATCTGTCATTAAGACATCACACAGTTAATAATAATAAATATCAGAGGACAATCTCACACAAATTGACCTAGTCCCAAACTAAGCTCTAGGCTTGTACTATGGGTACTAGACAACGATAAACATACTTAAATACCTACATAGAAAACATCCAAGACTCGGGAACAAATATTCGCGCTCATCACACAAATATCTGCCCTTAACGGGATTTGAACCCAGGACCGCTGGCTTCGGAGGCAGGGTCACTCCCAACTAGGCCACCGTGTCGTCTACAGTTGATGGTAGTGTTTAAGATATTTAATTTAGTGAAATTTAAAGGTTTGTTATTTTATCAACAATAATATGCTGTAAAGAAAATAATTACAAAGTGTTGTAGTTTTCCAAAAATAGTATAAGATGGGGTTTTTTTTTGTATTACTTAATAATAACAATGTAGAGATGAAAATATGTTTACTTAATACACGGCAACAGCTCCATATTCACAAAGGACGAGGCTGCCAACAAGCATAGCAATTAAAATTTCCTGAAGCACCCTGTGTCTAGGGCGTCTGAAAGGTCGCGCGAGTCAAGTAGTCTGAGCTTACTCGTGTAGCTACTAAATTTAACATTTATAACTTTTCGTTTTGTAAATTTACTAAAAAATAGTTAATTGTTTTAATAATGGAAAGGAGTTCAAAAAAATAAGTTGTATGTATGTTTATATGGTCCTTTATTACCAACTAGATAAATGGTTCAATTTCTGTTATACAAAAATTGTCACTAGAAACATTCATAAAAAATCAATAAAACGGCAGATAAAAAAAATCATAACATGGGTATTGACATAAATGTAGGCCATATTAATAATATCAGTAACGTAAAACGGGTTCAATATGGACTAAGGGGTAAATAGGCACACAACCTGAAATGAAGCATTAATTGAAGCCGCCGAAATCAGACCACTGTAGAAGAGGTTTTGAAGGCGTTACTTTAGTAATTAAAACTTCTATTTAAGACTGTGGGTGTATAATATTGTGCGAGTACAGAAAAATAGTGCCATAATTCTGTGCAGCTAAGTGGACGATTAGAAGGCAAGGTTGCAATTTTTGAATAGTTCCAAAAGATTAACGGAGTAGTTTTGTGGTTATAAACGTTTTGATATTGCTTGAAGAGCTTATGATAGTTTGGGTTCTATGTCGTTGGTACAATAATGTAATTGGAAAACATTTAAAATAGGGGAAAAGATAAAATAAAATATTACAAAATGTATACAATAACATAAAAAGTTGCATGTGCAACAATAACCTACTGATTATACCTAAGACTGAAATAATTTCCAATAGAACGTAAAGTTATTTTCATTTAATACTTGTTCTTAATTGTAACAAGTTATGCCTTATTTTAGAGATAATCTTAATGACTGTGATATGCAATAAATAATTTAAATTTGGATTTGAATTTGATGTTGTGTCCATATTCACCCCGTTTTACGGTACTTGTTTTTTAAGTACGATATCGTCGGTGAAACTGCAATACCGCGTAACTAACCAATTCAGTACATTGCAAAGTGTACCTTACTAACTTACTAAAAGGTGTATTTTGCAACTTATTCAATTTGTTAGTTACGCGGTATTGCAGTTTCATCGACGACATTACGTTTTTAAACTATACTAGGGTCATACACAGATTAAGGTTAGCATCTTTCCTGCGGGCACACCGAAAGTTAACGTTTTTAAGGCCTAATTTTCCGTCTCAACCCATTCCCGCAAAAACACCGTCAGGACTGCTTTATCTATCATATAAAAACATAACTTATATGTACACAAGCTCTTAACTATTGACCACAGGAGAGACAACTTTTGTTTTTAAGAGTGTGTATGACTCACTAGTACTCTTAAATGGTTATAAAAACATTAAACATTATCTGAAACCTACTTAATGTCAAAATATATCTTTCAGACTAAGTATCTTCAAGCGCAATTATATCCCAAGACCCCAACCCAACTTCACATTTTTAGGGTTCCGTTGTCAAACTAGGAATCCTTATAGTTTCGCCATGTCCGTCCGTCCGCAGCCTAGCGCAGAGACTCTTAGTACTAGAAAGCTGCAATTCGGCATGAATATGCATATTAGTCACGCCAACAAAGTGGTACAATCAAACTTTTTTTAGTGTGAGGTACACGAATGAAATGAAATTCCCTACACGTAACGTGGAGATGTATTTTTTTTCTCGTCTATCCTATAGTGTGGGGTGTCATTGTATAGGTCTTACAAAAATATTATGGGTTTGTAAGAACAGTTTTTCGATTAAGTAATCCGTTTATGAAATATTAAGCTTTAAAGCGCAAATTTTTGTTAGACTCAAGAGTCCCCCCTAATTGCAGCCAAAACTACAAATACAAAAATCTGAAATATCACTTAAATTAAAATGACGAATTTTAAAGAAAAACTATCACGACAAAGTAGAAGTCATTGGTTGGGACCTACTAAAATCATGTAAGTCGGTTGACTTTAAATACAAAATTAGGTATTACTTGTTGATGTTTATGTTTGTAGATCTTCACTGAGCATGGTCCGACATACTCTTGCCCGGTTTTTTTATATTGACCTTCTTAACTTATCCACTTAAGAACTATCTTGACGGACTCTTACAAGCTAAGTGTCGCAAAATAAACAAGTTATTATCATCCTTGCAATAATTTATGTGACAGCCCTAATGGGCCTGTCATGTATCGGAATCAGGGTTGACAACGAGCACAAAAAAGTCATTTAAAATTTGTAGTATGCAGGCATTTACAAAGTTACGTTTGTTTTAACCTAAATCAACCTTTTAGACCCACACGATGTTGTCCGGTAACGCAAGAGACTAGCTTGTTAGAAAAGATATTTATATATATTTATCGTGCATGAAGTTCTAGTGTCATTATGGCTTTTTAGTGTCGAGTTAGACACTCTACTTTTCAGTTAGATTGCGAGAAAACATCTTAATCTTTATACATACATACAGACATAACATCACGCCTTCATTCCCAGAGTGGGGTAGGCAGAGGGTGACAAGTGACCGCGTCGTCCACGCAATGAATATGCAATACTAGCTTCCGCCCGCGACTTTGTACGCGTATAAATCAGTTTCTGCGTTTATGAAAGCTGTTTTCATTCCAAATTTCACCTAAATCCGTCTAGTAGTTTCGGCGTGAAAGCGTAACAAACATCCATACTTACAAAATTTCGCGTTTATTATATTAGTAGGATTAAGTTAATGGGTAATGTTTATGTATTTCCGAGTCTAGAGCACTTGACATGGCGGCCAAAAAAAGGTTAGATATCGTCCCTTTACTATCGCAACCTCTTATCTGATCGAATAGTTTGGTAGAAGTAGACTTTGTTCTTCTCGGAACACGAGTGCTTTTGCTACTAATCAATTAGATACGATACGAGGTTGAGATAGTAAAGGGACGATGTGTTTGTTCAAAATAAATAATTTCCTAATGCATATTTAGCTTTCTTCTAACGGTAAAATTTACCTTCAAGTAACCAAAAGGTTACATTTAACGTAAAAACAATGGGTTTATGGTGAAAATATTTGAGTTTTGAACTTGAGGTCTTTCGATGGTACGGTGTACTATCAGTAAAGTTTTAGTACAATACGTCGTATGCACGGGAACAGACAGACGGAATCATTTCCTGGAACTCGGGTATGACATTACATACTTTAAGACTGATGGAACGAAATAACCGACCTTTGTTTGGATTTAAATACGTAAAGTTTGCGCAAGAAATGCAGCGGGCCAGTTGCATTCTATGATAGATAAGTAAGGACTTGCGAAAAATCGAACAGGAGCCCTAGCCAAGATGCAAACGCTCCTAACGTTTTTCTTTTCTATCGCTCAAAATGACAGATGATGACAGTCGACCACGTGGTTTATCGAAACGCACGAGAATGTCATCCTATACATTTTGAGCGATAGAAAAGAAAAACGTTAGGAGCGTTTGCATCTTGGCTAGGGCCCCTGAATTGAAATTATAGTGTTAGGGGACAATCTCACACGAATTACTACTATGGGTACTAGGCAACGATAAACTTTAATAGGTATATAGAGAAAGTAGTTGCCTACAATTCCGCCCGCGTAGAAGTTTTTATCGTGTGTATCGCTATCCCCACTAGAACTTTCCTATTTTTCCGGATAAAAAGTATTCTTTATCCTGCCCAGTGACTTAAACTATCTCCATACCAAATTTCATTGAAATCGGTTCAGTAGTTTAGTTGTGAAAGCGAACAAACAGACACACTTTCACATTTTTAATAATACTAGCGATCTTACATAAACCAGAATGTATTATATATAAACCTTCCGTGAAAAATTATCTAACTGATGATGAAAAATTATTAAAATCCGTTGCGTGGTTTAGAAGCAGTTAGCGGATAAATAGAGGTTTGTTGTATAGGAGCTCCCCTTGAAAAAGCATTCATTTTCATTTAATTATTTATTTAAAGTGTACCTGTTGCCGGTATTAATATCGACCAAAAAACTGCAAAAATTTTCATTTTTTGTATGGGAGCCCAACTTTTTTTTAAATTATTTGTTGTCATAACGGCAACAGAAATTCATTATCTATTAAAATTTCAATTGTCTAGCTACGAGTAGGTATAGTCACGATTCATGAGATACAGCCTGATGACCGACATACAGACAGACGGACAGTGGAGTCTTAGTATTTTTACCCTTTGGGTGTGAAACTCTAAAGACAGGCAGACGCGGAAACCGACTTGGTTTTATACCATGTAAGGAAGTATGAATACATAATAAAATACGTATAAAGCTTTACAATACTCAGGAACCCGCATGCCACGCGCCACGCCGCGCGTCTCCGTAAACAAGCCCTTATTAACGTTGCGTCGACGACGCTGCAAAGACGCTGGTGTGACGATGGTGAGACCCTGACGCTCGATAAAGCGCAAAACACACAGAGTGCGGGCGCAGGTCGGGCGCCGAGCATGTCGTTTTCCTTGCGTGAGCCGCGCCGGTTGTGTGTTCACACGCTCGCTGGCATCGCAGGCGGGTGAAGCGGGCGCGCCTGCAGCGCGAGCCTGATAATCGGGGGATTTGGACACACAGACAAAAGGAGAAAGCTGTGGGTTCACGATATTAATAAAAAAAAAATAGAGTTTGGAGAATTTCATCGCCTGTGCAAAGAGTTTATTTTTTCGTGAGGATTCATTACAAAATCTAAAAAAAGTTGTAAATCAACAATTCCACCATTAAGCATTCACGAACCGCGCCACACGCGCCCGCGCACGGCCCGCGCATGCGCTCTGTGAGATGGCCTATCGGAGAATGCGTGTATTACGACCAATGACGCCCGCGCCCGAACCGCTCCACCCGCGCGCTGTTTGTAGTGGCGAGCGGCTCCCGCGCCTGCCGCGTGTGTGAAGGCGTCCATATCACTCCATGTTAAAAGACCCGCCGAACATCTGACCCGCTCGGCGCCCGACCCGCGCCCGCGTTCTATCTGTTCACGCTTAACGCTCCGTCGCGGCTGCGCAGGCGTTGGCAGAACGCCGACGCTCAAAAGAGGCTAGTGTGGATTCAGTCTAATACGTCGTATGTTTAGGTATTAACGTAGCTCTGTCGCAATCCCTATTAATACGCTTACGAGAAGTTCTTAGAAACTCTTTAGTCATAGCCTGAAAATAACGTCCTACATTGTATATGACGTTTTGTTGTTGTTTTTCTGTTACAAAATAGCATACGCAATGTGTCTTTATTTTTTTAGTCTTTAACCGTATCATATTGTTAACGTTGTTGACAGCCATTCTTCATACCTTTTATTAAAGTTGGATTATTTCTCCCAAATTGGCCTAGTCCTAAACTAAGATACGACATGACGCGGGGACGACACGTCCCGTTTTCAAATCCTGGGGGGTGATTCTCTCAACACAGCGCTGCGTCGAAATCAAAGGTGAAGTTTTATCCAGCAAGTTTAAGAAGTCCCGTCGGAGCGTACGTAACACATTTTAGCGCGCGCCTTCTCAATTAGGCAGCAGAGGTGAGTCGAATTCAGCTTCGTATAAAGCTGCCAAATTAAGAAGGCACGCGCTAAAATGTGTTTTGTACGCTCCGACGGGACTTCTTAAACTTGCCGAACAAACTTCAAACGAAGAACTTGTGTGATGAGCGCTAGTATTTGTTTCTGAGTCTTGGATGTTGTCTATTATATATTATCTTTCTATATAGGTAAGTTTATCATTGTCAAGTACAAGCCTAGAGTTTAGTTAGGGCCTGGGTAAACGTGTGTGAGATTGCCCGTCATTTTTTAAGCTCTCTTGTGTAGTATTGGTTGGCTCTCTCTCTCTCTTTACTTAAGAGCCATGCCTCCATCTTGTCTATGGAGTAATCGCCAACCGCTCCGGTCCTCCGTCAACTGCTTGACTTTCTGATACGACCCGACCTTAACCTTGTATCTGCTCAAAGTAATTTCTTCTCGGTACTAGGCAACGATAAACGGGTAAGGTCCAAATAGTTGGACAGTTAAGCGTAGTTAATCATACAAAAAACTGTGAAAAGATTCGTTGTGACACGAAAATTATCTACAGTATGGCTAACTTTCGTGTCACAACGGAAAAGTTTCATAGAAAATTTAATGGAGTGAGTTAGCGTGGCCAACTTTTTGGGTCTTACCCATAATTTCAAAAGCAGATAAATAAACGCTTACATATACGCCAGGAACAACTCGAATGGAACTATGCCAAACGCATTCAATTGTTTTATTTCATTTAATTTTCATATTTATTAACTTTTTTATTCGAAGCTCCCAGTGTTTCATAAACACCTTGTTTAATTAAAGATTAGACATAAAACAGACGGTTAATATACAAGCAATCAAAGCACTTTCCAGTACGTCGGCTTGAAATGTTGAATGTGAATGAAGTTTACATAATAGCGGTGCAGACTGTTTGACTGTTAGGTTGGCAAAGAATAAGGATTTTAATGCGCGAGAGATTTTACCTATCTAGATGGAGCCTCAGAGAGGCTTTATAGGAGATCTGTAGGACCCCGTGCAAGGTCTCTACCTGGATCTTTACCATGACCTGCCAAGTGTTGTTTTAATGTGGAGGTAAGACATGGAATAATCAAAATTACTAGCTTAGATAAGGTAAGGTAAGGTAAAAAATGTCTGAATGCTTACAAAGATTGTCTTTTTTTTAACACGCTAAAATGGTCAAAATGGTGATGGTCAGTAAGCTATTATACCTATATCTCCAAAAGTGTTTCCGGTGTTGCGTCTTTTTATCATAATAGTAAAAAAAAGATGTTTCTAAAATAAAAACCTTACGAAAGTGTGTCGGTCTGTCTGTCTTTTTGCCCGTCTGTTACGCGCTTAAACAGTTGAACCGATTTAGATGAAATTCGGTATGGAGATAGTTTGTGTCGGGGAAAGACATACGATAGTTTTTATCCCGGAAAATTGTACAGTTCACGAGGGAGCAGCGATAAATGACTTGTACGCAGACAGAGTCGCGGGCAAAAGCTCCTATATCGTTGTCTATCCATAATACAAGCCATGAGCGTCGTTTGGTACTTAGTATCATTTAGTTTTTTACAGATAAGGATAATTTACCGTCATTTTGCTCACGTTTTCGCCTTTAACGAAGAGGAAGTTAAAAATTTAATAAAATTGTATATCTCTACGTAATTAATATTAATTTAATAATAATATATCACGTGACAATGTCACACAAATTGACCTAGTCCCAAACTAAGCTCTAGGCTTGTACTATGGGTACTAGACAACGATAAACATACTTAAATAGAGAAATCCATATTTAAATATATAGAAACCATCCAAGACTCAGGAACAAATATTCGCGCTCATCACACAAATATCTGCCCTTACTGGGATTTGAACCCAGGACCGCTGGCTTCGGAGGCAGGGTCACTACCAACTAGGCGTAGTTGGCCTAGTTTTAATTTGGTTTAGTATTTACTTACTCTGTGGCGCATGACAGCTCACCTGCACGGCGCATGCGCCTTTTACGGCAACTCGTGCGCCGGTCGCGGGCCGAGATCGTTGCTTGGATGGTTCCGCGTTTTTGCTATTGTTACCCAATTAATTGTATGTAATTATATTAATTGTGTTTTCGTTACAGGGTCGTAAGTGTCATGAGTTCATGACCTCGTGGGAATGGGTCATGTTTTCACTAATCATTAGGTATCATTACTAATATTGTATTATCATATTAGTAAAAGCATACAGCTTTGTTGGGTGTGGTTTAGTTATTATTTTATTAGCAATTTCAGCACATTTTAAAATTATACATTCCAATTACAGTGAAGTCTGACCCCAATTACATATTAGGAAGTGCCTACCCCGAAACGTATCTACTCCAATTATGATGTGAATTTAATAAAAGTTTGTAATAAAAGAAACTCTAGATAACTAGGTTTATAGTGATTACTGACATCAAATAAATACCGCAATCATCAAGGCAAGAAATGGCGTAATTGCTGCGATTAGAGCATTTAGACACTTGCGGCCAATTAGGCATTTGCGAGATTGCCCGACACTCGTGCCTTCTTTTAATTAATAATTATAAAAAGTTACAATCGCTGTACAAGTAGGCTTAAATAATCAGACTAGCATACTTACTTGACACGTGTAGTTATATATATACTAATCTATGTCAATATATTTGTTCGTTTGTATGTTTGGGAAAATCTCTGGAAACACTGAAGAAAGCACGAAAAACGGAAGGAAGCAAGGGCGACTCGCTAGTTAATCATGATTTTATAAATATTTTTTATTATTTAGCATTTTTAAGATATTAAGCTTAGTGATTAAAAAAGCCAGCTGGTAAAATAAAATAAAAATAAAAATGAGAATAATAATAATAAATAAAATATATATTTAAATGTACGTAGTATGTGTGGTGTGAAACTGTGTGATAGAGTAAGGAATGAAAACATCAGAGAGAAGTGTGGTCTGAAAGAAGATGTAGTGACTAAAATTGAATAGAGCATGCTTAGATGGTTCGGTCATTTGGAAAGGATGGATGAAAAAAGATTGACGAAAGAAATTTACAGTGCTAAAGTGAGTGGAAGGGTCGTAAGGGGGCGCCCTAGGCGTACTTTTTTGAATCAAGTCGGGGAAATACTGGAAAAGGGCCGAATCTTAAGTACCCGAAACCGACGTGCATGCGTGACTCTATGTATGAATGTGGAAGAAGCGAAAGAGCTTTGTCAGGATCGTAGCAGGTGGAAAGAAGTGGTCTCTGCCTACCCCTCTGGGAAACAGGCGTGATTTATGTATGTATGTAAAAATACCCATCCAATAGCCTAGTTTTGTAATCAGAAACTATAAAGAGGTTGGTATTTAAAAAAAAGAGAAATGTGACTTTACAGTGCCTCTATTTAACTGCCTAAAACCATATTGTTGGCTTCCGCTAACCTTCGGGAAGGGAAGATGGCCGATTAAAAGATGTCCGGCTTTTGCTTTTGATTTATTATGTTTACTGTTTACTCTAATCTTTTGACATTGGCGAAATCATTGCGGGATATCGCAGTGGACCGCCATTAATAAAAAAAAGAAGGAGTAACCATATTGTTTTTGACGTGTTATGGCATTGTTTTTAACTCGGCCGCCATTACTGTCAGGCAAATAAGAGCTATCAAAACGTTGGCAATACGGGAACACGTCATGGACTATGGTTTTAACTTTTAACCCAGTAGAATAGAGATCCAGTACTTTATACATATAAAATTCCAAACGCCCTGTAGTTTTGACACTTTCAAAAAGGTAGAAAAGCAAAAGTAAATGTATACAGGGCCTCTATTCAGGTGCGTTAAAACGATATCGTGTTTGACACGTTTAAGAACCGTTCATGTCACAGTTGCAATTATTGTAAATGACATAAGAGTTATCAAAACGTTGACAATACGGAAACACGTCAAATACGATATCGTTATTACCGTGTAGAATCCCAGCCCAGGTCAACCTTTCTATTTCCGAACCTTATTTCCCCGGATCCGGGCCGGACGGGGATAGTAAACCAAAACTCTCTTAATTGTAAATTAGGAACTAAAGAAATAACACCAGACAAAGCAGCAGATAGCAAGACCAAACAATCTTGACCTTATTCCGAAGCACCCACTCAGGTCCGATTTAGCCTAAATATCTCACTCGTTGCATTTAGCGGTGCAGTGAGTGCATAAGCCGTAGACACCTCGCCTGCAGTGCGTTGAACTTCTTGCAATTAGCTTGCTCAGTGTTAGGAACCTGCGGTTGCTAGATTACTGATAGGTCTTGATACTTTGTTAAACAAATCGCTGTTAGTTACGAAATAGTAAAATTTCTATTGCGTTTGTATGTATCTACAATGGTAACTCATCACTTCATCGAATGTATCATTTCATCGAATTTAATTTCATCGAATGCTCTTTTCGGCTGAAACCATAATGTTGATGTTACGCAGAAAATACCGTTCGATGAAATGAAATTTGATGAAATGATACATTCGATGAAAAATGTTTGAATGAAATGATAGACACCCATCTACAATTTCTATTTTGTATAATAAGCTGCAATGAATATTGGAACTTGCAAGGTGCTTAACGGTTTTTTGACACCTAAAAATAACGCTTAATGTCACCTAATTTTCATGTAGATCCATTAATAATTATTTCTTGATGTAGATCCATTAATTGCGGTGGCTCGTGCCCTGAAAGATTTAGTCTTAGTCATCTTTGCAGTGCTACCTAATAAAATAACGGGTAAAAGTCTTATCTGCTTTATAAGTAGGTTTTTTTTTTAAATTAAAATTAGATGTTTACCATCTTGACTTGCAAAATGTTATTGTATTTTTCCCAATAAATTCTGTTTTCTGTATTTGAAAAGAGCTAAATGAATTGATAAAAATGTTCATGTATCAAGACCGTCCCGTCTTTCACAATGTGAATATGGTAGACCGCTAAATTATTTTTAATCGCAACCAGTGCACTTCCGCTTGCACTGCATCTCTGAAGTGCATCTCTTTAAACTTCTTAATTCACTTTGCTTTAAGTATTATTATGCTTTTAATTGATAGATATCTGAAGAATGGCGCCATATTAATTTGAGTGTACTTATTGAATTATGGGAAAGAAATATCTACAAAATAGGATGTAGGTAATGGAGTACTTTAGTTAAGATAATGGAATGACAGATAGACTAGTTGGTAGTGACCCTGTCTACGAAGCTAGCGGTCCCAGGTTTAATTTCCGATCAGGGGGTGCATCTCTCAACACAGCGCCGCGTTGATCTCAAAGGTGAAGTTTTATCCGTCAAGTTTAAGAAGTCCTGTCGGAGCGTACAAAACACATTTTAGCGCGTGCCTTCTTAATTAGGCAGCTTTATACGACACTGAACTCGACTCACCTGCCTGCTGCCTAATTGAGAAGTCACGCGTTTAAATGTGTTGCGTATGCTCCGACGGGACTACTTAAACGCTGTATTGAGAGAATCACCCCCCTGGGCAATAATTTGTGTGTTGATCGTGAGTATTTGTTACGAGTCTTGGTTGTTTTCTTTGGCTGTTGTTGGTGGTTCTTTTTTCGCGACTGCGTTTGCGTAAAAGTCGTTCATTTCCCGAAGAATTTTTCGGGATAAAGTATTCTATTTCCTGGAATTCAAACTATCTCTATAATATTTACCATCACAAGTTTTAATACGTCTATTTTTCATAACATTACGATAGGTACGTAAATAACTTAATTTATTAATCGGCACTTTTTTAGTCTAAAATACTTCAATAAATGTAGACATAGGTCTACAATACCTATCCAGTGGTGCTAGACAAGTTGCATTCGACAATCGTTAGCGATTATGTTTCGATTGATAAATGTATGGAATTGACGTAAGCCACCGAGATAGTAACGTGACACTTACGTCAATTCCATATATTTTTCAATCGAAACATAATCGCTAACGATTGTCGAATGCAACTCGTCTAGCCCCACTGGATAAATAACATGTTAATCAAACTCTAGATTGCATTTCGACGGTTCTGTGACTCAACCTCGTATATTTAATTTTGCCCAGTATAAACTGACACGCACTAAGTATGTACTCGCGTACTTAGTGAGTGTCAGTTTATACTGGACAGTATTCTATATACGAGGTTGATTCACAGAACCGTCGATTTCATATTAAATACAATATTTTTCAAATAAAATAGATCGCTATTAAATTGCTTTACTTCAATATAAATAACAAAAATATTAGAGAAACGGTGTGCAAGCCAAGTTCTTAAAGATTTACGCAACAAAACCAATTCGTTATCAAACCCGAACAGACCACCATCAATTTATTATGAAATTGAGACAATTTCAGATTAAATCGAACCCATAATTCTTGCTCTATAACCGTAATCTAGTAGTATTAAATTATAATAACGTGTATTAACAGTTTTAGCTCCGATACTGGTTTCTGGCCTAAAATTAGCATAGCCTAGATCTGACTCAGCTCGCGGCTTGTTATGATCGATTGCAGTGTTAGTGTTTTTTAATTGGATAATGAGATGTTTTAAGCGTTATGTAGAAACTGTTTCTAAATAAACATTAACATTATTCGTTTGAGATGCTTTTACTTGCATTTACGTGTTGTCATCCTGATTATATCTATGAAAATGGTGTTTGATTGTTACTTTGTTTTATTTCTTCATCTGATTGATGTGACATTAAGTACAAAGATTTTGTAGCCGAGAGACGGACATACAACATGGTGGATTTTTATCCTTGAAAATCGAAAAGTTCTTGCGGGTTTCGCAAAAAATGATTTCTGCGACGGGAGTCGAGAAAACGTAAGTTACAGAAAGATTACTCGATATCACAATTAATTACCCACATTCTAACAATAAAATCTTTGTTGTTTTTATTTTTAATCTTTTGCATTTTACCAATTTGGGTATTTTTCAAAGAAATTGTACCTAATTAAGGACTGAAATTAAGTTACGGTAACTTTTACATGTGAGTAAAGGAAATTAGTCGTCCATTTATAGTATGTATAGTAAATTTTCGTTACTCACATGTAAAAGTTACCGTCACTTAATTTCAGTCCGTTGGATAATCTCCAAAAATGGTAATTTCCCTAAATCAAAAACGCTGACGGCAATGATATAATAGAACAAAAAAAAACTACGGCGGATCAACAAGAGCAAAATAATAAACGTGAAAAATGATCCAAAATGATACATTTCCAAACGAACTTGGCAGTCGCTTGAAGTGCACCTATGACGTAACACAACTTCATTACAATCTCTATCGAAACGCTAACGATCACAAAAGCGACTGTCTAACTTGCATCACGTTCAGAACTGAACTCTAATCATGTCCATACAAAATAAACCCAAAATGTAGTTCTCGGTACTCACCGTTTGATAAACAACAATACCCCAAAGAAATGCAGTTATGACCTTCCGCGACTTCTTAAAGGGCGTATTGTGCTTGACCCCAGCTGTCAAGTACAATTGTGAAATATTTTTTAGTTTCTAGGGTTCCGTACCCAAAAGGTGCTAACGGGACCCTATTACTAAGGTTCCAGTGTCCGTCCGTCTGTCATAGCGCTGTATCTTTTGAACCTCAAAACCTAGACACTTGACATTTTTACGGAGTGTGAATGGCCGCTATAACAACAAATAATAATACATACATACATAAAACATCACCCCTTCATTCCCAGAAAAGGGGTAAACAGAGCTACAGAAAACCGACAAATCTAAAAAGACTTAAATAAATAAATAAATAAATAAATATCAGGGGACAATGTCACACACTTTGACCTAGTCCCAAACTAAGCTCTAGGCTTGTACTATGCGTACTAGACAACGATAAATATACTTATATAGAGAAATACATACTTATATACATAGAAAACATCCAAGACTCGGGAACAAATATTCGCGCTCATCACACAAATATCTGCCCTTACCGGGATTTGAACCCAGGACCGCTGGCTTCGGAGGCAGGGTCACTCCCAACTAGGCCACCGTGTCGTGACTTGTTGATAATGTGACCACATTTTGCACAATCAGGCTAAGAAGTTTACTAGTGTATTAGTGACAGGTTGCAAGCCCATCGCCTAACAGTATTACAAACCCTTATTCTTATAGTCGCCTGAAGACTTGGAGTGGCACTATTCTAACCTGGCGACCACACGGGATAACAATAATAAAAGGGTAATAGTAGGTACAAAAAGTTATTTTATGGTGTTTCTGTGGTTTTTGCTCGATCTTAATGTTTCGGTAATACGGAACGCTTCACTTCGTAAGCAAGTCCGACTCGCACTTGGCCGATTTTTTACTTTGAAATGCATTAAAGTATCTTTCGATGCCTGGGCTGTCGTGGGCTCAGGTCAATGTTGCGTTAAAGATTTATTTGCTTTGAGTACTTCAAGTTTAGATTAACAAGCGTTTTGTAGGGTTCCGTGATTAACTAGGAATTGATTAACATTATTAACTAGGAACCCTTATAGTTTCGTCATGTCCATCCGTCCGTCCGTCTGTCCGCGGGATAGCGCAGAGACTATTAATACTAGAAAGCTGTAATTTGGCATGAATATACATATAAGTCACGCTAATGAAGTGGTACAATAAAATATAAAAGAAAAAAAATAGGAGGTACCCTACACGTAACGTGGGGAATGTATTTTTTGTTAGAATCAAGTGTCGTCCGTCCGTCCCCCCCCCCTACAGCCTACACATACTAAAAAAAAGAAAAAAAACTTAAATGAACGCGAATATAACGAATTTAAAAGGAAAACTATCACGACTAAGTAAACATCATTGTTTCTTGAGATACAGGCAATTAAAGTGTTTATACCTACTAAAATCATCTAAAATGGCGCCAAACGACTTTAAATAGAAAATTTGTTATAACTTGTTGATTTTTATGTTTGTAGTACTTAACGGCTTCGAAACCCTACACTGAGCATAGTCCTACATGCTCTTGCCCGGTTTTTATAAATGGGTTTAATTTTTTACGTATATTTATTTAATTTTCTGACGCGTAAAGAAGGGGTCTCAGCTTTTAATTTTTTCTTGTCTCTCTTTGTCCGATTGGGTAAACCAAGATTTTATTTAAAGGTTGCATTTAACAAGTGGTTTTAGCTTAGATGTGTGAGAATATACGCTGGTTACGTTATGTATGTGGCTAATAAAAAAATAGAGATATCGATCGATCATGTCAAAATCCCGAAAATTTGTATAAATATGGAATTAAAGTACCTATTTACAACACATGTCGCATTACTGTATATGACATTTGTGTATATGTATATTAAAATCTTTTCTGCCGCAACAGTGCCTAACAAATAACAATTTAAAAAAAAAAAAACAATTTAAATATAAGCATGTGCAAGGCATAACAGTTTAAAAGAGGCATAGTATAAATATAAAAGTACGACGTTAGGAGTTTCTGTTTCTTCTAGTCCAAAAAAAATACATTGACATGACGGTATCTTTGTAACGATGCGCGTTGTTCGATACTAGATACGCACGGAACCAAACCGGCTCGGTCCGTCCTGTTCAGTTTGCTTGCGGTGGCTCATGCCGCGTACGGTAGTTCATACCTTTGTTTGAAGAAGAATTACTGTTTATACTGCGACGGAGTCGAGTCGAGTCGAGTGTTAACACTTACCACCAAGCTACCTTATATCCATTTAAAACAGGTCAAGTGCGAGTCTGACTCGCTCACGAAGGGATCCGTACCATTATCTATACGAACAACCACGGATGGTGTCTGTATAAAGATCCAGAAAAAACGGCAAAAAAATGATTTTTTGTATGGGAGACACCCTTTTTTTTATTTAGTTATTTATTTTTGTAGCGAATAAGTATACAACTAAATTTTCTGTGAATATTTCAAGCATCTACCTGTTCCCGTTATTAGTA
Source organism: Acleris holmiana (assembly GCA_949316455.1). NCBI lineage: Eukaryota > Metazoa > Arthropoda > Insecta > Lepidoptera > Tortricidae > Acleris > Acleris holmiana. The sequence goes on from OX438766.1 coordinate 3,328,327, forward strand.
TCAAGCCATTTTTGTTGTATGGGAGCCCCCTTAAATATTTATTTTATTCTGTTTTTAGTATTTGTTGTTATAGCGGCAACAGAAATAAATCATCTGTAAAAATTTCAACTGTTTAGCTATCACGGTTCATGAGATACGGCCCGGTGACAGACAGACAGCGGTGTCTTAATAATAGCGTATTTACCCTTTGCGTACGGAACCCTAAAAATTACCCATTATCAAGTAGGTACTTGATTCCAGCTCAAGTTATGCCTCATTTAAGCCCCAGTTCATCCAGTTCTTCCAACAAGTGTATCATGTTCATGGCGGCCATTATGTCGTTATCGTCGAGCCATTAGCTCTGTGGTGTGAGCAGACGGCTCAGGGTGACTATTACGGTTCTATTTTTAGGTGTTTAATGAACGGGATGGGATCCGGTGGCAGATGCCGTCAGGTATTATAAGGCCTTTAAATAACCTGTTGGACTTCGGTACAAAGCGGTGAAATGTGTAGCGCGATAAAACATACAGACGATTTTTAAGGTTATCTTGCCTATAGTTTTGGTCTTGGCTAAAGCACTTCCGTGCCCCAGATGATTCAATCACGATTAAACTATATGATTTATTGGTCCTCAATTAAAAGTGCGCCAAAATAAAATACTAATGCAATACTTCAATTCATTGTTAATAACCCAATTTTCTTTTGTTTACAGGTATTTTAATAATGCAGCTACGAGCAGGAAATCTTTCGCAGAACTTCACCGTTGCGTAAAGTATTTATAAATAAATGATACGGAAACGGAGGCTGAAAAATAATGAATACTGCTTTTATAACTTCGAAATATAAGTACTATGTAACGCACATGAGCTGTTAATCGCTACTCCCACAGGAACTTCATTGCTTCTGAGTGTATTAAAAAGAAGAAAGTCTAGTGGAAATAAATCTCACGCTAATTGCATAATCATAATTCTTTTTTAAAGCCAACTTGTCACAAACGCATGGCTTATCGCCACCGGTAGCGATAACTTAATGCAGACGAGGTAGATAACGTGTCATTGCACCCGGTCACACTGCATTTTTAACCAATTAATAGTACTCGTATGCAGTTGACAAGGTTTAGTTGCATTTACTGTTATAATAAAACAAGTATATGGGAGCGATGTTTTTGCTGTATCACAGAATAAGCAATAGTACTTGGCTGTATGACTTCTTGAACTACTTATATCGTTTTATGGGGTTCTGTACCTCAAATGGAAAACATGGAACCCTTATAGTATCATTCGCGTGTCTGTCCGTCCGTCTGTAACAGTCAATTTGCTCCGAAACTCAGTACCAATTGATCTGCAACATCAAATTAAAATGCTTGGTGTGGGAATCTCAAATACTTTTTCAATATAATTTTAAGATTATTTTTTTATTGTTGGTAAAAGGCGAATTTTTTGCTATCCACCTCATATGGGGTTAAATTTTACTAGGTATTAAACCGTATTGCTTTTGAGATGTTATCATATTGTTAATTACCTTGACAGTAATGACGGTCGAGATAAAAATAATTATATGATACAATGTCAATATGGTTTTACACACTAGAGACAAAGTTTAATTAAAAAAACATTACTTACTTATTTCCAGCCTCATAAAACGTACAATTTAAAAATAGAAAGCAAATAGTCTAACATGTTTAGCTCAAATTTCAATGTTTTTAAGAATGACTAAGTGAAATCTTTGCAAATGGCGTCGTATTTTCGTAGCGGGTAGAGTGACAGCTACGACATTGATTTGAAGTCGCTTCTGAGTTTTTTATCTGTCACTAACGACTGATCGACTAAGCATAGAGCAAACTCATCTAGAATTTAACATTGCTCTTTATTTTCCACTATGAATATATATTCAATTTAGAACGAATTCCTCGCAAGAAAGGACGATGTATAGAGACGGATTTTACTTTGTGGTAAACGAGAAGTCAAATGACGACTTTTAAGAACTTGATTGTTTGATATGTGGCTTTTTAAAAAACCCAGTGACTATCGTGATGTTAAAATAAGTGTAATGAACGATACCTTGTATTGCGAAACCACCCGTTAAGCCTCTACGGAGGAAAAATAAAAATAATGCTCTTGTTGCCGCATTGCAGAGCAAGTGTTAGAATTATAAAGGATATTGATAAATATACTGTCTATAGGTGATATACGGTCTAGTTTAATTTGTAATAATAATTATTCATTTGACGACCTCCTTTATCCGACCTTTTTTAACCCTGGCTAAAAAGGATATGGCATCACGCAGCTCAGTAGCGCCACAGTTTCACTTTTACGCCGTCGCATCGGCGTCTTTGGCGGGAATTGAGTCAGGGATTTTTAGCAAGCGTGTTGGTAAAAACTTAGTTGTTAATGGATTTGATCAGAATATAGCATTTTATTTGAAGAGGATTTATTATTCACGGCGTTTAACACAAGTTTTTCTAACCTTTAATAAGCTCGGTGGTTACTAACTTAGGCATCTCATACATGAATTTTAATTGAACTTCTGTTTAGCCTATTGATTGGTAGAGAATGCCTTAAGATATTAAGTCCGCCTTTTATATCTACTTTGTGTATTGTGCAATAAATTTTAAACAAATAATAACAAAATATTACTTAACGCTTTATGCCTTAACCCTCGTAATCCATTTGAAATTTTATTTCCTCCGTGTTCGCAATTTGCATGCTCGCGGAAAACGTCGAAAGAAGACGTAACGACAATGTTATTTCTCAAACGCCTTAAATCGCAGCAATAATTTATCCAAACCGATTTTTTTCCCAACCAGTAAAGTTCAAATTTTCTCGAATGTTTTGGTAAAAAATCGTTTTTATTTGTAAAGTGCTTCCTTCCAGAGACGCATTTAGAATTGAACTAAATAAAGACGTTTACGAGGAAACGGGTGTTGATGGAATGGTTTGGTAACTTAACGACAGAATTTAAAGACGGAAATAATTGGATGTAAAATTAAAAACAATCAATGTTAAATCGAAAGAAACAATGAACCGACTGCAAATTAGTAGATGAGATGTAGTATGATAAACTCTTTGAATAAAAACAACTATATAACGTGCAACACATAAAACAGCAGGCCTGTGCAGGGTCCGTCTGGATCGATACCACCATCTAATCCATTAACCACCCGCCAAGCAACAGTGTTCTCATTGTTGTGTGGGGATAAGACAACCGGTGAAATTACTAGCATAGAGGCATTCCATCTTAGTCCTCAGGGTTGGCAACGCATTTGAGGTCTTAGGATTATAGTCTTGAGAATTCAAATGTCTATGGGTCTCAGATTCCACTTACCATCAGGTGACCTGAGTGCTCGTGTGCCTTCTCCTTAACATAAAAAAAGCTACTGACAACTAACTATACATTTGTTTAAATTTTCATCTGTCTGACTTTTAAAACAAATCTATACATACGAGTATGTTATAGATTTGACGCAAGTGCAAAAAGTACCAGTCATTTCATTTTACACGAGTCCCCATGTCGCCTGGAGAAGAGTGAATTTGACAGTTCTTCACGTGTATCAAACTTCGTTTTATAGTAGATTAGCGAAAAAAATACTATATACAAATTCAAAGAATTCTTAGTCTTATAAAAATTCAGTGCTATTTGAAGAATTATGGGGAAAAAAAAAGTAAACCAACTTTCCCCACGACATTGCAGCTAAAAAAGTACTTTTTGAGAAACTGTAACTATTAAAAATTAAATGACTTTTAGATATATACTTAAAATCTCTCGATCTCAGGGATGATAGCCCTCGAACGAATCAACGGATTCCTATTTCACCTAAGAACCATTCGAACAAAACATACTAGGTATAACGCGTGCAACTGTGCGCGCGTGTGTGTATGCGTGCGTGCGTGCGTGCTTGCGTGCGTGCGTGCGTACGTGCGTGCGTGCTTGCGTGCATGCGTGCGTGTTTATGGACGTGTTAGTGCGTGTAACTTTGATGTTTTTACTAAACTTAAAAGCTACTTAGTCTCTTTAATTAATGTGTAATACAATTGATTTTGTGTCTCCTATTCTTTTTTTATATGTTGTTATTGTAAATGGGCGTTTTCCAAAAAAAGTGTACATCGTTAAGGAGAAAAGTTAAGAAAATTTAACTTTTTCCATTTCGTCACGAAAATTAGCCATACATTTACATATGTTAAATTTCGTGACGAAATGGAAAAGTTATTTTTTTTTAACTTTTGTCTTTAACGATGTACACTTTTTTTGGAAAACGCCCAAATAATAAATAAATATAGAACAAAAAAATAGGAATCCATCCATTTGTTTCTACACCGCAATGCCATAAAACAGAGTCCGCTCTGTCAGTTAATGACGATTAAATCGTTGCTAACGATGCAATGATTTTTCATACCATAGAATAAGAACTTAAGGCATAGAAGAAGCCTTAAAACGAAAGCGCCAAATCGATACCTGCCTCAAAATTATCAATATTTATGCTCAATAAGTTAAAAAGGGAAGAGACATAGGAGAGGGACACGAGAGAGAGTTCTTGCTAAAACTAGGTCCTTGGCGTGTACCACCAAGGTGTTGTCAACTCGGATTAACTGGTCTCCACCGACACCAACGTAGATTATAAATGCAACAGTGTGCGACAGCAACAGTGCACGACTGTGATATTTTAACTTATAGAACTGTCTCTTTTGGCACACTGAATCCCAATAAGAATGTGCAGATCAGCTATCTGTATGTTTTTTATTTTATCGCTCCTTCTATGCCTTTAGTTCTTTTCTATGTATGTTTCATACACAAGTTTGAAAAAGGAACGAGTTTATTGTCTCTAAAATCAACAAAACTGAAACTCATATCTAAATCCCAAAACACTTAGACAATAGTTCTTTCGAACAATATACCCTTTCCTTTATCCTTTCTAAAGCCTAACTAGAGAATTATACGAAAGAAAACGAGATAAGACCCTTTTACGAATTTTCGCGGAGAATATTTCTTATCATTTATTCCCCAAATTTGAATACAGTTTGATGTCCGTGATGTTTTATGAAAGGGGATAGATACTCGTAAATCTTGTGAAGTAAATGAATAAGTTAAAGGACTTTAGTACACCTAAAAAAATACTTACAAAATGCGATAACGTTCCTCTCCCCTTAAACCTAGTCCGGGTTTTAAGATTTTTTAATATTGTAGATATTACAAAAAACTAGTACTGTACTACCTCCTTTTTAAAAAAAAAAATAATAATAAAAACCGGAAACATACAAAGTTAGATTTTCACAATAATCACAACATTGTGGATATAGGACTTGCTTTAGGGGGTGAGAAACCCCCGATGCTACATTAATATGTATTATTTTGACATTTAACACCATTTATACGTCGGTTGACAATTCTCTTAAAGCGACATGGTACTAAACTGTACAGATAGCATGGCGGAGATTTCATTATAAGATACAATTTGTCGGTTGAAGACCTAATTATTCCTTATGAATATACTAAATAACTAATAATACTAAAGCTGTCGCTGTCTGAAACTTGATACAGGGACGGATATAATTTTAGTATTTTTTATCCCTAAAACTAGAAAAGTTTCTAATAGTGCAATAATAGATGGAGTCGCGGGCAAAAGCTACAGTGAAACTAAAGACGTCTATATAGTTGAGTTTACATTGTTCTGTGTTAAGAACGTATATAAATAACATATTAAGAGAAAAGTTGTCGCTATCCAACAATAATGCTGATAAATTACTATAAACACGACTTACTACTGGAATTTAAATTACGCGTCAAATACATCAAGCTTACAATCTAAAAGATTTACTAACTTATAATCTCATTAATAACCAAATCACATAGTAATTCAGATACATAGATCGCTATCAAATCCCTAATCCATACGCGTTTCACATATTTACGACATTTCAAAACAGACATGATAATTTAGTGTGATATCCATAACACTCCACGCATAAATAAACTTCAATCAAATCTCCACTCTAATGCCATTAAATTAAAGTCATAAATAAAAGGCAACTATTTTGATTTCATATTTATTCAAGTTTTAACTCTAATTACATGTGATAAAGTTGAAATTCAATTGACACTCAACCATGAGTGACACGTAAGGATTAGTGTGGATAAGCCCAAAGATTTACTACGTTTAAATTGTGACAGTTATTTGCAACTGTCTTTGATGTGGCGTTTGACAGATCGCTCCGTTTGTCGCCTGTTAGTTCGCAGTAAATCAAGTTTATCGTAGACGGAAATCCGGTGTCGGTATGATTGTGTAACTAAAAATTTGGCTATTAAAAGTTTTGGCAACTATTTTTGTTTTACTTACATTAGAGCACAATCGCTCTAATAATGACCTAGCCCTAAGCTTGTATTATGGGTCCTAGAAAACGATAAACTTTCTTAAATAGAGAGAGAGATACATGCTTAAATACGTAGAAAACTTCGAAAACTCAGGAATAAATAGTCGCGTCGCGTTCATCACACAAATATCTGCCATTACCGGGATTTGAATCAGGGACCACTAGGAACTAGGCTAACGTGTCACCGTGATGAAGTTAAACGAATATACATTTTATTTACTGTCTTTATAGGCTCTATTTTTCTATTAGACATAAATAGGTAGTCACCAGCAATAATGTATTAACTAAAATTGTTCGCATAAATATTTGACACGACTTACTAGAGGTATAAGAGCGTGTCTGATATTTTTAGCGAAATGTTGTATAGTATATTTTTGCTTGTGACAGTAGTTTTTAACCGATTTTAAAACAAAGAGGAGGTTCTCAATTTGTCGAGATTTGTTTATGTCTTCCCCGATTGCACAAAGACCGCTGGACAGATTTGAATTACGTTTTTTTGATATTTTTTTTGTAATATACGTGGACGACATAACGGTATCATGATTACTAAAAGGTATAAAATAAAATAAATGTTTTAAAAAACCCGTCTCCAAAAAGCAAGAAATAATTTATTTTAGAATGATAGGTAATTAGGTCAGTCCAACTGAAGTCGGCGTCCCACTATATTTTTAACTAAAATTCTGGACTGACCTGGGTCGTTTTAAAAAAAATGTACATCGTTAAAGGCTTAATGAAAACAACAATCACATCTTTGTGTAACGAACTTAACTAGGTACACTTTTTTTGAAAACGTCCCACCTATCATTTTAAAAGAAGTTATTTCTTGCTTATTGAAAACTGCTTAGTTTTTTAAAACATTTTATTTTGTAATAATTTCATTATAAATACCTACTTTTTCTTCTCCCGTTTGACGTATTTGACACTAGTTCCCGTTACGGCGTTTTAGCCACTGGAGTACCTGTTCATTTTAGTAAGTTATCGCAGCTATTGACATACAGAAATCAAACCACTTTAACTTTAACCTTTTGAACGCCAAAGACGCCTAAAGTAGTCATGAGCTGTCGTGCCTACAACACCACCGACACTTATACTTGCCACAGGGACAGTTTAAAAGAGACGTTATTTCGTATGGATTAAGTTAAATTTTGCAAAATTATAATACATGTTTGGCGTGTGAGTGACGCATTTATATTTGACGATATATTTTGTACGTTCCCAAGACGTCAAAAATATCTATACACCTTTATGCCACTGGCAATGAGGTCTTTGTACACATATATTTGACGCGATGGCTGTATAGATATTAATGGCCTTGACTGTACTAAAATGTACAGTTACTTCCGTTTTCTGTTTGTTTTTTTACTAGCTAGTTATAGTCGTCCAAGAAATGCCTTAACCCCTTTTTGAAAATTCGTTACCTGCAAGTAAACCCTTTATAAATAAACACAGTCGCCAAGTAACGGAAAGTTGGAAAACTTAGTTCAAAACTGCGTTACCCTACAAACTTTAATATTGGTTTTAAAACTAATGCATAAATACCGGAGAACTGAGAACTAAAGCCCAAGTAAAGCAAGTTTTCTAACTCTATTAAAAGTTAAACCATCTGTAGTTTCCATGCCAAATACTTTGGAGCATTGAAAATTGACTCTTTCAGGAGACGTAAAAAAAACCCTTATATTTAAATGCATTTCAAAACAGCGATTTGATTCCGCTAAGGGTCTCTATTGTATTAAACCATATTGCTTTTGTAACGTTATTGTATTGTCAAATTCATGATAGCTCTTATTTACTTGGCAGTAATGGCGGTCGAGTTAAAAACAATACGGAAACATGTCAAAAGCAAGAACAGATACCTAGAAGAGAGAAACTTATTAACTCGAATTAGAAAACGATTTCCAATGGAATAGCAAGTCGCACATTAATTACACACAAACAAAATTACATCGCACTTTTGCTACACCGAAATCATCTTGAACAATAAAGATTTTACATACACACATTATCCCATACATTCGCATTCTACCGTCTAAGCATATTCAACGATTTCAGCGCCAAGCTTCCCCATTCCTTTACAAATTCGTCCCTATATAGTGTACTGGGCACCGACAGTCACCGGCGCTTACACAGCCGGCCTATTATGCGTGACACTATTTTATCGAGTGGATATGTTTAAGTTTTTAACAAAGTCGTCTATTTTATCGAAAACCCTAACATGGTTGACAATGTTGATAAACTTATCGCGGCGATATAACGACGACAAATGTTTATAAGCCCAGTGTAGCAAGAACTACGCGAAATTACTACCATTTTACAAAAATGTTGCCAGTGTCCCAAAATGAACATATTTTTACACATGTTGGATGTTGAGTGGCGGACTTTATGTAACCCTTCTGAAATGAGTTGTTGTTAATCAGCTATTGAAAGGAGCGGACTAGGCATACTTTTTTAATGTATAAGATTATTTTGACAAATCTGTTAGATAATTCTAGGATCTGTGTTCCGAACTAAACAGGATTTAACGGGAAGTCGGAAATTCAAAGGTTTATTTTTGTTGAGAACTGTGATTGTTTGTATTCGACGAATTTAAAAAAACAAAGAAACCTCCATAAAGAAAGAAAATTTAAAAAGAAAGTTGAGACATCAACAAGAAGTAAGTCTAACATAGTGAACTAATGAGTTTTTTGTACCGTAGTCGATTTCTTTATTATTGTCACTCAAAAAATCATGTTGTGTTACAGTTGCTGTACAGCACTAAAGAACAGAAGCTTTGAATAGGTGGCAAGCCACCCCATATTTGCCAACAGAAAAGAACTAAAACAAAAGTGGCAAAATCTCCCTTTCGTTTTACGATAGTTTGAGCTAGTCTAATCTGTTTGCAGCTTGGAAAGTCGTAAGTACCTATTTAATTTGTTTCACACTCATTTACGCCTGGTAAGTTTGAATACTTGAGTAAAATTTAACAGCTTTAAAAGAAGCAAAGTTACCCGGGGTGACTAAATAATGACTCAATAATAGATAATAAACCGCTGAACTGATTAAATCTGGTTTGTAAGTAGCTCCAGCTCAGGCTATTTATTTATCCAGAAATGAATCTGATTACCTGCTCTATCTTGTAATACCTACTGTTCATAGGAAACCTGGTTAATTTGATTACTTTAAGTATCAAAATGGATTAAAACACAGTATTGAGTAATATAATAATTTATTATGGTGGCCTTTTTTATTGAGCTACTTTAATAAGAGCCCTAATGTCGAGAGCTGCTGGGTGGTAACAGCTCCATATCAAGTATTCTGAAAAATAATGTGTAAATTAGTTATAAATTCTGATATCTTATAATGTAGTAGGTAAGGTACTTAAAATTATAATAATAACAGGCTGTTCATTATCCTGAGTGCTCGTTATAGTGTTAACCCTGATTATGCCCTAAGCACCAAAGACCTTTTTACACCACACAATTGAGTGTATGCTTGTTATTGTCTTACCCCTGATTATGCCCTGCGGTCAAGTGTACCCAAGTGACATATAAAAATGTCAATAAACAAATGTAAAATAATGTTTTTCCTTTTTTCAGGCTAAAGGACATGAAAATTGTTACCAACTTGGAGTTTTAAAACTATAATTTTATAGTTTAATTACAATTTTATCTATGTTTATATTAAATATTGCAATTACCTACTATAAGATCTTTTAATGCTAATAAAAGCATATCCCAAACCAGAGAATTCAAATGCCTTTTTGTTGACACACCATATACACAAGAGTATTAATAAGCAAGGACTTAGGTGTTTGTGACTCTAGTAGAGATTTTGTTTATCATGCACGGAAGATACAACTTTTCTCATTGTATCTTCTGTTCTTTTCGGCATCTTTTCAATGTGCGAGTTACAGTTCAGCCCTGTTCAACAGAGATATTAAATATAAAGAAGTTTTGCATTCTACCAGGGAATCTAGAAGCAGTAGCAGCATTCACTACTAATATTGTGCAGTTCACATCTACCTACTGGATCTATATTGGAATCCATAATATCCTTTTTTGTATTTGTAAATTGCAAAATAACTGGTCATAATAATCTTGCCATTTATCCTATGTAAATGCCATGATATTGATTATCTTAATATTGAATATCTTAATGCTTATTTGCACTATTTTCTTTAGTAAGTACTAATGATCAAGTGCCCTAACATCAAACAATCTTATAATGTTACCATGCAATCAAATCTTGGACAACCATTTTAACATACTTCTAATTTGTCGGATTGATTTGATATTTGACATACTTAAGCAGTTCCAGTAACATCAAGTTAGTATGATGATGGAAACGGACGGTGGTCATAGGAACTCCTCAATGGCTCATGGGTAGATCCGTGGAGTTTGGACTCATTTGACTTGTCTCTAGATAGTACCAAGTTTACTATTGGTGTGTGAAGTGCCTACTTGACAATAATGCATGTTATTAAAAAGTGAAATTTTGTAAAAAAAAATACGTCTGACAATTATCTTCTAAGCCCTCTTAGTGCCATAACTAACATTAATTATACAAGTTGGTAGGTATATGTACTAATCCATACATATATTGCCACATGAATGACGGAGCATCACATGAGATCGAATCAACCAAATTGGTGGTTTTTGTTTGTTGTTTACATACTTACATAATCTTCAGTACGAGGTGTACTTGTATGAACCAAAAAATCACCCAAGTGATACCTGGCACGAACAGTTATACTAGCTGTTTGTGCCAGGTATCACTCGGGTGATTTTTAGGTAGTACTACTAGCTGAGTAAATAGCTGAGTGAGGGAATAAGGGCTTGTAGTACTGTTAGGCGATGGGCTTGCAACCTGTCACTAATACACTAGTAAACATCTTAGCCTACTTGTGCAAAATGTGGTTATAGAATAATCAACAACTCTTTTTAGATTTGTTGATATTTCTGTAGCTCTGCCTACCCCACTCTGGGAATTAAGGCGTGATGTTATGTATGTGTATGTATGTACTAGCTGAGTAAGTGAATAGTACCTAAATATTACTTACTTTAATCATTCATTCGTCATTATTATGTGGCTGAAGGTCTGATTCGAATTCGGCACATAAATGGAGTGCTATCTCCTTACACCTCTGTACACCTTTGTCGAAACTCTTCCTCCGAAAGCTCGAAGGGGTTGGAAACATCTCTTACCGTCTTGCGCTGTAGTTTCTTCTTTCTTTTTCGGCTTGCAGCGGGAGGCGACAAAGATACACTTGACATTCTACAAATAATGTTTACCAGTTATAATGTAATGTTAAACGCCTTTCTTGTAATTAACAAAGTTCTTTTAGATTAGTAAAACATTAAAATCTCAATACTTACGCATAAATTTAAGTATTTTTTCCATATTAAAGCCTTATCGTCACCTACAGGGCACTTGTATAAACTTATCGAATTAAGATGTCAAAAGTCGATCCAAAGTGGCGACCCATATTAACCAAAATCGATAAAATTGACGTTTGTCGTTATATCGTTGTCAAAAATGGATAATGCAATTTAACCGATGCCACCATATTAGCTTACGTCGACAATGATAATATGTCGATGATCTCGTGATAAAAACGTTTTATCGCGTGGATAAGTGGCACCATAATCGGCCGGCAGGACTTACAAAGTCACTTAACAACTTGCAACATTATCTCGCTTCTTAAACCTTATTTACAGTTTATTTTAATCGCCTGAGCTTATTTTGAGAGCTTTCAGGTTATCACGGAGATAAGAATGTTTATTATAGTGTAAGAAGTTGACGTTTATGAGTTAGGGTAATTTATTTTAGTTCTTAGCATTAGATACACATACATACAAACATAACATCACGTCATTCCCAGAGTGGGGTAGGCAGAGCTACAGGAATACCAACAACTCCAAAAAGACTTGTTCATAATTCTTTAACCACATTTTGCACAATCAGACCAAGAAGTTTACGTATTAGTGATAGGTTGCAAGCCCATTGCCTAACAGTACTAAGAATGAACATGTAGATATTTTTTCATAAAACACATGAAATAAATTTAGTTATTTCTGTTAAATGCTTTGCTAACTTCACGAAAATGGTTAAAGTTCATCATAGACTTTGTCAACATGACGTAAACGAAATCGTAAGAAGTGTATGATATTTTGGGTGAACGTCACTTTAGTGTAAGTACAAATAGTCCATGATGGCGTATTAATCAAATTGGTTCACTGTACAGTATGCACCACAGACAAAATAACTAGTGACTGTATGTCAGCATTATCATTGTGTCAGTGTTAACAACTTCAACAACTTTAATTATCAATTAACGAGTTAAAGCCCATTTGTTTGTTACGCGGTAGGTATCCCAGTCGTTGACTAGTCACTATACCACCGCTAAAGAAACAAACATAGTTATTTATTATACTAACTGGGACTCGGCAGGTCTTTCCAGTTTATAATATTCCTGGTCAGTACACAAAGCATTAGACCGTGATGTTTTTAACTCCAGTAAAGCTCCTCTATTACGCCTTTAGTTTGTCAAGCGAGATAACTCTTAAGGCAGCCGAGATGCAGCGATAGCGCTAATGTGTAGGGTTATGGAACCAGCTAAAAGCTTGAATTTTTTGGACTATTTGTAAGATTAAATCCGGTTATGTAACCTTTTTGTTTGTGTTACTTCTCGCGTGTATGATAATTATTATGTTAGGTTTGAAGAATAGAGAACAAACATGAAAAATAGAGTTGTTTCATTGATACGATTAAGGAGAAAAAAAAATACATATATAACGCAATACACTAAGTTTTGACCCGTTTATTAAGATTTTATATAGAATCAAAACTTGTTAAAATTTCAAAATATCTTTTAAGGTTTAGATTGTTTTTTTCGGCATCCTCGATTCATTGACGTTATATTTTTTGGTCAATGCTATTGGCTTAAACATAGTAATTTCCCAAATACATGGAAATTTTGTCTATGGGTCTCAGATTCCACTTACCATTAGGTGGCCTGAGTGCTCGCGTGCCTTCTCCTTAACATAAAAAAAAATAAAAAAAATAAAAAATATTTATAAGGTATAAAGGGTAGGATATTTTAAACATGGAACAACAGCTGTGTTTCTGCAAACGTTCTGAACTATAACTTTTTAAAGCTTCAATATGTAATAAAAAATAAGACGACAATTTGTTTCGCGAATACAGTTATTTTTCCCTTTCATAACACTTTCCGGAGAGCGTAAGATTAGAAAAATTGCATGTTCCCTATTATAAAACTTCACTGGTGTTAAAAAATTACAAGAAGTAAGTAGGTAGAAACTTAGGTAATTTGTTTAAACTTCGACAAAAAAGACGTGTTACAAGATTAACGTTTATCTGTTTGTGGCATAGTAGCAGGCTCCAAAACGACGATTTGGACGCCTTTTAAAGAAAGCTAATTTAATCTAAATGAATTTATATAAATCAGTTTGGCCATTCAAGAGATAATCAGCTCTGAAAAAAGAGGTCGGTAATATCACCATTATAGTTATTACATTCAATTCATACCTAATTAAAAGTAATTGATCAAACGATACCTGGGAGTTGTATCTAAAATAAGGATTTTACTTCAGAATTGTGATTTTTAAAAACACTTGAAAGACAGAAAGAAAGCTAGACATTTATTCACTACACAGAAGACACAAAAATAGATATAAATAAAAGAAAACAACGACAGTACGAAGTGTGTGTCCTCGCGGTAGTGAATCGTACACTGGCTCAGCATTATGCAGCGCTGATTTTCAGCCAGTACCGTCTCGGACTTGCGAGTTTATACTGACCGGTTTCGCTCGCTTTCACTCGCTCTTTTTCTAAGCCTAACCGAAATCGCGGGAACCCTAAAGTCCTTTTATTTAAGACCGTAAGTACCGGGCCTAAAACGGAAATGGAATTTATATTCAATTCTGCGAGCACTGCATATTTTAATAGCGACATGCCGCCGCTTCACTTCAGTTTTTATTTTGATATTTAAAATAATATAGTCAGTAAAACAGTTGTCGACGGTTTCTGATGGCAAGAAATTACCTCATTGTAAAAGTAAAAAAAAAACTAGATTAGCAAAGAACCATAACATGGCACGACGTCACCATCGTGATTGATAAATGGAAGCAAAAAGCTGGCTGTCGAGTTTCCTCGCTGCCATAGTTTATGGAAGTGCTCAATATCGGAACTAAGCTAACGTGTAACTAATACCGCGAATATGGAAGGCCGCCCAAGGAAAATGCGCCCGCTAAGACGTCGCAGCCGCGCGGGCGATCGTCCGCAGCGCACATTACAAGTAGCGTTGCCTGGCAAAGAACGCGTGACGTCACGATCTGGTAGATCAACTATTTTCAGCGATCTGAACTGACAGTAGTGGCATCACACTAAGAACTACACCTCCGGTAGCAATTGAAGCGCCAGGGTATATATACTGAGTGTTTTAAAAACTTCGTTAGCGCGATGTAGAACATGTGAGTAATTTTGTATGAAAACGTTACAAAAAGTAAGCGAGTAACATTGGAAATCATTATTTGTATTATGAACAATATATTTACGGAGTTTGAAGTGTGAAATACCTCCAATTTTGGGAGATATTTCGAAAAATCGGTAGATAATTCGTGCGCTTGATATGCGCGCCATCTATCGGCATTTTTTGCAACTTAGTTGGTTATAGCTGAGTTAACCGACTCGAGTTACGAAGTAGCGCCGTTCTTAATGAGCGTGGTAATGTGCTTGGCTTTTTGATTTATGGGTATAGCATAGGAGTTTGTCTTTTTTCCGTTTTGCGTTTTTTTACAGTTAAAGAAACCTATAGTTTTCGTTCCGTATTGCCGGATTAATTTGGTGTAAGTTTATAACTATGTGATGATTAGTTTACCTTTTTATTTATTAGCTACTTAGTCTCATGTGACCCGTTTTAGAATTTCCTGGTCCTTTGTTAAAAAACAAGTAATTAACGCTATGCAAACGTATAAACACCACGGAGTTTTCCTTTCATTTCATATTTTCAAACTAAATTATAATTTTCTTTGTTACAGGACATCAAATGCAGATAGAAATGAAAGTCCCGAAGCCGAGGGCAATATATCTCCAGAACCACCCGACCGGCCTCCTGGGAAGGCTCGTCAAGTGCACCCTGAAGAAAAAACTCAGGTTCTGGCGTACGACTCAACATACAGGAAGAAAAAACCAAAGTCGCTCCCTCTAGAGGACAACCAGTTGTACAACTACAATCACTTAGCGAACACGAACGTCGCTATGTCTCCCGTGTATCCCCTAACGCCGAACATCTGCGTGGAAGGAGGCAAGATCGAGTTCATAAAGTCGCCGCCAGGGAGCGCGCGCAATAGTTTGGCGCTAGTATCGCCCCCGCAAACGCCGCTAGTGGGAAGGCGCGGGTCCCGCGAGAAACGCGAGATGCGCATA
Source organism: Acleris holmiana (assembly GCA_949316455.1). Classification (NCBI taxonomy): domain Eukaryota; kingdom Metazoa; phylum Arthropoda; class Insecta; order Lepidoptera; family Tortricidae; genus Acleris; species Acleris holmiana. Next base: position 3,344,094 of record OX438766.1, read on the forward strand.
TACGACGAGCCGACTGAGAAGTTCGACGGTGACAAGGTAGGTGGCGCTGTAATCAATTTTGTGATGTACTCTTACCACCAACGAATTTAAACGTCAACCACCCAACGCCAACGCAGGACACCTATACGTCCGTGACGTCACGGACGTTGTACAGCGTACGCACTAACGTTTGTCGCTTGTGAAATAAAATATAACAACTACCTATCCGGCTCTTTTAGGGAATAAAAGTTATTGGAAGTGGTTTGAATATTAACATTTATTGCTCGTGAGTAATTTAGTGCAGTGATTAACATTAAAACAGCTGTAAGCATAATACGACCAAAATTATAAGTACCCTCAAATAAACAAATAAAAAAATCAAGAACAACAACATCAACAATGTCAACAAATTCTAAGTGCTCGGGTTGCTCAAAGCCCACTAAACGTACAGGTACCGTGGTATGCCCTAAATGCAGTTGTTTCTATCACTGTGCCTGCGTGGGGTGTCCGACGTGCCGGAGATTTCTTCCAAGGAACAATCAAGCAGACACCCCGGTGAAAGGTTTGATTGGGCAGTCCACCGCCGCCAAGCCCCCGGCTACACAGTCCACTGCTGTTCGTCCCATCGCATGCAGTCCTGCTGAAGCCCAGCTCGTTACTCCGGCGACACCTGCCACCGTTGAGCTCGTTTCGTCCCCCACCGGAGATAGTCAAGTGCAGCTAACACTCAGCTGTTCAGGGAGGAGCTCAGAGCCATGCGACAGGAGCTGAAAGATTTCCGCCAGGACTTCTGGGACGTCGGGTTACGTATGGCTGACTTTGGCGTCAAGGTGGAGTCTTTGGAAAGCCGCGTTGACGCTGTTGAGAAAGCTGTCACGCAAAGTACCGCTTCGACGGCCACCAAGGTGCTGGAGGAAGCCATTGTTGTTCTTCAATTGGAACTAAACGAGCGAGACCAGGAACTCCTGTCAAATGATGTGCAGGTGTCCAACGTGCCGGAGGAGCCCGGTGAGAGCCCTGCCGGCTTATCTACGCGGATCTGCGCGAAACTGGGTGTGGAGCTGGATGTGCGCGACATAGTATGCGCGCACCGGGTGGGCCGGGCACGCGAGGCGGGCCGGCCGCGGCCCCTCGTGCTGCGCCTGGCGCGCCGAGCCGTCCGCGACGAGCTGCTGCGGGCCGCGCGCGTGCGCCGCGGCGCCACCACCGCGGACCTGGGCCTGGCCGCCGCAGCGCAAAGGTTCTTCGTGAACGAGCGGCTAACGAGCGTCAACCGGCAGCTATTCCAGCGAGCCCGCGAAGCCGCACGCGCCGCCGCCTGGCGTTATGTGTGGACCCGGGATGGCAGGATATTTGCCCGCCGGGCTGACGGCCAGCCGAGTCACCGCCTGCGCTGTTTATCCGATGTGGATATTTTTAAGCCAGTCGATGCAGCTCAATTTCAGCCCTAGTTGTCACCGTGTAAATGACTTGTGCAGTGTAGTCCTAAAAAAAAAAAAAAGTTCTTGTTATTGTTTTCACTTATTGTTATGTTGCAAGTAAGGCGAATTGTAAACAAACATACTCACCTTATTGTAATGGCCTTCCTGTGTGTATTGTTTTTGTTATGGTGGGTCATCGCGGGAGTGAAACGAACAATCCTCATGCCGACTTGTGATCTCGCCTGGAACATAACAATATGTATTTTATCATTACTAGTATATATATATCCATATATCGGTCTTCGCTTTCACCTTTTATTAGTACAATTATATATTTTCTTCCATGTGCAATTTGCTCGCCATATTTTAGCAATTATTTCTTTATGTTTATGTAAGTGCATAGTACTTACTTGTATACAGCTATTCGTTTGTGTTTGTAGCGTTGTTTATGCTTGCACTTGTGATGCCTCGTTTTAAAAACTTCAAAGTTGGTTTATTTAATGCTGGATCTCTTGGTACGGGACACGACGAGTTGATTGCGACAATAACGGAGACTGACGCGGACATTGTGGCCATAAACGAGACCTGGCTGCGCGCTGGCGAGGAAGGACGGGCCCCCGTGGTGGTCAACTACCGACTACGTCATATCGCTCGGCCGGCCAACGTCCGCGCAGGACGGGGAGGTGGCGTGGGATTTTACCTGCGCCGGGGCCTTACCGCCCGCACCCTGCCGCACCCCCCCGCCGCCATCGTAGAACAAATCGCTGCTTATCAATTAAAACGGCCCAACTCAAAATCGGTATTTTTTCAGTAGAGTGGTTTGAAAATAAAACAAATTTAATTTCAAAAATTCTTGTATTAAAATAAACTTAAAAACTTTTTTCTTTGTGCTATTAACTTCCTTGGTTAGTCAATATATTTTTTATTATATTACATTATATTTAAATGGCACACGTGATAATCATAAAACAAAAAAACAATAACTAACTTCGGGTTAAGTCTTAATATTCTTAATATTATTATGAGCAAGAAGATCACAAGTCGTAATACTTATACAGTAATACAAGATCGTATGACAAATAACGATCTATTAGTCTTTAGCTCATGTAATAAAGTTAAATTTCTCACTAATAATGTTGTATCACGTTTTGTGCACAAAAAGTAAAATCAATTTCTTTTCAATAATGACTCATCATGTATTGTGCACAAAATTTTACATCTGAATTTTATTAACAAGGTCTGAACACAACTTCGGTCGTTGGAGACGGCCATACATTTTGTAATAAATGGCATATTAATGTTTGCGACTCTAACAAATATTCTCACTAATTGCCTTTTATCAGTATTATTAACTATTTAAGTATATTAAATCACAATATTATCACCAGATTTTTATATTTACTGGGCCTCTATTCAGGTGCGTTAAAACGATATCGTGTTTGACACGTTTAAGAATCGTTTATGTCACAGTCGCCATTATTGTAGATGACATAAGAGTTATGAAAACGTTGACAATACGGAAACAGGTCAAATACGATATCGTTATTACCGTGTAGAATCCCAGCCCTGTATCAAATTCTTTTTGGTGTATTTTTTGTATTACAGAATAAAAATCTAAGAACCTCAAAATAACAAAATAATAATAATTATTATAAAACCTGTTATCAAAATAAAATTCTTCTTTAAAAAAAACAAAAACTTTCAACAAAACCTTTCTGTTACAAATAATAATTGAGGTAAAAGCTATGCATTAATACTAATGAGTATCAAAACTTTATTTAAATCAGTCTTACAAAGATTCGTAGAAAGAACTATAAAATTTAAGAATGATATTCTTATTAATAAGTCCGAGAAGACCTTTCTTCTTCTTTTCTGCCACAGGATGTTTTTGTTTGTAAGCTTGTCTCAGGGTAAGCTCATTTATATTTTGTGTTGCATTCCGGGTCTTTGTTCTTGTATTGCCAATCAAAATTGTTTTGTATTCAGCTGATTCCGACTGAGTGCTTTTATAGTGAAATCAGTATTTATTTATTTATTTTATTTAATCTTTATTGCACAAAAGAATACACTTAGTATACAAAAGGCGAACTTAATGCCGTAAGGCATTCTCCACCAGTTGACCCTTGGGCAAAGCAGAGATTGTAGTGACGGTGCAACATAAAGTGTAACTAATACACATACACTTACATATCAATAAGTTATAATAACATAAATACATATATAATATAAATGTATAATATATAATAATAAGAGGATAAACAAAAAATAATTCAGATAAAGCAATCATAATATCAAGATGATGACAATTCTACCTGCTAAGAAATTCGCGAACTTTCTTTTTAAAGGAATACTTGTTAGGAGCTTGCTTGATTTTAAGGGGAAGGTCGTTCCAAAGTCGTGCTGCTTGAAGGGCGAAAGAGGTGGACATAAAGCCAGTTCGGTGAATAGGGATAGAGAGTGTGAGAATGTCAGTGGATGGTAGCTGACGATTGTGAGTAGAACCCAGAAATTTAAAAAGATGTTTTAAGTACTCTGGGGATTGTGGATCGTACAAAATATTATAAAGGAAAAAAGAAATCTAATTTTGCGACGTTGACGAATAGGAAGCCATTTAAGTTGAGATCGGAAAGAGGACACGTGATCATATTTCCGGAGACAGAAAACAAAGCGAATACAGTTATTGAGAAGGCGATCTAACTTATCAAGTTGTCCCTCGCTAAGGTCCGGACAACACACGTCACCGTAATCAAAGATGGGAAAAATTAGGGACTGCACCAGGGATACCTTGGTCTTAATAGGCAAAAAATGCTTTAATTTATTAAGATAATGAAGAGAGCCCATGACCTTGCGACTTATTTCAGTGACATGTGTTCTCCAACTGAGGGAGCTGTCTATATAAATTCCGAGATCCTTGACGCTGGAGCTAAAAGGGATAGCAATACCTTTAAAATTTGGTAGCTGAACAGCATCGAGGTTAATTTTATTCAGCTGGCCAGAGCTACCAGTGATAATAGCCTGACACTTGGAAGGGTTAACAAATAAGCCAAACTTTTCAGACCACTGTAAAATCTGTCGGAGATCGTCGTCAATCTTGTCGATAGTACATTGTAGGTCAGTCACTTTACAACGCTCATACAGTTGAAGGCCGTCAGCATAAAGATGGTAGGAGCATCCAAGGCAGGGTGTAATGAAGTTTATGAAGGTGGAGAATAGCAAAGGAGAGAGAATTCCCCCTTCTGGCACGCCAGCAGCTAAGCGGCAACCAATCGGAAAAAGACAATATTTATTTGTATATTTTTTTTGATATATTTTTTCTTTTTTGTTGATGTCACACTTACGCCTCCTTCACTTGAACTCGAAGAAAAAGAATTCAATGAATCTCGGTTTTTAAAAGTGGGATCTTTAACACTGTCATCCGAAGAAAAATCTTGATTTTCACACAAAGTTGCTGCAGAAGCGGCTGGTTTTTTGCCTATTTTTAAATTTATCCGAAGATTCTCAAACATTTTTCCAGTTCGCGTGTTCATCTCTGGAACCAAACAACAATATTTTAGTGTAACACGCGTGACAAGCTAGTCAATTACAGTAAAAAATACTATACTACATAGAATATAGTCAAACCACACGTTAATTAACCATTTGTTTTGTAAATAGTACCTACAATTATTTGCTTTAAATCAACCTATTATGAACATGATCTATGACGTAGAGTGTCCCAATTTTTTATAAATAATTTTAGTGCGACTAAATTAATTCGTTAGACAGGCATATCTCGCGAAGTAAATAATACAATTAGTTTTCTGTTTCGTAAATACAGGCTAAATTCTACATATAACAGAAATGGAATACTTACTCTTTCATGAAGAATGTTGCACTTCGTAATGTTACACTATTGCAGAAAAAATAGCACAGAAAATAATAAATTTTATCGTAAAGAGAGTTGTATTTTGTGATGTTGCACTATTGCATAAACACTAAGCAACAATTCAGCGTCTTATTTCGCGATATGCCCTTATTCACCAGAAAAACGTAGTGACGTTGTCAAAAGCTGCGGCATAACTGGCATGTGGCCGCTCTTACCGATAACATGGCGTCGAGTTTCAGCCAATCACATAACGGCACAGTGCTGCCACGCGGGCATTTTTTGAAGTAGCGACTTGGGTGTTTTATTCAAGATAAAGATTAACTTATTTTCTACGTTGTCTTATACTTAGTTCGAAAATGAAGTATTTTGCAATAGTGCGTTATTTTAGATAAGCAGCGAAATGTGGTTAAAAGTTAATGTAAACAAGAAACACTTAATTATTGGAACCGCATACCGTCCTCCGTGGCTTAACGTTGATACTTTTTTTGACGCCATTACTGACTCCATTACTTCGTTCGTTAATTACGACCGCTTGATTTTACTGGGTGACTTTAATATAGATATTTCAAATGATAACGACAGGAAATTTAAATGTTTGACACAATTTTTAACTACAGTTAACTTGACTCAACATGTAAGCGACCCGACACATTTTACAGAACAAAGCGAGACGACAATAGATCTGGTTTGCACAGACGCTCGCGTTGTGAACTTAGACGTGAAGCACATTCCTGACCTAGGTCGACATGCGTTCATCACAGCTGAGTTTGACATAAAAAAACGTAAGCCCACACCGACACGTATTACTTACCGACCTCTTAAAGACATTACCCTGACTGACTTCAACGATGACCTTGACGCCATAAACTGGAACCAAATACTTGCGCTCGACGACGTAAACGACATGCTTCAACGATTCAACGCACTTTTACTAGGACTTTTTGACAAACACGCACCTGAAAGGACAATGGTGGTAAAGGAGGCCCTCAAACCATGGCTTACGAGTAATGTCAAGCTTATGATGCGTCTCAGGGATGAAGCACATCGTAAATACAAGAGATCCAAGAGTGAGGCTCATAGGCAATATTACCTCGACCTAAAACACCTCGTAATCGAGGCCATCTATAGCGACCTTCTTTGCACACCATATCAACAACGTTACTGACTCAAAGACTCTCTGGAAAAACTTGAAGCGCACAGTTCTTCCAGACTTACAAACGCAGACTGACCTCCCGACCGTTTTTGACGACCCTGACTTAATAAACCATCATTTCCTCAACATACCCGGAAAACAGGACGTAACAATATCTGACCTGACTTTTTATGAATTCGGTAGACATGGTAACAAGACTTTTACTATTTTACCGACGACGTTTAGAGCTGTCAGTAAAATTATTACTTCGATTAAAACAACCGCGAAAGGACTCGACTCGATTGCTATTGACATGCTACTCATGACTCTTCCTAGGACCTCTGACATACTGACGTACATCATTAACAAAAGTATTGAGACTATGACTTTCCCAACAGACTGGAAAATCGCTCAAGTGATCCCGTTGCCTAAAAAACCGAATCCTACGAATCTGTCCGAACTCCGCCCTATAAGTATCCTTCCTTGTACGTCTAAGATAATAGAAAGGGTGGTTTGCGAACAGCTGTCTGAATACCTGGAGAAAAACAGTATCCTACCTGAACTGCAGTCGGGTTTTCGCAAGGGTCGGTCGACTGTTACTGCGTTACTCGATGTAGTCGACAATATTCTAGAGGCTCGGGATGCTGGTAAGAGTACCATACTAGTTCTTTTAGATTTCTCCAGGGCTTTTGACTGCATTAGCGTACCCTTGCTATTATCTAAGATGTCCTATTACGGGTTTGATGTCACTGCGATCAAGTGGTTTAGCAGTTATTTGTCCGGCCGTGCGCAGGCAGTTGCGTTGCGTAGGATGGATGGCAGTACTCTGTGGTCCTGTCTCTGTCCTGTGACTAGAGGTGTACCACAGGGTTCGATCCTGGGTCCCCTGCTCTTTATATTGTACAGCGCTGACATTATTAACAGTATAAAGAATAGTAGATACCATTTGTACGCGGACGATTTGCAACTTTACTTCTCCAGCGCGCCATCGGACACGTCAGCCGCCGTAAACGCAATTAACGAAGACCTCGATCGTATTTCCTCTTGGTCGGAAAAGAACTGTTTAGTTCTCAATCCCAGCAAGTCGAAATATGTGGTTTTTGGGTCAAGACATCAAATTCGTAATACTCTTCATGCTCTGACTGCCGAGAGTGTTGCCGTCAGGGGTGAGCCAATAGAACAGGTGGTAGAAGCAAACAACCTTGGCCTTCTTATGGATGGCAATCTACGCTTCGAGAGCCATGTACTTAGAGTAGTGAGCAACTGCTTCTATCGCCTTAAAGTTCTATATAATATACGTGATTACCTAAGTGTCGATTTGCGTGTTGACCTTTGTGAATCGCTTATATTGTCTAGATTAAACTATTGTGATATTGTCTATGGCGGCTGCATTATTGGTAGATCTAAGAGGTTGATACAACGTGTGCAAAACGCATGCGCACGTTTTTGTTTTCGAGTCCCTCCCCGCTCCCACATCACTCCGTACTTGAACGCCGCAAACCTGTTGAATATGCCTGCACGCAGGCGCCTGCATCTTGCCACTCTGCTGTTTGGTATTGTTCAAAGCGAGACTCCATCTTACCTCTTTACAAAACTTAAATGGTCGAGAAGTGCACGCAGGTTTAAGGCAGTTGCTATCGTGCCTATGCACCGGACCGCGGCATTCAGAGGTAGTTTCAGGTTTGCCGCGTCCAAGTGCTGGAATGATCTCCCTCCTCCTATCCTAGGAGTGTCTAACAAGTACACCTTTAAGCGCAAGCTTAAGGGCTATTTGTTGACGCTCCAGAAATCCTAATCCTCATCCAGCACTTACACACGTTAATTTATCAACCTGTTGCTTTTAAAATTACCCTTTTATTATTTTTTATTTTATCAAGGCTGTATATCAGTATGTATGCGTTTTATTATTTTATTTGTTAATATATATTTACCGCTTAAATTATATAAGTAGTTTACATGATTTTTTAAAAATATTGTATGTTTGTACAGCGTTCCGTGAGTCACTGTCGGTTCTGGCTGAAAATCAGCGCTGCAGGTGTCTGACACCTCAGCATTTTACTGAGCCAGAGTCCGTTTCACTGCCGTGACGACACACTTTTCCGGTTGCCTTAATGTTCTATAATGTATAATGTTTTATTTTACCTGTGTGTCTTATGGCTTTGAATAAATGTATTTCTTCTTCTTCTTCTTCTTCTTCTATACCGCATTCAAGGACTTAATTTGTTATGCCACTACTGTCATAATGACAGCCTCAAACCACATGAAAGTAAGCTAAAATTAAGATACGCTGCCATTATGTATGACATAACAAAATGATTCCACAGTGGCATAACAATTAAAGTCCATAAACGTACAATGATGTTTTATAAATTATAATCAATCAAAAAATAATGTGTAACGCAAGATAAGAAGTGGATTGACAATTTATTATAAATAAAGTATGTCTCTGTAGGATAAATAAAAGCAATACAGACTTTATGCAAACTATCTATTGTCTTAAATAAATCATCGTGTCTGTTATTTGCAAAGTTGAAAAACAAACATATGTTTTCCACTATTCGAGGACAAACATTAAAACCCTTTAAACTTTTTCTTTTAACAAATATGAAACAACTTTATAATGCGATTATATCCACCATTTCGTCCAACCTTTAAAAAATTCAACAAAACTTTTAACAGATAATATTCCTCGGAACCTAAGGGATCACATTTCAATTTGAACAAATCTTCAACACTTGCCCCACCCTTATCCGAGTTGCCACAAACCTCGAAACTTTTTATTTGTTCTCCTACTTAGGGTATAATACGTTTAGGGAAAATCCAAGATTCTCGGGGAACAAAGAAGACGTGAAAAGTTAATAATACTTTTTAAGTAAAGTATGAAACAAAAGTAATTGACATTTTACATATTATCGCTTCGAAACATTTCTGAGGTTATAATTAATAAGGTAGAGGACAATGTTTATCTACCAATAGCATTATTTGACTAAATGTTAAATTAATTGCATACAATGAGTAACCTAATACATGAGTAAATACTGAACAAAATAAAATCCTCGAGAAAATTATTAAAAACTTTTGGTTTTTCATACCTAAGCGCCAAGAAGTTTATGCATGTTAACAAACATTGTCGACTTATAATGCAACTCATGACGATGAGTTGCAGTATCCACTTGGCCATATCCCAATCTCTTGATCATTTGAGACGGCACACCATGTCTATTTAATCCAAATATTACAATCAACCCCCATTTTAGTCCTCACACAACAAAGTCTACTTATATCACAAACACAGATCCAAAAAAGCAATTAAGTATGTTGTTATACCATTCTACAATAAACGTAAGCTACGAGTATTACATTTTCACAATCTGTAGATTTATAATAAGATGAAAGAACCTGACCAATAGATTTAGATAATGGTTTCGCCCGCGACGGTTCTTGTGTCCGCAGACTGCACTGAAAATGGCTTCCTATAAAGTGCAGACAACCTATTACTATTAATAAGGAATCATTGGCCACGACCGCAGGAGACAGAAAATCAGGCAGTATAACACCAGGGGGTTATTATGACGTAGCTATGCAGGGCCTCTATTCAACTGCGTTATAACGATATCGTTTTTGACCTGTTCATTTTACAGAGAGCGAAAAGGACAGAGCCATAGCAGTTATGTAGCTCTATCTTTTTATCTCAGCGTAAACTGAATTGTGGTGCTAGACAAGTTGCATTCGACAATCGTTAGCGATTATGTTTCGATTGATAAATGCATGGAATTGACGTAAGCCACCGACCACATAATCGCTAGCGAGTGTCGAATGCAACTTGTCTAGCACCACAGCATAGCTTTGTTATAATAATGCCCCCGTAGTTTTTGGCTCATACGATATTGACAGACGACTCGAAAATTATCATTTTCGCTAAAATTACGTGTCACACTCTACAGCTAAAATTAAAAGTACAAAAACTCTGGAAAATATCCTAAGCAACACAACATAAATTAAAAACTATTACGACTAAAATAGACTTGATTCGTTCTTGAGTTACAGGCCAACTTAAACGTTTGTAGCTAGGTACTAAAAGGCATTTAAGTAAGCAACTAAAAACTTTAAAAAGACCAAAAATGCACTACGAGAACGTTATTGTTATCAAAATTCGCGTCGAGCGCTTACTCCACAGATTTCGACAAAATTCAGAAATCGTTTACTATAGTAGGAATTTTATGAAATGTCGGAATCCCTAGTACATTCTCTCAAGTGAATTCCGACCTACATAGGGTGGCAATTAGTTCGGAATTCACTTGAGTGAATGTACTAGGGATTCCGATATTTTATAAAATTCCTACTATACTTCAGCACTAAGTATCTTGTCCATGGTCACTGAACTCCAGTGAGTTTATAAAGTACTAGCTAGTCCACGGCTCCGTCCACGTAACAATCGTTATTCGTTCATTTCCGGGATAAAAGTATCCTTTGTCACTTTCACATTTATACTATTACTAGCGACTGGGTTAAAGTATTATACATTAAACCTTCCTCTTGAATCACCCTGTTTATAAAAAAAAAAATACCGCCTCAAAATCTGTAGCGTAGTTTTAAAGATCTAAGCATACATAGGGACAGACAGACAGCGGGAAGCGACTTTGTTTTATACTATGCAGTGATACGTAGAATACCTTCTGTTCCTATCTGTTCACTATGCACTATCTCATAGTTTCCAAATACATGTTCAGAAACCGCAGACGGCTAAGGACGAGGTATTATCGGAAACAGATTTGCATAGTTAAACTCTCAATCCATGCGCTTGAGTGCTGAGCCGGGATCTTGAGTTATTCGAGGATGATCCGTGATATTGAGTCGGTCGTTTTCTTGATTGTGAATTGTCGATCGTGTTGGTGATCGGTGACATTGAACTTGAGACAACAGCTCACATAACGTTAACAATTGTGATAGCACTGATAGCGATATTGCTTTAGACGAAGTGAAAAAGAGACCCACAGCTACATTTTAACATAAGGTTAACTTTAAGTCCTCTGTGGGGACCAAAGATCTGTCGACCTTTTTAAAGGAGGAATTCTGGCCGAGGGGTGTCATATTTCGGCGATTTCGTGGCCGCCGGCTAGCTGACACAGGGAAAGTCATTTAATAGTTACGTTAATTAATAATGTTATGTATGTTATCGAGTCATGCATGCACGTTAGTTTTGGGTACTTAAGATTCGGCCCTTTTGCAGAATTACTCCGATTTGATTCGAAAAAGTACGTCTAGGGCGGCCACTTCCGACCCTTCCACTCAGTTTCGCACTGTATTTCTATTCGCTCCTCAGGTGCTGATAGATTTGAGCATTTACTCGAGCGTTCGATAGAAAGATCGAAGAAATGTGCGTTCCAATTAGTTCTTGGAACTGAACAAACATCGGTTACAGTTCAAGTCTACCAGCACCATTAGCTGTAACTTACAACAAAGGCTTGAGGCCATACTTAAAGTAACCCCGTATATTTAAGGTAATCCATACTAATATTATAAATATGAAAATAACTCTGTCTGTCTGTTTGCTACGCTTTTACGGATGAACCGCTGAACCGATTTAAGTGAAATTTGTTATGGAGATAGTTTGAGTCCTGGGGAAGGACGTAGGGTACTTATTATCCCGAAAAAGTGGACGTTTCTTGAGGGTATGGCGATAACGACTTCTACGGGGATGGATTCGCGTTATACATCTAGTTCTATATAGAATTCAAACGTGACTTTCTACTAACTAGATACGAAGCTGAAACTTTACTAGAAGTTTCTAGAAGAAAGAACAGCAATTTTATGGGACGTGGATGGATTTCATCCCGCACCAACGTGCACGCATTAATTCATCCAGAGTTAGAGAAGTACTATCGTAGATACGTGAGTTGGAACAAAACGATTCAATTGACTTAAGCAGTTTATAAATTCTTCGACTAGACGTGTTAAAGCTTTGTAAGGTTTAGAACGGAGTGAATAAAATTCTTGTATTTTAAGAAAAATATTTGACGGGAAACGGTCAAACATTTTTTTACACGGATAAGGCTGATGAGCTAAATGATTACTTGATGCTATATTTTACAATCGCAACACTGCAATCCTCAGACTGCAAACGCACTGTCAACCCTCAGTGGGTACTAAGTGGCCTCTATGCTAGTTATTAACAGGTCGTTTTAATACTACACAGAAACAACAATGTAAACACTGCGGTTTGGCGGTAGGCTAAAAAATGATATGGTGGTGGTAATCCGGACGGCCCAGGGTACTACCACGAATTGACTGATTTCTAATAAAGTTCAATGTCTTTTGTATAGTAATGAAAACTTCAACTTGATTTCATTATCTTGTAAGGAGGACAGGATACTTTGCATTCCGGAAACATGCTCGTTCCTTAGGTAAAAGAGGAGCGTCATCATCTCTTTTACAATTTATGGCATAAGTAATCCCGTTTAAATGCAGCAAACAAACCCACACAATAATACATAATACATACACATACATACAAAACATCACGCCTTCATTCCCAGGGTGGGGTAGGCAGAGCTACAGAAATACCAACAACATTAAAATTACTTGTTTATAATTCTGTAACCACATTTTGCACATTCAGGTCAAGATTAGTGACAGTTTGCAAGCCCATCGCCTAACTCAAATGACACAGTCGAACGTCGATTATTTAATAATGAATCTGTGTATTTTTTCTATATTGACGTTTACAATTATGATTTTTATTTTATTTATGACGAAAATATTGACGTTGACACAAAATTTCATAAATTAATTCGGATAATAACTAATTACATAAATATTCATTTTCCGATAAAAACTTTAAAATTAAACAAAAAACGTAGTGCTGTCCCATGGTTAACCGACAAACTGTTGGAGTATACCCAGAAACACAGGGATTTGCATGAAATACGTCGTCAGTACCCTAACAATGAAATAATAACGGAATGTATAGATAAATATTATAATTTAATCAAAACTGAAACGTTGCGAGCTCGACAAACCCACATTGAGCAAAGACTAGCAGGTAGCAAAAACCCATGCCAGGAAATTTGGAAGATAGTTAACGAGGAAGTAGGCACAAAAACCCGTCCAAAGAATATAAACCTCAGAGACCCAACAACGCAAATGATTATTAATGATAAAGATATTCCTGACATGTTTAATTCTCACTTTTTGAACATAGCCTCAAAACATGTCATTGACATTAATCAGTCCCTGAGCCAGAGTTACCTCCGCAGACACCTGCGTGACCCTGACGTGCCCGCGCTCGTTCTGCCCGTCGTCACGAGGGACATGCTGGACCAGGCGCTACAGTCTATGTTAAAAACGCGTAAAACAATTGATATTTATGACATTTCACTTGACATTTTATTATTTATTTGGCCGATTATTAGTGATATTTTAGTAAGATTAGTTAATTATATTTTTGCTAATGGCGTATACCCTGATGTCCTTAAGAGTACCAGAGTGTGTCCAGTGTTTAAGGGAAAGGGAGACGAGTGTGACGTCAACAACTACAGGCCGATAACAATAGTCCCTACAATCTCTAAAATAGTGGAGTCAATCTTGTCGTCGCACATCATGAGCCACCTGGAGAATAATGACCTTTTGACAGACCGGCAATTTGCTTATCGGCAGAAGACCTCAACGACCGCGGCAGCGTGTAAAATATTTGACTGCATTGTTACTGGTCTGGATGAGAGATACAAGGTGGCGGGAATTTTATGCGACTTGTCCAAGGCCTTTGATGTGATCGATCATGGAATGCTTCTGGACAAGTTGCATCACTACGGCATCAGTGATGTCAGCCACCGTCTACTCACGTCGTTCCTGTCCGGCCGTCAACAGGCAGTTAAGTTGTCCGCAAACGGCAAAAGAATGCAGTCTACAAGCGGAAGTGTGGGTCTTGGGATCCCTCAAGGATCGGCATTAGGGAACACACTGTTCTTGATTTACGTAAATGACCTTCCGACAGCCATTACAGCTGGCCTTTCGGTGCTCTTTGCGGACGACACGACTGTCGTGGTTAGTGCGCGCACGTACGAGCAGCTTGGGGAGAATATTAATGGCGCGTGCCAACAGTTGCAGGCGTGGTTTTCGGCAAACGGTTTGGTCTTGAACTTGTCGAAATCCAACACCATGGTTTTCTCAGGCCGAAGTGTATCCCTTCCCCCGTGCGTAGCAAACGGTCCGATGCCGATATGCAATGAGTGTAGGTTCCTGGGCTTCACACTTGACTCTAATCTTAACTGGAAGTGCCATGTCGACAAATTGTGTAACAGACTGAGTGGTGCAGTCTTTGCGTTACGTAAACTGGGAAGGCTTATTGCAAATGATGCATTAAAACAGGTGTACTTTGCTCATTTTCACTCCCTGATGTCGTACGGTACGCTCCTATGGGGAAACTCCACGGATGCCAACAGGATACCTACTTATTATGCAAAAGCGTGCCTTACGCACGTTAGCCGGGGTGAAACCTAGGCACTCTTGCAGGGGCCTTTTCGTAACGTACCGCATATTGACGCACTACTCGGTTTACTTATTTCAAACAATAATGTTCGTCAGAAACAATATTTCATCCTTCGCACGAGTCAATGTTGCTGGCAAGGAGCTCCGCCACACCGGGCGTTTGAGAACAGTTCCCCGTCGCATGGCACTTGCGGCTAAGAACCCGCGTGTCATCGGTCCCACGTTCTATGAGCGTCTACCCGCTAAACTTAAAAATGTCACATCTGACGAAGCATTCAAACATCAGCTAAGAAACCTTTTATTGGATAATCCATTATACTCTGTCGACGAATATATGCAACTTAAATTGTAAAATTATTATTGATATTTGACCTTTATTAGTTTTGTGTATTGACATCGGAAACTGACCATTTATTACTTGTTTATCATTGTTGTTTTTGATTATTTGAGTGTTATTATATTATTGTATTATTTTAATATTATTTTATCATTTTGTATTAATGTTTTGTTGAAGATTTCAATGTAATTTCGTATTTTTTGACATGCAATGCAATCTATATTGTAACATTACATTGATAAATAAATAAACTAAACTAAACTAAACTAAACTAAACTAACAGTACTAAAAGCCCTTATTCCTTTAGAGCCTCTTGCGACATTCACGGGAAGACATGGAGTGGCACTATTCTAACCCGGCAACCACACGGGGCAATAAATAATACATTACAAATAATGTTCTAGACGTAACTAGCTATGTATAATCTAAGAAAGAGCGAGACTTCCTGACACAGGTATTGCTACACTTACTAAACCCTCAACCTTGTAAGTACGTCATACAAAACAGTGAAATAAACATTTTTAAAGATGGTCAGGGGATGGGTGTAGTGCAGAGTGTGCTTTCTATTCCCCTGGGTGAGCCAGCTCGATTGCTTTGTTTTACTATTTACAATGTTTTAAATTATTAACTTTCTATTATTGTGCACGAAATAAAAACGCCGTCGACGGTCCTCTACACATTGTGAAGCGGGCCGCAAAATCAACGTGATGGCCACGACCACTCTGACAAGAGTGTAACGCCAAAGAAGAAGAATTATTGTGCAAAATTTATTTGATTTCTGTAACTATTAGTGAAATTAAATGTATGTACCATGGGACTAACATAGTCGCGAAACGACTCAAAGCCTTGTTACAGAGAATATATAAAAAAAAGATGGTGGATGTGATCATTTTCCACACGGCTTAATCGCAAATCAACGCCTTATCTACCACTCGTATTCATCTACCACGACCGCCTCATTTACATTTGGAAACTTGGCCCGCAGTTAGTTTTACTTAATAGGGATGTACTTTTGGCTGATTTGCATTTGCAAATAATGCTATTAGCCTTAGTGATCTTGGTCATAAATTTTTGGTTTAGTGGCGGTTTGAATCCTAGTTGTAGGAGCATAAGGGTTGAAGTTACTAGTTATTTCAGAGTGATTGATTCTGATATAGGTCGTTTTATGAATGGATCGGATTGGTGAATGAAAGTGTACGTGTGTCAAATAATAATAATAATAATAATAATATAAATAAATAAATATATCCATAAATCTAAAGGATGTCGGCACTCACACAATAATAGATGATATCAGTTTCGCTCATCTCATGAATGAACCAGCTTTTGTAAAACAACTAACAGCTAAATTTAATTTATTTAAAAGTCTTGTCAAATTCCATACGATCACAAATACTCCTAAGTGAATGCGCATAAATATGGTAGCGTATCGTTTTTACTTCAATTTAACATTGGCCGAGGATTTAAGGGTTTATTTTTATCTAGTTCTGCCAGCGACCTTGTCCGCGTTGATTTTGACTATCGTTATTCTTTGGAAACTTTTCATTTTTCCTGGTTAAAAGAAGCCTGTGTGTTAATCGAGGGTATAAGCTATCTCCATGCCAAATTTCAGCCGTTCCAGCGTGAAAGAGTAACAAACTAACACACACACCACACAGACTTTCGTATTTGGCATTATGTGGCATGTCTATCTGTTGTTTTTTTTACTACTTAAAGTTTTTTTTTAATCGATGCATGTGCGATCTCTGAGCGGTGTCTTCAACAAATGGTCACCACGGGAGAACAACGCTGGGTCTGCCAACATCACGCTGAGTTGTGACCATTTCGTGACCAATTATGTGAGAAATTCCTTTCTATTTTACAAATTATTAAAATATATTGCTTTTTATATCAAAAACATATCTTAACACTTAAACCGCCATTTTATTTACGGCTTACCCTCTAAATAACAAACCAAAATATCCTGGGCTTAAGCAACTTCAGAAGAATCCCCTAAATCCTCCACGAACAAAGCCGACGGAGCCTTTCAAAAACAATTTAGGCGCGACTAAGGATGCATTAAGGTGCAATCCAATTACGTGTCCCGTATCTATATATTGTTATATTAAACTAATCTACGAACAAGTTCGTATATACCTAGTCTTCAATTATTACTGTTTTGTATACGCATGATATTTAAGAATGATTTTTAGATTTGCTTTTTAGTCATCCATCCCAAGTTGGTTAATTGTGGCTTTAATTATGAAATAATTTTATTAAAATACCCTCTATTTTCATTTGAATTTAGCACAATTTATGTAACGCATAGGTAACGCCTTTCCATTAAACAAATGTGTTTTTTAATTATTTGTCCATAAAGGTTAGTGCTATTCTGTATAATTTTGGTTTGCACTATTTATTGAAAAATAATACATTTTCTAAAACCGGTTTTTTAAATCCTCATTTTCAAAGCATAAACTGAAGTATCTAGCATGGTACTGCATTTTCATTGTGTTATTACGAGACGAGAAAGTGTATAAATCTAGAACGTGAAATGCTTTTCTTAACTCTATAAGGACCCTTAAAAGGTTCCGTAGACAAGAGGCTAGACGAACAGTCTGGTGTCGATGAACTACGTCTTATTGTGACGGATAGTCTAGCAAATTTAATATCGTACTTATTCAATATTCAATAGGTTGAAATATACCAAGTATTACCGAGGGGAGTGACGCGCAAGATTAAAAAAACACTTTTTAGTGGCCCCGGGCTCCTTCATTTTACTGTCTGTAACCCTATTGCTATCATATTGTTCATCTAGTTACATAACAAGAGCTACCGTAAGTTTACAATATGATAGCGATATGGTTACAGACAAAGTGGAATGGAGGCGCATTAGTCAATGTTTTACGGCGTATTAATAATTTTGTAGTCTCACTAACACGTTTAAGTTCTTTTAAATAGTAAAAATACTAATCCTTTTTCTCATTCAATGCGCAATAAAATGCCTAAACCTTATGTTATTTTTTTGTTATAAAGCTTGCGAAAACTTAAACGCTATTCAAAATTAAATTGGTAACATGATCCATTTTATTATCAATATTTTTTTGCTTAATGTGGTGGAAGCCCCTTGAGAATATTATAGAAACTAATACATTAGACATTTTTGCTAAGTTTCGCTTAAATATGCTATCGATAGGGCATTAAAATGTCATCAACTTAAATTTAACCTTTTTAATCATAGTCCAACCAAAAAGTTTCCAACAGCCAAGCACAAATTTAAAAAGAAATCCGATACGTCAAATGCATGGAAGCGTCACTGACATGACATCGCAACTCAAAATATCGTTTCAGAACAGAAACTAACAAAACCCCCATGAACTGGATGTCTTTCACAATCTGGTGGCTGGAAGATCATCACCGGGAGGTTTTCGTCATCATCTCTGTCATGTTCTTGACTTTTTTATTCTATGACATGATTGAAAGCGGCAGTGAGGCATCGTTCATAGTACCGCACTTACCAATAGCTATCAAAGAATCATCTTCATCAAAAAATGTGAGAAATGAACTCCTTAAAGTTGAAACGTTAGACAGCACAATTAAGTTAAGTGAAGAAGACACAGATGCAAACGAAAGGAAAGAAGCGAAGTTATCTGACACGCTTCATAAACTTCCAGACTGGATTGATCACGAGACTGCTTTTAATATATAAATGGTGCTATTTATAAACTGTTATTTCATTGCATTTTGTTAGTGAAGAGGAAGGCGGCTTTTCGCCGATCATCAAAGGAGATACGGGGAGTGTCCACACTTAATGATACAGTTAGTATGGACGCATTTTTTCACACGACGATGGTAGTGATAAAGTGAGCGTCCATACTCAGGATACGCGAGCTCAATACAATACGCGTGATCGTGATCTACAAATGATACAAACGTGGACCCAGCTTGGTATGTCGATGGTCGATAAGGGTTTTCGCAAAGAATTAAACAAAACCTTAACTTAGGGAGCGTCCACTAAATAGAAAACAGTTTAATAGCCCACTGGCGCAATTGCGAAGCGGAAACGAAACAGAACTGAAATAGTGTATCGAAATAAAGTTCAATTTTGGTTTAAATATTTCAGTTCGGTTCACTTTTGTTATGCATATTTGTGTGATAATCGCTAGTATTTAATTTTGTTGCAGAGTCTTGGATGTATCTATTAAATTTAAGTATTTATCTCTCTATTTAACTATGTTAGTCGTTGTCTAGTACCCATAATACTAGCCTAGTCCTTAATTTAGAACTAGGTCAATTGATCTAACTGTCTCCTGATAATTATTTGAGGCCAGTTAAATTTTTCCTTTCCTTTTTTATTAATCATTATCGTCAATATTTTATCCTCTGAATCAACACTTCCCGCCTTTGCTTCGCTCTGGTCTATCCCAGTCCTTCCGCAATAATCTACTTTTCAAATGGTGAAAGAATATTTCAGACAGGTTCTGTGGTTCCGGGGACTACCTGTCGTATGGATACAAACTCACAATATTAGCACCATCTCTTTATATTTATATAAATAGTTATTGCCCGTGAGTCTGTCGCTGCTGGAGGTGAAAAGTACCCAATGTTCTTTCTCAAGCTATCTCCATAACAAATTTCGTCCAAATTGGTTCAGCGGATTAGCCGTGAAAGCGTTACAAACAGACAAAGTTACTGCTCATTTATAATATTAGAACTTATATGTATGGTACTATATTATACAAAAAGCTTGCATGATAATTTACACACTCGGCCTGCACGCAGATCAAATAATTTCATTCCATCCTCAAGGCATCTTTAGCATCGCCAACAATGCCCAACTTAATCCATCCGACATCCCCATTAACAATACCCATACAGGTAATGTCCCCATTAAGCTACTCAGGTCGGTACACATTCAAAGGAGACATTACCGTAACTACAGCATACGTTATTTTGCTCCCCTGTCTATCCCATTCAGCCCACACTGGGGTTTATTGGTTTGGTAATGCACAGCGTTCGATGTGATGGAGATATATATTTATACTTCATATGGGACTGCGGGTTTTTTTTTTATGTTAGAAGGCACACGAGCACTCAGGCCACCTGACGGTAAGTGGAATCTGAGACCCATAGACATTTGAATTCTCAAGACTATAATCCTAAGACCTCAAATGCGTTGCCAACCCTGAAGACTAAGATGGAATGCGCCTCTATGCTAATAATTTCACCGGTTGTCTTATCCCCACACCGGAACACAACAATGCGAACACTGCTGCTTGGCGGGTGGTGGTTTGATTTGTACGGGCATACAAAATGGGTCTATTTAATTTTTATTCGAATAACAATTTGTGACTATACTCATTATTTCTCCGAAAAAATCTGCTCATGATTTATGTCGAATGCGCATTTTAAATAAACGACACTACAGAATCCCCAAATGGATACCTAAATGTATCGGGTTGTACCCATGAAATATGTTCCCTGATCTAAATTTTGCAAGCTCATGTATCGAACGCATCCTCCAATTTTAGCATTTTTAACATGCAAATGCAATCAATCACCGAGATAACTGTCATTTAATAGATTGCTCGCCCTGTTTGCTCACTTTGTCATACGTTTGATTAAAACATCGATCAGCTGGTCGCCCGATACGCTGCGATGAATAATTTGCGAGTGCCCTTTGGAGGGTTTGAAAGATTGGAATTTTGGTGATAAAAGTGAAACATATAAGTTTTCCGTCCCGTCTGTTTTACAATACAAATATTCTTTATTGAACAAATACAGCATGAAAAGTAAAATACAAATAAAAACTTAGTGAGTCAATCGTCTTATCGCTAAGTAGCGATCTCTTCCAGACAACCTTACAAAGAAGAGAAGTGTCAAACAAACAGGAATAAATTAGTAATTGTATTGAATGGGAATGTCAATAATCGAAACACCCTCTCACGAATATATCATTTCATCGAATTTAAATTCATCGAACGCTATTTTCTGCTGAAACCGTACTGTTTTCAGGGAATCTTAAATATCTAACCTAACCTAACCTACATTTTTGATGTTTAAGATTACAAAAACATTAGGGTTTCAGCAGAAAATAGCGTTCGACGAAATGAAATTCGATGAAATGATACATTTTGATGAAGTGAAATTCGATAAAATTGTGAGTTACCTTTTAATGGCGTCGGTTAACGAGCACACAGGTCACCATGATGGAGTGGGATCTGACATCCATAGACCTGAGTAATCGCAATGCGTTACTGACCCTGCGGACTAAGGTGGAATGCGTTTTTTTATGGAAATAGGAGAAGGCACTAGCACTCAGGCCAAGACACCAAATGAGTTGCCAACCCTGAGGGTTAAGATGGAATGCCTCTATGCTAGTAATTTTACCGGTTATCTTATCCTTACAATAGAACACATCGGTGCGAACACTGATGATTGGTAGGTAAAATAATAAAATAGTAATAGCAATCCGAACTCCCGCGGTCACCATGTACCAATGAGTTTTTCTAACTTACGTACATTGCCCGATGCTCTTACGGTGAAGGAAAAACATCGTGAGGAAACCTGCTCATTCGAACAGCTGAGCGTGTAAGAGGGTAATTGCACAAAAGATCCTAAAGGGGTCCAAGTGTATCCGAAAGGGTCCATCTGAAAGATAAGATAGCAATCTGGCCGTATACTGCACAAGGTCACAAATCAATAGTCTGTTCATATCTATTTATTTTACTGTGAGATGGTTCTATTGCACATACACGTCTTATGAAGATAGAACCATGTTAAACTACCTACCAAGTGAAGCCTCTTTGTTATGCTCATAAATTTTTCATAATGTTACTATGTTATAACTGCAATAAGTTTCCAATATTTTCCACACTGCTCCCCTTGTTCCGGTTTAGCGTGATATACCACCTGACTATCAGCGCCATCTGGTGTGGTAATTAATTCTGTTATAGCCCCTATTGGCGGGCAGCCAGCGCTATGTCCATAGTTTTTGTCGTTTCATGTTCGAATTTTGTTTTTTGCCGTTGTTCTTTTTGATTTTGAAATATATCAAAGATCCCTCCCTTATAAGTGATATTAATCATTAATTTGGTATCGTTTAAAACTGACAAACGAAACTGTTTCAAATCTGGAACAAATTGACCAGAATCTGTTTGAACATACAATAACTTCTATCGAGAACTTCTACTTTTCTATCTATATTAAAACCTTCAAAGCGTAGCAGAATACAACCATATCAACATAGATACATCATCGCACGCACTTACCATACAAAAGTTAACCCCTCTACGAACCCAATTTGAGTAATGGAAAAACGAATTTGGCAAATGGATGAGTCTCTTTGATACCAAGCCCTGTGTGTTATAAGCTGCTTGTGTGCGGGATTAGTTTGTTTTCCTTTTGTAATTACAGCTGCCGCATCTACGTTTGTTTGTATTAAAATATTAATTTTACATTATGGTGGAGGTGCTGGGATATAATATGAATTTTTAATACCTGGTTTAACTTGCAAGGTTTTTGGCTCACAAACGCATAAATGCGTGTAAGTCATTTTTAACTAGCTTAATTAATCACGATCTATTCGATCAGGTGTCCGGTCAGGTGGTTTCGTTATAAAAATATTACTAGCTGTTGCCCGCGACTCTATCCGCGTAAAAAATCTTAGACTTTGTTACTTATTGATATTAATAGCATTCTACTGGTAAAAGAAGTTTCATGTTTATCCATTACATAAAAAATAACTCTATGATACCTATTAGTTTAGATAACAAGATCAGAGAGAAATGTGGACTGAAAGAAGATGTAGTGACTTAGATTGAAAAGGGCATGCTTCGATGGTTTGGTCATTTGCAGAGAATGGATGAAAGAAGATTGATAAAAGAGATATATAGTGCGAAAGTGAGTAGAAGGGTAGGAAGAGGCCACCCTAGGCGTACTTTTTCGAATCAAATCGGAGTCT
Source organism: Acleris holmiana (assembly GCA_949316455.1). Taxonomy (NCBI): domain Eukaryota; kingdom Metazoa; phylum Arthropoda; class Insecta; order Lepidoptera; family Tortricidae; genus Acleris; species Acleris holmiana. The sequence continues at coordinate 3,367,257 of OX438766.1, forward strand.
GCAAAAAGGCCGAATCCTAAGTACCCGAAACCGACGTACATGCATGACTCGATGTATGAATGTGGAAGAAGCGAAAGAGATATGTCAGGATCGTAGCAGGTGGAAAGAAGTGGTCTCTGCCTAACCCTCTGAGAAACAGGCGTGGTTTTATGTATGTATATTATGTAGTTCAGATATACCAAACAATTAACATAACACTAACCGAAAGGCTTAAGCGCCAGATAGTTATCCACTCCCTGCTACATCGCTGTCTGGAGTTTTTCTGTGTATGGTCGGTATTCTAGAGTTTTTCGTCCTCATGAACCGATTATTTTACCAAAACCAAATTTATTGCACATACGAATAATGTTTTTTTTTAAGTTAGATTAAAATAACGAAAGTCATTACGTCGATTCTAGGTTCGTAACTTTAACCCTTTGAACGCCAAAGACGCCTAAAGTAATCATGAGCTGTGCCTACAACGCCACCGACACATACAGTTGTCACAGGGACAGACAAAAAGAGACGTTATTTCATATGGATTAAATTAAATTTTGTATAATTTTTAATACATGTTTGACGTGTAAGTGGCGCATTTGTATGTGACGTGAGGCGTTGAAAGGGTTAATAAATACTGAGCGTTCTTTTAATTACTTCGTAATATAAGATAAAATCAAGATAGAAATGTTAACTAGGTGCAGTTAGGCCACACGGGCACTTTTACACGGCAAAAATCTACCACGTAATAGGAGGAGACGATTACTGAGAAGTTAAATGTGAAGATAAAATACAGTTATTTCTTAATACTATTTATTATTAATTTAATCTTTCTTATCTTTTGTCATAATAATATCGTCATTAATTATAATATTCAAGGACTACGAAGCAGAAGTGTCTTCTATGTGTATGAATTACATCGAACTTTATTGTCATTGTCCATTGAATGCAAAATATATTTAACGCAACGTCAAGTGGGCTATGAACCTAAATTAACGCAGAGTGTAACGAAACAGAGACTTCACGGCGAAACATAGTGAGTGTTGTATCGTCAATCTATCTATACTAATATTATACTTAAAGAGGATTGATTTGTATGTATGTGTGTATGTAACGAATAAACTCGAAAACTACTGAGCCGATTTCAAAAAATCTTTTACCATTTGAATGCTACATTAATCCAGATTAACGTAGGCTTTGTTCTACTTTTCTACGGAGTCGCGGGTAACAGCTAGTCTATTTTTTATCGACAGTGGAAAGTCAAAAACACTTAAACGCCATACTTAATATTGGCGCTTAGCCCCTCGTCTGTCAGAGGTAAAAAAAAAACAGATATTACAGTCCGAAAAAATAAGAAACAAAAAAGACAAAAGCTATCAAATTTTTGTGCACAGTTCTGGGACAAGACAAGTAACAAAGAGAGAAGTTAAGAGGAGTGTGAAGCAAAAAAAAACCATACAAAGTGCGATCACGTTTTTCTCTCCTTAAACGTTGTCCGATTTTTACGATTTCTGAATATATTGTGGAAAGAACATGTTAAAAAAAGTGGAGGCGTACAGACCTAGTTTTCCACAATATCTACAACATATTCCAAAATGGTGGAAATCTGATTAGATTTCGGGGGTGAGAAACGTTATCGCCCGGAGCTAAATTTGCAGATATGCAGAATTGTTAATTATTACAGCATAAAAGGTAGCAAATTTTATCCAAATCCATTCAGCTATTGCAGCGTAAGTAACAAACTAACACAAACTTTCGCATTTCTAATATTAGTGGGATACCTTTCGTGGATAATTATATAACTTTTTTTTTATTTATTAAATTAAATAATGGGTTCCAAAACATTTGCGTATAAATGTGCCACTAGTAGAAACCCCGGGGGTTTATTTAATAGTTGGCGAGATCGCGCTGCTCGAGCTGATTTTACATTTTTATTTAAATAAATGATTACATTGTGGGTACTACAACTATTACTAAATAAAATCATTAATAAATCACTTAAAGTCTATACGAGCTTCACACTCGAGGTAGTGTTTCTTTAGCACCGATTTACAATTACCTTTGTTGTTTATTGTGTTTAGTATATCATGCAATGTCCTTAGGTAGGTTGTTCAACAATTGATCATTTAAATAGGTACCTCCGTTGCGTGGTTTAGGAGGAGTGGAGATACAAGCAGACAGACAGACACGGAGAGCGACTTGGTTTTATACTACGTAGATATAGAGAAGAGATGTTCTCCCTGCGCTCTCTGGTTAGCGTCTTACTCTATCCTTCGTAATTGACCGTTTCTCAAGACGTCGTCAGTTCATATTGAAACACGCTACCGGCTGATTGTTTCTATCTATATTGTTAACACGACATATATCATTTAAACGATACTGTTATTTAAACAAAACGTTAAAGTAGTGTTTTTGGGTTTAATTTAATACACATTCACGTACCTACCTACGTCTTTTTTTTTTTTACTCTAAGCGTGCGTTAATTTTTAAATCAGTTATTTGCAAACACAGGATTGACGGGGCCAAAGTGTACCAGTGCTAGTGATTCATTAAATATCGACTAAATTTATCGACAACACTATTTTACATTTCTTATCTTCTATATCTGAATTATCAGCTTTCCATGATAATGAACTATATTTTTTCTTTCGAGACATTTTTAATCGACTTAAAAAAAAAAGATTATTTCGTCAGAATGCTAAAGAATGTTTTTGTACTGGATGAATTATTATTCAATGTAATTTCAATCTAGTCCAGAAACCATGTGAGATATTGGTTGTTTATAGTTGCGATATTTATAATAAAAAAAAAAAACATATTAAAAGCTTAAAAATCTTTTGTTGGATAACCCATTATATTCGGTAAATGAGTATATGGAACTTGAATTGTAAATTAGTTTGACTTTTAATTAATATTATTTTATTTTATTTTATTCTATTTTATTCAATTTTATAATGTACTTTGTTTTTTGTATTGACTTTTACTATTTTTACTATTATAATTTAATTCTATTTCTGACGATCTCAATGTAACTGCATATAATTTGACATGTAATGTAATTTATACTGTGTTATATTGAGTAATAAAAAAAAAAAAAAGAGGTTTGCACATATTCAAACATGGCCATCAGCTATGATAATGATGATTAAAAAAATATTTTTAGCGATGTCGATAAACTTAGTCGATATTTAATGAATCACTAGCACTGGTACATTTTTGTACCCGTCAATCCGGTGTTTGGTTATTTGTGAAGTGCATTTTTAATTGTATTGGTGCATTCGGTTGTTATATTATAGTGCTGTGTTATAGAGTGAGGTGTGTCATGTTTAAGTCTTCGTATTATAATGGAAATATGCATTATGTTAAGGTAAGCTATAATATTCAGGTATGCGAAACACTAAACAAAAATTGGGTTTAATTGTGCCAGGTTATGTGGTTCATTCACAATGTTTTTACTAAATATCTCGCTCTCGGACTCGCGAACGAAGGGTTATCATCTATACAACCACGGTGTCTGTATTAAGATAAAAATAAAATAAATAAATAAATCACAGGACATTGTCACACAAATTGAAATAGCCCCAAACTAAGCTTTAGGCTTGTACTATGGGTACTAGACAATGATAAACTTACTTATATATGAAAATATATACTTAAATACATAGAAAACATCCAAGACTCAGAAACAAATACTCGTGCTCATCACACAAATATCTGCCCTTACCGGGATTTGAACCCAGGACCCCTAGCTTCGAAGGCAGGGTCACTCCCAACTAGGCTAGCGTGTCGTCAATCGAGCAAAAAAACGGCAAAAAAATCACGTTTGTTCTATATTAGCTCCCCTTAAATATATATTTTAACAATTTATTCTTAAAGTGAATATACAACTAAATATTCTGTGAATGTTTCAAGTGTCTATCTGTTGCCCTTATTAATAACGAGCAAAAAATTTCAAAAAAATCCTCCTTCATTTTCCTTTTTGTTTGACCCCATACCTATTTATTTGTGTTTTTATGTGTGTGTGTTAGTTTGTTACTATTTCACGCTGCAACTGCTGTACGGTTTTGGGTGTAGCTGATACCCTGATTTAACAAATAGACTACTTTTGCATCTCAGAAAATATAAAGTTCCCGAGGGAATAACGATAATCGAAATCTACGGGGACAAAGTCGCGGGCAGAATTATATATTATGTAACATAACCAATACTAAAAAATACATTGTGTAAATACATATTATATTATTGCTTGTGAAGCCAATGGTTAATGGTTTATCATGTCCTGATACAAAAAGAAATATGCACTAGTATATGTTTTCTTAAATTAGACTGCCATATATTTGTTTAATTAGCAAGTTGTTGGCGTTTCATTGGGTAAAGTAAATATTACACTGGGTAACCTCAAGTTTCCGTATAACATAAAAAGTTCCGCGTATTGCGGTTGCGGGGTTCATACCCAAGTTGTTTATTACTTGGTTATTCCTTTTCTCGTTTATTTGTTGGGAACTTTTTACTTTTGATTTGATTCGATAAAGTGGATCACTTGAATTGGTACAATTTCAAACACCGTTTCAGAGTTAATTTTAACGTCGTCACTATTTACTATCAGGTGTTTAGTTGTTCGTTACATAGTTTTTGAATAAAACTGTTTCTTACTCTTTTTGCCAAATAAAACTGAAAGGAAAAAACTTTGCTTATAACATATCCAAGGATCAAGAATATCTCTACATTATTTTGATATTTTTTGCGAATCATTGCAAAGTATCAAAATTATGTTGGTATATTCTTGACCCTTAGACATTTTTGACGTGTGCAGTCAGAAACAGTGTATATAGATCTGTTTCTGTAGAATATCGTGATAAAATGGTTTCCCCAGTCAAAAAATAAATAAAATCAAAAATATCAGGGCATAATCTCACCAAATTGACCTAGTCAAACGATACAAATACTTATTTATAGAAATGAAAACTCAAATACATACAAACATCCAAGATTCAGAAACAAATACTCACTCTCATCACACAAATATTTGCCCGTACCAGGAATAGAACAGTCCCTCAACGAATCTTCCAAAAACCCTCTAACCGCAGGAAACCACAATAAGAGCAAATAGTAAATTGCTCAGAACACTAAGAGTTACATTACAATCGGTTTAGCCTAATTGAAGCCATTGTCGGGCGATCGCGTGAGGCAATTGACCCGAGGTGCCAGCGCATGTGTTTATATCATACATACAAACATTACAGATCTTGAATTGTAGGTCACACTATAATTCTTGAGTATTTTTTACTACGAAAACTTAGTCATAATTAATATGTGGCTTGGCCATTTCGCTACCGTCGCATGGGCGTAAGGTGAAACATTTAATCACTGTTCATTCATTACTAACATACATACATAATAACATCACGCCTTCATTCCCAGAGTGGGATAGGCAGGGCTACTGATAAACCGACACTCTAAAAAGATTTGTTGATAATTCTGATTCTGTAACCACATTTTGCACAATCAGGCCAAGAAGTTTACTAGTGTATTAGTGACAGGTTGCAAGCCCATCGCCTAACAATACTACAAGCCTTTATTCCCTTAGTCACCTCTTACGACATCCACGGGAAGACATGGAGTGGCACTATTCTAACCCGGCAACCACACGGGGTTAATTAATTACTTTTTTGTTATACAATATTTTGTAGTAAAGAAACGGCCATGCCACATGTTTTGTCTAGAGTACGTTTGTGTAGTTAGGGCGTGTAGAGTTAGAAGCTTGGTTCTACATGAGAACTGATAACTTTTTGAAAATGCGAGCGATATCTCGTCTTGGCAAAATTTTACATGAAAATTTTTGGTGGTATCTGGTGGACGAGGTGAAATTTGTTACAGAGCTATTTTAAAGCCTGTTATCGAATTGACTTCTTATAGATATAATATTTCGATATTCCGGAAAAAATGAAATTTTCCAAAGAAACCGCGATAAACAACTACGCGGAAGGAGTCGCGTGCAACAGCTAGTTATGTATTATATGGGATAAGTAGGTATAAACTTTAAAATGTATAATGGTTCATAATAAATGATGGCCTTAATATAATATAATGGTTTTATTTCTGTAACCGTAAACGTTTCAGGATGGTAATAAAACAAACCTAACCTATCCTAATGGGTTCTATATAAAGTCCTGAAAACTTTACGGTTAAAGCGTTATTATAATGATCTTTATGTATGTTTTTTTTTTGATCTTTTTACATCTGCCTGCGACTTTCGTTCGAGTAGAATTAATTATTCGGCCATCCCATGTTACGGGGATTTCGATTATCGTTATTGCCTCGGGAACTTTTAAAATTTCCGAGATAAAAGAAGCCTATGTTAATTTTATCCAAATCCGTCCAGATGTTGCAGCGTATACGAGTAACAGTCTAAGGCCAATATTAGACTACATTTATTTCTCATATCAATATGATTTCATATCTGTCAAATTCTAGGATCGCAAGTATATGATGCTATTCTTCATTTTTACATATTACATCTGTCATATAAATATCATATTTAATCAAGATAGAATCCGATATAGCCGCGTTTTCCGTTGCTATGAATGCAATTTAAAAAAAACTGTTAAGAAAAAACCAAAGACCAAAAGGCGTATTTGGGTTAGATCATGGATAGCGGTCAGAGGGGCATCCATAACACTGTACTCGAAGAACTTAGATTGGAAGATATAAAGTCGTACAAAATGTACCTCCGAATGGATGAAGCTGTATTCAACTACATATTGTCAAAGGTGGAACCCTTAATTTCCAAGCAAGATACACATTGAAGACGCCATTTTTGAGGATAGTCAAAATATGATCATAATTGTACGCTTGCTGTCAAACAGGATCCCATCTCTATGATCATAGACAATATGAATCATATGTTGTTATTACACCGTCACAGGTTCTCCACATACTTTCAACTCCTATATCTATGATCATATTTATATGATAGTCTAATATGGGCCTAACACACACACACACGCCCACACACAACTTTAATGTTAGTGAAAAGATATGATCCCTATGTTTAACATTTAATTTGTCTTGCTTTTGTTGTGTTAAGAAAATGTACGGAAGGATGTGAGAAAATTCCGCAATTTAGAAAACCGTCGTTTATATTTTTTTAACTCGCAACAAATAAGAGTTTGTTATACGGAGGACACGGTGGCCTAGTTGGGAGTGACGCTTCCTCCGAAGCCAGCGGTCCTGGATTCAAATCCCGGTAAGGGCAGATATTTGTGTGATGAGCGCGAATATTTGTTCCTGAGTCTTGGATGTTTTCTATGTATTAAAGTAGGTATGTATTTCTCTATATAAGTATGTTTACCGTTGTCTAGTACCCATAGTACAAGCCTAGGGCTTAGTTTGGGACTAGATCAATTTGTCCCCCTGATATTAAGTTTTAAAAAACGTACGTATCTATAAATAATTGTATGTGTGTATGTACGAATATGGTATGTACAAATGCGAACTAATCCATTTGGATCTCTTCCAGTTAATCTTTGAGCGATTGCGAAATGTTTGAAAACAGGAAACGATTGCCAAAATTCAAATTCAAATTTCAAATGACCATTAATCTAATAAATAATAAAAAGTAACCGGCTTAAACGCAGCAGATGCTCAAATTTTAATGTTTTATTTAGTCTTCAGTTTAAAAAAACACCTAAAGCAAGTGTTAAGACGTATACACATTGCAGGTACCGCAAGTAATTTGTCTTGAGCAAAGCGGTGCAGGTGTGTCGGCGGCTTTAACAAATGTTCCGGTATCACGCCGAGCGTACAGACAGTACAAAAGTATTACTTTTATTTAATATAGATACATTAGTATAGGTGAAAAACTTAAAGGACCTGGGCCTCTATTCAGGTGCGTAAAAACGATATCGTGTTTGACACGTTTAAGAATCGTTTATGTCACAGTCGCCATTATTGTAAATGGCATAAGAGTTATCAAAACGTTGACAAATTTGACAATACGGAAACAGGTCAAAAACGATATCGTTATTACCTTGTAGAATTCCAGCCTAGGGCCTCTATTCAGGTGCGTTAAAACGATATCGTGTTTGACACGTTTAAAAGTCGTTTGTCACAGTCGCCATTATTGTAAATGACATAAGAGTTATCAAAACGTCGACAATACGGAAACAGGTCAAAAACGATATCGTTATAACGCAGTTGAATAGAGGCCCTGTTAACCTGCCAACAATATCGTATTTGACGTGTTTCCGTATTGTCAACGTTTTGATAACTCTTATGTCATTTACAATAATGGCGACCGAGCCGTAAACGATTCTAAAACACGACAAACGCGATATCGTTATAACGCAGTAGAATAGAGGCCCTGATCCTTTACTTAAGTTATCATCTACACCCCGTGTGGTTGCCGGGTTAGAAATGTTAGAATAGTGCTACTCCACGTCTTCCCGTGGATATAGTTAGAAACGACTAAGGGAATAAGGGCTTGTAGTACTGTTAGGCGATGGGCTTGCAACCTGTCACTAATACACTGAAAATGTGGTTACAGAATTATAAACATGTCTCTTTAGAGTTGTTGGTATTACTGTAGCTCTGCCTACCCCACTCTGGGAATGAAGGCGTGATGTTGTATATGTATTAATTTTTTCAAAGCCTGCAATTTGCCTGCAATATTTTGCAGCTTCTGATTGGTATTGACCAGTATTGTTATTCTATATTGTCAATTCCCCTATTGTTTTTCCTCTTTTAAGATCACAGAGATAATTTAACTGAGACGATACAATATGATTGCGACAGGAAGAGCTTATAAAGAAGCTTCTTAAAGATATTACTTTCATTTAATAAACATGCATTTGAGACCGTATTTGCCGAGTTAGGATAGTGCCACTCCATGTATTGCCGTGGATGTCGCAAGAGGCGACTAAGGGAAAGAGGGCTTGTAGTACTGTTAGGCGATGGGCTTGCAACCTGTCACTAATACACTGGTAAACATCTTAGCCTGTCTGTGCAAAATGTGGTTGGGCATTTTCATTATAAAGTGTACCCTAGTTAAGGAAAGTTTAAAAACGTTAACTTTGGTCAGTTTTGTGACGAAATTAGTCATACATTTATATGGCTAATTTAGTCACAAAACTGACAAAAGTAAACGTTTCATAATTTTCCTTAAATAGGGTACACTTTATTTTGAAAATGCCCGGTTACAGAATTACCAACAACTCTTTTTGTAGTTGTTGGTATTTCTGTAGCTCTGCCTACCCCACTCTGAGAATAAAGGTGTGATAGTATATGTATATGTTATGTATACATTTGTGTCTTTTAAGCCCATAAAAGGATTAGGTTGCCTGTAATCGTTTTTGCAGTTCCTGACTGGTGGTGTTGTCATTCTACATTCTACATTGTAAATTCCCCTATTGTTTTCCCTCCTTTAAAAGATCACAGTGAGAGAAATTAACTAAGACGATACGATTAATTATGACTGCGAAAAAAAGGCTCCTGGATAAATTTCTAGAAATTTCTCTGTAGGTAGGCTGTTATTAGCGTGTGAGTAAAAGTTTTTTATTTCATTGGCGTTGTAATGTTTAAAGCTGTTGCTTATCTGTGGTGTTCAGTATGATGTGTTTGTTAAAACTTACGACCTATCTTTATTCTAGCCCGTTACTAACTATCTCAAAACAAAACACTTCAAAACTTGAATGTTTTTTGTTTCCTTTAAGTTTACAGCTACAAAAATGAGTGTTTTCATTACCCTTGAGTGTACATTAACGGTCATTAAATTGCAATTAGATGTTTTACAGTTTTTCAAAAAGTTTTTTACTGACTGTACTTAACATTGCACCATATCGTTTTCTGCCTGCGGTTTTCTATTCTTACATGGTTGGTTGATATAGACGAGGAGCTCTCAATTTGTAATGAATAAATAAATAAATATCAGGAACCCCCCATGTGGTTGCCGGGTTAGAATAGTGCCACTCAATATTTTCCGTGGATGTCGTAAGAGGCGACTAAGGGAATAAGGGCTTGTAGTACCTACTGTTAGGCGATGGGCTTGCAACCTGTCACTAATACACTAGTAAACTTCTTGACCTGATTGTAGTTATAGAATTATAATAAACCAGTCTTTTGGAGGTTGCTGGTATTTCTGTAGCTCTGCCTACCCCATTCTGGGAATGAAGGCGTGATGTTATGTATGTATGTTTATATCAGGAAAAATCGTTTACAAATCGACCTAGCCCTAAACTAAACTCTAGGGCTTGTACGAGTTCTATGGGTAATGGAAAACACTACTTGGTACTAACATACTTATACAGGGTGTTAGGTAATTAGTGGATAATCTGAGACTTGCTGATAGGGGGCAATTAGGACGTTCCGAAAAAGCTAAATTACTCTTCGTAAAAGTGGCGCTGTTTTCGAGATATATTGACTTTTTTGTTTTTATAATTTATGAGATGACATTTGTAACCTGAACAAAAAGTAAAAATAATTCGATAACAATAAATAAAATAAATTAAATATCACGGGAAAATGTCACACAAATTGACCTAGTCCCAAACTAAGCTCTAGGCTTGTACTATGGGTGCTAGACAACGATAAACATACTTAGATAGAGAAATAAATACTTAAATACTTATAAAACATCCAAGACTCAGGAACAAATACTCGTGCTCATCACACAAATATCTGCCCTTACCGGGATTTGGCTTCTGAGGCAGGGTCACTCCCAACTAGGCCAACGTGTCTTCAAACACAACAACAACAACAGTGTCGTCAACATAACAGTGGCACTATTAGTGAGACTAATTTAGCTTTTTCGGAACGTTCTAAGTAAGTGCCCCCTATCAGAAGGTCACGGTTTATCCACTAATTACCTAATACCCTGTATATTTACACTAAAATAAAAGAAGTCACCCAAGACTGAAAAAAATCGCTCATTACTCAAATATTTAGCCTACGTAGTATGTATGAACGTAACAAAAATAGAAATAAAAAATTATATCACCTGCCATTTATTTGTGTCCTTAGCTATGTCCAAGGTTTTCTGGAAGAGATCGCTATAAGACTGGAAGATATTGTGAAAATTCTGTGTAATGTTTTTGTTGGGTGGACAATAAAGTGTTTTGTATTGTATTGTATACCGTTGTAAACCTATTATGAAAATGTAATGTTCCGTGTTTGTTTTTATTGCTGTTCAATAGTGTATAAAATGGAAAACAAGGATTTATTCATATGAAGTTATCGCTGAAAGGGATCTCTTGAAGATTGCCTCTTGATATTTATTTCATTTTTGATTTCACAACACATTTTGAGTGCGTCAGCTCTATTGTTACCATTTGAACAGTAAAAACTAATTATTTTCCACCAAACCGTGATGGGTCCTGTGACCCTCGCGTCTTGAAAGGGTTCCGAGAGGACTTCATCAATCAGACCCGACACCGTGAATAGACGGAAGGGCCAAAGGGACTTTAAAAAAAAAAAACAGGGCAACAATTACGATTGGATGGCAAAACGGGAAAATGTCGGATGGGAAGTTTTTTGGGGAATTTAATTGCTTAGTTACATAAGTATGTTTTGCGGTTTTCAGAAAGTATATTAAATAATTTGACACTTTATAAGCGCTATTATATTATGAATAGGAAAAACATCTAAGATCAATTTATTCTATACATCTACAGTGTGTGACATCCATACGAATATATATTTTGACATTAGTTAATATGCATCCTAATTAACTTAAAAAACATGTGTATTGTTAATATAATGTGTGTTTTTTTTCACACTAACTAATTCACCACGCAATGTATCGGTAACAATGCTAACAACAGCTGACACTAAAATTTGATTGCTTTGTACCTAGCTCGTTTGACTCTGCATTACATTGCTGCTCGAGAAAATTTAAAAATATATAACTCTTCATTAGAAAAGGTAATTGTTTTATTTTTTCTATAAAACCATTTACTGCATCTAAAGCTATCGTTACTTACAATTTATATTCGTATAGATGCCACACACTGAATAAAAAAAAAAAAAAACAATTTTAAAAGACTACATCAATGATACTGAAACTGTTGTGGTCTGAAATGTTGTCTGTCTGTCTGGTTGTGCACTTTTAAACTGGACAGATTTACATGGAATTTAATATAAATATACATTAAGACCCTGATCATGTTTTAAGCTTCTTTTTATGACGCATTACTACTTATAAGGGAGTAAAATTTTGCATCGAAAATAGGTACCGGATTGTACTAGTACTAGGTTATTGAAACTTTGTGAAAATACTCTTAGAAAGTACTAAAATTACAAGTGTTTCAGGATTTTTTCAGTCAAGACCACAATCCTTTAAAATGACCTACCGCCAAACAGCAGTGTTCGCATTGTTGTGTTCCGGTTTGGGGATAAGACCCGGTGAAATAACTAGCATAGAGGCATTCCATCTTAGTCCTCAGGGTTGGCAACGCATTTGCAGTCTTAGGATTGCAGTCTTGTGAATGCGAATGTCTATGGGTCACAGTTTCCACTTACCATCAGGTGGCCTGTGTGCTCGTTTGCCTTCTCAATGCCATAAAAAAAAAAACGAATTTTATAATTATACGTATTTGTTCAAAACGCTTTCAGAGATCATTCAATAGCCGTATATGATCAAAAATCTCTCCGTTTGCATATACATTACTTAGTTTCATTTGACCCTCAATAGAATTTTTCATTTTTATAAGTTGGTACGGAACCCTCGGTGCGCCAGTTTGACTCGCACACCGGCTTTTTTCATTTATTTACTCCTTAATATTCAATTAAACCCATTACAAAGTTATACCCGACTTGTTGTTCCTTAGCAAGTTCATTAATTATACTTCTCGTAATTAGTTTTGATTTTAATTTAACTTTGCTACACGAAGTGAAAGAACAAAAAGCTAATATTAGTAGTGAAATAAACTGAACTTAATAAACAATAATTCAAAAGATTGTAAACAGTTTTAATAATTTACTTCCTGTCTATTGACACCTTTTACCAAAACAGAAAAAACCTAAAAACAGCTGTAAAATTCCTCCAAAGAGGTAACAATTTCGTTAAACACGAGATTTTTCATCTTTTATCATATCCATCAAGCACCGGTCAACTGGTGATACAGGGTGCGCCGGTCAACTCGCGATACAGGGTGATGTTTTAATCTGTCCCGTTAATTACCTCTGGGGGGATGTGATGAAGTGCCCTACACGTTAGATTAGCCATTGTCCGCTAATGATGGATGAAAGAGGGCGTCACGGTATTTCGGGGTCCAAACTATAAGCGCGAGCGGAAGCGAGAGCGGTTATTACCTATATAAGAACTTTTGAAAAAAGATAGAAGAAACACGTACTGAGACAGGTGTCTTTCCCAGCAGATTTTGGTCGAAAACTTTGCTAAAAATCTCTCCTCTTTTGCATATAACGCGTACTATACACACAATATAAACATTGGTAGTGTTAAGTGGTTGTAATCTGGATGGTTGATGAATTCTAAACAGTAACTTCGACACTTCAGACGCCCCATTATTTGCAGTCGCCATTCAAGAACAAATCGAGAGAAAGGGACTGTAGTGCAGTCACATACCTACCGAACTCCAATTTAACTTTGTAACTGACCGCTACTTTAGTTTTGAACATTAGACACTATATTAGTCTACCTTTAACCATTATTAATACCGAGCAAAAAACGGCAAGGAGTTGTATAGAGCCCAACTTAACCCTTAAGGATGCAAAATTAAAAAAAGTACTTAAATCTAGCCTCATTTGTTTCTAAGTGTTCCCATGACATACAAATTGCAAAATGTTCATTTTCACCAATGTGTAGTATACTATACAAACTCCAATTAAACTTTGTAACTGAGCGCTGCTTTAATTTTAAGCTGACAAAGCATGCCACGTGCTGACAACAACAAATCTTTGACAAATGCATCGTTTTGCAACCTATTCATTTACCAACTTATTTTTTTTTTTTTTTTTTATGTTATGGAGAAGGCACACGAGCACTCAGGCCACCTGATGGTAAGTGGAATCTGAGACCCATAGGCATTTGAAATCTCAAGACTATAATCCTAAGACCTCAAATGCTCTGCCAACCCTGAGGACTAAGATGGAATGCCTCTATGCTAGTAATTACACCGGTTGTCTTATCCCCACGTCGGAACACAACAATGCGAACACTGTTGCTTGGCGGGTGGTTAAAAGATAAGATGGTGGTAGCGATCCGGACGGACCCTGCACAGGGTCCTACCACCACTCAGCATGCCACGTGTTATTTAAGGTTCTCTGCCTTTTCAAAAACAAATCTTTGACAAATGCATCGTTTTGCAAACTCCAATTCATTTGCCAACTTTTTTTTCTGTAACTACAAATATTTCAGGATTTTTATAAAACTAACCTAACCTAGGTTCTACACGATGGCCCTGATATAAATCCAGAATGATTTACAGTTTCGGAAAAAAACGCAGGTTGTCAAATGATAGAAACATTGGTTATGAAATGAGAGGATCCAGTTATATAAGAATCCAGTAAATTAGCACATTCAATTCAGGTAGGATCAAGCTCCTAATTTTCTCTATAACTTTCATACTTCTTGACATATAAAAGTCTATTAACGCGCTGTCTCCTATCACTTTTATCTTCATAACGCGTCCCCACGCCGCGGATCCTCGGGTTCTGGTTAATTCCAGGGTTAATCTCGCCTCATTGTCTGCGAAGGATCTCCAATCGAGCCTGGGTTCACGTAATTGCATAACAGATAGGTGATACGCCTCTGCTGGTGTCATTTAGGATAGAAGGAGTCAAGTATTTAGGCAAACAACTTACATATTTAATGAGAAAATAGGTTACGCCCTGTATAATGACACAAAAGATGTGTGTACACAAATATAACAAACATACATTATATAAATATCATAATAGTGATGTAATTAGATCATACTAAAAAATGTACACACTTTCTTCTTTTTCTGCAGCCTTTTTTTTTAAAGCTCGCATTTAGGTATATGTATTTTCAAGCTCATTATAACCTTCTGCTAGACCTCGTTAGTCAATAAAGAGTAAATAAATAGACCGTTAAATCAATCTATGCTCTGCGTTAAATGCTAGATCTATTTTCAAATATTCCAAAGGTGCCCCATAACTTTGCTCGTAGCAATAGTCCTTAAAGATTTTAATGGCGGCCCAAAAAGGGAGTACAATGGAGCCGCCAAGACAAATGGTCGGAGACAATGCCACAATAGGATGCTTTTATTCGCGGCTAGTGACAGCACGTATTTAGACAACCGCCTGTATATGTATTTATTTAATTCTTTTGCGAATCGGTGTGAAAATAGACAAAAGTAAATTTTATACTAGGATTTCTAGTCAAGTCTTCACGATTTTTTTAATTATTGAGATCAAATCAAAACAAATTATTTATTAGTAATCGTTGTTAACAGAGTGTAATAAAATTCATTAATTATTTTGATAGTAAGATTCAGTATAGTTTTACCGAAGAGATGCTACCTTAGAGTTTACTATAGCTCGGGGGGGTTATTATGACATAACTATGCAGTTCTGTTTACGGAAAGACTGGTTTTCTAAATAATCTTACTACAGGGAGGCCGTATAGGTTTTTGCTACTGATAAAAGATAAAAAATGGTCTATTTTCAGTGTATGTGACATTAATTCTAGTTACATTGGGTATGAAAAAGCACATAGTTACAGTTGGCAGCAGAAGTAGGTACGCAACCGAAGGGCTCAAAATGATCTGCACTCGACTCTATTGTCAAGAGAATACGTCGTGTCTAGATCATTGTGAGCATGTTATTCTGCTTAGCTACATTTGATGCCGACTGTACATTATATGGATAAAAAATGTCTGATAAATATCCGTACGTACGCTTTATGCCGTAAGAATTTTGACAGCTTATTTAAAATTCTACAAAGTCATCTAGGCTTAACATACTTACATTAGAGATCCTTTAACGTGATATTTAAGTTTTTTTATAATGGCTTGATAACCTTCTTCCATGATCTAGTATAAGTCAAAAATGGCTGTGTGGTCAATTCTTTATTGCAATATTTCCATCCCGCTATTGAGAAATCGAAATCTTTGCTTAAAACAGAAGAAAAGGGCTGTTATTTTAGGGAAACCATAGTTACCCATATTTTTTTGGGTCATAATGTCATTGTAAGACATTTTAATGATAGAAATAAGTTTTACATTGCTGGGGCCGTAAACTTTTCTGAATTTCTTGAATGTCTAACGTGTAGACAAGGCTAGGTTAGGTTGAGTTAGATTTATAAAATCCTGTTTTTTTTAAATTACGTTATGACTTACGATTAATATAACCTAAAACACATTATGACTAAAAATAGTCGTGACAGACAATAATAGACCCTAATTTTATCATAATATCAACCAGTACTAATAATATTATCCATTTACCACCAGAATCACTTAGTCCGTACGCACACGGAATGAAGCGATTCGCTGTTGACATCCTGACAAGGGCAGAAAACGAATTTATCGAGAACGTGAAAAATGATGCAGTGGCAACCCTAGCCACGGCAAAAAGGTCATATCACTTCTGGAACCTGTTTTGCATTTGCTACCTTGACTATAACAGTTTAAAATTCACATTGTTAAAGCAGTTTTATGGCAGATAGGTTGTTTTTAAGTTAGAAAGGGTAACAGTCGTACTCTGTGGCAGTGTGTTGACAACTCTAGCGAAACGCATAGATTGATGGTCAGAAAAACAATACTGACCGTTATTGTAGCATTATTATGTACTTAGAAGCTAAAGTATTGTTCAATTGTTGACAATACTAAGCTTCCTGCCCCTATAGACAATTAATAGATGACAGGTGATTTAGTATACATTGGAAAGTTAACAAACTTTATACCTCATTGGAAATCATATAAGCTGTACGATGTACACTCAACCAATTTGTTTTATAGGCCACTATGGAACCATGTTATATTTAAGTTTGAATTAAATTCTTAGAATTCTCTCACGATTTTAATCTTTACGTCACTTGACAATTTGACATAGGTTCCATAGTGGCCTAAACATTGGTTGAGTTGCGGGTACACTTGCATTTGTTTTGTTTACGCGGCGGCATCCTTTGACCTAAGGCGGCACGTGCCAAGGCGGCGCGATATAAAGGCGACGACAATAATATCAATATCTAACCGAATGGACTATACATTTTAGTACATACCTTATATATACTCATTCCCGTGGATGTCATAAGGCTTGTAGTAGGTACTGTTAGGCGATGGGCTTGCAACCTGTCACTAATACACTGGTAAACATCTTAGCCTGGTTGTGCAAACTGTGGTTAGAGAATTATCAGCAAGTCTTTTTAGAGTATTGGTATTTCTGTAGGTGTGATGTTATGTATGTGTGTATGTATACTCATCCTAGTCTTTTGCTAAAATTACGATAAATCATTCACCAAAAAAATCGAACACCCGCCTACATCATGATGTTATCAACCTGATTGATTAACCGGTCTTAGCGAGGAAGCAAATCCGTGTGAGATAACATTAGTCTATCATTAGCCCCCTTGCAGTGGGGAGAGATGTTCACGATCGATACAGCAGAATTATCCTACGACGTTATGTCGTTACTTTAGGAAATCTTAATAAAAAGGTGCATAAAAAACTTACAACACAAAGTCTTATGACATAACTGCTCTTAGTAAACTTTAAATAACAGACCTCTTCACTGTAAAACCTATTCCAACGCGACATGCCGTTGATACAACCTGGCCAAAAACAAAAGAAATTCGGATTTTGAAAGTTGATTCAAGCTTCAGCGACACTCCACTGGACGGATGCTGTAGTGCGACGCTTGTGCCAAAGCGTTTGAA
This sequence comes from Acleris holmiana, assembly GCA_949316455.1. NCBI lineage: Eukaryota > Metazoa > Arthropoda > Insecta > Lepidoptera > Tortricidae > Acleris > Acleris holmiana. The sequence goes on from OX438766.1 coordinate 3,385,087, forward strand.
CGCCGCGTGAACGTTCTGTCAGTTCTTTTTTTAAGTGTCGTTCAAAATTTGCCAACGGTTTCGAGTCTTCGTTTTTGCTTTTTTTCTTTGGGCGGTAGTTTATTTAGATACGCTAAGTTACTCGTGGCTGTGTGTTGTTTTCGTTAACTTAACGTAAACTCGCGTTAACTACCGGTTGTTTCTGAATAGCTGCTATCATTTGGGTACCTGTCATTTTATAACCAATGATTCATTTAACAAACATATCATTTGACTACCGCGTTTTTTCTGAAACTGTAAATAATCTGAATTTATTTCAGGACCATCGTGTAGAACCCTATAGGTTAGGTTAGGTTAGTTTTATTAAAATCCTGAAACATTTGTAGATCAGAAAAAAAAGCGGGTTGGCAAATGAATAGGTTGCGAAACGATGCATTTTTTCAAAGATTTGTCGGTGAAAAGGCAGAGTACCTAATCATTTCGCATAAAATTCTCCTTCTTGTCATTTAAACTAATGCTGTCATGTCACTCACGCTATAAGTGTCTCAACACAATGCTGACCCTTATCGATGTTTCTAACGCGCTATCAATTTTTAAAGTTAAGTAAAATGTTGTGCTATACATTGTTAGTGCGGTAGTTAAATGTACGTAACTCAATGTGCTTACTAACCAAGTCTGGCCACAGACACAAAATATATTAAACAGATCATTAAAGGAAACCTTAAGTGTTTGTTATCTGTCATAATTGGATATCAAAATATCAATAGTCACGTAATTTTGTGAAGTCAAATTTATTTATTCACCTGCTCAACTCAACCAAAGTATAACTTAAAGCTTAATAAATGTGATGTGTGTGATTTAAAATAAAGCTTTTTATTTTTAATAGTTTCCTAAAAAGCAGTGTGTTTGAAATAACGAATTTATACATTTCAATACTATTTTTGCCCCTAAATTCAAAAAACAAAGGTGGCTGAACAGCTGTTGAAGAGACAGGAGCTGATCTGATGCCATGACTTGCAAACTGTCACTTAATGGGTCAATAAACATAAATAACGTGTCATTCGCTTGAAGCGAAGCACAAATCTTTATGGGTAATTTTCCAAAATATGAGAATAGGGGTGACAATAGAAATTCCGCGTAGTTGAGTCTATGATATAAAGAAACTGGATACGGTAATGACGTGACCAGGTTTTATTTCGATATGTTAGTTATCACGCAATAAGACACTAGAGTTCTCCCGCGGCTTTGGCCGCGTTAACCTGGTTTATTGAAGAAATTGGATAGGTTACTATTGTGTTTCCAGAAACTGAAGCTATTTTTACACAACATTTGGAGTAATAAACAAAGGCATAGTTGTGTTCCTTCATCGTTATTCAAAAAATGTTAACCTTTAAAACGTCTGTACTGTTTGATGCCAAAATAATTTTGAAAAATACTACTGCCAACATAAAAGGAATTCTATCTTAGACCTCAGGGATGGCATTTGGCAAACAACTCTTGAGATCGCTAATATCTTGTGTTTTATCCTTAATAATAAACGTGAAATAACCTCGGAGAAGTTAAGAGGCCGCACATGATGCCACGCCGAAATAGTTTCTGTTTACTTTAAAACGGCAACATTTATAAAAAATCTGGTTTACCAGGATTAAGATGTTATAAATACTAAACTATTGAATCTAAAATCATCGTTCTAGATCGTAGGGTTTCGAAGATTCAACTAAAAAATGCAAAATAGGTGTCATGTTTGAAAAATCCAACTATCGAGGATCTTGGTTCTAATTGCCTTTTCACTTTTAACAGTATCGAGGAAATATTACCCAGATTAACATATCCAAAGAAAAGACACACATCGAGATGCATATCGCAGAACACCACCGACCAATATGTGGCATCTGAAGTCGAATTAAAACGTCACAATGACACATAACGACAAAGCATAGCTTAGCTACTCTACGTTTATTAATAAAGGCATTTAGGTGTCAGATCCCTACTTCATTTTTTTAATCTTTTTCTAAAGTTTACGTTCTGACTTTAACAACTTTACATCTAACCTACTGACTCCCCAGGTTCTCTTGAGGACGTAACAAAAAATGTAAAAGGCACCCTTTAATTCGAAAATGTAGCTATAATAGGTTAAAAATAGTGATCCTGAGCCACCATTTGAAATCCCACATCTCTGTTATGTATGTATAAGTTCCGATGAGCGTAGCCGTTCATTCTGCGATCATTCCGCCAGATTTCACCCCCTTCGGAAACTGATATTGTTGTCTCCGGCGCCACGAGGCCGGGGTTCGTTAACGTTCAGTATTCACGTCTTTTCTAATCGTCTATCGTAAAGACTATCGCTAATATAGTAAGTAGAATTGGTTTACAATAGATGCGAATGTTGACAGTATTTTGAGCTCGAACAATTCCATTCAATTTGAGTTCTTAAGATCATAGTCTTGAGAATTCAAATGTCTATGGGTCTCAGATTCCACTTGACATCAGGTGGCCTGAGCGCTCGTGTGCGTCTAATCGCTTTTATATTTAATAACGGGTTCTAAACCTATCGATGTGTAAATTAAGGACAAAGAATAAAAAAATAAAATATTAATAGACATAAAATACAACACAAAATACTTTATATACACAAAAAAACAGCACGGAGAAATAGCACAATGTAGACATCATGATGCAGTTAACGCTGAGATTCATACAGATTACAGATATTATTTGGTAATTAATGACAAAAGAGAAACGTTTAATGTATAGTGATAGCAAAACCATAAAAGCTGTATTCATGAAAAACATAAAGGCCTTCGCCATTTGTCTAAAATATAACTCAATTTACTAATGTGTAATAATTAGTGCAAAATAGTGCAAAGAAAAGAAGCTGCAAAACGAAAAAAAATATAGCCCCGCCATTTGTCTCAAATGTCAAAAAAAACTCATTTTTACTAATGTTCAATAATGAATGTGAAATCAAAATCGCCTTTACGCGGAAGCCATAAAGAACAGTTTGGTTCAATTTAAATGAAGATTTATGCGTAGGGCGTCTTTATTTGAGAGATCTCATTTGAAAGTAAGTTTGATATATGATTTTTGCTAGACTAGGTTTAACCCGTGACCGTTAACCGTTAACCGTTATTTGTTCTCTTTGTCTTATCATAATATTTATTCTGAATAATAAATAAAGCCAATACTTGAGATTAGAATCGCTTGAGACTAACAAAAATTAGCGCTTTAAAGCTTAATGTTTACGGATTATTTAATCGAAAAATTCTTTATTTGAAAGACCTATCTACTACTATCTATCTATCCACACTATGGGCTAGACGAGAAAAAACACATCCCCACGTTACGTGTACGGGAGGTACCCTTTTTTTTTAACATTTTATTGTACCACTTTGTTGGCTTGATTAATATGTATATTCATGCCAAATTACAGCTTTCCAGTACTAAGTGTCTCTGCGCTAGACTGCGGACGGACAGAAATGGCGAAACTATAGTTTGACTACGGAACCCTACAAAACGGAATTAAAATAACCTTTCAAAAGCACTGCCCACTGTAATAATAGATTTGGTTAATCCTGCACCACTTCCTTCGTACCTTTACGTAGTCTCAAACAACGCGCATATATCAAACACAGAACAACAGAGGGCGCTGGGGTCGCACTTCCGGTAAATGACGCTGGATATACGACGTCACTTCCGGTGGGCTGTGCTGCGCCGGACAAGTTAAATGGCGCCATTTGTTTAAGAATGTTGGCTTTTAGCAATTTACCTTGGTTTTGATAAAACTGACATCTAAATTATAAGGTTGTGGTCTTTGAAAGGATATGGATACATATTTGGTTATGTACGGATGACGTTGACTCTCCTTCCTTGAGAGGGTTGTCATATGTAGTAAAAAGTCTTTAACCCTTCGACTAACTAAAATACGTCTTTTAGGTTAGTATAGGTGACCATCGTGGTCCGGAACTAAATGGAATTGGAATTATTAATAAAATTAGCAGGTTAATAAAATGCTTGTGCCTCTTCTTTAACTGGGTCATTTGAATTATACAGAAAGTAACTAAGCATATAACTAAAACATGTTTATTCCGCGTTTAATTAAAGGCTGATTTTTCATAGTCAAATCACCATCAGCCAAAAGATCTGTCTATTGCAAAGGACCTACACACAACATGGTTTGTGAAACTAATCTCTTTCCCGTGAGACCTGTTGTGCCCTATATGTCTTGAACTCCAAGAGGTCAAACGTTTAACTGTAAGGAAATGAGCAGAAAACAATAAATTGGCAAATAAATGCGGACCGAGACATTAAACCCCGGAATGGCCTTTCAAACTCCTAATTATGGGCAAGTCGTTAATTTTGAAATCAAGAAAATTCCTGTAAGTTAGTGCCGCGGGGAAGACTAAATAACAGTAGGTTTGTTTCAGTTTTGTTTGCCATTCAAGGTAGTTTTTAAGCTTGTAATAGTTTAAATCCAAAATTTATTACGAAATAGATTATATTATACACGGCAACCATTTTTTATTTGATGGCTTAATCCTTTACTCCAGCTTTGAAAACAAAAACTTTTATATTGTTGATTATGAATAAAGAAGTTCACTCCCTGTAACGCTTTATGTAAGACGCGTACAAAACAACATCGGCCTGTGTCGTATCTTATCAACGTAGTGCAGTTTGGATTCAAATTTGTCCCTAAAACAACCAAATGGTCAAAAATTTAAGGAACTAGCTACCCGTCAGCGGCTTCGCCCTGCTGCAAATTTTTGACTTCCCGGTAGATTTCACATTTTCTTCTTTCACATGAACCTTCTCCTGACGATAACGAACACAACAAAAAAAGAATTAATGAAATCGGTCCAGCTGTTCATGCGTGTACTGTAGAGTGCAGAAAACCAACGTGTATATCTTTATTTGCTGTTCCTATTTGTATGACAAGGACACCATAGTGATTGCTATTGAGAGGGTACCAAAATGCCCATCGCCCATCCAAACTCTAAAACAAACTTGTGTGTAAACATAACTTGCCAAGAACCTACTGTGAGTTTTAACAACTTAAAATCTCCGCCAAGGGAGAAACAATAAAAAAACAAAATGGCGTCTTTTAATGAGCTATTTTGGAAGTAAACGGGCTCTTTGGTACTCTTTGCTTTCTTTTCGGAGCTCCTTTAGTTGTTTTATGCCAGCGGCTAGTGTTAAAACGTTTCAATTACCGAGTTTTAAAAAATAAGGCCAGAAGTAGTGAAGACGAGACGAGACGAGACGTTTTAGTGGTGGTAGGACCCTGTGCAGGGTCCGTCCGGATCGCTACCACCATCTTATCCATTAACCATCCGCCAAGCAACAGTGTTCGCATTGTTGTGTTCCGGTGTGGGGATAAGACAACCGGTGAAATTACTAGCATAGAGGCATTCCATCTTAGTCCTCAGGGTTGGCAGCGCATTTGAGGTCTTAGGATTATAATCTTGAGAATTCAAATGTCTATGGGTCTCAGATTTCACTTACCATCAGGTGGCCTGAGTGCTCGTGTGCCTTCTGTTTAACATAAAAAAAAAAAAAAAAAAAAAAAAGACGAGAAGTAAAACGAATCAGAGACAATAGCGCATCTTTTTACTTTCAATCCCCCATCAAATTATAAACGATTTTTTCCTTCCAGGAGTTGCTGGAGAGGCGGATCAAACAGCTGGAATCACAGCTGGAGGAGGAGAAGTCCAAGACGCAGCGCGAGCGCATGGCTGTCACCAAGCTACAGAACAAACTGATCAAGGTATGTTCTTCTTTTTCTATTAATGGCGGTCCACGGCGGTATTCCACAGTGACTTCGCGAATGTCAAGTGAGTAGAGTAAATCAGTTAACATAATAAATCAAAAGTTAAAGCCGGACATATTTCAATCGGCCATCTTTACAAAATAATACCATGCAGAGGTGTCGGTTGGTTAAGCTAACTGGGATGCCTGTCCTAATATGTTATTTATACGGTCTGACAGGACAACTAAAACTCACCAGCTAGTAACTCGTCCGTGGATTTAAAAATGAAGTTTATTAAGAGAAAATATGGCAAATCACCTTCACAATAAAATGTATAAACTTTGGACCATGTTATATCAAAAATCGAAGTAAGTGAATGTTTAAAATTGCTAACACACATGATTATTCCGATTATTTCTCTGCTCTCATGTAGAGCCAAGCTTCTAACTCTACACGCCCTAACTACACAAACGTACTCTAGACAAAACATGTGGCATGGCCGTTTCTTTACTACAAGAACTATTGTATAGCAGAAAAGTAATTAATTAACCCCGTGTGGTTGCCGGGTTAGAATAGTGCCACTCCATGTCTTCCCAGTTGTAAGAGGCGACTAAGGGAATAAGGGCTTATAGTACTGTTAGGCGATGGGCTTGCAACCTTTCACTAATACACTGGTAAACTACTTCGTCTGATTGTGCAAATTTGGTTTCAGAATTACAAACAATTATTTTTAAGTGTTTGGTATTTATGTAGCTCTGCCTACCCCACTCTGGGAATTAAGGCGAGATGTTATGTATGTATGTATTCTAAAAATTTACGCTAGCGTCACCGGATTGAAATTCAACAATACTTCGTTTTTTTTCAAGATGAGAATATGTGCCCGCATTTTGTACCCGTCTTTGCCTTTAAAGAAGTCAAAATTAGAAATTAAAAACAATTGTCTCTGCTATAAGTAATTAATAACAAGAATTAGAATATTTGCACAAATATTTCTCAGTATTGGCTACGGTATTAACATGCGCTCTTCTTAAAAAAAAGAAGTATAATCAGTAATACATGGTCAAGAAAAGGATTAAAATAAACAAAAGTTGAAATGAATTCAAATAGAATCAGTGATGTTTTAGACTTTTGCTTCGATAAGGAAGCTATAAACAGTCAAATATTCACTAGACTATGTTGTTCTTAAGGAGTGCCTAGTCAATTGAGTCCAAAGTAACTATTACGTAACAAATTCTCTCAGTACGACGTAAATAATAATCCGGTGTCCATTAATACCAGACGCCATGCTGAGTGGCAACCATATTGGTGTTACGTAATAACTGATATTAATAAAACTTTTTTATTTTCTGTAGAAAAAAATCTTTTTTAACACCAAATAAACCAATTGGGAAATTTGTACGTAACTTCCAAACAGCTATTTTAGAAACACGCTTAATGTTAAAATACTCAAAGACTTCATCAAATTTAATAATTAGATTTATTTCAAAAACGTGTTTCAAACCCTTGTTCGGTATATGGCAGATTCTGTATTGGACAGATTCTGCTATTGGGCAGATTCTGTATTGGACAGGTTCGCGATTAGGCAGTTTCTGTATTGGACAGATTCGTGACTGGACAGATTCGTGACTGGACAGATTCTTTATTGGACTAATTCGTGACTGGGCAGGTTCTGTAATGGACAGATTCGCGATTAGGCAGCTTCTGTATTGGACAGATTCGTGACTGGACAAATTCTGTATTGGACAGATTCGTGACTGGACAGATTCTGTATTGGACAGATTCACGACTAGGCAGATTCACTACTCGACAGATTCTCTATTGGACAGAATCGCCGTTTGGCAGATTCGCCATTTGGCAGAAATAGTACAGTAAGGAACAATAGTCTTATGCACCTAATCATATATATCACCAAGCCTACTATATGAGCTTATAGCCTGATCGAGTTAGCCTAAAATGTACGGGAAAGGTTACATTAATACGCATAAAGCTGAAAATTAGTACGAATGTTCTGAACATCATTAAATAAAATTTCAAAAGTCCCCATCGATCGTTTGCGAAAAAAGTTCAGGTTCAAAGTTCTCTTCGAATATGGGTTTTTTGCATTTTCCATCCAAACGGTAAGTTTTATGATAAAAGTATGTAAAGAATTTATTGAAGATCATGCAATTATCTATGCAAATGGTCTTAAATTTTTTCTCCTATGAGCCACCGTTTCGGAGATATGACAATTCAAAACTTGTAAAAGTTGTGTTGTATTAAAGTTAAAGATAGTATTGTTACTTGTATTACAGCTCCAGTGATGTAAGTACGCGGTGTACTTATGCATTATTATGAAGAACACAACTTTTTCAACTTTCTGAATTATCATAATATCTCCGAAACGGTGACTCATAGGAGAAAAAAGTGTACAACAATTTTGATAGATAATTGCATGATCTACAATCGTATGCTTTATATACTTTTATGATGCCGGTTAGTCGGTGTCGAGAAATTATCTGCAATGTACTAACATAATTTCTGCTCATAAATTTTTCCATGTTTTAGAACTTCATTGTACTAAAATAACAATTTCATTTATCTGCACACTCTACCCCTGACATTGTCATATCATGCATTAGTTCAAAAATTACATATGAGCTAAATCCCTTTCTAAACGAGGTGTGATAATAGTTACAAGTGCTTAGCGTAAAAACTACTTAGATGCATAGATAGAAAACTCCTTGAAATCATCCTGTGTATCAGGCCACTTATGTTCTTTCATTGTCATTGCAATTGTCAATCAGGCAAATTTTATTAAGTGCTACAATTTATGGAAGTTGAAGTTTATAATTTTCATTAAAAGAGCTCGCCGGTCCTAGCGACGATGAGGTAAACTTAAAATTTCAGCGTTGAAGAATGTCTGAAACGATTATGCAAAATAAACTGCATATACAAAAAGTAGATCATATTTAAGTAATAATTGTTTATAATTTAAAAATTATTTTAAAGTACCTATGGTTGTGTTTTTATTTTTCTGTGGTGATGGATTAATTACTGACATTAAATATGGAAAGTTTACTTTAAGTTAGTTTTTTTAACTTACCTACATTTTATTATCATCCTTACTGTACTTCTGGCCAATCACAATTCTGTCGAATTCAGAATCTGTCCTATCCAAGATTATGCCGAGTAGCGAATCTGCCTAGTCGCGAATCAGCCCAATACAGAATCTGTCCAGTCACGAATCTGTCCAATACAGAATTTGTCCAGTCACGAATCTGTCCAATACAGAAGCTGCCTAATCGCGAATCTGTCCAATACAGAATCTGCCCAGTCACGAATTTGTCCAATAAAGAATCTGCCCAGTCACGAATTTGTCCAATACAGAAGCTGCCTAATCGCGAATCTGTCCAATACAGAATCTGCCCAATCGCAGAATCTGTCCAATACAGAATCTGCCATATACCGAACAAGGGGTTTCAAACTCCCATTTAAATCCTAATATTAATAAACCAATCAATTGCTAGGACATTCACTTTACTCCAACATGCTCTTTAACCCCTAAGCAATACAGTTCTGATTCCAACAAAGTATATAAATTACCCTGTCACCTATTTATTTGCTTGACATCATCATTGATAGACTGAAAGGGTTGGGATTGGAGGTTGATTGAATTTTTAGCTACCCTCCATCTTAAAGGGAGGGGCAAATAATCCTTGGTTAAATATTACCTCGGAGATTGAAACAATTACACTGAAGCCTTAACAATGGATTTCTTATACCTGCTTTGTTAAGGAGAAGTGGGTAACGATTTTTCATACTAAATCTCTGCACTTATTGTCAAAATAATGATTTTTTTTTAATGATGTAGGTATATTTTAAGGTTCTCTGCCTTTTTTCCGATAAATCTTTGACAAATGCGTCGTTTCGCAACTTATTCATTTGCCAACCCGCTTTTTTTAAATTTAAATATTTCGGGATTTTTATAAAACTAACCTAACCTACACGATAGTCCTGAAATATATCCAGAATTATTTACATATATGTTTGTGAAACTTTGGTTATGTAATAATATGGGATCATATTTTAAATATCTGTAAATCAAATAAACTTTTGGAAGTGGATCCTAACATTTATTGATATTTTGATCCCTGCAATTAACACTTTTGGATTCCCAGTTAAGGCAAATTGAATAATAAGAGCGAATATTTATTTATTTAAGCCTTGGATGATTTCAACATTTATATGTACATAAGTCGTTTATCACTATTCCCTCAGGCACCGTCAAATTTTCCGGATAAATAGTACTCTATGTCCTTCCTCGGGATTCAAACTATCTCCAAACCAAATTTCATCTAAATCGGTTCAGCTTTATAAGTGAAAGCTCAACAAACAGACAGACCGACAGAGTTACTTTCACATTTATAATATTAGTAGAGATTTATTCCTCTATGTACGTATGTTTATCGTTGCGTAGTACCTATAGTTTTATAGTTTGGGACTAGCTCAAGTGGTGTGAGATTGATATTTATATTTTTTTTCTTGAAAATCGGAGCCGAGAATTGACAGTGTAACGCGGCCTTAAGCCAGCGGTTGTCAATATTTGGCTTCTATTAATTAAGGGCTCCCCTACCGCCGAGGAATCTATCGCCGACTGAAACAAAAGTATATACGTCAGTACTTATATCACTCAATGACTTGGAAGCGTATTAAAAAAAATGGGTTGACTCTAACAAAAATTAGCGCTCTAAAGCTTAATATTTCAAAAACGTCGTCGTCGTCCATTCTGCCTTATCTCTAATATATAAAATTATCGGGTCACAGTGTTAGTTACCAAACTCCTCCGAAACGGCTCGACTGATTTTTATGGAATTTTATATGCATAGTCAGTAGATCTGAGAATCGGCTACTATCTATTTTTCATACCCCTAAAAGAAAGAAAAAGAAATTGCAGTGGGCGAAGCCGCTGGCGGGTCGCTAGTTATTTTATAAACTCAATACATGACACCATAATTCAATTAATTTATTAAGTATATAACATGCTTAAAACATACCACATCACAAATCCTAACCCTAGTCACCCTTGTCCGCTGTTCAATTTTATTTAATGTATAGGCCTTTGTGATATTTGAACCCTCCAGCAATTTTACTAAAAACCAATCGACGCCCAGACTGGCTGGTATTTCTGAACAGAATGTTTCGTTATTAATTTTCACGTAACGGTTATTTGGAACTGCATGGGTTTCGTTTTATGTTTAAACTTTATTGAGGGTGCAATCACAAAGTTGTCATTCTAGTAATGTAAGGTACACAATTAAAAACATAAGTACTGTTTAACAAAGACAAAGTTTTATTAAAGATAGTAGAAATCTCCTAATTTTAACTAAGTATGTGTATTTTATGCAATGATTAATTTTTTTATAACGATTTCCAAAAATATGCGCTAGAATTCAAGTTAAATTGTTTGGCAATTGTTGCGAAAACGGTCCCAACTCAGCATGTGTAGGCTGTGAAACCAACGCTGGTCTTCCGTTGGAACTTGGAATATTTATTTATTATTGTTTTTTTCCGTGCACAATTGGGATTAGATTGATTTTTATCACTATATTTACCTCTTCCGCGTAGAAATCGTCCTACGGGGACTATCAAGATGGGTTAGCCTCGTAAAACACACTTTCCCAAAATAAAGAAATTATATTTTCTCTAAAGGTGCACTTCTTTAAAAGGGTCATTTTCTCGGAAGATACACTTTCTCTAAAAGTGCACTTCCCAATATGTACACTTTGTCAATAGGTGCAGTTTCCCAGAACGTGCACTTTCGCAGAAGGTATTATTTTCCCAGAAAGTACACTTTAGGGGTAGGGGTGTCCCTGTTTTATATCACTAAAGGTTTCTATGAAATAGTGCAAATTCAAACAGACGGTCACACAGGCGGACGGACGGGCGGACAGAAAGACCGAAACTATAAACGTCCCGTTAACATATTTGGCTACTTTGGATACTTCTTACTATACCTATACATGAGAAAATGGGAAAGTGTACATTTCGGGAAAGCGTGCGTTTTGGTAAAGAGCACTATTTGAAAAAGTGCACTTTTCGGGAAAGCGTGCGCTTTGGAAAAGCGGACTGAATGAAAAAGTGCACGTTTCGGGAAAGCATGCGTTTTGAAAAAGTGTACATTTTGGGAGTGCACCTTTGCAGAAAGTGCACATTTCGGGAAAGTGTGTTTTACGAGCCTAACCTATCAAGATATCCGCGTAAGAAAATGTCCCACGCCTTAATCCGAACTTGGACAAAGTGTCACCTTCATCATTTGTTCCAGAGAGATCCAACATCCTCACAAACATTCACGTTTATAATAAATATTACTTAATTATAATACTAGCCAAATTTATTCTAAAGGAATGGCTGTTAACACTGTCTTTCTTAAGATACTTTAGACACTTCTGTAACTTGCTGAAATAACACGTACACCGAAATTCAAACACACGCACACACATACACACACCTACATTAAAACAAATACGTTCATGCACCTTCCAACAAATTAGTTACACACACATATAAAAGCAACATTTGTATAGGAATTCTGCGTGCCATACGTTTAATTTATTTACCTAAGTAAAACAGTCTTAATTGCATAATCGAACTGTAAACCGTGTCACCGGGTCCCAAGATACAGGCTCAGCCTAGTTTGGGTCCCACTGAAAACTCATAACTTGTAATTTTTAATGACAAATAAACTTAATTGATTTTTTGATTGATTGAGGTAACGACATAACCAAGGGCAATCACATATCTGTACACTACTCGCAGTCTTGACAGAATATATTTTATTAATACACTCGGCGTCAAAAATATGGCCCCTCTTCGAAAATCAGATTCAAGCTAATCTAGACCTTAGCGAAATTATGTTACATAATTAATATTAGTATCAATTAAAAGCACGTTTAATGTGTTTTAAATTAATAATGTTTAATTTAAACGAAACGTAATGGCTTGCGAATCAGAGCGTTTCGAAAAAAAAAGTGCACAAATACTCGTTTGAAGGGTCGCGAGTTGTGCCCTTTTCCAGGGGTATAAAATGCCTGTACAAGGTCAAATGTCAATCATTCACTATCCAGACGTCGAAGAGAACACATCTAAGGAACTCAAGCAAGAAAACAACCCTCGAACATGGAGACCACCGCTGCTGAATCAGCTCAAGTGGTTGCACTACTGCAAGCAGGAGTTCGGCAGTGTGATGTCGCTCGGCAACTCAATTTAAGCCGTCATGCTGTCCGCCGAGTATTTCAGCGGTTCCAGGAGACTAGGGGCTACATCAGAAGACGTGGGGCTGGTCGGCGACGCTGCACATCCGAAAGAGATGATCGCTTCATCGTGACATCATCTCTACGCAATCGCTTCGCAAGTGCTGTTGAGGTGCAACAACGCCTCAGAGAAGCTCGGACAAGATCAGTTAGCATCTCTACGGTTAGAAGAAGACTGCGGGAGAAGGATATCGTGGCTCACAGGGCTGCTACAGGCCCAATGTTGACCGCACAGCATCGCAGAGATCGCTTGCAATTTGCCCGCGACCACGTCGATTGGACGTTTGAGCAATGGAGGCAGGTTCTCTTTACCGATGAGACGAGAGTCTGTCTTTATTGCAACGACAGGCGGGCCAGAGTCTACAGAAGGTCGGGCGAACGATTTGCTCAAGCCTGTATTGAAGAGACAGTGGGCTACGGAGGTGGCTCTTGCATGTTCTGGGGGGGCATGTCTATAGACGGCAAAACCGACCTTGTCTGCGTCTCCAGGACTGGAGGCACTCGCGGCCAAGGGTCCCTGAATGCTCGCCGATACATTGCCGAGATCCTGGAAGAGCATGTGATGCCATATGCTGGTTACGTCGGCTCTGGGTTCACATTAATGCACGACAACGCTCGCTCCCACACTGCATTAATTGTTCGGGATTATCAGGAGGAGGTCGGGATTCCCGTTTTGCCGTGGCCAGCCAGGAGTCCTGACTTAAATCCAATTGAACACCTTTGGGACGAGCTGAAGCGACGGGTTCGGTCACGAGATGCCACCCCTACCACCCTGCAAGATCTTCAGGACGCAGTCATCGAAGAATGGGGCAACATTCCACAAGAGGACATCGTAAAGTTGGTGCGATCAATGAAAGACCGTTTAGAGGCAGTGATAAGGGCAAGGGGGGGTAACACTAGGTTTTAAGTTAATTTTAGGCACTTTTTGTAAAATTTTGTTATCCATTTATTGTTGTAAATTTAAACTTGAATAAACATTTTTCAACTGTTCGCAATGTCATTTCCTTTAATTTTTGACCCCAAGGAAAAATCCTTTTTTTTTTAAATTTTCCTAAAAAAACACTTTATTACCTTTCAAATGATACCTAACAATCATATTGTTGTCCTTGATCAAATAGGGTTTAAAGTCGGTTGTAATTATTTTCCGAGGAGGGGCGATATTTTTGACGCCGAGTGTACTTTCTTCTTGAAAATAAACAGTGAAACCTCATAAAACCCTTCAACGGCTAGGTATTTGGCACAATACATTCATCTTTGCCAGAGAGTCTGCCGGGAATATTCCGATTGCAGGCTCAAATTGATTGGGGATTTCCTTTGTTTTTTGTATTACGCCCCCAATGGAGTTCGTCTGCATATTCCGCCTGTTAGCAATATTGCTAATTGTTGGTTTTATTCGTTTCAACGCAACTTGATCGTTTATTGTGGTTTATTGATTGGTTAATAATGGTAATGTGAAATTTATGACCTTTATTATCATATCATATGTATTTATTTCTCAATAGTAATACATTATAAAATTATCTTAGTGCAAGACAAAAGAAAAATGCAAACATACTGAGATCGTCAAATTGAATTTCCTATAAATAACTAATAGTAGTTTATACACCGAGGGGATAAAGCACAGTTTTATGTCACGGGCGCGATATTGAATCCTGAACGTAACGAAGGACTCCAGATTTAACTCCCGAGCGCAGCGAGGGTGTTACGAGTTAATTCCCGAGCGAAGCGAGGGAATTAAGAAGAGTCCTGAGCGCAGTGAGGGGTTCAAGCGCGCCCAAGACGAAAACAGCTTTATCCCCGAGAAGTGTACTCTACTCTACTTTTCTCACCTTTTGCGAGACAATAAAAAAGCGAGTCTACTAAAAACAGCGTTTTATTATAGTAAATTAAAATTAAAAGTGAAAATTGATATTTGAGACATTAGTCCAGTTGTGGAAAGACAAAGTTATATTTTTATTTGGTACGTTTATCACCAATGTATTTTATTGCAGCGTCTTACAATACTCGCGGCTTTTGTTTAATTTCAAATGTGTTCCATTCAGCTTGCCGTGGCCAGCTCGATTTTAGAAAATGTTCGATTTTCAAATTAGGTTCGACGCGGCGGTGGCGGCGGCGCCGCGCCCGGTTTTCGAGTATTAGTTGATCTTTTATTACGAAATTAGACTTTAAGGCCATTGTAACAAGAACTATGAAAAGTGAAAATATTACAACCCAGCGAGTTATAATGAGATTCAGTACAACATTACACCCCGGCTAAAGCCAAGGGCTTTAATGAGTTGGTTTGCGTAAGGTTTGCATGATATGTAATTTGGCATTGTCGAGTAGGTGGTGTGAAAAATATATTATTCGCAAATAAAATATCACTACAAAGTCAACGTGGTTGATTTTTATCATGATGTCACTACTTATATTCTAGTATTCATTTCCAAGATTATTTTTTGACGCTGTACAGTGTCTTTCTAAGGAGTTAAAATAAATAAATAATAAATAATCACAGGACAATGTCACACAAATTGACCTAGTCCCAAACTAAGCTCTAGGCTTGTACTATGGGTACTTGACAACGATAAACTTACTTATATAGAGAAATATATACTTAAATACATAGAAAACATCCAAGACTCAGGAACAAATACTCGTGCTCATCACACAAATATCTGCCCTTACCGGGATTTGAACCCAGGACCCCTAGCTTCGAAGGCAGGGTCACTCCCAACCAGGCTAGCGTGTCGTCAAAGTAGCAGCGCGTAGTAGTAGTTTCTCTAGCTTTCTGCCGAACTACACTTATATTAGCCACAGCTTTGATCGTTTGCGGCAGTTTATTATATAATTTTAGCGCCATTTCTCTATGGCTTTTCTTAGCTATGTTTAGTTTATATTGAATAGTTGTGAGGTTATCGGGATATCTACTCGGGCGCTTACTGTCATCCATCACTAATCTTTTTAAATTCACTGGGATTATTCCTTACGTACATCAGTATTTCATATATATATAACTACTAAGGGTTTACTAAGGGTTTCTATGAAATAGTGCAAATTCAAACAGACGGACACACAGACGGACGGACGGACGGACAAAAAGACCGAAACTATAAACGTCCCGTTAAAATATTTGGCTACTTTGGATACTTCTTACTATATACATGAGAAATTTTATGTATATATATAAAATTTCTCGGTAGGTAGGTATGTTGTATTTTATAGCTAGCATAGTTCCTTGTTATTGTTCGAAATTGGTCTGCACCACCTACTGTGTAAATTGTTTTAACTTGCACCTTATCCCTTCTAAGGTTGTCTGGAAGAGATCGCTAATCAGCGATAAGACCGCCTGTTGTTTACCTGGGTCTTCTAAATTGTGCAAATTCTGTGTAATGTTTTTATTTGGTGGACAATAAAGTGTTTTGTATTGTATTTCTATAATATAAATGTTGAAACTGCGGTTAAGATCTGAAGGCTTTTAAAGCTGCAGCTTTCATTATACTTAGCTTTGACAAGAACTCGAATTGCACGCTTTTGCATTTTAGGAATACGATCAAAGTCGGTTGAATTTCCCCACAATACAGTGCCATAAGATAAGATTGAGTGAAAATAAGCATAGTATGCTTCTTTGGGACTCTCGTCGGAAATAAGTGGCTTTAGTTGTTTGAGGGCATAGACCCCTGTCACCAGTTTTCCACATACTGAGTCGACGTGTTTTTTCCACGAGAATTTTGTATCTAGATCAAATCCTAGCAGTCTTACATGCTCTACACTTTGCAGTAAGGTGCCATTCGGTAATGTAATTTTAAGCGTATCTATTGCATATAGGGCTGATTTTTATTACAAGCTATTCTTTAAGTAGCTTCATTCGCGTGTCAAACCATTAATGCATACCCATATGGAATGAAATAGAGTAATAGGTACGGGTGCGCCAAATTTCGTGTAAAATTGCAAATTAGATTTTTGGAACTCCGAAAATATTTCTCATACCATTATAGATGATAATGATCACTCTTCATAAAAAAAAATCTCATATCATTTTACTAACATTATAATTAATATTAAGTATACACTTGTTTATTTTCAGGATTTTATTAATATCTAACTGGTTAAGGTTTGTTTCAAAAACGTCCTAAAATCGGAACG
The DNA here is from genome assembly GCA_949316455.1 of Acleris holmiana. Classification (NCBI taxonomy): domain Eukaryota; kingdom Metazoa; phylum Arthropoda; class Insecta; order Lepidoptera; family Tortricidae; genus Acleris; species Acleris holmiana. Next base: position 3,402,223 of record OX438766.1, read on the forward strand.
ATTTCAGTCAAATCACTTTAGAAGTTGCGATGATAATGAATTAAAAATTATGAACAAAAAAAGTATGAGAAAATTTATATGAAGAGATTATGAATACGAATCGGTAGTATCTAAAAAAAAAATAGGAATAAGAATTTTATGTGAGCCAATATGAACCCACAGTAATATGTAAACTCGATGGTCATTAAATATTGTGGAGCTGATTTGATGATGGAGTTGGAAGGCAGCAACATGATATTCACTGTACTTAAAAGAAACAGACTGAGCTTGGGCTCGATGTCGTCTTATTATTAACCCCCGACGTAAAAAGAGGGGTGTTATAAGTTTGACGTGTAAGTGTGTGTGTGTGTCTCTGTCTGTGGCACTGTAGCTCCTAAATGGGTGAACCGATTTGAAAGCGGTTTTTTTTAATTGTAGCTGGTTTTGTAGCGGTGGTTCTTAGATATGTAAAATCAAAATCGCTTCAGCTGTTTTTGAGATATTGAGCTTTTTATTAATGGCTACCGCGGTATTGGGCAGTGTTTTCGCCAGCATCGCCATCATGTGAGTGAGAGTAAATCAGTAAATAGAATGCATCAAAAGTAAAAGCCGGGACATTTTTCAACCGGCTATCTTCCCTCCACTGTGAAAAAGCTCTTCTCACACTTTTTAAGGCAAGTAGAAAGGACACGAGCATAGGCCACCTGATATTAAATGGCATCTGGAATGAATAGAAATTTCAATTCTCAAGAATTAAGCTCAAGACTGCAATCTTAATACCTCAAATGCGTTGCTAACCCTGAGGACTAAGATGGTCTGCTTGCCGGTAGTTAATGGATAATGATGATGAACACCTCTGTCTATCTCCACAATCGAAAATTAGCTTTCAAATGTGTTTTCGACTCTATTTTATTAGTCAAGCATTATAAAACTTGTTGAAGGAAATTTTGAACCAACCTTCAGTTCGCGTCGTTAGTTGATGTCAGCAGATAACTACAATCAAATCTCGAATTAAAACCTTTTCAAACCACGACCACTCAATCAACCAACTAAAGTATTCCACTCCTCGCCGTCCGATGCTATCTTACTTCCAAGTTTCATTAGAGTTGGTGCAAGTTGAGCCCGCGGGTCCGTCTCGGCAAACAGTGGCCATTGCCGTCTCAGTTGTGTTTGAATTTCAGCTTTCGAATGGACAGTTCAGTTCTGAGATGTTTAAAGGAACGTCGTTGGAAAGTTTTAAACGATTGTTTTTTTGTTTGAAAGTGGAAAATAAAAGACATTTAGTATTCTGCTTTGGATCGGGTTTCCTTGTTTTAAAGCATTGTAAAACTAGTTTTTATGTTGGTAATAAAGAGTATTTTTAGTCTACAGATAGACATAAGAAGCTCAGTTGGAGTCGAATAAGTCATTATCAACTGAAAAGCCCAGCTAATGGTAGATTTGCAAAGAATTCTACATTCTGCCATCTCTCTTCTTCTCGACAAAATTATCGTTTTAATTTTCTGATTTTCTAAATATTACACTAAATAAGAAGAAGGGTTAGAATAATGCCACTCCATGTCCTCCCGTGGATGTCGTAAGAGGCGACTAAGGATTATAGGCTTGTAGTACTGTTAGGCGATGGGCTTTTTGAGCCTGATTGTGCAAAATGTGGTTACAGAATTACCAACAAGTATTTTTAAGAGTGCGTCGGAATTTCTGTAGCTCTGCCTACCCCAATCTGGAAATGAAGGCGTGGTGTTATGTTTATGTAGAAGAAGTTCTTACTGTCGACAAGAATTGCGAATTGGTAATAGCAGATAATATATAAATACTGATCATTATGACGATGTACTAAAATAATAATCAATGAGCATGATGTTAAAAAGAGACTAACCTAATAACAATTGGATTGAATTGGACTAGAAAGAGATGTATTCACTTTTGGACCTTATTGGAAACTAAATTATTCGAATCTAACCGTACACTTTGTATGTATAATCCCAGTCACAGACACGACCAAAGTTTACTTCTAAACAAACTTCTAAATGTCGAAGAAATCTCAAATGTCTGTTTAATCTTACAAGTCCCGGTCTGAATGCATTCATCCTGTATAGCGACTCATTAGACAATGAAACGAAGCATAAATCAGAAACTGTTGCTGTATCCAGGCTGTATAGTCGTGTGCGCTGACGATTAATGGGGAAAACTTTAAAATTTACCCCATTTGCTGGGAGACACGTAATGTTGAGTTCCAGAGATTAAATCCTACGTGGACTGTCTTTAACCTGGTAAAGGCTGTCCCAAAATTTACGTAAGAATAACTATAGTATTAGAATGGTAAATCTTGCGTAAATTTTAGGACACTCTTTATAATCAAAGTAAATACCAGCTTCGATTTAATTTAAATTGTAATGTGTTACTTTTTGTGTTACATTTTATTCTACAGGCGTGTTATTTTACTTCTAGAGCTAATTGATAGCAAACAACTTATGATTTCTAAATTAATTGAAGTGATATTTTAAAACGGAATTTAATCTCGTCACGCATGGTATCGTCGAGGCATTTTAAAACAACACAAAATCACGTGACCTACCCTTAATAAGGTACCTTCATTTATTCCTGTAATCTTTCTAACAGATTTTTATCCTTTAACATCCGTTTTTATAGACAAGAAAAGTAATTACTTGAGTTCCTAATAGTAATGTCAAAAGTCATACTAAAATTGTTTCGTAAATCATTACTTTTCGTGTCTATAAATACGGGTGTAAACCTTTACAGTTTTCAAAGTAAGTATTTATATTCAAACAGGGAAAGATAACTGGTTTCAGTAAGGCAAGGCTCGTACAAATTCTAACGCCACATCCGATCCGTAGTATGCCAGCTCTATTCTACTCAGTTAAAACGATATTTCTTTTGACGTTTAGCATTATTTTTTACTCAGCCGCCATTACTTCAAGTAAACAAGAGTTATATACTTATATATATATATATAACTTTATAACATATACTTGGTCAAGTATATGTTTCTCTATATACCTAAGTAAGTTTATCGTTGTCTACTACCCATAATACAAGCCTAGACCTTAGTTTGGGACTAGGTCAAATTTGTGTGACGTTGTCCTGTAATATTTATTTATTTTTTAAATAAAATACCCTGTGTGGTTGCCGGGTTAGAATAGTGGCACTCCATGTCTTCTCGTGGATGTCGTAAGAGGCGACTAAGGGAATAAGGGCTTGTAGATCTGTTAGGCGATGGGCTTGCAACCTGTCACTAATACACTAGTAAACTTCTTGTACAAAATGTGGTAACAGAATTTTTAACAAGTAATTTAGTTCTTTTTGTTTTTTTGTAGCTCTGCCTACCCCACTTTGGCAATGAAGGCGTGATGTTATGTATGTATGTATTTATTTAAATAAATAAATGCTCATCGTGTCAAACTAATCTACAATTATAAAACACTACACAATAGTAATCTATCTTCATTAATCCAATCACACAAGCTTTCGTTGAGTCTTTGAAACTACCCGCAATTCCAACAAGCAGCTAAGGAAGCTGGCTAATGAATCAATCTCGTAAGCAATTAACCGTTAAGGTGGACGGCACGCGCCTCAAAGGCAGCCGCGTGCGCAGAATGCTCGCGACCAATGCAATTAGCTGGTCCTTCGAGCCGGATGTTTCGGCGCGCGCGCATCTTTCAACGCTAAATCGTCATACAAGCTATACCATTGCCAGTTTAAATCAAATCTAATTCGGTTGGATTTAAAGCTGTACTTGCTTTAAACATTTTAAATTACTATTGAATAATGTTATGTTGTAAGTTGTAATGGCGGTTTTTAGGATTGGAACGTTCTGAGCGAGCTGTTTGAGTTGTTTGTGGCATGTCAATTATTTCTGGATGTGATCCAGGATGCCATTCCTCACCTAAATATTTGCGATTTATTTGCTCTGATTGCACCTGAACGTGGCACCTGCCTCCATTACTCATGACGTTTTTGAAGTCTACTTTGGATGATGGAATTTGAGACGTTTTGTTTTGTTTGAGTACAAATTAATATTATTACTTTAATTTAGAACTAAGTTGCCCTTGCTAGAAAAGTTCCTGAGTAACATCTATGCAAAATTTGAATACTTACTAAATAGGTTCGCTGTCCCATGAGGCACATGTGCCTCATACGAGGTTTTACTCATGTGCCTCATGGCCGGAGATAAAGATAATGCAGATTTCTTTATCTGTAAATATATACACATATGTATACCAAAGACACAAAGTATCATAAAATACTTGAAGGCAATGACGTGTCTTATATGAAACAATACTAAATTAGGTTGTATTATTACTATGGGGACGTGTCGAAAGAACGCTGCACATTGCTTCAGGACAGGGAACCTGTTAAGTAATTAGGGCAAAACTGGATTGACAGTGACATAGAACCTATTGGTGCTGACGTTATCTCATAAGTTTAACAAGCCCCCAATACTACTCGACTTTTTGAGATAATTTCAACATTTGGCATCTGCGCTTTATGTCTTAGGTAATCCTGTAAAATATGTATTAACTTTTTTCGGTAAATAAATATACAACGTGTTACAAAATAATCCGTAAAAAAGAAATCACGAAAGTAGTGTCAACCCTAGTATACTGTATACCTAAGATACTGAACTGACGTTATTTAATAAGGGATGACACTATCTTTGCAATTTCTTTTTTACGGATTATTTTGTAACACGTTGTATTTGTATTGAATTTTATTTTCGTACACGTTGTACACTTAGGATGCTCGATGGGTTACGTTCGTGAAGTTGACCGCCTCAAATCGTTTACCCGCAAAAGGCTCGTCTACATCGTTAGTTCATCGTTAGTTCACCTTAGTTCACTATAATAAATTCTAAGGACTCGACTCCATACATACATAAAGTCACGCCTTCATTCCCAGAATGGGGTAGGCAGAGCTACAGAATCACCAACAGCTCTAAAAAACTAGTTGATAATTCTGTAACCACATTTTGCACAATTTTGGACTCGACTCCATACATTTTAAAAACTAAATGGAGGGGGCCAGCTTCACGTTAATCATCCCAAGACACTTTTATTGTTTCCGACAATTGATGATATCGGTAGATATTCGTTAGCGATAGCTAACACAATTTATTTTTATTTTATTTAAGACGCTGGATACACCGATATTGTACCTAGAGTAGGTACTAACACACAGTACAGTACAGTAGGTAGCTTAGAAGTCCACCCTGTCCATTTCACAACCATGAAGTTTCTGAATATTGAAAATAATGATAATATTGAAAACAGTAAAACAATGCTATTATTACTATTTATTCACAAGCAACACACGAGTTTAGCATTGCTTTACTGTTGTCAACATTATAAATTCTTAGAAAGTTCATGGTTGTGCAATGTGTCAGAATTTATTTCTTATCTGTCTAAAGTGCCAGGCCGATAAGAAGTAAATCCTGACAGCTGTCATTCCAGTACAAATTATAACCAAGAATGGTAGAATAGTGTATGTATACTCCAACTATGCATAGCTGCCTTCTTTACTATTACGTCAAAACACGTTACTCATCAACCAATATAAGTAACCAATGACCACCCTACCTGTACCACCATACCGTTAATTAGTCCCAAACATCCCCAGAGCCCACTAAACCATAATCTTGACAAAGGACAGTAGCGCAATAATCGTAACACATCCAACTAATCAAACTTGGTAGATTCAATTACACGCGGCGCCATCCGATGACCCTTATTCCTGCGACAAGATCTTTACGTCCGTCTGTCCCTACTGGGCTTATCGGGCTGTGGGGAAACGCGGCGGTTATTTCTGGCATTTTGTTCCAGCTGGTTTTTAAACGCTCCTGGCAACCGCGTCTTGAACAGTATGTATAAGAAATCAGCGTTTCCTTTTATGATTAAAAGGGTTATGTATAGGTACATTAAATTAAACTCCTCTAAATAAGCCTAAATATCAACACTGGATTTTTATATTGTACTATTTATGAATTTATAGTTTCGAAAACCATAACGAGTATGGAAATTAAATAATGACTCTAATCACGTCGTGGGTCAGGGCTTTATATTCTGCCTATTTGACCTGTCATGTCAGTCAACATCCCTATTATTAAACCGAAAATACATCGATCGACTTCTTTATGACATTTGGGCATAACATAAAATTATGTACATACATAAATTATTATCAAGTACGCGTACATAAACTTATCATTAACATGTAAAATAGCGAATTTATCCCTCAAAAGCATCTACTCCAGTTGTCCAACTAGTAAAAAATTGTATTCACATCTTACCTCGGATTTTCTTATATTAAAATGACAAATTAACCTTCTTTATATGATTTTAATTTACCAAGCTTAACTGAATGAAGCTACTCGTATATCTAGCAACAGAAGTCACAGGCAAAAACTGCATGAAATTAATGCAAAACTGCTTCTTTAACCCGCTCGTTTCCTGCACAGTGCGTATCAAATGAGTCCTTGTCTTCCTTGATCTTAGTCACGGTCCCTCAGCCCACGTAATTGTTTCTTATTCAAATTAAACAATAGTAATAGACCCATTCACATGCTAGAGAAATGTTATGGGCAGTCAATAGTTATACGAAATAGATAGGTACGAGTATAAACAGTTTTAAGACGCTTAAATAGTGCCACTCCATGTCTTCCCGTGGATGTCGTAAGAGGCGAATAAGGGAATAAAGGCTTGTAGTTAATACTGTAAGGCTATGGTCTTGCAGCCTGTCACTAATACACTAGTAAACTTCTTGGCCTGATGGTGCAAAATGTGGTTATAATAAACAAGTCATTTTAGAGTTGTCGGTATTTCTGTAGCTCTGCCTACCCCACTGCGAACGAAGGCGTGGATTTCATGTATGGATGTAAATTAGAATGAAAGTGTGCTTCCAAAACTGATTACTTTCTACAACATATTGTTTGAAATAAAAATATAATAATAGCTTATATCGTCTGCATGATAACTCACCAACGGCCCAACCTTTAAACCAGCTTTCTTTCAAAGAAACTGCATTCGAATCTGTCCATCCTTTATGAGATAAGATGCTAAAGACAGACACACAGATGAACAGTTACTTACACAAATACATACATAGCTACACACTTTAAACTAGCATAAAACATGTTGATGATGCGATCTTTGATATGCGTTCAAGATATCTCCACACAAATTACGGGTATCATCAAATTCAGCTCCGGCGTTTAGCCGAGAATACGTTGTTAACCAGACTTACAATCTGACCTTGGCTACTAAACTACATTTGAATGTGTATAAAGTTAATTTTTAGGGTTCCGTAGTCAAATTACTTATAGTTTCGCCATGTCCGTCCGTCCGTCCGTCCGCAGCATAGTCCGCATTATGAAATCTTATAAGCTTATCTATGAGCTTTAAAGCGCTAATTTTTGTTAGACTCAAGTGTCCCCCCCACTACAGCCAAAACTACAAATACTAAAAATAAGAAAAAAAATCTCAAATACATACATACATACATAACATCACGCCTTCATTCCCAGAGTGGGGTAGGCAGAGCTACAGAAATACCAAAAACTGTAAAAAGACTTGTTGATAATTCTGTAACCACATTTTGCACAATCAGGCCGAGAAGTTTACTAGTGTATTATTGACAGGTTGCTAAATCTTAAATGAAAGAGCATAATTATAACGAATTTTAAAGGAAAACTATCACGACTAAGTAGACATCATTGTTTCTTGTGATACAGGCGATAAAAGTGGTTATACCTACTAAAATCATCTAAGACCAAATGACTTTAAATAGAAAATTAGTTATTACTTGTTGATTTTATGTTTGTAGTAAGTACTTAACGGCTTCGGAACCCTACACTGAGCATGGTCCGACATGCTCACGCCCGGTTTTTTTATATTCTTTGTATGATTTTGGTTTTCCTTTTGTACAATAAAGTATTTACATACATACATACTTAAATCAAACTTTTAAAATGTTGCCAAAAATTTACTCGGTGGTGATAAGCGACAGGCAGCAATGACTCGTGTCATGGTTCAATACACCTCTATGCATTTGTTCTCTCCGCTGACCGCCACCGCAGTCCACGTCGTAACAACCCATTGTCCTAAGTCATCGAGTTAAGCAGTTAAAACCGTCCGTCCACTATTTGTGGCAGATCAAAGGTTGTTTTCTTTGTCTTACGCAAGCAAACGCAGTCTCGCTCACACCTGTTGAGGTTCCCAGAAAATGAAGTAAAAATTAACGATCTCTATTTTGGAATACTTCGCTGTAGGTCAAAGTGATGTCACTGTCTATCGTATGTATGTAAACACTTTATTGTACAAAAGAAAAACCAAAACAATACAATGAATAATAGTAAAAAGATGTATAAAGGCGAACTTATCCCTTTAAGGGATCTCTTCCAGCTAACCCTTGAGACATTGAGAAAAGTGAGAGGTTGTGTATCGAGTAAATAGGTGTAGGTACTCATTTATTTAGAGCACCCAAAAAACAAAAACTAACCAAAAAGACTAATAAAGCGAAAAACACGGAAAAAAGAAAACTAATAAATTTAAATACCTACATAAATGGGATCTCCTTGAAATCTAGAAACTCATTTCATCGAAGTCGTGTTTTCGTGTCATTTCACCGAATTTCATTTCATCGAAAGCTACTTTCAGCCGAAACCTTATTGCTTTTAGGTAACCTTAAGCATAGGCTTGGTTAGGTTATACATGTGACCACCAAAAATACAACTACCTACTGCACGTGGAAATGCTTGTCGATGAAATGAAAATTCGTCGAAGTAAACAGATGAAATGAGTGTCGATATTTCAACGGTAAACCTACATAAATAGATGGAAATATATATAATTATATATCAATAAACATACTAGTAGTAGTGTAGTGACGTCTTTGTTTATTTTACGATCATTAAATGCCTGTTATTATTATATAATGTGTGAATCTTGTTGCCAAGTTATTTACTAGTTTCTTTTATTTAAGATGGCGCCCAGCGCTCAGTGGCGCCCTCATTACTCTAATTGTGTTTTCTAATAAACTAAAGTGTTGTCTTAAATTTGGAGGATGGTTTTTAGGGTTTCGCACTCATAGGGTAAAAACGGGACCCTATTACTAAGACTCCGCTGTCTGTCTGTATCTCACGAACCGTGATAGCTAGACAAATGAATTTTTCACAGATGATGTATTTCTATTACGCCTTAACAACAAATACTAACAAAATAATAAAATAAATATTAAAAGGGGGCTCCCATACAAGAAACGCGATGTTTTTGCTGTTTTTTGCCTTATATATTATTTAAAAAGGTTGTATGATAGTGTCTAATGTTGTGTAGATAATGGTACGGAACAATTCGTTTGCGAGTCCGACTCGTACTTGGCCGGTTTATTGATAGGTACCTAATAATTATTTAATACTCAAGTTTTTTTTCCAAATTAATGTTATTAAAGTAAGTTAAGCATTGTTTTACTGCTATCAACATTACGACTATCACAAACTTCATGGTTGTGCAATGTGCAAGATTATATCTTAAGCAATCAAATCGAAATCGGTACATCGAATGTCCGATACGTGAATTGAAATAAACAAATAAACAAAAATATTTAAGAAATTTCAACAATATCATAACAACATTGTCTGTTAGTGTTTGTAGTTTTTAACGCGTCTTAATTACTCGTATGTTGACAATTAGATGCCAATAATATTATGTCATGATTGTTTATTTATTAAACATTGTGATGCATGATCAGTCGGAAGTCGTGCAATGAAATAATCTCACGGATGACAAAAATTCAGACTTAAAATATATTGCACTTGAAGGATACAAGAAAGAAAAAAAAAACCCCGGGGGCAATGTCAAATAAATTATTAGTATAGAGGCATTCCATCTTAGTCCTCAGGGTTGGCAACGCATTTGAGGTCTTAGGACTATGGGTCTCAGATTCCACTTACCATCAGGTGGCCTGAGCGCTCGTGTGCCTTCTCTTTAACATAAAAAAAAGGACCTAGTCTCGAACTAAGCTCTAGGCTTGTAGAATGGGTACTAGATAACGATAAACTTACTAATATAGAGAAATACATAGAAAAGACTCCAGAATCCAAGACTCAGGAATAAATACTATTGTGCTCATCACAAAAATATCTGCCCTTACCAGGATTAGAATCAGAGACCACTAGCTTCGGAGGCAGGGTCATTAACAACTAGGCCAACGCGTCGTCAAATGTAGTCTAGTATCAGTTGAAATTTTACTCTACATAAGGCAGATATTACAATGAATAGTTAGTTACAGTTACAGATTGAAATCTGAATATAACATTTATGTTTTCACTCTTAAAAAACCTTCATGTAGAGGTTTTTCAAAAGTGAAAAAATTACGTATACATGGTTACTAACTATCAAATCTCTATAACAGAAAAAATACTAAGGTGATTATGACTATAGTTAAGCGTAAACTAATTTCTAAAGCATATTATAATATTAAAGACTATATTAATGATAACAATGCTTGGGACTGAATTGCTTGTAATAAAATGTTTAGTCCTTACGACAAAGGTTGCGAACGTCGAAAAAAAAAAGACATCCGACAGAGTTTCTTACAGGTTCTTCTCTGATCGGTCGCGATTTGAACCTGCAGTCAATTTAGGCTAAGTCGCTACTATGACGTTTCAAAAGAGTTTATTATTTGTAAACCTACTTGAATAAAGATTATTCTGATTCTGATTCTATACAGGGTGTTTTTTTGGTCAGCAACTTCCACAATAGCTTACTATATTCATGTTTCTGAGCTCAAAAAACAATATATTTTATTTTATTTTTGTAATCCATACCGTTATCTGTAGTTAAATGCCATTTCAGAATGATTTTTAACAACAATAATCTACAATTTTTTAACCTAAACCGTGTTTGTAATCTTTGACGGTTCTAAGCGCGTAACAAGTATGAAGGGAAAGGTGAATGATAACATTGTGCACGGTGATTACGTCATTAAAGTCTCGGTAAACACGGCGCATGGTAACCACAATTAAGTAAAATAATGGGAAAAATTTAAAATGCTATTTCTCTGACCTCCTTAGGTTTTTTAATTTTTCAATAAGATATTCGGATACAACATTAATTTTACTATTTCCCCTGTATTGGATATTGTTGACCAAAAAAACACCCTGTATATTATTATGTGTATTCTTTCCGTTGTATCCTTCATTTGTACCATTAAAAAGCTTACTTGAATGGTACAATTATATTTGGTGGTGGTAGAACTGTGGGTCTGCCCGGATCACTACCACGATATTATCCTTTATCCTGCCAAGCACCAATGTTAGCGTTGTTGTGTTTCGGTGTGGGGATAAGATAACCTGAAAAATGACCAGCATAGATGCATTCTAAACCCTTACAATGCTTTTCGTCGATAAAACTGCAATAACGCGTAACTAACAAATTCAATAAGTTGCGAAATGTGCCACTGACTTACTTGTTATGTAGTATTTTGCAAGTTATTCAATTTGTCAGTTACGTGGTATTGCAATTTCACCGACGATTTGCAGTCTTAGGATTGCAGTCTTGAGATGGCAGTCAAGAAACTGCAAAGCTCAGATCCTTCTTATATACCATCATGTGGCCTATGTAATTGTTAGCCTTAGCTATAGCATTAAAAGACTATATGCCCAGTTCTATCATAAATCATGATACTAACTGCAATTGCTACATGATGATTATTTAAATTATAAAGCATGTTTCCATGCTTTTCTACGGATCTAAATCACAATAACTGCACTTAAAATGCACTATTTCCAAGTGCAATTATCGCAAATGTATGCAAAGCCGCAGCACGAATACTAACTAAGAAACAACAATATGAAAAGAGCAACGGGAGGTGAACTTAAACATTTTCCTTTTTAAAGGCATTAGACATTAGACTCGCAGTAGAAGATATTTCTCCAGTAGGAACGAAATACCTTAAAGCAACTGTCCTGTAGGATATATAGGATATTTGAGTTTCTCTGTTTAGAGAAGAGTTTACATACAAACATACATATAATAATGTACATTAATAGCCGTTAGCTAATTATAAACTAAAATAATAAAGTGATACATTGTCAAATATACCCCTTTCGTAGCACAGTGCCAACTTCGCAAAGTGCCATATGGCGTTTCGCAAAATGTATTTTTTTACACGCATTACACCAGTTTCTTAGAATACCAAATCGCTTAGTGCCATTGAGCATAACACCAATTTCGCAAAGTGCCATAATGGCGTTTCTCGAAATTATTTTTTTTACATTTTAAACACCAGTTTCTAACAATACCAAAAATGCTTAGTGCCAATAAGCATAATGCCAAGTTCGCAAAGTGCCATTTGGTGTTTTGCGAAATATTTTTTTGCGAGGTATCATAACCTTACAACCGTACATACTCGTACCTATTGTATGTTTGAAAGAAAGACATATTTCAAGGAGTAAAATAATCCAAATGCAAAATCCAAAATACATACATACATAAAATCACGCCTTCATTCCCAGATTGGGGTAGGCAGAGCTGCAGAAATACCAACAAATCTAAAAAGACGCTGATAAATCTGTAACCACATTTTGCACAATCAGGCTAAGATATTTACTAGTGTATTAGTGACAGGTGGCAAGCCCATCGCCTAATAGTACTACAAGCCCTTATTCCCTTAGCCGCCTCTTACGACATCCACGGGAAGACATGGAGTGGCACTATTCTAACCCGGCAACCACACGGGGGCCAAAAAATCCAAAATAATTTGTCCTAAACCAAAAAAGTTATAAACGTTCCAATAACCTAAATGCAAAACTTTCTGTGTAAGTTGGAGTCTCCTTCACGCTGAAGACTGGGCGGATTTGGCTACCATTTGAATTGAGGATATCAAATTATACTTACCCTGAATAAACACATAGGCAAAAAAAAACACTGGTACCTTATTTTTTTCCCTGTCACTTCACTGGTCAATGCGGACAAAGTCGAGCCAGAAGCTGACTACATTATTATCTCTTGTTGAAATGAACAGAAATGGAGAGGATACAATTCAATACAGTACAACACACTTAATTCTACATTTATCAAACAAGAACATTACGTAGAAAACGCACAATAAAAAAAACAGGTAAACGGCAGGCGGTCCAGACACAGAAGGGACAATTATGGTGGTAGATAATGACATTATATAACTATAGCTGTTTTCCGTTACGTTACTATTCCCTCAAGAACCGTCCAAATTTTCGTGTTAAAAAGTGCACTATATCGTTCCCCTGGACACAAACTATCTTCATACCAAGTTTTATCTAAATTAGTTCAGTAGTTCATCTGTGAAAGCGTAACAAACAGACAGACTCACAGAGTTACTTTCACATTTGGATTATTGGTACGGATTATTTTTTTGTCTCAATTAGGTTAATTATAATGACATTGTTAATCAAGGGAAGTAAGAAGAGGATAACTAACGAGAGTATTAGAAAAAAATAGATGTTTAAAGAAAACAATCATAAAATGAATGGCACTCGACTCGCTAAAAGAGATTGTCAACATGTTAACTGAACTTTTTTTAATGTCTTTCACGGACAATGCTAAGAAATGCCATTAGTTTTCAAACTTGACAGGCCATACAGCCAGATTGTACCGATTTTCAATATAAAATTTAATAAAAATAATTGCAAATGTCTCTTAAATAATAGTAAAATATAAATATAATGCAGTTAAATGTACTGTATAAGCCAAGTTATGAAAATAGGAAATAAACCTTGGCTGATTTTACACCTCCTTAGTGTGAAATGATGTACTAGTGGGTTCTACATTTTAAAACTAAATCCATACCTCCCTTGGGAGGTAAATAGGCTATAACTGTCTTATTCCGAGCATGTGTGATGAAAATATATTTTTCAGCGTAGATAAGAAGACATGCGCTTTGGTGAGCTGTCAGAATTCGAGTCAAAATGTCTTTGGCAAAGACCCGAGGTTCAACTCAGCCCACTATTTACTGTGCCAACGGACTGTGGAATCGTAAACAGCTTGTATTTGCGATCTCACGCCTCTGAATATGGAAGTGGGGCTTGCTGAATAAATTTATGAAGGAACGTCGCCACTTAATAGTGCACTATTTTTAATATAAAGACGCCGGTGTTATGAACTCACACTGTATTCTTTTCAAGTTTATGCAACTGATACATAATGATAGGCCTTAAAATACGAGTGTGGTTTTATGAAACGAGTGTGAGCGAGTTTCATAATAGCATCACACGAGTGTTTTAAGGCCTAATTATGTACAGTTGCAAACACTACTGTATAAATAAATAAAACACAGGACAATGTCACACAAATTGACCTAGTCCCAAACTAAGCTCTAGGCTTGTACTATGGGTACTATACAACGATAAACTTACTATAGAGAAATATATACTTAAATACATAGAAAACATCCAAGACTCAGGAACAAATACTCGTACTCATCACACAAATATATCTGCCCTTACCGGGATTTGAACCCGGGACAGCCGGCTTCGGAGGCAGGGTCACTCCCAACTAGGCTAGCGTGTCGTCAAACATATCGTTATCTACACACATATCATAACACAAACAAAAAACAAACAACTTTTCACAATCCTACTTTCGTAAAAGCAAAAACCCAACAAACTAATGACAACAATAAAGGCGGCGGCAATGCGATCCTCGGTCAAGACGAATGTTTTTTTTTACATCAACGACTAACCAATCAAATGTCGTGTGGTTTGTATTAAAAAAACATACTGAATTGACGTTTAGTAGTAATAGTAAATTGGTTGTAATAACCCAACCCAACCCTGTGTGGTTGCCGGGTTAGAATAGTGCCACTCCATGTCTTCCCGTGGATGTCGTAAGAGGCGACTAAGGGAATAAAGGCTTGTAGTACTGTTAGGCGATGGGCTTGCAACCTGTCACTAATACACTGGTTAACAGCTTGTGCAAAATGTGGTTACAGAATCATCAAATTAAGTCTTTTTGGAGTTGTTGGTATTTCTGTAGCTTTACCTACACTCTGGGAATGAAGGCGTGATGTTATGTGTGTGTGAGGTTGTAATAATGCTGGTAATTTCCTAAGGTTTCTGAACGCATTTTGGAGCACTAATGATATGTGCGTAGATAAATGTATTAACAGTGTTTTGTAAATGGTTACCTTTATACAGGGTGTTTTGTATTTAGCGGTCCACATTGCAACCTGTATGTACAATCGGATGTTGTTAAAGTCTTGACGGTTTTTGAGACAGTCAACAATCGCAATTTATTATTTTTGGGTTTCTGGTGGTTTTAGATTATTTACAATCGAACAAACTGACTGATATATTAATGCACAACTCAAACATAAAGCAAGAAACATTAAAGTAAAGAATTAGTAGCTTTCTTTCTTGACGTTAAGACTCTTCGAAATTCAAACTGAAAACAATGATATAATTATCGCTTATTATACGACCAACCGATGAGTAAAATGTCATCGTACGATATGAGGTCACGATTTATGACAACCAGAAGTGATACTTCCATATATATAACAGCGTAGTCCACACATACGCCATGACGTATGTCCATCTATATTGCTTTAATCGCGATGAAAAATGGCCGCCATTATTTTCAGGAAATGCTCTCTGACACACAATTTATCTGCCGCTTGTAATACAGGGGGCTGAATGCAATATCTACGGCGAGAAACGTAATCGTTAGAAAATTAGAGAAATCTACCTGCATTTTTATGATACAATACATACAGGGTGCAAGTAGTTGTCAACCGAAAATTAAAATTTTAGACCATTCTACCTCACACCCTGTAGAGTTCTAGTTCATACTAAGCTTTCGTTGAAAATCAACTGCTTTAATACAATTTCGCCATTGTTTTAATTATAATCCTTTGTACGTTCCTATTCTGTGAATATTCTATTTGAATTTCTGTTTTAATACAATAAAGTTTTTACATACATACATAAATACATATAAAAACAATCTGACTCGCGGATAGGATTCTATAGTCCATACTTACCAACATACAAATCAACAATTTTCGTATATTACTATTTTTTGTGTTTTAGGTACAAAATAAAGTTCCTTAGTCACGCAAATCGGATTTGCATCTGTTTATGTTTCAGTTTTATTGATAAACGCGGTGAACACCGCTTTAGCTACAACATGGTTGTATACATTGTACACCATGTATACTTAAATGTTATAATAAGATAATAATAACTCAATTCAAACAGCCACTTAACTAAGCTTTACCCACGTAAGAGCTTTGTCAATCTGGCATTATTGCACATGCAGGTGGGAAAGTCTAAATTGCGCAAAGCGCACTTAAGGTGCACTCGCCCGCAATGCTCATTTGCATTGAACTCGAGATTTCAGGGATTAATGTTAAGCGATTTATGTTTATTACAGCTTTATTAAGTTTTCTTGTGTCCAAGAAAGAAAATGTGAATTTATTTAAAGGCATTTTGACAAAAGGATTATACAGCGTGTGCAAGTTCGTCTGATTTTTGTTCGTATTCACAAGTTATGCTATTAGTTCGGTAATAGGTACGGCATTAATTTTACATGGAAAATTATGTTTTTCTTTGTCACATAATCATAGTGAATTTACAATAAGATCCTCAAAATGACGATAAGAATAAAACAATCATAATTTAAAAATAAAATTACTTATAGCTTAATTTGCTACAGTCACAAAATTTCATTAAAATAGTAAAAACAAAATACAACAAATGCGGAGATACTGATAGATCTTATCCCACAAGAAAATATCAACGTTTGCACTGTTGTGGTGTGAGCTAGCATAGAGAATTACATTACCCACAAGGTTGGCAACGCATTTGACGCATTTGATTTTGATTTGTCTTGAGATGAAACAACCGTAGCAAGATATATAAGGGGAGTGTATACGCCCTTTTGAGTTAATGTGTTCTTTCTTCTGTTGTAAGTCATCATAGTGTAACTGTGCCCAGTATTTGGCAAACACATACTGTTTACTCAACTGTATTTTTTTACTCAACCTGTATCTTGCTATGGACTTTTCATAGCTCTTAGAGTCCGCTTACTTTTAGGGGGTCTTTGTCACCCGTGTGTAAACATAATTCCTATATTACATCATACACAACATCACGCCTTCATTTCCAGAGTAGGGTAGGCAGAGCTACAGAAATAATCGTACCAAAAACTCTAAAAAGACTTGTTTATAATTCCGTAACCACATTTTGCACCATTCGGCCAAGAAGTTTACTAGTGACATGTTGCAAGCCCATCGCCTAACAGTACAAGCCCTTATTCCCTTAGTCGCCTCTTACGACATCCACGGGAAGACATGGTGTGGCACCTTTCTAACCCGGCAACCACACAGGATAATTCTAATATTCTTATTGTAATTTCAAGATAGGCTACACATGTAATACTTAATTATACATACCGTGTATTAAGCAACCTTTTTTTTTTTATTACATTTTCTTTTACCTCGTTGGTAAGTATTAACCCATTTCTTGTTATATTTTACCAACTTATAATTAAATTAATACATTACTGTCCACTTATTATAAAATAAAATCAGTTAACCAAGAACTCCCTTACTCCAAACATCTCCCTTAAAACAAATAATTCAATTGAAACTTAATATCTTTTAATTAATAACCATCCTTTCAGTGCTTTGCCTCTACAAGTAATTTTACTCATTTAAATAACTTCTAAACACTTTTAAGTCTTATTATGGAATATATTTATTTTAATTTATTTTGTTACAACCCTAATACAAAGCAATAAGGGTGGTTATTGCTCGTTAAAATGAATGTATGAAGGGGTTTCAGGAATTATTAGAGAGCCCCGTCATTTGAAATCAAAACGTAAGAAACTTTGGAAAGGCCTTAGAGTGTATGAAATTATAACTGAAAACTGAAACCGGGCATCTGAAATTATATTTTATATTTTTTTTTTCAAATCAGCTTATATAGTGTTTACACCCACTGTTGCCTAATAAATCCTCTTCCTTATCACTGTTCAGTTAACAGCTCATAAAATATAGGAAAAAATATCCATTAAACTACTAGCTTCTGCCTGCGATTTCGTCCGCATACATTTCGATTATTCGCTCGGGAACTTTAAAACTTTCCCGGATGAAAAAAAGCCTATGTGTTAATCCAGGGTATAAGCTATCTTCATTCCAAATTTCATCTAAATACGTTGCAGCGTGAAAGAGTTACAAACTAACACAAGCACACAAACTTTTGCATTTATAATATTAGTAGGGTACGACAATAATCACGCTACGAGTATACGCGCTTTTTACATGACACAAACCTATGTTTACAAAATTAAAAAAACCTCGTTAAGTGAATCCTTAACAAAGAGTATTAATATGAACCCGTTCGATTAATCTAATATATAATATTCTCGTGTCAGGGTGTACGTTATTGAACTCCTCTGAAACGGCTCGACCGAATCTTATGAAATTTTGTGTGCATATCGGGTAGGTCTGAGAATCGGCCAACATCTATTTTTCATAGCCCTAATTGACATGAAAGAAACAAAAAAAAAATGCTGCGGGCGAAGCCGCTGGCTGGTCGCTAGCTTCATTATACAAACCAATTAATTCCGTTGAGAGATCTATTCGGTAGAGTCTTGAAAATTTTGCAATATGATTACTAAATTTCCAATTATTTTCTAACATGTGCATTGCGCCTATTACATAAGTCGTGTTTTTTTTTTCAAATGCATGTCAGATACCTCATTCTACTACAGAAATGCATCTTGAAATACCAAAGTATTCGCTAAGCATAATTAGAAGGTAAACGGGCGTGACCGGAAGGGTTCCGTAGTCCGAGGGTTCCGTAGCTTTATGAACACGGAACCCCTGATTCTATTCATGATTTTATTTAATTAGACATTTTGAGTCGTCGCAAAACTTTAAGGCCCTTAAAAGGTTTAGAAAGTATTCAAGATGATTTTGTGAGATGTTTGATGGGGTTATAAAGAGATTGATGTAAATTTTAAAAGACTAATGGGTGAATCAACTTTTAAGGTACTCCCCAATTTTCGACATGTCTCACTATGTCACCTTAATTTGGTAGAATGCAATATTTTTTTTTGATGTGGTCAATATATTGAATAAATCAGACAATTAAACTTACTTTCTAGCTGACAATTTTAAAAATTCTTTTATGATTTACACAAATATATCAGGTAACGCAGGGGACGACGTTGTCCCCGGGTTTTGTATGAAAAACGTGCATTTTCCACTGCGTTACCATGTTTTTACAAAATTATACAATTGGTTTATGATTATGAATAGTGAAATCCGAAAATCTGATTATCTAATTTTAACATGTGTAAACCATTATCAATCTCACATATTCTAGTAAGTTTTTATTAGCGTGTAGAAAAGGAGGACTTTAAAAGTTGATTCACCCTAATATTTGATGCTTCTTCTTTTTCTTTGCTCGGTTCATCGCGGCTTAGAACTTCTTTCATTCATGTCAGATTTAACTAATCAATTTCAATGACTTTTATTATTTAAACCATAGTTAAGATAGCCTCCAGTTTTCTGTTTATTGGTAGTAGTTAAAGAATCTAATAGTTAGAGAACAATATTCCCGATTTTAAAAAAACATTTCGTGATTTATTGTGTTTTTGTGTTAACTTCCATTGCAGACTTATAAAGTATATTCCTTACTGAATTATGCATCTTTTCGCGACTTTATAGTTGCTTCTAATGTAACATAGGAAAGAAATAATGTTATAAAATAATACCGATAGCTCTGATACTAGGTATATTACTGGGGTTAAATTACGTACAAATAACTTTTGTATTTTCGTTGCAATATTACCACGTCGAATGCCCTTTTAGTAAATCTCTCTAAACTTGATTAACTTACGCGCCCTGCTAACAGTAGCAAAATACCGCCATTTCCCCTATAATTAATTCCGGGCATCACAAAGCCCTGCATTTGTCCCTTACGTCATAATACAGAGTAATAAAGGCAGAATGACGTACGTCATTTGGTATAACGCTGGTCATTCCGTGTATTTTGGAAATTATGGTAGGCTTGTAGGCATTCTCTAGGAAAATTAAGACTCATATTTCGGTGAAGTGAGCTTAAAATAATTTACCGACTTTATTAATTTAATTTCATTACATTTTGTTCAGGAGTTTTTTGATAATTTTTGTGTTTCTTGTCAAAATGGCGAAAATGTGTGCCTTTCAAACGAAAAAATCCTACTAATATAAATGCGAAAGTTTGTGTGTTTTAGTGTATGACTCTTTCACGCTGCAATAGCTGGACGGATTTGGATGAAATTTGGAATGGAGATAGAGTATAAAAAATTAACCGTTGTCAAGGGAATAACGATAGTCAAAATCTACGTAGACGAAGTCACGGGCAGACGCTAGCTTTTATATAAAACCTTATTTTACGTTTCTTAAACAATATAGAGTTTTACATACATTTACTTCTCATACGCTAAAATCTATGTATGGATCACGTAACATACAAAACACGGCCACGACTGACAAGCGAGATTACGTCTTATTTAAATCTTCCTCCTCTTCACAGCAGAGTTCCCAAGTCACAGACTAAAACTTAACTCAGTCTCTTCAATAAATAAATTGGGTTCCCGT
Source organism: Acleris holmiana (assembly GCA_949316455.1). NCBI lineage: Eukaryota > Metazoa > Arthropoda > Insecta > Lepidoptera > Tortricidae > Acleris > Acleris holmiana. The sequence goes on from OX438766.1 coordinate 3,422,842, forward strand.
CACAGACTAAAACTTAACTTGTCAATAAATAAATTCCATTTCATTAAAAACTTCACCGTCACTAACGCACGGAACCGCGCGCATAGCCATCATGGCCGTGATTAAAACACAGGTGGATATTGCCGTGACTCCCCCTTAATTAGGGCGCGGCCCATCGGCTGGGGAGCCCTTGGCTTGAATAAAAGATAGAGTGTGCGGCCGACCTTATTTGACCCGGTTTTGAGAGGTGTCAAAATGACGTGTCGTTGACATTGTCGTACTTTGGCGCGTTAATTGTCAATTTTAACTGACTTCATTATTTATTGAGTATATTATACAAGAGGGAATCAAAGAGAATGTAATCACAAACTCTGCTCTTTCCACCCATAATGAGTCTCTGTCTTTAACGGACTTGACGGAGGGACAGTTGCTCAACTCAACGTCTTGGTTCAAGAGAATACGAAAAAGAAACGATATCATGCACATTGCGCTGAACAGAATGGAGGAACAGGGTAGGGAACGGTAAAAACGATGTCGTATTTGACGTGTTTCCGTATTGTCAACGTTTTCATAACTGAAATGCTCAACTCAACGCTCTTTTTAGGAAGAGAAAACCGAATAAAAGAAAGAAAACAATAATAAGAAATACCACACTAGAGAAATCCATTTAGTTCTGACTTTTGTTTCAAATTTAAAAGTTGACATGTCTAGTTATTGCTGCCGCTACATTATATTTTCTTGTTAGGTTGGTGACAAAGAAAAGACTTGACGGTACATATTTTTTTTATTTGAGAGTTTCCTGAGAGTGGAGGAAAGCGCGTAAACCCTCGGAAGTAGTTTTAGTGATAGAACCGGAGTTTCGGGCGACTAACGCCAATCTATCTGCATTACTCGTATGCAATAGAGACAGAAACTGCTGGACTAATAATTTGTTTTTTATTTCAGGTAAATTAACACCACTACATTATGTGACCGTAAGTCTTAAAATTTAAAAAGATAGGATGGGGAAATTTGCCTATGTGACCAGCTGACCAGTAAAGACAAGGGATATTTCAACAGATAGCCTATTTTAAGTTCCAAAAATTGTACGGTTGCGGGTAAATCTTTGTTTTAAAAAAGTTATCGCCGCATAAAACAGTAGGAGTTGAACTCACACACGTGCTTTTGTGACATTCTAGTTCGGCCATTAAAAATTCCCAGTCAGTCGTGTTTGACGACACGTTGGCCTAGTTGGAAGTGACCCTGCCTCTGAAACCAGCGGTCCTGGGTTCAAATCCCGGTAAGGGCAGATAGGTATTTGTGTGATGAGCGCAAATATTAGTTCCTGAGTCTTGAATGATTTTTATGTATTTAAATATATATTTCTCTATTAAGTAAGTTTATCGTTGTCTAGCACCCATATTACAAGCCTAGAGCTTAGATTGGGACTAGAGCCATTTGTGTGAAAATGTCCCCCGATATTAATAAGAATGCTTACACAAAGTTTTTTATTGATTGAATAGACGAGTGGATTACACAGTGAGTCGTGTACCTGCTCCGTGAAGTACTCGTAGTTGAACGCAGTGAGTCGCGTTGTTGAGTGAGAGTATTGTGAACACTGTAGACACCAGGCATTGTGGTATATCAGAAAACATACTTATTTAGAGAAATACATACTTAAATACATAGAAACTATCCAAGACTCAGAAACAAATATTCGCGCTCATCACACAAATATCTGCCCTTACCGGGATTTGTACCCAGGACCGTTGGCTTCAGAGGCAGGGTCGCTCGGCCAACGTGTCGTCGTTCCCAAGTAGTTTTCACGTAGAGCGAAAGAAAAATGTTACACTCGAAATGTTTATTCAGTAAACTGGACACATGAGGTCTCGTTCTCTCTCTTTTTCTGTAAATTCAGATTCCACTAACCATCAGGTGGCCTGAGTGCTCGTGTGCCACATCCTCCTCCAAACTTTGCCGTCATACCAAATTCGGCTATTGGCTCTATGATAGTTGAAGCATACTCAACTCTGCATCATTACACATAAGGTTTCTTTTGTAATACGATTCCTATGACAAATAGCTGCTTTCTTTTGTATGAAGGCAGAACTTTTGTCTGTAAATTCGGTTCACGGACGATAACTTTACGTGATAACGTCATAACCTCATAAGAAAACGTTGATAAGCTGAATGCTTACATCGTGCCTCTGTCGCTTGTTCCGCGCTCTCGCTTGCACGCTCGGCTCAGGCGGAACGTGACAATGAGTCATGCTTTTTAGTGCGTGCAGCGGGCGTTTATCGATTTATAAGACGTTATTACGTCAAAATAAATTGATATTCTTTCGTAAAGAACCAAGTAATTCCAGTGTTCAGTATGAAACCCTAGAAAACGATCATTCCTAACTTACTTGTCAGTTTGAAAAACACTTGAACATGTCGGCATGGAGCCCATACGCAGTAGTGTCGTTTTGTCATCCCAAGCATGTTTGACCGTTCCCACCCGTTTATGTTTCATTTACATGACGAAACCGTCCGCAAGTACATTTTAAATTCTATTACGAGGCCTTCCCACGTGTGGGCTACGGCTGGGGTTTTATTACCCATTTATTTTGGCGACCTGCATACTATTTAAATAATTACCTTTGAAGGGTGCCTAAAACTGCAACTTACATAATATCTTAATATGCAGGATTTGTTATGTTTTATTAGAAATGAATAAAACGGCACCGAGCAAGTCTAACAAAAAAAAGTTTTTTTAAACCCGACTGCATGGATTTGATTATGTCGTTTATCATACATACATAGATAACATCACGCCTTCATTCCTAGAGTGGGGTAAGCAGAGCTACAGAAATACCAACAAGCCGAGAGTTGTTGGTATTTCTGTAGCTCTGCCTCAATTATGTAACCACATTTGGTCGTTTATATAAAAATAATAATATGTAAATTACACTTGCGATGTTAAGACGAATGTAATGACACCTCGCTTCAAAATCGGTCTAGCTGTTTAGGCTACAGCAGGTCACAATGAAACGGATATACTTACATACATACGCGCGAAAAACATGACTCCCCTTCTGGTTCAGTCGGGTAAAAAAAAGCTTCATTTTATTTGGACACCCACCGACAAAGCAGCAGTGTTTGCATTTTATGTCCATGTATTTATGTATAATATTTATTGTACGAAAGAAAAACAAAACAGTTCAATTTATAAAAATACAAATGTGAACGTATTTATTCCTTTAAGGGATGTCTTCCAGTGAGCAACTATGCAAATTTATTAAAAACAAACAAATAACTTACTAATAAAATATAACCCACTCAAATAATTACATAAATTGATACAGAGATATACATTGTAATTACAACCTTGTCGAATGAACTATAAGGTGCCTTTTATGGTTGGTATTATGACTGAAGGCATATACCTGGTGACTCGGCAGGCCCAAGGAATAAATGTTCCTAAAATATCCTTAGGCTTAAACCATTAATTAACTATCAATCCTGTTTTGCATTCATCTACCACTTTTGAAATGCGTGAGGCGAACACATCGCAGTATAGCGGCGGGACGAAAGTGGCGTTGAGTATAGTTAATCACAGACATAGACAGTTCTTGTGTCGCTATTTAAGGGTATATATCGCCAATTGGCTGTAACCCAACAAACCGCTGTTTACACAGCTTACCGGGCGCCCTACAGTTGCGGTCAGAGACGCAGGTGCGGTTAATTCCAATACAAATGATCCTGAGTGACAGAGGGGGCTGACTGGACGGTGTCTAGAATTAATCCGGTATTGAGACGAAAATTCTGACCGTTTTGGAAACAGAAACGATTCACCAGCGCTTTTCAAGAGGAATCCACTGCTGAGGCGCCGATTAATATAAACTTAAAAATAAATAAATATGGTATAATATCGTGGTGGTGTGGTTGCCAGTTTAGAATAGTGCCACTCCATACTAAGGTTATAAACGTCTGTAGTACTGTTAGGCGATGGCGATGGGCTCGAAATCTGTCACTAACTCACGTGTAAACATCTTAGCCTGATTGTGAAAAATGACGTATTTTGTAGCTGCCTACCCCACTCTGGGAATAAAGGCGTAATGTTATGTATGTATGTAAATAAATATATGGAAACAATCTTACATTGTTTGACTTGGTCCTAAACTAAGCTCTAGGCTTGTACTATGGGGTACTAGAGAACGATAAACTTATTTACATAGAGAAATCATACAAGACTCTAACAAATACTTATGCTTAATAGACAAATATTTGCGCCTACCGGGAATCGATCCAGAACCACTAGCTTCGGAGGCATAAAAGTAATTGTTGTCATATCGCCCCTTACTCTTTGAAAAGCTTTCGGAATTTTTGCATCAGCCAAGCGCAATAACATTGTAACGAATTGTGAAAGCAAAAATCATTCAGAAATCTCCAAAACGGAATTCCATTTAACGCGTCCCACTAAATGTGGCAGTTGCGTATTTCAGGGCTTAATAACACCGTCGTTAGAACACGTAGGAACATTCCACTTACCAGAAAATGTTATGTTTTAAACGAGCTTAGTTACGGTGTAAGTGAGGGAAGACAGCGGGAAATGCGGTTACTAAAAATGTACCTACGGTCACAATACGAGAATGTTAAACCACTTGCTACTCTTCATCACTTCCACCACCATCATTTACATGGTTGGCAGTCTACAACCGTGCGTTTTACTAGGAATTTCCTGCCACGCACAGCTAAACTGTGGAATGGTCCGTCGCCTGCGGTATTTCCGGACCAATGCGACCTTCAAACCTTCAAGAAAAGAGCGTACTCTCATTTAAAAGGCCGGCAACGTACCTGTAACTCCTCTGGTGCTGCAGGTGTCTATGGATGACAATATTCGCCTACCATCAGGCGATCTGTCTGCTCGCTTGCCTTCTATTCCATAAAAAAAAAATAGTACTCGACTAAATTTTCATTGTTCAGACGCATTTAGTTACTAAAAATACAATTGAATTTAAAACCCACCCTTTTTTGAAGATGGTCAAAAATACTCGCTATTCGACTAAATTACTTATGTAGTGTATACAAGCCCTTATTTACTTGACAGTAATGGCCGCCAAGTTAAAAATAGAACTATATCATGTCAAAAGCAATTGACACTTTTGACGTTTATCTCTTTTAACTTAGCACGTAAAATTTTACGAGAAATTAAATCTGCGGCCGCGCCGGTACGGGACATTAAAATTACATAAGCAGTCGAATGGTGAATACTTTACACTGCTGTTAGCTAACGGAAACGGAACACGCTTCCGGAACGGATTCTGGGTATGCCGTTTTATTTCATACCGAATTATATATACTCAGATTATCCTATAGTACAGTCGAGGAATTTGATTGTGTAGTAGTTAAATACATACATAAAGTCACACCCCCATTCCCAGAGTGGGGTAGGCAGAGCTACACAATTACCAACAACCCTAAAAACTTGTTGATAATTCTGTAACCACATTTTGCACAATCAGGCTAAGATTTTTACCAGTGTATTAGTGACAGGTTGACAAGCCCTTATTCCCTTAGTCGCCTCTTACGACATCCACGGGAAGATATGGAGTGGCACTATTATAACCCGGCAACCACACGGAATAATGACGGAATAAAAAAATAAATATTAGGGGACAATCTCACACAAATTGACCTAGTCCCAAACTAAGCTCTAGGCTTGTACTATGGGTACTAGACCACGATAACACTCATCACACAAATATCTGCCCTTACCGAGATTTGAACCGCTGGCTTCGGAGGCAGGGTCACTCGCAACTAGGCCACCGTGTCGTAAATTGGCCGGGTTATACATCTTTCATCACATCTGGGCCTCAATTCTACTGATTAAAACAATATTGCTTTTAACTCGGCCGCCATTACTGGCAATTAAATAAGAGCTATCGTAACATCAACAATTCGATAACATACAGTCAATATGACTTTACCAGTTCTCTATCGTTTGACCGAATTTCATATGCAATAATTTCATTTGGCCGAATTTCATGTCACATCATTTTATATGCCATAACCCTCATGTTGACTATTCAGAATTGTGATAAAACAAACCTTACCTAAACTATTGGGTTCTTTACAATGGCATGTAAAATTTACAAAAAAGGTTTACGATTTCAGAAAAAAACTATTTATGGCAAATGAAATTAGTGCAAATGAAATGATGAAAACTGAGTTGTACGAGGACGTCCCCTACGACAGCTAATTAACGTATTATGTAAAACTGCTAAACATTATAGTTTACGACTTAGCCGCTTTTACTGTCATGTTATTAAGAGATATTATATCGCAATATTTTTTCACAATAGTACTGTAAACAAACTACAATATGCCCCCAGGTTTCAACATAAAAAGGAAATGCATTCAAATTCCCGAAAAGATATTGAAGCGACAAAGTTTCACTAAAGAACTAACAAGTGAAATATTTTCGAACTGTCCCAAAGAAAAGTGACAAAGTTTTCGTTTGTGAATAATTTCTCACAACAAGTCGCCGGGTAGTTGGAGAAAACTAAGGGCGAGTTGCTTTTTGTTTTGTCTTTGTGCGATAAACAAACGTCTTACATAATAGCTTGTATATATTACTAGCGACTCCCCTAGCTTCGCTTTGGTTTATGTGAGTTTTTTGTAACAAGCGTACATAAACTAGAATTTATTACAAAATAACCTTCCGTGAAAAAGCATCTAACTGGTGGTGGAAACCGCATCAAAATCCGTTGCGTGGTTTAGGAGTTAGCGGATAGGCAGACAGACTGACGCGGACAGCGACTTTGTTTTATCGTTGGTGACACTGCAATACCGCGTAACGGTTAAATTGAATAAGGTGCAAAAGACACCTTAACAAGTAAGTCAGTAAGGTAAATTTTACAACTTATCCAATTTACTACTTACGAGGTTTTCAACGACGTTATGCTATGTATCAATTTCTTTTTTGATCAGATAATGATAGTATTTAAAGTATGTATAAACGATCACTTAGTACAGAATTTCAATAGGAAGTAAGTTTTATTGCTCCTGAGTGTATATTAATATATAACTGATGCATTACATGTTACCCCATTTTATCCTCGTGAGACGGTTCCATGGGAGGTCCTCATAATCAAGGCAATTCAGTTTAAACTTTATTGTAACAAGTATAAAGTTCAGTTTATTTTTTATCAAAATTGAAATTCGCTTGAAAGATCAAAGGTAATTGAACTTTATTTCCTTACTAGTAGATTCAAATTCCCAGTAAGAAAAATCCTTGTTTGTGCTACGGTGATCCACATGAGGTTATAGAAGTATTGTTAGCGTTAAAGTCGCTTAAAACTTTTTCTTTGGAAACTATCACAAAATCTAGAATAGAGCCTGTGCCAAATGTTAAATGATTGAAAAACTAACATCCAACAAACTTTCACTTTTAATTACTATTGCCGCATGGGCACTTTTACACATTAAAAATGTACCAACGCTTCCCAAGAAGGCACCTCTGCTGAGAACAAGCGGCGCGAGAAACTCAACAATTAGACTTTAAGTCTAATTTTAATTAATGTCTTGTCTTCTGTTAAGGTATATTCCGCAAATGTCACGTTATTTATAGACACTCCCATGGACTTATTATAATAATATAATATCAGGGGACAATCTCACACAAATTGATCTAGTCCCAAACTAAGCTCTAGGCTTGTGCTATGGGTACTAGACAACGATAAACATACTTAAATAGAGAAATACATACTTAAATATATAGAAAACATCCAAGACTCAGGAACAAATATTCGCGCTCATCACACAAATTGGGATTTGAACCCAGGACCGCTGGCTTCGGAGGCAGGGTCACTCCCAACTAGGCCAACGTTTCGTCAAAACAATATTAGAGAAATAGATCCATGGATATCGCACGCGGCGACAATTGTTCGGTAAAAAACAGTTAGCTATTCTGTGACATTAAAAAAATATATATGTAGGTAAACACAATATTTACAAAACAAAACACATTCATAATAATTATTTAGTTATATTTTAAGTAGGTTGATAAGAAAGTAGTGAACAAAAAAGAGCTTTAAATGTGATTAATAATAATAACTTGAATATACTAACGTTGTTATACCTATCTAAAGTCCGTTATCAAGCGGGCAGTTTGGTGGCTCCTACCATTAGTGACGTGCAATGTCTGTTTTGTATCGAGTTTTCAGATATGTATTTTTTAATCTATAAATATGTACCTCTATGTCTTATAAAGCAATTAGGGCCTGCGAAGAGAAAGTTATCTAATTTATTGTTTACGGAGTGTGTATTTAGTGGTAGTAGGACCCTGTGCAGTGTTCATCCGGATCGCTACTACCTTCTTATCCATTATCCACCCGCCAAGAAACAGTGTTCGCATTGTTGTGTTCCGGTGTGGGGATAAGACAACCGGTGAAATTACTAGCATAGAGGCATTCCATCTTAGTCCTCAGGGTTGGCAACATATTTGAAGTCTTAGGATTATAGTCTTGAGAATTCAAATGTCTATGGGTCTCAGATTCCACTTACCGTCAGGTGGCTTGAGTGCTTGTGTGCCTTCTCCTTAACATAAAAAAAAAGTTATTAGTGTAAAAATACTCGTAATTCAAAACCAGATTTAAATCAAATAAATTAAAGCAACCTAATTTAAATTTTCTAAATTACTGGCGTGTAAACAACTGCAAGAGCAAGTTGGCAGATTGGTTTGCAAATGAGTTTACCCTCAAAGGCTAGACTAGTGCCTACTTCAGTCGGCGTTCACAGTATGTATACTGTTCTGTTTGTGTGGAACAATTTAAATCTAACCCCATCCTGCCAAAGTATTTGAAAACAACTGACGATTCGTTTCATGAATTAACTAGTTTCTTGTTAGCCTAGTTCGAGTGACCCTGCCTACGAAGCTAACGGTCCCGGGTTCGATTGCCGGTTTGGGCAAATATTTGTGTGATGAGCGCGAGTATTTGTTTCCAATTTGGGTGTTTTCTATGTATGTAAATATTTATCTCTTTATCTAAGTTTTTTATCGTTGTCTAGTTCCCATAGTACAAGCCTAGACCTTGGTTTGGGACGAGGTCAATTTGTGCGAGATTGTCCCCTTTTTTTTTGTAATTGTTTACGAGCGATCTGAACCATCGACTGCGTTAAATATTTTTATTAGTAACTAGATAAGGCGGCAATTTGTATTCATGTGTGATTTGAAGTTCAGTTTTATTAATGCGTTTTCTCTATACGAGGTCTTGCAAAAAGACATTAATAAAAATGAAAAAAAAATATATGAAAATTTTATTGATAACTTTCGTTACAAGTCTTTTTTTTTTATTATGATATTAACAATATTACTAGACATTAAAATGGTCAATAATATTGAAGTAAATTCATAATTTTATCTTATTTTGCTTGTTTAATGCTGACTGAAGGTAAATTAAACAGGTTGGTTACTTGACCTTTGTGAGATCCAGAATTCCTATTAAAGCCACAGGCTAGGGGGAATATCCTTGGATAGGGTCCACAAGATCCGAGATAGGCTTGCACGTTGATGACTAACTTGATGTTCATGGTCGCATCACAGCGACAAGCAAAGCCCTAGAGATTATCAAGACGACTGCGGCGACGTGTAACGATGCCAAAGTACCCGTCATCCTGTATAATGCTCTTGTGCGTAGCAAGCTAGAACTAGCTGGTGCCCGCAACTCCGTCCGCGTAGAAAAACAAAATGAAATCTATGTTACTCAGCGATAAAATAGCATTCTGCTAGTGAAAGAATTTTTGAAGTCGGTTCATTAGTATTTGAGTTTATTCGTTAAAATATAATATTAGTGTAGAATTGGGATACAATGGAGTGAAATGACATCACTAAATATTTAACAAAGCTCTTAATTAGGCAAAAACTTATCACTACATAGTATAAAACAAAGTCGCTTTTTCTGTCCCTATATCCCTATGTAGTGTGCTTAATTCTTTAAAACTACGCAACGGATTTAGATGCGGTTTTTTTAATAGATAGAGTGATTGAAGAGGAAGGTTTACATGTATAATACTTTAATCCGGAGCGAAGCGAGGGCGGGTCGCTAGTTTTAACAAGAAATGGCGGAGCACACTGTGTTTTTCCGTGTGGTTGCCGGGTTAGAATAGTGCCACTCCACGTCTTCCCGTGGATGTCGTAAGAGGCGACTAAGGGAATAAGGGCTTGTAGTACTGTTAGGCGATGGCCTTGCAACCTGTCACTAATACTCGTACACTGGTAAACATCTTAGCCTGATTGTGCAAAATGTGGTTACAGAATTATCAACAAGTTTTTTTGAGTTGTTGGTAATTCTGTAGCTCTGCTTACCCCACTCTGGGAATAAAGGCGTGACTTTATGTATGTATGTATGTAACCAATTATAGGCTCTCATATGTTGCATCCTAGTACATATATTACATAACATCACGTCTTCACTCCCAGAGTGGGGTAGGCAGAGCTACAGAAATACCAACAACTCTAAAAAGATTTGTTCATAATTCTGTAACCACATTTTGCAGAATCAGGCCAAGAATTCATTATATTGTTATATGCGTTTTAAACGAATACCAATTCAATTACTTACAACGATTACATATTGCAAGAAATGTAGCAATTAAAAAATCGTGCTAGTTAATATAACTAGGCGTGTATTAGGTATGGTCGACCAAGAAAGTCCTTTACCACTTTTCAACTCTATTTGTACGTTGTTAACGTACAAAAGTCGTAAATTACTTTCTTAGTCGACGGTAGATGGTGGATGGTATGAATATACGCGAGTAGCATAGTAAGCTGCCCCCCATGCTTGTCGAAACTTCCTTCTCAGCATCAAATATATTTAGAAATAATTATGAGAAGGTAAATCTTAGTTACAAATCACTGAAACTTAATAATGGTTAGTAATTTCATCAAAATGTACTAGGAACCTATAAAATAGGAAGAAATACTTGGTTAAGAAAATTGATGTTGCTAATTTCACTCCGAAGTGCCACTATCGCCCCCAAAAGCTTTTGGTTACCAAATATTTCTGTAAATTCACAAAGGGTTAGATATCCGAAGGAGAGGCCTCTGTCCAGCAGTGAAACACTAACCAAGGCTGTAAAAAAATATGCGTGTGTGTGTTACTCCTTCAAGCTCCAACGACTAGACGGATTTGGATGAAATTTGAAATGGAGATAGCTTAACCTGGATTAACACATAAGCTACTTTTTATCCGGGTTTTTTTCGAAATCTATGTAGACGAAGTCGCAGGCAGAAGCTAGCACACACCAACCCAACAACTGAACTCGCACCCGAAACATCTATCTTATATTAAGATCGTTTGTAAGGTATTTAAGTATTACCATACCTCTAAACAATTCCCTGGAGTCTCTGGTTTGTTGTGAAGTTGGACAGACGGTCAGCTACGAGCCCTTGGGTAGTTCCGAGGAGTTTGAGATAGTTTAATGCCTTCAGTTTAAGTTGGACGGGGATCGCCGGGCTGTTCTACCTACAGCGTTAGTATGGAACAATTAATTATAATGGCTTAATATTAGACCACAGGGAATTCGGTAATAGCCTTTAAGGATAAAATATAATAAACCAAATAAGTAAAATAATACGGGAAATAAAACTTGGCCAATACATATTTTACGCTTTGGAATTAGCAAACCAGCACACAAGGCCAGCTGTTGGTAAGTGGGATCAGTGACCCATAAACATTTGCATTTTCAAAACTACGATCTTAAGACTGCAATGCCAGGACCGCTAACGCGTTGCCAATAATGAGCACTAAGATGGAATGCGTCTATCATATGCATGTCATTTCACAAGTTGTGTTTTTGCAACACTGGATCACAACAATATGAACCGATTGGATAAGATGGTGGTAGCGATCCGGACGGACCCTGCACAAATGGTATTACCCTAGGAAAAATACGACTTCTTTGTATGGAGACTCAACAATATATCTATAACACTAATTTTATTATGTCAATAAATAGTACGGCAAGCTCAAAACCATATTCTATGTGAGTGAATTGCAAAAATATTGTACATAGTTAAGGACCTAATTGATGTCAATGTTTAATTGAAACAAAATAACTTTCCTTTGTGTATCGAAAATTTGTCATACAATTGTATGGTTAATCTTCGTTACACAAAGGAAAATTATATTGTTTCAATTAAACATTGACATCAATTAGGGCCTCAAATATGTACAATATTTTTGCAATTCACCCTAAATTTATAGCCGCGACAGTAAAAACAAATGAAAATTACCCTAATATTTTAATTTTGTAAAAAAGAGCACAATTGCTATAAGTATTATTTTCTTTAGAAATATCTAGAGTAACTAATTTTCTTTCATTTACATATAGAATCCACTTATTTTTATTACTTACTGCTTCCCAAAAACTGTTGATTTGAAATTAATTTCATAACTCGAGTGAATTTAATCACATCGGTTCAGTTTTGCTAATGTTTTATACACGCTTCTTGTCATATATTGAATTGAATCCAATAGAAAATGGGGAGTATACATGTAAATAATTTTAACTATGAAAATAATTAGCTCATATCTGTCAATTATTTTTATGTTCCCGTATACTTTCTTTTTGGATTTTCATTTTACATTGTATCTGATGTCATTTTCACCATAAATGTGGTTAAAGCATTTTTCAGAAAAAAAACCAGCTGTTTTTAGAGTAGGTAAAATTTCTTTTTAGCAACTTTCGGTATGATATTTTGGTGGATTAAATAATAAAGTAAGTCAAAATAACCCTTTATGACTGCTTACAAAACATTTAGCGTGATATCGAATTATTTTCAAAAAAATCGTAAGTGGCCTGCGTTATAACGATATCGTGTTTGACGTGTTTTCGTCTATATCCCAGTCACCATTATTATAAATGACTTAAGAGTTATCAAAACGTTGACAATACGGAAACACGTCAAAAACGATATCGCCGCTATTACAGTGTAGAACCCCAGCCCTGGCCATCGTTAAAGGCATCTACGAGGGGCGGCTGAAAAGTTCTAAGCCTAAGGTAGAAAAAAAAGGTTCAGATTTTTTTTACTATTTTTATTTTTCAATATAATCTCCCTCTAATTCAATGCATTTATTACATTTTTTAAATAATGCTTTTAGACCGTTAAAAAAATAAGTTTTATTTTGGCTGTCGAAATGTTCCTGTACAGCCGCCTTCATCTCTTCATCACTGCCAAATCGCTTTCCCCTTAAATCTTTCTTCAAATTGCTGAATAGAAAATAATCACTAGGGGCCAGATCTGGACTGTAAGGTGGATGATCAATTTCCTTCAGAGCAAGCTTGGCAACACGAGCGGTGTGAACGGGGGCGTTGTCTTGCAAAAACAAAATGCCTTTGCTCAGTTTGCCCCTTCGTTTCTTGACTATGGCTTGTCGCACTTTTCTTAATAGCTCAGCATAATAAACTGCATTTATTGTAGAGCCTTTCGCCAAATAGTCTATTAAAAGAATGCCATCGCAATCCCAGAACACGGTGGCCATTAGCTTAGACGCCGATCTTTGAACCTTGAATTTCTTTGGCGGCCTTTCACCCTTTTCGATCCACTGCATAGATTCAGACTTCGACTCTGGATCATACTGTCTGATCCATGTTTCATCAACAGTTACTATGCGGGAACAAACTTCATCTAAACCTTCTTCACATAATTCTAAAAATGCCTGAGAAGTTTGAACACGACGTTCTCTATCGAAAGCTGTGAGCATTTTCGGCACCCAACGAGCACTTACTTTTGTCATATGCAAATGTTGATGCAAAATCTCTCCAACTCTTTCCTTACTAATACCTAAGGCTTCAGCTATTTGCCAAACCTTAATTCTCCGATCCTCTAATACTAACTTTTTTACTTTTTCAGTATTTTCTTCAGTCCCAACCGATATTGGCCTTCCTGAGCGAGGATCGTCTTCGATCGACTCCCGTCCAAGTTTAAAAAGTCGACTCCATTTTTTAACAGTGGCATGAGAAGGGCCAGATTCACCGTAAATACTAGACATTTCTTCAAAAATTATTTTCGGCGATTTGTCACTTTTTGTGAGGAACTTAATGACTGCACGGTGCTCAATTTTCGTGATATGCGTTGATAATTCACACATGATGACCTTTAGCGTCGGATATCTCGAGATGTAATAAACAAAAGACGACATTTTTTTCTTTTATTTATTAACTTTTTAAATGGTCTTTTTAGTGGCCAGTATCGCTAACGCATATGCAACCTCAACATACCTTAGGCTTAGAACTTTTCAGCCGCCCCTCGTACAAACTACATTAGTAATTTAGTCTAGTAGCGAGTATTTAAACAAAATATGTCTGAACAACGAACATTTAGTCGAGTGGTATTCTTCTCGACTAAATTAAAACTAAAATACTCGCTATTCGACTAAACGTAGGCGTTTAGTCGGGAAAGGTGTGTAAGATGCAAGGAGCTAACCACAGTAGACTGTAAATTATAGGTGTTTTGGTCTCAACTGTAACTTATAAGAAAAAGGAAATTGATAAGAACTATATCACATTAAAAGCCTGCAATAAAAAACTAAGGGTTTGTTTGATAGGTAGTTAAAATTTGACACATTTCCTTGAGATTTAACCATTAGTTACGATTTTTAACAATTAGTTACTTCAAATACTGATCAAACAACAGGCCCTTAGTCACCATTTCTTACCAACACCACTTTGTGTACAAACTAAACAATGCGCAGCTAAATAATAACGATCATAACATAAATAACGACGTTAGGGCGGTTTTTTCCGCGAAGGGCGGACGGTAGGGCGTTCTCGGAACCATGATTCAGCCCTTCCGAAGTTTGACTAACAGCGCCATCTAGCGTGATTCATGGTTATCGATCGTGATAATGTAATTTGGGATGTGTGTTAATGTAAGATACAAAAGATGGGATTAATATGTCGATAAGAATAAGAATACGAAGAAAAACAAGTATCAAACAAGTCGAAAAGCATTTACTTGGGTAGGTTCCTAAAGTTCTATCAAAACGTGGCTGTCATTATGCTCGATTCGTTATTGTAGTAATTAATACCACGTCAGCCGAAAGAAGTCCACTGTTGGACTTAGACGTCCCTCAACGTTAGTAACTAGGACCTTCCCCGTCGTTTTCCAAAAAAAGTATACATCGTTAAGAACAATATTAAGAAAATTTAACTTTTTCCATTTCGTCACGAAAATTAGCCATACATTTAGATAAGTTAATTTTCGTGACCAAATGGAAAAATCCATATAACAAACCTTACGTTTATATTCGAAATATGGGTACTGTAAGCCAAGCCAACATGCAAACGCTAACGATTCTATTTTCTATCGACTCGAAGTGTATCGAGTTGATTTAAGCGGTCGACGCAATCTGTCATCGGAATTAGGTGAGCCAAAATACGTACTCTTCGCAAGAGAACATAATATAGAGTGGTTACAACCGGGTAGAAGAATATTTTTTTTCTTGAATACCAGCGGGACTAGACAAGTTGCATTCGACATCGTTAGCGATTATGTTTCCATTGAAAAATGTATGGAATTGACGTAAGCCACCGAAATAGTACCACTGAGATAGTCACGTTTATCTCAGTGGCTTACGTCAATTCCATACATTTCGCACTGCTAGATCAAAACAGTATCAAGTCAAAATACTCGCTAGTTTTGTATAAAACTCATAGAGGTTGAGTTAAAGTTGATTTTAAAATACAGTTTTATTTAAAAATCAACTTTAACTCAACTATTGAAATTGTGATCTTTTGCACCAGTGTTGCCAATATTAACTTTACGTTGTAATTCTGATCGAATAAAACCTATGCAAACAATTTAGGGTCTAAAATGTTCGTTAAAAACTCATTTTTATGCAATCAAAGTTTTTTTTTTTTAAAGTACTACAAAACTATTGCTAGATGGTTTTTACGGTTAGATTTGCTTTTTAGCAGTTCAAAGGTAGCTAATTATAGTTACTACACTCTTTTACAGAAACTCATTTCATAGAATGTATCACGTCGGAATTTAATTTCATAGAAAGCTAATTTCTACTGTTACCTTACTGCTTCCAGATTATTGTTTGGTGGTCACAGGTCTAACCTAACCTAACCTTCGTAACTCATGCTTATGATAATCTGAAAACATTTAGATTTCAGCAGAAATTATCTTTCTATGAAATAAGTTTCTGTAAAACAAGGGGACACCAACAAATATGTACCCAGTAACAGTTAAAAGCTTTAATTACGCCACGTAACACCTAGCGTGGGAGCTTTGAGCTTTTAAACGAACTGTCAAATACAGTACTGGAAGCTTTCGCTGTTGCCAGGCCTCAAATTAAAACTTCACAAAAGTTTTTACGTAACGGTTTGTTAAGCCCTTTTAATTATGATTTAGCATAAAATATAAAAGCAATAATAATAATAATAATAATAACCCGTAGGTTAGGTTTTTTATAGTGTTTGTTTTTTATATGAGTATTGTTATTTTACTTTTATATCTTAACATTTATTGTAAAAAACTTAACTTACAGATTTTAAATAAATATTGACAATAATAATAATATCAGGGGACACTTTCACACAAATTGACCTAGTCCCAAATTAAGCTCTAGGCTTGTACTATGGGTACTAGACAACGATAAACATACTAATATAGAGAAATACATACTTAAATATATAGAAAACATCCAATACTCAGGAACAAATATTCGCGCTCATCACACAAATTGGGATTTGAACCCAGGACCGCTGGCTTCGGAGGCAGGGTCACTCCCAACTAGGCCAACGTTTCGTCAAAACAATATTAGAGAAATAGATCCATGGATATCGCACGCGGCGACAATTGTTCGCTAAAAAACAGTTAGCTATTCTTTGACATTAAAAAAATATATATGTAGGTAAACACAATATTAGGCTTGTATTATGGGTACTAGATAACGATAAACAAACTTATATAGAGAAATACATACTTAGATACATAGAAAACATCCAAGACTCAGGAACAAATATTCGCGCTCATCACACAAATATTTGCCCCTACCGGGATTTGAACCCAGGACAGCTGGCTTCGGAGGCAGGCTCACTCCCAACTAGGCCACCGTGTCGTCAAACACAAAAACACAAAATATTTAGACGATTATTTTTAAAGTTACTGGTTGGACTTCGCTGTCCGCGTCGGTCTATCTATATGAATATCCGCTAACCCCTCCTAAACCAAGCAACGGATTTTGATGCGGTTTTCACCATCAGATAGAAAATTGATCACGTAAGGTTGTTTTGATACTAAATGTTAAAATTGAAACTCTGGTTTATCTACGTGTGTTACACAAAACTCACATAAGCGGAAGCGAAGCAAGGGCGGGTCGCTAGTATTCACTCAATAAAATATCATTCGCCCAATATTTTTTGTAGCTGCCGCCATCTTATTCCTTAACCTACCGCCAAGCTGCAGTGTTCGCATTGCTGTGTTCCGGTGAGGGGATAAGACAATCGGAAATTACTAGAGACATTTTATCAAAGTCCTTATGGTTCGCAACGCATTTGCAGTCTTGAGATTGCAGTCTTGAGATTGCATTCTTGAGAATAAAAAATACTATATGGGTCTCAGATTCCACGTGCTATAAAAATGTTATTATTATTACTTTAAATTCCCCAGTACTATAATATTACATTCTGTCGTTAATATTGTACCGGACAATCCTATTATGGGTACGTCGCGACGACAAATTCCTAGACTCCGCGACTTCCTTTCAAACGACAGAGTTGTTTGCACAAACAAGTCTGTATTTCGAGCAGAATCCCGAATGTATGAGGTTTTTAATATTTGTTGGAATTCTTTGTAGCTTCAGAATTTACAATGATATTTATTTTGTGAACTTTGCTTTATTTGCAACTAATTGTAGTTTTTCATTAAAGAAAATTTACGAAATTTCATTACTCTTTCGCCGTTAGATACCTATCCATGCAATTTGCCGAATTGATAATTATTTATAGGTATATTGTATTTTATAGCTAGCATAGTTCCTTATTATTGTTCGAAATTAGTCTGCACCACCTACTGTGTAAATTGTTTTAACTTGACACCTTATCCCTTCTAAGGTTGTCTGGAAGAGATCGCTAATCAGCGATAAGACCGCCTGTTGTTTACCTGGGTCTTCTAAATTGTGCAAATTCTTTGTAATGTTTTTGTTTGGTGGTCAATAAAGTGTTTTGTATTGTATTGTTGTATTGTATTTTATAGTTTACATAATTATATTCGGGTACGCCATGACTCTCATGACTTCTGAGTTATGAATGCTGATAAGTTTGTATAATATTTGCTTGCCCTTTCACGTTATAATCAAGCAATGGATAAACTCGCTTTTAATTGATAATATAATTTATAATTTTCCTTTTAATCATGACTTTAATTTCCATCGCAAACATCTAAATGTTATAATTTCCTGAGGATCAAAAGAACTTATTTAATTTTTTAGTCGCTGTCTCTACAGGCATTGCCTGATTTAGATAAAAAAATTGTCAAAAAATAAAAATAATGTACTTTTGCCTCTTTTGCACTACGAACTATTTCACATCGATCAGTTGAGAGGTTAGACCGAAAAGACGTAACAAAAAAATAAGCTGGTGTTTATAACATACTAGTTCGAATTAAATTTTGCTCCTGCAGCTTTGCATCTCCAAAGTTAGAATAAAAAAAGAAAATAATGTTTATTTACAGCAACATAACAGTACAACTACAAACAAAAAACAAAACACAAAGTTGGACAGTCTGTTGTTCGGAAACCGTAAGTGCCGGCTATTAAGCCAGCAATTCAATTTACGATGAGTGTAAAGGACAGAGTCATAGCAGTTATAGGTCTGTCTCTTTCTCTTACCATAAACTGAATTGCTTAGCCATGCCATGGTAACCCCTGGTCCTTCTTTGGGACCGCTCGGTGA
The DNA here is from genome assembly GCA_949316455.1 of Acleris holmiana. Lineage (NCBI taxonomy): Eukaryota > Metazoa > Arthropoda > Insecta > Lepidoptera > Tortricidae > Acleris > Acleris holmiana. The sequence continues at coordinate 3,441,751 of OX438766.1, forward strand.
TCGTAATCAAACACAGGTTTTTTTTTAATTAAATACGCAAAAAAAAACTTGAAGTAGGTAGTAACTTACCCACAAAATACGCCCCCGTCTGGTTGCCGGGTTAGAATAGTGCCACTCCATGTCTTCCAGTGGATGTCGTAAGAGGCGACTAAGGGAATAAGGGCTTGTAGTACTGTTAGGCGATGGGCTTGCAACCTGTCACTAATACCTACACTAATAAACTTCTTGGCCTTATTGTGCAAAATGTGGTTACAGAATTATAAACAAGTCTTTTTAGAGTTGTTGGTGTTTCTGTAGCTCTGCCTGCCCCACTCTGGGAATGAAGGCGTGATGTTAAATGTATGCAAGTCTAAATAATTGCCAATTGATCCCTGAAAACAAAGTGAAAGACAGTTGACGTCCCAAAAAACGGAGCGCCATCGCAAAATGTAATTAACAACAGCCACCCAAGCCGATCTGAATAATTTAAGTGAAAACAAATTAATACCGCACCTAGTTAACGAGTTTACCGAGTCATTGTTTATTTATACGGGAAGCAAGGGGCATACGTAACGCGACAGGTAAATTGAGCTTCGGTGTTGCCAGCTCAAAACTGTTGTTTAACGGATCACGCGATGTACCGAGTTAGCCCTTTTGGTGGGGCAGGTGGTCTGATTGAGCGTGATTCAGATGTTTTAGGGTTCCGCATCATACTCGTATGACATACACTACAAGTAAACTAAAAATAAACGGTCAGTTGCTAGTCAAAAATGTTTTCAAATCAGCACTCAAATAAGGTAGGTTTTGCTGTTTAAAGACGGGGAGCAAAATTTTGCTGCGAGCGTGAGACAAAGTAACTTTTTAATTTTAGTTCACTTTATAAAGGAGGTCGCGGGGCGACGCCACGGCGGCTGGGGGTAAATACACGTCGTAAAATTTTGAACATGTTGTCTATTTTACCTTAAGGTAAAATCCTCGTCAGACCCGGTGTCCTATAGAAAGTACATAATCCAGACAATTCAATTTAAACCTTATTTCAATGATTATAAAGTTCATTTTTATTTGTTTCAAAATTGTAAATGTCATTTAAGTGCAAAGGTAATTAACCTTTTTTTCTTTGCTGGTAGATTCAAATTCCTACTAACAAAAATCTACCGGATTGTAGTATGGTGGGTCTCAAGCGTGCTATGTGCTATACGAGACCAAAGTTATTAGCATCTCGTGTCTTTAAATCCCTCGCTGCACTCAGGATTCTAACCTAGAATTATAGAATCCTTCGCTGCTTGAGATTCAAGATAAACACTCACAGCAAAAACCAACTTAAAGAATTCTCTTGTTGCACAAGTAACAATTTTAACATACCCCCACTAACTTTTAGGAAAAGCTATCCAATTGAAATTAACGAGTAACGTTAAGGATAGATAGGAATTCAACCTCGTTAACGTGTAAGCATCAACACGAAAAAAACCGTAGTAATAGAAAAAAACTACTTTCTAAGCACAATTAATTTTACAACTTTTTGAGATTTATTAATATTATTCTTAACAACTTTGTAGTACAGTCGACTACAAATCAAATCAAATAGAAGTATCTACTTTTTTACCAAGAGTTCTTAAGTTAAACTGCAGAACGACGACACGTTTGCGCTAGTTGGGAGTGACCCTGCACCTGAAGGCAGCGGTCCTGGGTTCTAATCCCGGTAAGGGCAGATATTTGTGTTATGAGCACGAATATATTTGTTCCTGAGCCTTGGATGTTTTCTATGTATCTAAGTATGTATTTCTCTATATAAGTTTGTTTATCGTTATCTAGTACCCATAATACAAGCCTAGAGCTTAGTTTGGGACTAGATCAATTTGTGTGAGATTGTCCCCTGATATATTTTTACAAGGTCTGACACGCAAACAGACTAGAAGAATTCCTTTTTGACTACGGAGCGCTAAAAGCTATAACTATTGAATAGATAAAGGAAGACCTGATATCTCTTAAACCGTACAACCAATTTCCGTGAAACTTAGCTAAGACCATCCCAAATAAATAAATACACATAACCATAGATTCTCACATAACACATATAACACCCGTCTTTTGCATCAAGGGTTAATAAAATTACTTAGTCGATCTTTCCCCATAAAATGTAGTGAACCATAAACCGTATTACCACCGTGTTACCATCCACATTCGGGGCAGGTCACGCCGCCGCCGCCCGGTCTGCGCTGGTGCGTTGACCTCGATTCAGAAACGGAACAATAATATTTGCTTTTATAACACGGGAGATAACTTCGAGAGTGGGTTGAAACCTATGTAGTATTGCAGAAGTTTTACCAATCCGATTTCTCGACCCAATAGAGAACATGCATCAAAATCAGAATTGAGTTTCATTGATACGATTTAGGAGAAAATGTATAAAAACATACATACATACATAACATCACGCCTTCATTCCCAGAGTGGGGTGGGCAGAGCTACAGAAATACCAACAAGTCTAAAGACTTACTGATATCTCTGTAACCACATTTTGCACTAACAGGCTAAGAGGAAAAAGACATATAAAACAATACACTAAGTTTTGACCCGTATATTAAGATTTTATATACAATTAAAACTTGTTTTTGTCAGATAACGTCGAATGATAATTCCATTTTTTAAAAGATCTTACATTTTCATGTTTGTATTTTAATAAGTGTTGAAATAAAACAGAAATAATGAAGACCAAATTTGACATACATTAAATGTACTATTTTCGGAATCAGATAATATGCAGTACTATGTACGATAACAGGGCTGGGATGCTACACGGTAATAACGATATCGTCTTTGACCTGTTTACGTAATGTCAGCGTTTTGATAACTCTTATGTCATTTACAATAATGGCGACTGTGACATAAACGATTCTAAAACACGTCAAACGCGATATCTTATAACGCAGTAGAATAGAGGGCCAGATGAGATACAACTTACCAATCAAGATCGTGACGTCACTATATTAGAGGTCTAATAATGTCAAATGATAAATTAAAAATAACTATTTAATACTAATTTTGTAAAATAATCTGATAACGGGAAATGGTTCAATAACCCCAAGTACCAATTTCACCATACGATATTAACCACTTAACAGACGATTAGAGCGTTAACAGTTGTCAAAATATTTGAACTAACACTCGACATTGATTAAATTCAACTCGAATGGTTTTTGAATCACCATACACTATAAAATTATGGGATAACCCAATTGAACAGACTTTTCAGGCTACATTTGAATGGCTTAGAGAAAGCAAACGAGTCACAGGCCGCCTGGGCTGAGATTATACTCGGTAAAAACTACATTGTCTTTGACGTGATATGTATGTATGTATGTAAACACATAATTTTTCAATTAGAAAAACAAAATCAATACAGTGAAGATAAAACAGAAAGTACAATGGCGATTAATTATACCTTTAAGAGATCTCTTCCAGCATGGTGGTGGTGGTGGTGGTGGATGGTGGTGGTTATGGTATTGTCTTTAACTCGGCCACCGTAACTGTCAAGTAAATAAGAGCGTTATGGTTTAACCGTGTAGAGCCCCAGACAATAGCGTCTAAACCCAAAACACCAAGGCATCAGATATTTATAGCTCCGACGATTTCTCAACTTCGTCATATCTCTTCCGCTCCATTACTCAAAAGAATCCATCCCTCGGCGTATCAATTATGGAGGCGTCCGGGCGGTGATCGTGCTTACGAATTTATAGTTTTATAATAGCATAAAGTATTACGAAAGGTTAATATTAAACTTAATTAGGTGTTAGGTAATTTAAAGGAATAGTCTTATCAACCGCTGCGTAAAGGTTAGCTTTAATTGTTATTATCGCAGTAACTAATATATTTTGTGCGGGAAAGTATCATATGTCCTTTAACGTATGTCACTGTTATACAAAAAATAACGACTAAAATCGGAAAAGCGGTTTAGAGGTGAAGGCGTAACAAACAGAAAGAAACATTTGCTTTCTAGGGTTCCGTACCCAAAGGGGAAAAACGGGACCTATTACTAAGACTTCGCTGTCTGTACAGTCAAGTTCAAAAGTATGTATACACTTTAGTACCTTGTCACTTTAATCGCTTGGATAATTTCATATGGCAGTTTAAACATGACGTTAAATAGACAAGGTACTAAAGTGTATACATACTTTTGAACTCGACTGTACGTCCGTCTGTCTGTCACCAGGCTGTATTTCAAGAACCGCGATGGCTAGACAGTTGAATTTTTCGCAAATTATTTATTTCTATCGTCCGTGTGTTTGCCGGGTTACACTAGTGCCACTCCATGTCTTCCCGTGGATGTCGTAAGAGGCGACTAAGGGAATAAAGGCTTGTAATACTGTTATATATTATATATTATTTTTATTATATTATATATTATATATTATTACTGGTAATATTAGTCGATGGGCTTGCAACCTGTCACTATTACACTAGTAAACTTCTTGGCCTGATTGTGCAAAATGTGGTTACAGAATTCATACAAGTCTTTTTGGGGTTGTTGGTATTTCTGTAGCTCTGCCTACCCCACTCTTGGAATGAAGGCGTGATTTTATATATGTATGTATGTATTTCTATGGCCACTATAACAACAAATACTAAAAACAAGATAAAATATTTTTTTTATTCCCATACAACAAACGTGATTTTTTTGTCGTTTTTTGCTCGATATTGATAACGGCAACAGGTAGACAAGAATATTTACAAAATATTTACACATACATACATAACATCACGCCTTCATTCGCATTCATTCTTCGGTGTGGTTGCCGGGTTAGAATAGTGCCACTCCATGTCTTCCCGTGGATGTCGTAAGAGGCGACTCAGGGAATAAGGGCTTGTAGTATTGTTAGGCGATGGGCTTGCAACCTGTCACTAATACACTAGTAAACTTCTTGGCCTGATTGTGCAAAATGTGGTTACAGAATTATCAACAAGTACAAAATATTTAGTTGTAAATAATTAAATTAAAATGAAATTAATATTTAAGGGGCGCTCCCATACAGCAAACGTGATTTTTCTGCCGTTTTTTGTTCGACCTTAATACAGACACCGAGTTTCTATAGATAATGGTACGGAACCCTTCGTGCGCGAGTCCGACTCGCACTTGGCCGGTTTATTATAATTTTAGTACTTAATAAGATACTGATGTAAAAATCAAATGAACCCGTCTTTTATTTGAAAAACTAGCTGACCCGACAGTTGTTGTTGTTGTCTTGTCGCTGTTAACTACGAGTATTAATATTGAATTCAAATTAGGGCCTGTTTCGCAATCGACAAGTAAATTCATCGGTCTAATAAATATAGCCCTCTCTTAGTCTATTCTCAAGTATAAGAAAGAGAAAGGGCTATATTTATTTGACAGATATGCTTTATGATTGTGAAACAGGCGGTTAGTATAATTACCTAGTATTTAAAAAATATATTCCGAAAACACAACTGTCATTCGTTTGACAAAAATGTAATTTAAAACAAATGCATTATTAACTTTTTTCTAGTTTTTCGCGCATCTCCCTTATTATTTCTTTCATCAGAACCTTCTCCTGACAACTAACACAACAAAAAAGAATGAGCGAAATCGGTTCTGCTGTTCACGCGTAATGCGATGATCAAGGGAAATATGAATTAATATGTATATAGATAGAAACTAATTTTGCTTTCTACTTCCTACTGAGCTAAAAACCGGCTCTATTAAACTAGATTTCTTTTAATAAAAGTGCATTTAAATCGGTCCATCCGTTTAGAAATTACAAGTAGAGCCCCTTATATACTCGTAGTATAAATCTCGCCAAACCTACAAGCTAATGATAAAATTAGCTTTTGAAAAAGTATATATTTAAAGGTATAAAAGTTTTTTAACAGTAAGTAGAGAAGTAATTTCTCAAACATTTCATTTGACCAAACAGTTATTTCCGGACCATCGTGTACAATATTTAGTGGTGGTAGGACCCTGTGCAGGGTCCGTCTGGATCGCTACCACCATCTTATCCATTAACCTACCGCCAAACAACTGTGTTCGCATTGTTGTGTTCCGGTGTGGGGATGAGACAACCGGTGAAATTACTAGCGTCTTTGACCTCAGGGTTGGCAACGCATTTGAGGTCTTAGGATTGTAGTCTTGAGAATTCATATGTCTATGGGTCTCAGATTCCACATACCATCAGGTGGCCTGAGTGCTCGTGTGCCTTTTCCGTATCATAAAAAAGTAGAACCCTATAGGTAAGGTTTCGTTACTTTTATAAAAATCCTGATATACTTACAGTTTCAAATAAAGCAGTTTGGTCAAATTGTAAGTTTGGGAAATGCATCAGTTTGGCATTTTTTTTTAACAAAATGAGGTAACCCGTTGGGAAGGCGTAGTTGAGATGTCAGATTATTTATTACTATATTTTATTTTTGTGTCAATAATGTGTTTTTTATTACAGGTAAGCCAAATTTGCTTGAGCGTGGGTCGTGTAGGTAAGTCAACAAAAATAATAATGTTAATTGTTTAATATAATAATGTTTATTCAAAATACAGCTTTAAAGTATTATTTAAGTGCTTTTATTTTAGATAAAACCTACGTAAGTAAGTTTTAATTTTTTTTTGTATTGCATTTCTATGTTTCATTTAATTATATTGATTTCCACGCATTTATTTGTACCAGTTAATATCTAAACACCTTGGTAAATGTTCGTCATTTTGACGTCATAAAAAGTGCCACCCCTGGAAATAACCAATGGGCAGAGCCAAGGTTCTAATTACATTATTCCAAAGTTACAAATTGTCGCCCTCCGACCTTCCGCCATGTCATTGAAGACCCTCATATCAGTCGGGATGTTTGTCATACCCGGGAGCAAAGATTATGTGTCAACAGAGTGGGGGCTCGGATCATAATTATATAAAGTTCAAAATACATAACGGTTCATAATACATAACGGTCATATAATATTATTATAGTATTCTTTCTGAAACCGTAAACTTATCAGGACTTTTTGAAAGGCCGTTGTATAGAACCCATTAGATTAGGTTAGGTTTGTTTTATAACAATGGGCTGGGATTCGACAAGGTAATAACGATATTGTTTTTGACGTGTTTCCGTATTGTCAATGTTTTGATAACTCTTATGTTATTTACAATAATGGCGACTATGATTCAAACGGTTCTAAAACACGTCAAACGCGATATCGTTATAATGCAGTAGAATAGAGGGCCCGGAAAAGTTTACGCTTTCATGAAAGTCACCATTATACAGTGGCCAACCCTACAGAGCTGGATAGGTCAGGCCAGGAGTGTCCAAAATATGATAAATCATTTTCAGTAAAAGTAGTAAGTAAAAAACGAGATAACTCAACTTTTTAAACTTCTGGCAATGCGGTTCACTATTTTCGATGCCACGACCACAGTTATTAGAATTTTTAAGGTTCGATTTCTGTCAAAGAAAGCTGATAAAATTAGCTTTAAGATCCTTTTTACATTTTTAATAAATAATTAGCAGTTTTATTTTCAATAAGTACATTTTTCGAAGATTAAGAATCTGAATTTTTCTTCCGGCAAGTTTACTCTGTCAAAAATATGCCTGTTAAATGGAGGTCTAAAATGATATAACAATTATTGATTGTAGCAGCGAAGTTATTATTAAGTTTGTCCAACAAAGACCGAATTCTATCAAAGTATCGAACAAAAAAAAAACTTTAGCTTTCGTTTTAAATCAAGTTAACTGGTTTTAAATATTTTTAGTGACACAGTTTACGTGAATGTTAAATACAACAACACTACGATAAAAGGGTAATACCTGAATGTTTTCTAAAATTTAAAGCAAGTTTTCAAATTGGGTACGTACATAAAGTTCAAAATACATACATAATGGGTTATAATACATATTGGTTATAATTAATTATGGTTATTTTTCTGTAACCGTAAACTATTAAGGTTAGCTGGAAGAGATACCTTAAAGGAATAAGTTCGCCTTTGTATGTTCCTATTTTGTGAATATGGTACTTATTTGAATTTGTGTTTTTAGTTTAATAAAGTGTTCACATACATACTTGGGATCGGTGCAGCATGTCTTTTTCTTCCATACGCTGTCACTCGTCATCTCGTCACCTACTTCCTTCCTCTTCATATCGTCTCTCGCACAGTCCATCCACCTTTTCCATGGCCTACCTCATCTCTTCCATCCCTGCATTGCATGGACCAAAAATTTTTTGTTACTGATATAGGTAATTGCCACACATCTCGCACAAGTTGACCTAGTCACTACATAGTATAAAACGAAGTCGCTTTTTCTGTCCCTATATCCCTATGTATGCATTTATCTTTAAAACTAGATAGAGTGATTGAAGAGGAAGGTTTATATGTATAATACTTTAATCCGGAGCGAAGCGAGGGCGGGTCGCTAGTGTAATATAAGTACTATTGTTTATAGTACTATTCTACCTAATTCCGCGTCTACCAAAATCACTGGCACGCCATAAATTCCTGACGCTTGACGTATATTAGCGAAAGCGACCCTCGCCAAAGATAAATCCTTAAGCGAGATTATATGCCGAAGGAACTTGTTATGTGCTGAAATTTCAGGTTCATTGCACTATAGCGTATTGAGAACTAGAGAGGTGAAATTGACTGACTACTTTACTTTATGATAAAAAAAATTACCTTCTTGCTTCTTGCAATGATGGTCTTGTCCGATGTACTAGTAGATTCACTTCATAATATTACCGACGTTTAAAGGAGCTGTCCTCTTGTGGCCTATTTAATAAATATAAACTTGAGTGAGATTGGGAGTGAAATATTACAATACATTTTTTAGGGTTCCGTAGTCAAAGTAACCCTTGTAGTCCCCAATATTATGCTTTAAAGCGCTAATTTTTGATAGACTCAAGTGTGGAACCCTACACTGAGCATGGTCCGACATGCTCTTGCCCGGTTTTTTTTATGTTAAGGCGCACGAGCACTGAGACCACCTGATGGTTAGTGGAAATTGAGACCCATAGACATTTGAATTCTCAAAACTATAATCCTAAGACCTCAAATGCGTTGCCAACCCAGAGGACTAAGATGGGATGCCTCTATGCTAGTAATTTCACCAGTTGTCTTATCCCCACACCGGAACACAACAATGCGAACACTGTTGCTTGGCGGGTGGTTAATGGACAAGCGTACCACCATCTGGTGGTAGCGATCCGGACGGACCCTGCACAGGGTCCTACCACCAATAAAAGATCAAGTTTGTTCACGCTTCAACAACTAAACGGATATCAAACTAGGCACGCATTATAGGTTAGGTCCTAGAATAGAACATAGGGTACTTTTTATCCCGGATGTATTTTTTTTTCCCGAATTGGATAAGATGGTGGTAGCGATCCGGACACAAAAAACAAATACAACTCACTTTATTGTACACCAAAGGGTATGCCGTCTGTAGTTCCGTCCGGATCTATATCACCATTTTATCCATTAACCTACCGCCAAGCAGTATCCGCATTGTGTTCGGGTTAGATAAGACAACCAGTGAAATAACTATAATAGATTTATTCCATCTTAGAGGACGACAGCAACGCATTTGAGGTATTAGGATTGCAGTCTTGAGATTATGGTCTTGTAAATTCAAATGTCCATGGGCCTCAGATTCCACTTACCATCAGAACCTTCACCTTGCCATAAAAAAGATAACAGAGGAACAGCACAATCAAAAATTACACAGGTAAACAAAGGGCTGTCTTATCGATCTTTTTTTATCGATTTTTATAACAAACAATAGAAGAAACAGTACGAAGCTCTCTTGCTTAATTATACTGCCTTTTTGCTTTTGATGGTAGTACGAGTACCTACTGTTTTTTTACTAGGCGACTACCTACTGTCAGTCGTAATCGACGACCGTCCTGGCCTCTATTCTACAGAATAAAATGATATTGCACGTCAAAAACAGTAAGTTTTAACCGTGGAGAATCTCAGCCCAGTGCTTTCAGAGAAATTTCAAAAAATCTCTAACGGTTTTCACACACCTACGAGTATTGACGCGGAATCTTTTCGCTCTTATTGCATAATTATATTCACCAATCCCACCAACACTATAGAAATATCACGTCCCTAATGTTGGTTAACCTGTTCCTCAAACAGTTTTAGTCCACATGCAAATGTGACGGAAGGAACTGCCTCGCAGGAAGCTCGGACGCGAATTAGACCGGGGCTTTTGTCACCCTTGAAAGCTTTATGATGTAGGGATGCCACATTCAAGAATTCTTAAAATTACAATAATAATTTGGTAAATAATGTATAGGGTAAGCTCGGCTAATTACAAAACTCTGGTAACTCCGTGATACCATGTTTGATGCTTCTTTTAGATACATACATACATACATAATGTCACGCCTTTATTCCCAGAGTGGGGTAGGCAGAGCAACAGAATAACAACAACTCTAAACTTGTTGATAATTCTGTAACCACATTTTGCATAGTCAGGCTAAGATGTTTGTTAGTTCTTTTAGATCTATACAAAATAATGTTAATAATGTAAATACATACTTATAGTGCGGTAATAAACCTATACTACACACTATAAGGTTGCATTTAAATGATTAAAATGAGTTCGTGTAACTTTAAAAAAAAAACTTGAAACATGGTATCACAGAGTTACGCGAGTCATGTAATTTGCCGAGTTTACCCTAAGTTAGTTTAAAATTTTAGCCTTTTGTAAGTACATACTACAGATTAATTCATCTTAATTGGCATTTATGCATTTATGGCCAAGATGTTCGCATTGTGGTGTGGTGTGGGGAAAGATAATCAGCGAAATTACTGGCATAGAGACATTTTATTTTAGTCTTCGATGTTGGCAATGCATTTGCAGTCTTAAGATTGTAGCCTTAAGAATACAAATGTCACAGATTTAACTCACATCACGTGTGTGTTCATTTGCCTTCCAAGACATGAAACAATTTAATGTGAAACATTAGAAACAATACAATACAAATACTCTTTATTGAAATAAAAAAAAAAACAGAACATAGAACACTACATTTAAATTGTAGATCCAGACAACCATAGATAGAGAAATAACTAAAGACACAATGTCATGGCAGGCGGTATCCTTTAGAACTCAAAGTAAACAACTACAAGAAACAGTTAAAGATTTCAATTTTGATATAAAAACGATTTATACATGACATAAATAATTTAATTACATGCTTATTAGATAAACCTATAAATTCTCATACATATATCTCCCAAATCAGCCAAACAATGATAACACAACACACGAGGTATGGAATAAAAGAAAAAATAAATGTAGAAAAGTAAAGGAAGTCATAGAAAAGTGATAGAAAATTATCTTTTAGCTTGCTTTAAAAATGGCAGCAGATTTAGCACGCCCTACCTCTACAGGTAAAGCATTCCATTACCTTATAGCCTTGATTGTAAACGAATTCGCGTAAAATGTAGAGGAAGAAACAGGAACTGATAAAAAAAGCTTTTGGGATGCTCTGATAGACATACATAATATACTAATATACAAAATCCTATTAAAATACTTGTGGCAGAGGTACTAGGTATTCATAAACCCGTCACACCAACCCTAATTTTCAAGTAAAGGTATTTCAGAAAGCAATTCACGAATGAATGGGTTATTCACCGATTAGGGCCAAATTGTATAATCACAGGGCTTTGGGTGGAGATTGTATGTTCTTGCCTTTTCATACGTCTAGACCGTTCTCCGGCGAGACTGAATAGACGTCCAGTAATTTTTCACCGCTTGAATTGAATTGAACGGGAAATATAAACAGTTTAGACATATTTATTGAGCTTCTTTTTAGACATATAGAAAATATACACACAGGCCACCTAATAGTAAGTGGGATCTGAAGTGGAATCTTCAGATTGCAATCCAAAGACTGCAAATGAAATGCGTTGCCAACACTGAGGACTAAGATGCCTCTAGCTCTCTGATGTGTTTTCACTGAGAGGTCCCAACGGAAGACCAGGGGCCCGTTTCATAAAAGTGGAAGTCTCTTTTTGATACATACTGTTAGAAAGAGATTTCCGCTTATAATATAAGCTAATATTTTGTATGAAATAGGCCCCGACGTTGGCTTCACAGCCAGCACATCCTTAGTTGGGACCGTTTCGCGACAACTATCACTTATCTGTTGTCCCTTTTCCTTCTTTTATGTTATTTGATAAGTGATTGTTGCGAATAAATGATTTTCTTTCTTGCCTTCTGGGTCATACACAGATTTAGGTTAGCGTCTTTCCTGTGGACACGCCGGAAGTTAACGTTTTTAAGGCTAAATTTTCTGGCTAAACCATTTCCCGCATAAACGGCGTCAGGGTTGCTTTAGACCTATCATACGAGTATAAAAACAAAACTTATATGCACACAAGCTTTTAACTATTGACCATAGGAAAAACAACTTATGTTTTTAAGAGAGAAGGATGATCCTTCTACCGGGTGTGGCCTGTAATAGGAGCAATAAATTGAGGGATCGTTTCTACTCTATAAACGTAGCAACATTTATTCTAAAACTTTGGAAATAACTTATTGTTTACCAAATATTCATGAATTTAGATTTTCCAAGCAAGCAATGTATTGCCAAAACGACGAAGTTTGTAAGCTGACAGCTGATGTCAACTAGACTATTGGATGGAGTACATTGAAAATGCTATTAAGTTTGTTCGAAAAAATCCCAAATATTAAATTACATTTTTTTGCTACGTTTATAGAGTAGAAACAATCCCTCAATTTATTGCTCCTATTACAGGCCACACCCGGTATGCTGGTTATTTCACCAATTGTCTCATTTATCCCTACACCGGAACACAACTGAACCCGTTGCCAACTAAGTACTAAGATTGCATCCCTCTATGCTAGTCATTTCACCGGTTTCACTGTTTATCTTAGATTTTTTATCTTAAAAATTTGAATTGTCATGTCCATGATATTGCGATAGTTATCAAAGATTGAAGATTATTAGGCATAGAATTATATTTTGTTGAAGTTGGACGTAACCTAATCTATTTAGGTGGCTTGTAACCAATGTAGACAACCAAAAACAAACAGATAAGGAAATTAACATATTGTGTAATAATTTATGATACTGCAAAATGAAACGCTGACCCACCATAGAACTGTGTCACTATGGTTCATAACGGTACTGTAACAATTCTATAATGGGCCGGATAAAAAATGCCGAAATAATGGCTTTCTCAATCGTTCAATTACTTAGTCCAGAAAAATAACACTTGCACCATCGTAAAACAAGATTCACCCAGCCTATCTTTTCTCCTGATATAATCGTGTTGATTCAGCGCCCGTGTCTCCCCTAAAGTGTCTCAATTTCATACAATAGATGGTCAGTGGCAGCGAACGCTAAACGTCGTGGCATGTCGCCGTTAACTCGCGGCTTCTCGGTTTCGCCACCATGGCGCCGTGAGACATAGACAATTGTGATCGATGATTGTGAGCTGTTTGTTTAAGGGAGCATAGATAAATCAGTTTGGACTTGCGTTTGAGCATGTGTAAACAAACACAAATAGTTAACATTTGCATTAAAATTATTCTTTATGTAACTGATACATAATGAGGGGCTTTAAAACACGAGTTTCATAATAAGATCACACGAGTTTTTTAAGGCCTATTTATGTATAGTTGCATACATTATTTTTTTCTATACACATTTGATAAGTACGCTAAGATGGGTTCAGAATCCGAAGACAAATGACCTGGGGGCTGATTCTCTCAACACCGCGCTGCGTCGATCTCAAAGATTATGTTTTATCCGTCAAGTTTAAGAAGTCCCGTCGGAGGGTACAAAACACATTTTAGCGCGTGTCTTCTCAATTAGGCAGCAGGCAGGTGAGTCGAGTTCAGTGTCGTATAAAGCTGCCTAATTCTTAATTAGGCACGGGTTGATAAAGTTTATTAAAGAAGAGAATCGCAAAATTATTTTTACATGCCAACAGCTAAAACTAAAACATACATACATAATATCACGCCGTCATTCTTAGAGTGGGGTAGGCAGAGCTACAAAAATACCAACAACTTTAAAAATACTTGTTAATAATTCTGTAACCACATTTTGCAGAATCTGGCCAAGAAGTTTCCTAGTGTATCAGTGACAGGTTGCAAGCCAATCGCCTAAAAGTACTACAAGTTCTTATTCCCTAAAACTAATAAACTGATCAAAACAAAAAAATCCAACGACAATACAGCCATTAACCTTTTCTTAACGAAAACTTTCATCATCGCCACTTAGGATTAAAACCTTTTTAAATCTTAGACGTTTTTCCTCGGCGCCATCGGGCTTCGGCGCCATTTTTTATGCACCCCGATGCAGCACAGCTTGAGCCCTTAAAATGAAGGTATGTGTACGCATGGAAAATTGCAAGTTTCGCCTTTCCTGTAAACGATAAAGATGGGGGAAGATATATGAGATTTTTTTAGTACTTTTTACGTAGAATGCGACTAGTTTTTTTTTTTTTTTTTATTTGTTTTTTGTTTATTTCTATTTTTTTGACACTTCTCTTCTTTGTAAGGTTGTCTGTAAGAAATCACTACTTAGCGATAAGACCGCCTATTGACTCACTTAAGTTTTTATTTGTATTTTACTTTTCATGCTGTATTTGTATGTGGTGTTCAATAAAGAATATTTGTATTGTATTGTATTAAAAAGAAAGTACATAGAACGATTCGAAAAACTACATAATCTCGAACTAAACTGTTTACAGTAGAAGCACCAAAAATAATGATAAAAGATTTTCATTCAGTAGGTAAATAAGCCGCACGGCCATTTTTACACATCAAAATTCTACCAGCGCTGCCCAAGAGTAGACCACTGCTGAGAAGGAACGCCGCAAGAAACTTAACAGTCGGTCATGTTTTAAATATTGCTCTTGACAATGATAGAACTTAACCTAGCATTATATAAAACAATTAATATGAAAAAAAAAAACATATGTATTTACGAACCTAAGTTATATCAGAGATGGAGACTTGAAATTTAAACTATCGCTGCAGCAGGCGGCCGAAGTCGCTTGTTTCAGAAGAGCTTTTCTTTTTTGGGTTCCGTAGTCAAACTAGGAACCCTTATAGTTTTGCCATGTCCGTCCGTCCGTCCGACCGCAGCCTAGCGCAGAGACTCTTAGTACTAGAAAGCTGCAATTAGACGTGAATATGCATATTAGTCACGCCAACAAAAAGGTACAATAAAAACGCTAATTTTTGTTAGACTCAAGTGTCCCCCCGCTACAGCCAAAACTACACGTACTAAAATCAGAAAAAAAAACTTGATTAAAAGAACATAATTATAACGAATTTTAAAGGAAAACTATCACGACTAAGTAGACATCATTGGTTCTTGGTGATTAAAGTGTTTATACCTACTAAAATCATCTAAGACGGCACCAATTGACTTTAAATAGAAAAGTACTTATTACTTGTTGGTTTTTTATGTTTGTAGTACTTAACGGCTTCGGAACCCTACACTGAGCATGGTCCGAGATTCTCTTGCCCGGTTTTTAATGTTTGTAGTACTTAACGGCTTCGGAACCCTACACTGAGCATGGTCCGAGATTCTCTTGCCCGGTTTTTAATATGTTTGTAGTACTTAACGGCTTCGGAACCCTACACTGAGCATGGTCCGAGATTCTCTTGCCCGGTTTTTAATATGTTTGTAGTACTTAACGGCTTCGGAACCCTACACTGAGCATGGTCCGACATGCTCTAGCCCGGTTTTTAAGTCTAAAACCAAAACAGCAGCTACAAAGATTTGAAATCAGACCCCAAACAAATTGCCACAGATAAACTCTCCAGGAGTTATTCAGAATGTCCCTTTTAATGTTTTCCTGGCTCCCGAGGGGCTAGGAAGTCGTGACGGCAGGTTCTATTGTGTAACATATTTGCATAAATAAAATATAGAAAACCTTATAAATATATGGGTTATTTCCGAGACATTAAAAATGAAACATAGTTTGGTACGAGTAGGTATATATTATACCTGAAAATGTACCTACAAGTTGATAATAATAATATGATAAAGTTTACAAAGAGAACAAAGTCTATTTCAATCATTAATTTCGTTTTCGAATCGCCTTTACTATTCCAAAACGTGTATCTACTATAAATTGATGGAATCTATCCTTAGCACGAACCTCTCAAACATACTCACGTTTTTTAGGGTTCCGTAGTCAAACTAGAAACCCTTATAGTTTCGCCATTTCCGTCCGTCCGTCCGCCCGCAGCCTAGCGCAGAGACTCTTAGTACTAGAAACCTGTTATTTGGCATGAATATGCAAATTAGTCACGCCGACATATTGGTACAATAATATGTAATTAAAAATCTTAAATGAAAGAGCATAATAATATAACTAATTTAAAATAAAAACTATGACGACTAAGTAGAAATCATTGGTTTTTGAGATACAGGCGATTTAAGTGTTAATAAGTACTAAAATCATCTAAGACGGCACCAATTGACTTTAAATTGAAAATTAGTTATTACTTGTTGATTTTAATGTTTGTAGTTACTGTTTGTGTTGTGTTTGTACTTAACGGATTCGGAACCCTACACTGAGCATGGTCCGACATGCTCTTGTCCGGTTTTCATACATTATTTTAAGCATAAATCCATCACCTTTACTGCTCACTCTATAACAATATTAATGAGTCAACGTCGATATACTTTAAAATTACTGGTCTAAAACTTAATAAACAACTTAATCCAAAATATTAATAACTAAATTGGCCACGTGTGGACTCTTACACGTCATACACAAATAAATAAGACTCGCACATAAATATATACAAAAAAAACATAAATTAATAAATTAATCCTTATTTCGGATCAAGGATATCCGTATCCATACATACATCATCTACATTAAATTGAATTACATTTAGGAAAATTACTATTTATTGGCTTGTACTATTTATTCAAAAGTCTAGTGAAACAATGATTTTTTGCTCACCCTTTATCAAGGAATTTTCATAAAAGTGACTTTTCTGTAAGATCAATATTTTCTATGGCCGCATTCATACAAAACCTTGTTTTCATATTATCAAACAATAACTAAAATTCACGCTAACGTAAAATGAAAACCTGTATATTTTCCACCCAGGTACAGACGGCTACAAAGTGACTGTATCAATTTTTCACCTTATAACATTGTATTAACGTTCAAAACTGGATACATCTATTTGTGGTCGACTGTACCCTAAACTAAGGACAGTACAGGGTGATGAAAAATTGCGTCAGTAGCACTCCCGGTGCACGTGGCTGCACCCCGATAATGGGTTTACCTCGCATTTGATATCACCCTTATTGTTTTCGCAAACGTTCTGCGGTTGCACTATTTTTGGATTTTCTCTGTTATCTTAAGTTTCTTTATGAGGATTAAGGAATATGTACGAGTATGATAGGTGTAGTATTTTGTTGGTTATTAAGTGGTCGACGTATTTTTTACATGTGATGTTTCATGCTACTTTGTCCGTGTGGATTTTTTGTTTAAAAAAATCTTGTTAATTTAGTAACGTAGGGTTTCTAATGTATCCTTGCCAATAAGTATTGAATTCTGGCTAGTCCAAGATAGCATTGAATGCTTATGTTTTTTTACGTAGCTTTCGCTAATATTCTAAAAAAATATTCCATAATGTTACAATTATTTTGGATACATGTAGTAGACTTGTGGCTTAGGCTCAAGTTTTGTTATTTGACGGTGAGATAAAAACGCGCTCCCAACTTCGCACTTAGCACTTATACATTAAATGTCTGTAAAAACTCCGTAAACGGGGAAACTGACCTTGGAAATTAAACCTTAGCCAGTCAATGAACTTATGGAGTTATTCCTTAACGCTACCACCAATTCAAAAACCATTTTACTATCACCCCTTAAATCACATCAATTGTTTTGAAACTCAGATCATAATAAGCTGGTTTTAGTATAAGTATAACCAGCGTATTAGACCTTTACTTTCTACCATATCCTACCAGTCTAAGTATCGATATATAATGGTAGGTTCCAAGTCGAAACTGAAAAGGGTTGTGGGACGGAATAACAAGGCTATTATGACCAAGAAAGTAATTTCTAGGCGCAATTTCCCATCGTTGGCTT
The DNA here is from genome assembly GCA_949316455.1 of Acleris holmiana. NCBI lineage: Eukaryota > Metazoa > Arthropoda > Insecta > Lepidoptera > Tortricidae > Acleris > Acleris holmiana. The sequence continues at coordinate 3,459,839 of OX438766.1, forward strand.
TATTCTCGCCTGAACAATAGATCACGGGGATTAGTCTAATATTACTCTAATAGATATGGCGACGTCGTGTCTGCTTCTTTAGCCGCTGGACTTGTTTGAAAACAAGTTAAGTGGTTATAAATATTAGGGGACAATCTCACACATTTTAACCAAACCCAAAACTTGCGTCAAAGTTCATATAAAATTTCAATTTAGATTATTGGAACTCCGAAAATGTTTCTCGTACCATTTTTATATCTTAATGATCACTCTTCATAAAAATATTTCTCATAAAATTTTACATCATAGGTAATTATCACATATAATAAATATTAATAATACACCTGTTAATTTTCAGGATTTAATAAATATCCAACTGGTAAATAAGGTTAGGAATCAGAACGGTTTCAGTAAAAATCACTTTAGGAGTTGCGATGATTATGAATAACAAATTATGAACAAAAAATGTATGAGAAAAAAAAAATGAAGAGTGATTATTATGAATAGAAATCTATAGTAAAAAAAATAGGAATAAGAATTTTATGTGAGCCAATATGGACCTCCAAAACTTAGCTCGTTTGTACTGTGGGTACTAGACAACGGTAAACATCACTATACAAACATATAGAGAGCACTATTTATTCGTGCTAATTATATAAATATTTGGCTCTTACTTAAAATTGATCCCAGTTCCTCTTGTTTCGTTACCATCAAGGTTAATTATATTTTTTTAATGGACGCCACGCAGATATAAGGGTCCATTAAACAAAACTACTAAAATATCTAAATACTTATTTTATTATGTCCGTTTATGTATCACCATCAAACACGAGAAAAGAAATGCTACCTTTATATCGACGACATGGTGGCCTAGTTGGGAGTGACCCTGCCTCCGAAGCCAGTGGTCCTGGGTTCAAATCCCGGTAAGGGCAGATATTTGTGCGATGAGCGCGAATATTTTTTCCTGAGTCTTGGATGTTTTCTATGTATTTAAGTATTTATTTCTCTATATAAGTATGTTTATCGTTGTCTAGTACCCATAGTACAAGTAGTATATATATATATATCTCTCTCATAATTTATCATCACCATGTATTTCCTCACGTAAAACATAACATCTGCTTAGGAGGAGTGCCAAAAACAATATTCCTTAATCCCTTACCATGTTCGGTGCCCAAACCTCCTATTTGTATCCTCCTATGTGTAGTGAGTGGCCGGCCTTCACCCGTTCATTCATTCGTTCATTTTTCCATTCGGTAAACTTGGCAAGAGCTGCTGTCGCCTTCGTGTCTGTGATATAACAGCGTATTTGTATAACTATTACGTTACTAGATGTTATGGGTAACGCTGTGTTAAAACACGGGAAGTTTTCTTGTTTTCGGACTAATAGTTAATGAAGTAATAAAATACACCAGTCTTCCGTACCGCCCGATTAACGTTCACCACTTTTATATGTTGGTTTTCTATAGTCACACCAAATTTAATGCTTGTATGTATTAATGATTCGACAATAGAACAAAATCGAAACGCGTTTCTCGTATGAACCCGATTAAAAAACAGCTGTCAATAGACAGCTGTCACAGAGTTACAGAGCGTCCGTCTGTCCTAACTTAAATAAATATATTTAAGTTAGGACAGACGGACGGACAAGACAACGAAGGTTATAGAGTCCCGTTTGGTATGGGTATGGAACCCTAAAAATAGGTAAGTAACCTGTTTTTTTGTATTCTACTTGCATCGGTCCGGTTTATGTAATTTTCAGTGAAATTATATAACTGATGGTGAAATCGCATCGAAATACGTTGCGTGGTGTAAGGAAGCGACTATGTTTTAGTAAATAAGGTATTTATTATGTATACAGGTAATAGATACCGCTTGTGTTATACGTTATACCACACATATTCAGCCTTTCTTACAAAATGATTAGTCATAGAAAGATAAGAGTCACATGTCCCTTGAAGTTACTTATTAATAGAAAGCAGGAACTGTTTTAATGACGCTGACAGCTGATAAAACGAGCATTATCTGTGAAGTAGAATGTGTGTGCAAATGTGAGTTGACAGAAGCGCTTGGACCTAACTTCATGTGCTTTTGTTTAGGTCACCAGAGTAAATACACCTTATCCATGGACTTGTTTCGGTAATAAGTTCATGGTGATTGCCTAAAAATCGACGTTGGCGAAATACACCTTGTTAACGCATTCACTGCCACCGACGCATATATGCGTTCACTGTCTTTCAAGTTTGTTCCTAGGCCACGCCCCCTTGTGAGTGAAAGCCATTAATTAAGGTTACAAAAGTACGAAATTTACATTAAATAAAAATATTTATCACAGGATACATTTTGTTAGTAGGAAGTTCATTGGAAAAAGTAATTGTTGAGCAAATGTAACCAAAAAATTAAATACAATCGCCTAAGACTGTGAGGTCCAAGAATAATTTGAAAAGAGTTATTTTTTACTTTCATTTAGTCTGTGCATTGTTTTCAAAAGCATTTCCTTTTACTCAGTGATACAATTATGAAAGCACAAGCAACTTTAGGATACTTCAAGCTCTCCGCAAGCAATGCCGCGGGAAAGGCATTGTATGTATCCTAGAACTAAAGTAGAAGAACGTTAGAATTGTCTAACTCAAACAACACCATCTGTGAACTAGATGAAAACAAAATTCATTACGATAGTGTGCTGACATCATTACCCCCCTTAAGGCAGTTGGGTTATATAGAGACGATTTTATGCGTAAAACAAAGCCCTTTGGCAGTATAAATGTCAGGGTAACTTTTACTATAGGGCTTGACGATTTCCGGCGCCTCAGTGGCGGGTCAATTTGTCGAGGATTGTAATGAATATTTGATGAGGAAATACTTTTTAAATGTCAGGATGAACCTGTTATAGTATGGCGTTTGAACTAGTTGAGTATTAAATGCTTCTTAATTAGTTACAAATACTTTTGGACGTCCTATCACGAGCAGTAATATTTTAAGTAACGCATTGCATTAGATGCAGATCGCTCTTCATTTCCCCATTTCTTTTCCTAGGGTCTAATAATTATTTTACTCAATAGAAAGCTCGCACATTGTAATACACTCATACGCGTCCGAGGCAAGGATAAAAATCAGAAAAACACTTGTATGAATGTCATTGATGGATATGTACTTTTAAAGTAAATTCACGTGTTACTTGCATATACCTACGTCAGACTTTTATTCAATAGTGAGGTTCACAAAAACAGTTAAATGTAACCATTTTGGTAAGCATATCACTGGATGAGATGCAAAAATCGACAGCCTGCCACTAATATTACTAACATTGAGAACGTGAGATAATTTTATACCCAGTACACCAGTAAAATGTAACCATTTTGGTAAGCATATCACTGGATGAGATGCAAAAATAGACAGCCTGCCACTAATATTACTAACATTGAGAACGTGAGATAATTTTATACCCAGTACACCAAGATATTATTGCCAGTGGCTTACTTTAGAATTGGTGAAAACCCTTGAAAATCATAAGACATTAATGACATGCCCGGATTCTTTGTTTTTACTTTGCGATTCTTTGTTCGTTATATAGTTTTTTACCAAAATAACTGAACTAAATCCTCATAACTAGGAATTTATAAATGTTTTCTTGTAATCAAAATTTCTTAGGCAAGAACCTAAGAAATTTTGAATTAAATTCATTAAATAGTTTAAGAGTTCTTCATATCCTACCTCACAGAGGCGTACATTACAATCTAAGTTCAATCAATCAATAGAATACAATGATTTTGCATAACTAATTACAAATATTATATTTAAATATCGCATATTCTATATATATATATATTTATTATTATTTCTTGTAAACTAGTTTAAGCATACCGTCTCTCAGTTTGTTATAAGATATATGAGGAAATTTGTAGACTTATTGTAAGTTAAAACAGCAAGTACCTAGTAACAATTCGCTAGCGACACCAATGCAATCAATAACTTTACGGTCCCCTTTGCCGCGGAAACGTTGATTGACGCGTCGCCGATACAAGCCCGCCGCCCGGCGCCGCCTTTGTCGTTCGTCGGCTGTGTAGGTGTTTGTGCTTTAAATCAATATTTGTTTCAATCGGCTCTGTAATAATATAACAGGCTTGCAATATTATTACAGGGTTAGGTTATGGTATTAACGGGAGTTTAGTGATGAAATTTTTCGTTGTGTCGGGGTACATATCGGGGGATTGTGTCGCACTTGACTTACTCAAAAGTTAAGCAGCTTGTACTATAGGCACTAGATTATGACAAACATATCTATACAGAGAATTACATAATTAAATACATATAATACATCCAAGACCTAGAAACAAATACTTACTCTCATCACACATATATTAGCCCAGCTTGGTGGGCTTCACTATCAACTAGGATGGGCGCCTCATCGCCTTGTAAAATCAACTAGACAGACAGTCAGACATTTATTTTATTTCTGTACACTAATAAGTGTATTGTTACCAACGGACCACAAATCTCTCCCCATGTATGTCGCTAGCTGATAAAAATAATGGCCGCCCTCCTCGAGAACTTTGAGATAACGACGTTTTGAACGCTGTGTTTTGTCCAAGTTATGACTAAGAAAAACTAGACAAGTTAGACTATTTTATATTTATGACGCTGATATATGTTGTTTAGATGCTTTTGAATTTATATTTGTAAAACATTCCGAAATACTTCGGGGGACATAGCTTATGGTCTTACACAATAGTTCTCTACTATCTCTATATCTCTGCTTTGCCTAAAGGTCAACTGGTAGAGAATGCCTTACGGCATTAAGTTCGCCTTTTGTATACTAAGTGTATTCTTTTGTGCAATAAAGATTAAATAAATAAATAGTTAACTACTACGGAAATCAGAGTTTGTATGAGTCTAAGTAAGCAGATTTTCACGCGTTTGTTTGACCCATACATTTTTACGTATATCTATAATTGATGTAAGCCGGTAGTTTTTTTTTGTTTTTTTTATTTTTATTAATACTACTTAGTTCGTCGTTGTACCTACATCCCTGCTATACAACGTGTTATAAAATAATCCGTAAAAAAAGAAATTACGAAAGTAGTGTCAACCCTAGTATACTGTATACCTAAGATACTGAACTGACGTTATTTAATAAGGGTTGACACTACTTTTGTTATTTCTTTCTTACGGATTATTTTGTAACACGTTGTATTATAATCTATTTTATAATTGTAATATTTTACTTGTACATTAAAGTATTTACATGCATATACATAATTAGATAACTTAACCTCGTGTTCCTTACGATAATGATAACTATTTAAATTTAGCTTATTTATTTACAGATAAGATTTAAGTAGGAATGTTGAAACACAGGTAAAATAAGGAAAAAAAGCATTAAGGAAAATAACATGAAATATTTCATCAAGATCGTGTACAGATGAAGATAAACTAGATTACGATAAATATATTTGCCTAATAGTATCATATGACCGAAGAAAGCATGCACTTAAATTCAAGAATGACTGTTATTCAAACGAACATAGTTAAAAACACGCAAAACTAAAGTCAATGATGTGACGAAATTTTACTTTCGTGGTTTACTTGTTAATGCTAAATATTGTAGAAACCTATACTTCCAATCTTAGTAAGATTAATCTTGAAGTACAAAGATTATCATAGCTAAAGACTGTTTGGCCATTTAGTTATAATATTTTGGTTTTTTAGGTTCGGTTTTAAATTAAGATCACTGTTTTGGTTTTTCAAGTAGTTGAAAGTTAATTTGTGGTCAGTACGGTTTGCCATTCCACTATAAAGTAATAACTTTTACTTATGACGTAAAATCGTATAAAATATGGAGGATTTTTTATGAAACTTACCGAACTACTTCCATTTTACGGTAGCCATATTTGCCCATCCGTCCATGTAATTCCGATATACGGCTTCAGTTGCTTGATACAATGGTCGAAAATTGGACTTTCTGGTTGCGCTTCTTTCGAACCAGCCGCGAAAATAGGACGACGCGGCATTTTAGGAGTAGTTAGATAAAAAAACCGTCAGTCCAACTGAGGACTGTTTTTCGTTAAAAATATTGTAGGACGCCGACTACAGTTGGACTGACCTAAGACCTAACATTTTAAAAGAAGCTATTTCTTGCTTTTTGAAGACGTTTTTTTTGTTTTTGTTTTTATACATTATACTTTTTGTATCTATCTACTCCTAAAACGTCCTTTAGTTCGCAAATTACTACCACTTTTTCCTCACACTGAAAATAATTGTATTGGGTTGTTTGGTATCTTGGGAAATCGAGATATTAAAAATGTCATCATAAATTTTATTTTCAAGACGCAATTTGGCTTGTAAATTATTTGAATAATTTAAATATTCATCACAAGTAGTTTCGTTGTCTAGACGCTGATTTTTGGCAAAGTCAAGGCTAGTTCGGCGACTATACATTCATTTTAACGATGCGAGCATCGTACATCGTTATTTTTAAGTACACTATTGTTTATTTTTAAGGGAAATTGGATTGTGTCCATGTCAATAAATAAGTGGTGATGTCTTTTTATGAAAGCGTATGTCTGGGCTATTGTGCACGCAAAATAGCATACGAGTATAAAATTTGCGTTGATAGTTTTGTTTCATATAAAATTCCTTCCTCTGCCGAAGCGAAGGCCGAGGAGAAGTGGTATTGTAAATTTCTTTAAGAATAAATGCCGAATGAACGGAGATACACCAAAAGCCGAGTTTCGCGAGTACTCAATCAGAAGATGGTGTTGACCTGGGAAATTCTCCTGTAATCATCTGTATTTTTCTACTGATAAACAATTATTAAAGTTTATTTACTTTAATACAAATTAGAGAGTCGGTGGATAAATTTGACGACACGCTAGCCTAGTTGGTAGTGACCCTCGAAGCTGCTGATGCTTGTGCTGATGAGCACGAGTATTTATTCCTGAGTCTTGGATGTTTTCTATGTATTTAAGTATTTTATCTATATAAGTAAGTTTATCGTTGTCTAGTACCCATAGTACAAGCCTAGAGCTTAGTTTGGGACTAGGTCAATTTGTGTGAAATTGTCCTGAGATATTTATTTATTTATTTATTTATGTCAGCTCTTTAGGCTCTTATAAAACTTGAAATGTTATAATTTATTTTTTACTAAATCCCTTAAACTATTTGCACATAAAAACAAAATAACGTAATTGTATTGTTTTGGTTTTTATTTCTTACAATAAAGTGTTCACTTAATAAACAGTCGCATTTTAACTTTTAAAATGCGAGTGTTTATTTGTTATTTCGTTTCTTCGTTACGGTTCAACGCCTCAAACGATTGACGTAAAATTTGGTATAGAGATAATTTATAGTCTGGAGATCGAAATAGGGTACTTATTATCTCACAAACTAGAAAATAATTCGAAGGAATAGCAATAAAGACTTCTACACGAACGGAATCTTGAGCAAAAGCCTTGTTTTAATTAAATTTTTAATAACATTCCATAACAGTAAATTTAAAAAAGTTACATGGGACAATCACATACAAAATATACCTAATCCCAAGCTAAGGTATTAGCTTGTACAGTCAAGGTCATAAATATGTATACACTTTAGTACCTTGTCACATTAATCGCTGTGTCAATTTCATTTGGCAGTTTAAGCATGATGTTAAATAGACAAGGTTCTAAAGAGTATACATATTTATGACCTTGACTGTACTATGAGTAATAGACAACGATATTAAATTTAATAACATAGAGAAATAAATTCATAAATACATAAACCAACCAAGACTCAGAAACAAATACTCGCGCTCATCACACAAATATCAGTTCTTATACTTTCGTAGGTCTCCAATTCTGCTAACGTGTCGACTTTTTTTTTAATGTTACGGAGAAGGCACACGAGCGCTCAGGCCACCTGATGGTAAGTGGAATCTGAGACCCATAGACATTTGAATTCTAAAGACTATATAATCCTAAGACCTCAAATGCGTTGCCAACTCTGAGGACTAAGATGGAATGTCTCTATGCTAGTAATTTCTTCTTAATTAATGGCTTTTACTCCTTATTTTAATATACACCGTGTTTTTTTTTGATTAACGATAACTTTAAGGGCACGTTTTTCAAGTCAAATTAAGCTAATTTCCCGAAGACAGACATATGATAACTCGTACGGTTATAAAGATATTCAATTATTAAAATTAATCAGTTAATCACGTTAAACTGATGTAAAAGGCTCTTAATTGATACCTAACAATTTTCTTTTAATTACCTATTACGAGTAAAGAGTTTTCAATTGTTAGGTCGTGCACCCGTCAAGTGTTATCTTTACTTGTGTGTGTGTATGTCACGCTGACTTGACGTATTTGACACTAACTATGAGTTAACTCTAAAGACCCTTTTAGAATGATTGAAGACACAACATTTAATTACTTTGTTCTAAACAATTTTTTTTATTTTTTTTTGCAATATTTTAAAATCTAATGTACCACGTAGTTTCTATACGTGTACCCAATATGCCGAAGTTATCGTAAATCAAAAAAAACACGGTGTATATATATTTTTTATTATAAGTTTAAGGCACACCAGCACTCAGGCCACCTGATGGTAAGTGGAATCTGAGACCCGTAAACATTTGAATTCTGAAGACTATAATCATAAGATCAATCCTAAGACCCCAAATGCGTTGCCAACCCTGAGGACTAAGATAGAATGCCTCTATACTAGTAATTTCACCGGTTGCCTTATACCGGAACACAACAATGCGAACACTGTTGCTTGGCGGGTAGTTAATGGATAAGATGGTGGTAGCGATCCGGACGAACTCTGCACAGGGTCCTACCACCACTACTACTACTATTTCGCCAATGTCGAGTTTTTGACAATCACCATGAACTTATTAGAGAAATAAGTCCATGGATATCACACGCGAGGACAATAGTTCGGTTAAAGAGTATTTACTCTGGTGGACTAAACAGAATCACATGGGGTTAGCTCCACGAGCTTCTGTCAAGTCCGTCGTCAAATTAGTCTGACTGTTACTATGACAGTTCTATTTGCCTTTCCACCATTTTAGACCACCCAGTTTGCTGAATGAAGTTGGCACAGATTGCTTGAAATCAACCATCCAATCAATATAAATTCATTCATGAAACAGGAATGAAAAAACCATACACATACCCTTGAGTAAAAGTGACCTCCACAACGTTGGTATCGTTCCAAGCCATTAGTCAACGTGATACAATTGTATGTATGTATGGACTTCGTATCTCTCGGCTTTTCATTTCATTCTGGAGTTGGCAAACGATTATTTCACGATCGTATGAATATTTTGTTTCGCCAGGATTGCTTTTGGGTCTCATTCTGTTGGCAGGTTGTAGCGTTTAGTTTTTGTAATTTAATTGATATTTCTTTTGTCGTCATTTCGGTGGGCATTTTTTTTTGGTGGTTCCTTTGACGTTAGTCATTTGTAAGCACAAACCTATCAATTTAAAATTGAATGATACATGGGGGGCTAATTTAAGGCGAATAGGATATTACTTTAAAATAGCAAAAAACTTAGCTAACGAATGTTCAAAATAAATATTACTCTTTTTTTATTATAATGGAATAACTAAAAAGTCGCTCAGACGATGTAGAATATAGGGAAACTCAACTTTGTATTTTTCAATTGTTTTTCTCATTTACCAATTACATTCAACCTCACAAAGCCTCCCAATGAAACATTTATTACACTAGCAACACATCCACACTAACCCATTCAATGCCCAATCCTTTATTCTCCACAAAAATCAGACTCAATATTGTGTCATAAGCACTGAACGCTTAACCCTCGCCTGCCGGGGTGTTTCCGACCCGCCGCGTTCCGTTTACGAACACAGTATTAATTCTATTCGGGAGAGGAATTAATCGGCTGCCGCAGACGGCTCGATGAGTCGAAGATGAGATATGGGCTTGTTAGTGAGCTGTTTTTGGGCGATGTGTTGGTATAGTTAGTTTCTTTGTTAGTTATTTCGAACGCCCCCTTTTGAATTGCCTTTAGTGTTCGAAAACCTGTTCTAAACTTTTCAGTAGCACGAACCCTCAAAATAGAGGCTTGTTTTCATATATTATTTTACTATTCGATGACGATACGAAAGTCAAAGTTAATGTCTAAATGCTATCAAATTTAAATACGGACACGGGAGCTCTAACCAATCATCATCATTATTTACTTGAGAGCTGTTTTAATTCTTAATTTCAATTCTTCCATATTCCGTATACGGCACGAAACGCCATCTTTTTCTTTTTACTCGACTGCCCATTTATAGGTCTATATGTAGTTGAACAGCCCTGGTAATGTATACTATTAAAAATCGGATGCTCGAATCTAGTTCCCAAATTATAATAAGTTATTTTGTCATTACTAGTACTTGCCTAGTCTTAAACTTTAGAATTATGTCAATTGTTTTAAAAGAGGAACTAATTTCTCATACAAAGGTGTTTTCTTATTCTTTATTCGTAATGCAGATATGTATGCATTACAAGCAACTTTTTTTTAGGTAGACAAAGTAAAACGTGGAATTGAAAAGTTTTTAATATAATAATTCTGGAAAATGTTAAAGTACCAAAAATACAGCTAATATAAAGATTGTAAATTTAAATAGAAATCACCGGCGACGGTGACAATAAACGTTTTCATAAATCAATAAATCTATTGTTAGCATAACTTTCCACAACCTGATATTTTCGACAGCTGACAAACGATAAAATAGTTCCAGCGATAACTATGAGGAAAGTCAATGTCTATTAATAAAATACCATGACTTTTACAATTTCGTGTAATCTTTTGACGCGGCTATATTTTCCTTAAACATTGTTCTGAAACAAAACACAAACTTGTCAAATCCAAACGTACAAATTAAAACCAATTTACGTCATCCACCAACCAAAACACAAAACTTATTGTTCCAAATCTATTTAAGGTTTCTGATTCCGAACAATAATTTAATTTGCGTCCAAAACTTAAATCTCTGGGTGTTTGTCACTCAATTGTTCCTAAACTTGAAACATTTGCGCTACAATGAATTCTGCAGGCTTAATTCTAAGTGGGTATTAATTCTGCTATATATCAGGGAAGTTTTGGGGCCTCTTGGGCCCCCCGAAGCACGGAAGGGGTTACAAGGGATTCATATTTGTATTCACCGATAATCTTACATGATTTATATTTTGGAGACAATTGTGATTTCATGGCCGTCTTTGCAAGAAACTTTACCGTTTATGTGGCACAAAGACAAGAAATGTAAAGCGTGACCAGAAGATTAAAAAAAAACTAACTTAAATATACTGTTCTATCCTGTAAATTGTAAATAGCAATTGAAAAGTACAGTTCATGTCCCATGTCCACCTAAGACAAAAAACTTAAATTACTTTCATACATTCATAACATCAAGCCTTAATTCCCAGAGTGGGGTAGGCAGAGCTACAGAAATACCAACAAATCTAAAAAAAATATTTGATAATGCTGTAACCACATTTTGCAGAAGTAGGCTAAGATGTTTACTTAAATTACATTAAAATTAATTCACCTTCTCCGAATGACAGTTTCGTAGGTGCATTTAACCCCTAAGCTTGTTCGATAGGAGACCTAAATTAAGTCAGGTAAGTATATGTAATGAAATGAAATTATATATTTGCTCTAGATATCGTATGGTAGTCCTTAAAATGAAACATTTCTCGGAACACATAACTAACCGTGATCGGCATGCAAAAACAACTTAAAACTAGTTTATTTATATTTGTACTAGCTATATCACGCGACTCCGTCTGCGTATAAGTCGTTAATCGGTATTCCCGCGGCTGACTAATTTTCCGGGATAAAAAGTACCCTGTTCTATTGTAGGACCTAACCTATAATGTGTGCCTAGTTTGATATCCGTTTAGTAGTTGAAGCGTGAACAAACTTGATCTTTTATTGGTGGTAGGACCCTGTGCAGGGTCCGTCCGGATCGCTACCACCAGATGGTGGTACGCTTGTCCATTAACCACCCTCCAAGCAACAGTGTTCGCATTATTGTGTTTTGGTGTGGGGATAAGACAACCGGTGAAATTACTAGCATAGAGGCATTCCATCATAGTCCTCAGGGTTGGCAACGCCTTTGAGGTCTTAGGATTCATCAGGTGGCCTGAGTGCTCGTGTTCCTTCTTATATAAATTAAAAAAAACATCCTAAAATCCAAACTTACTCATTTATAATTATTAGTAAGATTAATTGAACAATGACACATTTTACAATACATTTAAATAAAGTCATGGGATTAAAAATATTTTCAACCACTTTTATTGTCAATGATATTTAGAAAGTCAATATACATTTGCATTACACTTAGCTTAAATTAGCTTTAAAATCAATTTAGCAATTCAGTTTGTCAAAAAGTAATATCACTCGTAAACATTAATAAAATTTTGTAAACGAATAAAAAAAACTATGTCAATTACCCCCTTTTGAATTCAATTCTAAAGCTGCCACTAGGCAGATAGATAATCATGTTTTCAAGAGTGAAAACTCCTAAACTAGACTACGTTCTTGTGATACTAGACCGGTGCTGTTTGTGTAGGCTTTTCAGATAGTGAAAATTCCTTATCATGAATACTATCAGATTTCTGTCAATCGCAATAGTTGAATATGGCGCAATATTTCGTCCCTTTAATATCTCAACCTCGTACCGTACCTATCTAATTGATTAGTAGGAAAGCATGCATGTTCCGAGAAGAATAAAGGCTACTTTTCTATCAAACTATTTGATCAGGTAAGACGTTGAGAAAGTAAAGGGACGATTGCGATTTCACTATAGTATTTTTTTGAAATATTTTTATGAGTGTATCTAGACTTACATATTATTTTACGCTGAGTATTTATTGCGGTACCATTTAATTGTTATTGTTTAATATGTTACACTGAAAAAAAAAATTTCTTTAAAACTAGCCTATTGAGTGTCCCAATGCTAGGCATATCGTAAGTAGAATACAAGTAGGTATAATAATGTATGAAAATAGTTTTTCAAAAGTTATCTAGATCCGTGTTAAGTTAGTTTTATTTATTTATTTATTTAATCTTTATTGCACAAAAACAGGTACAAATGGCGGACCTAATGCCTAATGGCATTCTCTACCAGTCGACCAGATAACCAATGAGGAATTTGAAGTTTTCTTTTTTGTATTTTATTATCTTGTAATTTTTATCTTTGTACTAGCGACCCGCCAGCGGCTTCGCCCGCTGATTTTTTTTCTATCCTGTCACTTAGGGGTTAAATGTTGGCCGATTCTCAGACCTACCCGATATGTACACAAAATTTCATAAGAATCGGTCGAGCTGTTTCGGAGGAGTATGGGAACGAACATTGTGATACGAGAATTTTATATAAATTACGTGAGATCATGAAGAATGTGTTTAGAAGACGGAGGAAATTAGTGAAAATGCGTCCCAAAGTTCTCGACTTTGTCTTGCACTAAAACACTATACAAGTATAGATTTCGTTTTCCGCGTTCCTGCATTATTTACTATTAAAGGTTGAACTTCGAAAAATCTCCCGGTTTCCCCAGTAGCCTTAAGGCTGTCCACATCATTTGGTTTAGGATTTTCCTATTTACCCGACTGCGGCAAAGCCCAAAAGGCGGGATATGTGTTTGACCTGAATGTATGTCTGACTCTATGTTCCCTCGTAGCGGCTGGATGGATGGGCCGAGTTCAACAAGCGAGGTGTCGTTAGATTCATCTTAACGTCGCCAGTGTCGCTGGGTACTTACATTGAACCAAAAACAATAGCGCGGCACAAAAAATATATAAAAGATGACTAACATATATCCCCTCATCTGTGGAGCTGGTCCCTGGAGCCAGCAGGCTCTCTCCACTTGTGCTTTGACGGGAACAAATTAACGGTGGGTCTCTATACTTTCTCGCTTTAACCTATTGAAACATATTAGAGAAGATCTGATACGTGAAAAAAGGGAGGAGGCCCGCGGGGCTTCTACAGATGCGTGTTAGCGGCCATATTTTGTCTCCACAGGTGAAGGGATATAGACGCCATTGTCAAAACAATCAGTCGGATTTCAAAAACTGAAGTATTTTTTGTTAGATTTGTTTTTGGTTAACACGTTCTCACGTTCCCGATAACTTTACCCTCTTTTGTAAGTCATTGCATAACTATTGTGAATGATGATTGATCATCAATCTCCCCCAGTAATTACTTTATTTACTAAGGGTCCCAATCTTATAAAAACTGAACTTAGTTATTTAAATTGCGTTCAAAGTTAATGGCGCGACGTGGAGATTAATAAAGCTTTTTTGAAGTGTTTTTAATTGACTCCGTGTTTATGTTTATTTAGCTTATGACGTTGAGTGATTGAAGAATTAGAAAACGCTAATTTTTTACAATGTTTAGCAATTCGAAAACCATTTGATGGAATATTTCTGGATCCGTTATAACTTAATTTTATAACTACGATATATGTATGTAAACTTTTTATTGCAAAAACAAATAATAACAAAGTATAAGAATTCTCAACAAAAAGAATACTAATCTAAGTAAACGTTCACATCGTCCATCATAATGACATCCCTATCTTAAAGAAGTTAGAAGCTAGTAAAGATTTTACGAACCGCATAGTTTCCTTAGTTTTTGTCATGTCTGAAAACACGAATTATGAACAGCCTTAAAGCAGGGCAATAAGATTTGCTCTCAAGTATTACGACAGTAAGGTAAACTTTGTCATTCTTAATACATCCACTTAAAACAATAGATCGCATGTGCAACATTAACGCCATAGCATTTTCAACCCTCACCAGCTTCAGATAAGATTGCATATCGAATAAAAGTTGTACAACACTTATCCTTCGTTTTACTAGTAGAGCGGTAATGCCAGGAACGTATGCGTGGCCACGCGCACCTCCATCACTCCCTTATCTGACCGGGAGTCGAACCTACGTATCGTCGGACGCAGGCTGAAATGTCGATAACATCACAACGGATGGTGACATGCGTGTTGAATTAAAAATTGGTTCCGGTAAAGAACCGCCTAAGGAAAAATAAACAATAGAGAACATACATGAAAATCAAATTGAGTTTCATTGATACGGTCTAGGAGAAAATGTAAATCAAATTGAGTTTCATTGATACGGTCTAGGAGAAAATGTAAATCAAATTGAGTTTCATTGATACGGTCTAGGAGAAAATGTAAATCAAATTGAGTTTCATTGATACGGTCTAGGAGAAAATGTAAATCAAATTGAGTTTCTTTGATACGGTCTAGGAGAAAATGTAAATCAAATTGAGTTTCATTGATACGGTGTAGGAGAAAATGTAAATCAAATTGAGTTTCATTGATACGGTGTAGGAGAAAATGTAAATCAAATTGAGTTTCTTTGATACGGTCTAGGAGAAAATGTAAAAAAAACATATAAAACGCTATAAATAACTGGAGGAACAACAGGAGTGTCTTCATTCCTGTCGTCGATTTTTGCAGAGGATCTGAACTATGACTTTTTAAAGCTTCATATCTTATGAAAAAACTACACGACAATTATTTCGCGAATACAGTTATTCCTCTCTTTCATAGCTCTTTCCAGAGAGCGTAAAAAATAAAGCATGTTCCAAAATGGATGGGACAAAGCAGAAATGCGAAACCTGTCATGCGCGGAATTAATGCCAAGAAGATAAGGCAGGCATTTCAACAGAAAATCAAATCAATGGTTGAAAGGCAAAACGCTTCAAGCGACAAAATGCGTGATATTGAGTCATACACACTCTTAAAACAAAAAGTTCTCCTGTAGTCAATAGTTAAGCTTGTGTGCATATAAGTTATGTTTTTATATGATAGGTCTAAAGCAGTCCTGACGGCGTTTTTTGCGGGAATGGGCTTTGCCAGAAAATTAGGTCTTAAAAACCTTAACTTTCGGTGTGTCCACAGGAAAGATAGTAACCTAAATCTGTGTATGACCCTCATATACATGTTCGCAATCAGTAGATTTTTCTAATTCATTGTAATCACTTTATTGTAAATTTTCAAAAAATGTCGCTTGAAGCGTTTTGCCTCTCAACCATCGACATTGAAAATAGTCTAATTTAAAGTAACAAAGAAATGTTGTTTATTACCATATGTTGTAAACATTAAACGGGATCTTATTATAACAGGGGCAGAATATTTGGCGAGGTGCATGAACATGTGCAATAGTTTAAAGAAGTATGTACATTCGGCCGTATAGGTATACTAGCTGCACACTTTTGTTCCTTGTCGCTTCAACGTCTCAGACAGATTAGTGCAGCAGTTCAAATAAGGCTGACCGTACCGTTTATTATGAGTTTACCTCTGACAGATGGATTGCCTTCATTTAATTTTCAGCTTTAATCTCATACAAATAAAATAGTTATTACTAAAGCGATAGATGTGGGTAACAGTATTTTGAAAATTGATTTAATTGTATGAAACAGTACCTATCTATCTTGTTGGACGTCTCTTCTATTATTAAGGTTGTCTGAAATTTATTCACATTCAAGCAAACTACATTAACATTACAACTTCAAATATTACAAATTAAAACTAATAATAAAACTTACACATGGAAAAACAAAAAAAGGAAATTTAACTTCATTAAAACTCGTTTCGTATATCTCTGTTTGAAACGGTGATTTCTCCATAGACACCCAAAATACTGCCGTTTAATGATGTGTCATCATTTCAACTCCTGACTGAATTGATTGATTCATGAATTTCCTCATATTACTTGTCACCAGAATTGACATGCTGAAACAGAAGCCGCGTTGGTGTTATCAGACATTTCCCTTTATCAAGATGTAGATTACACAGATCACATGTAGAACAATCTAGCTCAGTTTGACATGGAAATGAGGGAGCACTGGACAATTATATAACTAGTAAAAACCCCGGTAAACCATATCCAAAAACAATTGAATAATTGACCGCAGTAAAGTATTAGTAATAAATATGATTTGTAACAGACCGACTAAATTGTGGCCTTTAATACTAGTTCTACTTGAACTCGGTTCTAAAACTTATTCAATGTTGGAAATTATAAAATTAATGACTTTTATTCTATTTTATTTTCTACTTTTAGTCAATAGGAAAATATTAAGTGGCAACCCTGAGAGATTTACCTCTGAAACAATTTGCACCATCAATTCATCATCAACCACGATTTAAATCGCTATTTTTTACAAAATTATCTTGACAATTTTCCTCCTCGAAGAGATATCAACTTGAGCCTATCGCGTTTGACTGATAAGAAATAATTCTGAGATTGTAAACCTCTGCTGGAGCAATCAACTCGCGTTCATTGCTTCAGCTGCTAAGTTGAGGGACACTTCTCAGGTTAAAACTGAAACAATGTCGCTTTCTCGTGTCAAAACTGAAGACCAAAATTCAACTGAAGATCTTCAAAGACAAACCTGCGGAGAAGAAAAGTTGTGTAGTGTTGAAAAAATTAAGAAGCATTTACCAATAACAAAATGGTTACCCGAATATACTGTTGCAAAGCTTGTACTGGATATAATTGCCGGAATAACTGTTGGATTAACAGCTATACCCCAAGGACTGGCTTACGCTGATGTTGCTGGTTTGACTCCAGAATACGGACTCTACTCAGGATTGATGGGAGGTTTCGTTTATTTATTTGTGGGAAGCTGCAAGGACATCACCATCGGCCCTACTGCCATCATGTCAGCGTTGATTTCTAAGTACGTTGCTGGCTATTCGGCTGATTTTGCGGTATTAGCAGCTTTTATGGCAGGTATATTCATTCTATCCATGGGTATTCTTCGCCTTGGATTCCTGGTAAATTACATATCAAAACCCGTCATAAGTGGTTTCACTACAGCTGCTGCTTTCCAAATTATAACATCACAGTTTAAATCGTTACTTGGACTCCAGGGTGCATCAGGGAATAACTTTTCAGAATCAATGGTTAATTTGATACGAAATATCAAAACAACTCAGTTATGGGATGCTGTTCTTGGATTGTCAACAATTGCTTTTCTATTGTTCTTAAAGTGGGTAGGCGATGGCTGCAGTCGCAAAGACAGTCGTGTGAGACAGCTGAGATGGTTTATTTCTTTATCTCGTAATGCTGTAGTGATAATACTAGGAATGACAATAGCTTTCATCTTACAAGTTTCCACCGGTGAAGTACCTTTAGTGTTGATTGGTCATATTGAAGGTGGTCTACCTAAAATAGCAGCACCTCCTTTTAGCAGTACAGTTGGAGATGAAACTTATACATTCATCGAAATGTGTCAAGAATTAGGACCTAAAGCAATAGTCATTCCTTTCGTTGCTATTCTTGAGGCGGTTGCCATTGCTAAGGCATTCGCAGGGCAGGATACTGTTGACGCGTCACAAGAAATGATTGCTCTGGGAATCGCTAATATCTTAGGATCTTTAGTAAGGAGTATGCCTATAACTGGGTCTTTTTCTAGGTCTGTTTTAAATAATGCATCAGGTGTTCAAACTCCTGGAGGTGGAATATTTACAAGTTTGTTGATTCTTCTTGCATTAAGCTTATTAACATCAGCATTTTACTTTATACCAAAAGCACTATTAGGCGGATTGATAATTACAGCCATGTTGACCATGATAGATTTATCGATGGTGATAAAACTATGGAAAATAAGTAAAAAAGAATGTATAACGTGGGTTATAACGGTAGGTGTATGTTTATATTTTGGACTGGAATATGGTATTATAGCGGGAATTGCAACTGAGGCTATATTTTTGTTGTATGCTTCATCAAAGCCTGTAGTAGAAATTAGTACTGTTCCGACTGAAAAAGCTGAAATGATTATAGTTCAGCTGCCTGAAAATATGTCTTATTGTGCTGCAGAACACGTTCGCCATGAGGTTAAGCAGGTTCTACACCGATGTTCTCTTAGTACTGTTGTCATTCTAGATGGATCTAACATGAGATCTATGGACACCACGGTGGCATTAAATCTAATGGCAGCAGTCATAATTCTGCAGAACCACTGCCATCGTATTGTATTCTTAAATTTCGTAACTAGATTAGAAAAACTGTGCCTAGAAATGAACCCGGAGCTAGGAAGTAACTTTTTGATTGCTTCGCATGTGGATGATTTGAAACTTGACGTGTTTTTGAAAACGTAATTTTTGTATCTTTTATGTTGTTTCTTGAAAGAATAAGTAATTATAAGACTAAACAACTTTATACTAAGTGTTTTATCGACTATAATTTTTTTTATTTACTTTTTGTTGCGTAGTTTTTGTTTTTACTTGTTTTAGTTAATAGGTAACACGTATTATCATTAAATATTTTTAATGTGTGCCGTACTATTATAATTATTGTTTTTTAATTAGCTTAAGGAATTATGTCTTTTTACTTCAATTTAAATATTTTAGTAAATGTTTCAAAATTATAACATCAAATTAAAGTATAATAAAAAGTTTATATTAAACTTTTAAAATACCCTGTGTGCCTTATTATTTCGTAATGGTTGCATTACATAATTAAGTAACTTCGTCGTACTTTTCAAATTATCTTTGCAATTTATGTCAATGCACTCACGAAAATCAAGATCACCACTTATAAAAATGTTTTTCTTATCAATCCGATCGTCTTATCGCGTTTCTCGCAAGTAACAGCTGCAAATCACAGGTTTATCATACAATAAATAAAAATGTATATCAAATACCTAGTCCCAAACTGAGCTGTAGGCGAGCCTTAGCTTAACGGCATCCAAGTGTACGTAAGAATAACTGCTGAAACGAGTTAACACGGACAGGATCGCGGGCAGTGATAGTATTTAAATAAATTTACGCTCATCACAGAAATATTTGCCCGTATCTGAGACCGAACCTGGGACCGCAGCTGTCGTAAGGACACCAAAATCAGTATTAGTACAATAACAAAAGAAAACTAGTAGGAACTTACTGCAATTAAATACTAGACGTACAATGACGAAAATATCACTAATTTTAAGAAACCTTGTATCTCATATTTAGTGATGTACGATTTTAAACTTTAACTTGAAGAGAAATAAGTTTAAAACCATACATCATGAAATATGAGATACGAGGTTTTAGTGGTGACAAAATGTCATTCTATGTTGATAAATTGACATCAAAATTTTCCTCGAAATTGATGTTAATTTGAGGGAAATAAGTGTAATCTAAGAGTTATCTGTAATATCGCCGTAAGGTTTGCCAGCATTTATCTAGACATGTCTGATGGATGCATTGTTGGCAATTTAAATTGATTATCGATATGCACCGGTAATAACCTGTATATTGCAACGACGAAATGACGTTTATTTTATTTTTCCTGTTAGATGTAGACAGTAAATAATCTTTTGGTTTGTATTATTTTGGATTTTTATGCACGACTCTAAGTATAGCTTTAATAAGAGTCAGAAAAACCTTTTTACTGGACTGCCTCAGAAGTACGGATATGTATGTCTTTTTATTTTGCACACTGCCACCTAAACGGCTTGTTGGATTTTAACAATGAGGTGTTGTTAGATTCGTTTTCGTTGTGGGAGTGATAAATGATAATATTTTGAACAAATTGTGCAAAACGTGGTTACATAATTATAAACAAGTCCTCAGAATTACCAAAAAGTCTCACTGTCAAAAGAAAAATTATTATTAAAATACGCTCTCGTTTATTTTACAGGTCCCTAAGAATTAAGACGCGTAAAATAGCTTCCTAGTTATTTGTTAAAATCTTTGAAAAGTGCACCGTTATCCCTCCCTTAGCGACCTTTCCTTTTCTTTTTGCTCTATATTATATGTTTCATAATCACGATATCTTTTTATGACTATTACTATATCTATTTATTTATTTTTACAGTTTTATTCCATCATCATCATCATTATCATTCATTTTCATTTATTTTTTTCATTTTTTCGTTGTCTAGTACCCATAGTACAAGCCTAGAGCTTAGTTTGGGACTAGGTCAATTTTTGTGACATTGTCCTGTGATTTTTTTATTTATTTATGATTTTAGTTTGCACTGCCTGCCAAATTATTATGGTTTCTTTTTTTAACTTGCATTCTTTCTAAGGTTGTCTAGAAAATATCGCTATTTAACTATAGACCGTCCGTAGACTCACTTTACAATTATTATTTATTTTATACTTTCCATGCTGTCATTTTATGTTGTGTTCAATAAATAATATGTGTATTGTTATCGTATTTGCCCACGTTTCTTGCATATTTTTGGCAGTCCTTACTCCTAACCTAAGCAAACAAGTATTTTTCTAATTTCTTCCTACAATTGATCCTCACCTGTTTCCAACGGCCGTATCAGTACTGTGATCCCCTCAATATTCCGATGCGTCAAAGAGGGTGTGCAGTTTCGTTAAATTTATTAACGTGAATCAGCACTCCTGGAAATGACAGATTTATGCTCTTTATCCCATCAACGAAATATGTGCTGAGGTTTCGATTAGGATAATGTGACGATGCGGAAATATTTTTGTTTGGACATTTAGAAAGTTTAACATTTTTGCTTCTATATTTACCTGTTTTGATTTTAACGGTGCCAAATAGGAGCCATTATTAAGCCGTTGTTGTCGGGCTGTCTAATCCTTTAAAGAGCTACCGGAGATACCCGATAAGAGTAAAATAATTTGGGACAAGAAACATTTTATTGTTAAAACGCCAAGTGTGAGGCTGGCGATATGGAACCTTCGGTGCGCGAGTTTGGCTTGACCGGTTTTCGATAAGAATAAAAAAAATCTATACTAAAAGCGGTCACGTTTTCTCCCCTTAAACGCGAAGCCGTCTGACTTTTACGACTTTTGAATATGTTATTATAAAAAACTAGGTACCTATGTATGTACGTTTTCCTTACCAAGAAAATATTTGTTGGTAAGAAAAAAATAAACCGGGGACTTAGGCTTAGTTTTTCATAATATCTCCAACATACAAAAAAATCGTGGAAATCGGGATTAGATTTAGGGGTCGAGAAAGCTTTATCGTCCGTAGCTAAACTTATATGGATTATTTTTGACAGCTACACGATTTAAGCATCGCTTCGCAATCCTCTTAAATTCTAAACGCAATTGATTTAACAAACAACTAATTATTCAAAATCAATGAATCGTTTTATAAACTAAACTTGATACTGAATGAGATATTGAAGCGAGATTAGCGCCAAGTCAAAAGTCTGCAAGAAGTAAGTCTGCCTCAGTTCCGGCGCCGGATTAATCTCAACTGCCAATAACAGGCAGAAATCCATCTTTGCTTATGAAATGGTAATTCCGAAAAGAACGATCAAAAGATATTTGGACAGGAAAATATGTAACCGGATGAGGGGAGATTGATTTTTATCGTAAAAAATGCACAAGTCGAAATGACTTTTGTAAATAGTAAAAATTTTCTGAAAAGTTTTTATGCAAAAGTAACTAAGGCTATAGGCAAATATGAGACTCTTTCTGATTTTTGATCATCAACTATCAGATACTTTATCGAAATAAAGATATAAACTTAATTTACGACAGCAAAGTACTTATTATTATTATTGCAGCATCACGAAATCCTTAATTGTCCATTTTTTGTGCAAGTCCTTTGGGTTCACTTAATATTTAACTTTATCTGTCATACAGAGGCATGGCAATGACGCGTCAAATCACGTGGAAACAACGGTTGAGCGGGCACATCGTTCTCGTCCCCATGTGCCAGCATCACTCGAACTTCCTCACCCCCCAACCTCCCATTATACTCACCCATCTTTGGGGAGACTCGATAGCTCCCTAACAGGTCTCTGTAAAATGGACCGGCCACTAGAGACACCATGGACGGTTTTTTGTGTAAAATTTCAAGCTTCTGAATGGAGAATAGTTTCCAGGTGATTACCTTTGGCGTTATGTACTGATCTTTTATAAGGAAATACATCATCTGTAAGAGATTGGGGCCTTTGTGATATTGAATAAAGCTGGTGTGATAACGAGATGGTATATTTTCATACATTTCAAAGGTGTCGACACTAAAGAAATTTACAATTTCCGAGAAAATGAGGTATTAATATGGGGCGTCATTTTAAACACATGTCATAACTCATTGAAAGCCAATTATGCAGCCACACACAGTTGAATAGATCCTGATGATATTCTGAATATGAATAAACAATGGTTTTGGTTAAACTCCATAATAAACCCTTCTCCATCCATTAATCTCCACTTCCCGTTAAACGCCTGAATAATTGAGGTCACATCTAAACAAACCCGCATATTAATGTTAACACTACCTGATACCTTTTCACCATACACTACCTCGTCTCCCACATCCATAACCATCTGAATTACTTCAAGTTTAAGGTTGAAACTTGTGTGTACAGATTTAATAAAATCGAAACTTTCGAAATCATAAAACAAGGTTATGTATTCAACATCAGTATCCCTTATTTCTGATGCTTTAGAGTTGTCTTTATCGTTTATCAATTGTGGATTTAGGGTGACGACTGGCGAGTTTAGGGTTGCTCGGCCCTCGTCAAACGGAGCCTGCTTCAGACGTAGGTAATGAAATACCTAACAAATGAGCCATATATTGTTGCCAATAGCAACACGTCACTCATTTGCTGCATGTTTTAGAGCGGTAGGGTTTTGCTAGGGTATCCCTTTCACTTGTGTATGGTTATAATTATGTTGATTGGGATTATTGATTGACCGTTCCTATGCAATGACTGTGGAAGGTTTTATTAGTAAAGGTGGTGTATTGATTTCATTTGTAGCATCTATAACGTAGCGATATGCTCGCCTTTGTACTGATATTTTCTTGACAGTATCTGTACGTTGTGTTATTTATTGATGTACAATAAAGTTGTGTACTCCTATCTATCTTTACATATCAAACTCTTTTTGACTGACGGGCAGAAAACGTAGACCCTAAACCGCCGTATGTGGGACATGAAAATCAACCCCTAAAGGGTAACAGGAAACTAATACCTAAACTAACTCGCGGACATCCTCTAGTCATACTAGTTATTAATTGATAAGTAGCATTTTGTATCTCACCTTTACGATTTTCATTGAAAAATGGCCAATATTTTTGGCTCCAGACTTTGACAACTTTATTATAGTTTGGTGAAAGCGAGTCCGGCTGTTTTAAAAAACCGGGCAAGAGCATGTTGAACCATGCTCAGTGTAGGGTTCTGAAGCCGTTAAGTACTACAAACATAAAAAAGTAATTTTCTATTTAAAGTCATTTGGTTCCGACTTAAATGATTTTAGTAGGTATAAACACTTTAATCGCCTGTATCTCAAGAACCAATGATGTCTACTTAGTCGTGATATTATACCTTATAAATTCGTTATATGTACTTTCATTTCTGATTTTTAATATTTGTAGTTTTGGCTGTAGGGGGCCCCCTTACACTTGACTCTAACAAAAATTAGCACATTAAAGCTTAACATGTCACAAAAGGATCTCTTAATCTCAAAATGGTCTTCACAAAACGACAATATTTTTGAAATACCTATCCAACAACACCCTACACTATGGGGAAGACGAAATAAATTATATCCCCAAGTTACGTGTAGGGGAGGAACACTAAATAAAAGTTTTTCAAGATGTTCTTTTACCACTTTGTTGGCGTGACTAATATATATATTCATGCCAAATTACAGCGTTCTAGTACTAAGAGTCTGAGCTAGGCTGCGGACGGACGGACGGACGGACGGATGGACGGACATGGCGAAACTATAAGGGTTCTTAGTTTGACTACGTAACCCTAAAAACTTTAGGTACTTCATTTTAAGTTCAGGTAGCAAACTCAAAGTATGCTTCATTACTCTAACGGGGAAAGTTAACCGTGGTACACTTGGCGTCAGGTATTTCAGTCATTTTCACTACGAAGACGTCAACGGCTAGACGGTGGTTAGACTAAAACATTTTGCAAGTAATTGCACCAACCTGCAGTATACATAAATATAATCTTTGTCGTATAATATTGATCTTTGTTATGTACATTTATTTATGATGCGTGTAATGTAGTTTAACCTCGTAGGACCCGGTGTACCATAAGAAGTACATAATCAAGGCAATTTAGTTAAAACTATATTCAATGCGTATAAAGTTAATTTTTATGGTTTTCAAAAAAATCGCATTTTAGAGCAAGGGTAATTGAACTTTATTCCCTTGCTGGTAGATTCAAATTCCCTCACAATAATCTTCCTGCTTGTAGTATGGTGGGCCTCATGAGGGTAATCTGGATAAATAAGAGGTAAATGCTGTTAGTTGGTAAACGATTCACTTGAGAACACCTTGACTAGTCCTTCAAGGTTTTAAAAGGAATAATAAATGGAACGTTGCCCCCAGAAATATTTTACAGAAGAACGTCTGCTCTCAGCATTGAAATATGAAATGCACAAAAATATAAAAAACACCATTTTTGTCCAAAATCTAAACAAAACTATACTAAACAGTCCACTATCTTCACCTACTAACAACGCCATAAATATCACCCATTCAAGTCCTTTCCTTAAAGCGGTCCAAGGAAACCTTCATAAAATTTCCATCAAACCCAAAACGTCGTGTCAAAGGTTAAAAATGTCCACATAAACCACAGGGAACGGGGAAATCGTGTAAACAAAGAATATTAATGTCAGTTGTTTATGTCGAATATTTTTCAGAATAGCACCCTTCTCGGTCGATAGTGAAATCTGGGGTTATTATGGTGATCAAAAAATATTTCTCATGAAAATAGATGTATCGAGAAGTTTGGAATGCGTTTGTAACGTAACACAATAGGTCTCAAATTTATGTACTAAATTTCGGGTATTGGTTAAAAATATAGTAAGACGCCGAATTAAGTTAAACTGACCTATGAGTCATTTTAAAACAAGTTATTTCTTGCTTTTTGAAGACGGTGTTTATGTTTTTTTCAACATTTACCCCCTTGCTTATAAACGTGGGTTGATAGGTTGGTGGGGTGGGTGGTGGTGCTTTTTAAGCTTTAGCACTGAAAGTATTTAGTACATTGGGTACAGCATAAAGATTAAAGGTACGATATGTGATACAAATGTAGTATATTTTTATCATCAAAACCTATGCTAAATTGATTTTGCAGTGCGGCGGAACGTTTACACCTTGCCTGTTTTGCAAAAAGCAGTGATTCATTTAAAAAAGCCGGTCAAGTGCGAGTCGAACTCGCGCACCGAGGGTTCCGTACAAACTGCCGTTGAAAAACTGTACATCGACATAGGTCGCGATTAGTTTTCCAACTGCATAAAAGTTTGCAATCGTAAAATGTTTTTTTTTTGTGATGTAGCTAAAAATTTACGGTTTTCGCAATTTTTCCTTTGTCTGTGCTATAAGACGTTGCTTCGTACCAAATTTTAAGATTCTAGATCGACTGGAAGTACCTTTTAGGTTTTGATTCCTTTGCGAGTTTCGAAAATTTGCGGCATAAACGGCTGTATCTTTTGATTGCGTTGGCTTAGAAGTTTGATTTTTTTACAGCTGCAAGGGACAGTAAACCTGAGTATTTAATATAAATTTCAGCTTGATACGTCTACACGTTCCTGAGAAAAAAGGTCTTGACAGAGGAACGGACAGACGGACAACAAAGTGATCCTATGAGGGATCCGCTTTTTCCTTTCGAGGTGCGGAACCCTAAAAACAACAATTACAGCAAAACGTAGACACTTCTGACTCCAAAAGCTCTTTCAACTCAGTATTAAAATCATAATTGTGATATCTTCCACGACTTAAGTAATGTTTGTCTAAACAAGTTTTTTATGGCATAGGGAAGCAAACACACCTGATCGTAAGTAGGAACCGAGATCCATATACATTTGCATTCTCAATACAATAGAAACATAAGACAGCAAAAAAAAAATGCGCTACCAACCCTAAGAACTTGGATGAGAGGAAACCTGAAGACTATGCTGGTAGTACTTTAACCGGTTAAAGTCAATTCAACCACAAAAAATTTTCACCAAATTAAATTAAAATACGATATCATCGTAGCCGCAACCCCCCCTCAACAAAATCAGTACACAGTATTGTACATTATTTCGATTTTAACCGCGCAAATCGAAAAATAATTTAAAATTACATTGAAATTGCGAACCAATGGGAAAGCAATTTCCGCGTCCCCCGAATAAAACTGAAAGTAAAGGCTTTCATAGTAAAACTCCTGTTTAATGTCCCTTGAAAAGCCATTAAACAGCGTTTACAGAACACTTACATGTCCAATGAATATTTTATACGGCTCGAAAGTGGCCTGGCTTTATTCCACTTCTTTTAACGATACTGAAGCGATAAAAGGTAGTTTTATTAGGTCAGTTGTTGATGTGAACGCTACTGTTCGACCTAAAACCTCCAAATGGAAATAGTAAGAGAATTTTGATATACGAAAACATTATCGAGTTCTTGATAAATTTTATGTATGTATTAAATAATCCACAAAACATTAAGAAAATAATGACTATAATTTTTATTGATTATTTAATTCAAGCATTCACTTTTTTGGATCGCAGAAATATTAAGAAATGTTTAGTCTGTGTCTTTCTTACATACATACATAACATAACGCCTTCATTCTTAGAGTAGGGTAGGCAGAGCTACAGAAAACCCACAAATCTAAAAAGACTCGTATATAATTCTATATCCACATTTTGCACAATTATGCCAAGAAGTTTACCTACTAGTGTATTAGTGACAGGTTGCAAGCCCATCGCCTAACAGTACTACAAGCCCTTATTCCCTTAGTCGCCTCTTACGACATCCACGGGAAGACATGGAGTGGCACTATTTAGAGTTATTCCTTTAAAAAAGAAAAAAAACATATCAAAGGACAGTGTCACACAAATTGAACTTGTCTTAAACTAAGTTCTAGATAACGATGAACACACTTATATGAATAGAGAAATACATAGAAAACATCCAAGACTCAGGAACAAATAGGCGCGCTCATCACACATAATATTATATCTACCCTTACCGGGATATGAACCCGGGACCGCTAGCTTCGTAGGCAGGGTATCTAGCAACTAGGCTAACTCATAATCATCGTATAATATCTTCTTTATCGTTAATACGTTCCTTTCTGATGATACGCAATGATAATGGCAGAACTACAGTACTGTAGTAGCTTAACTCTGACCGCATCTTCCTGTTTGTAAAGTACTAAAAAAAGAATTATTTAGCCGTTTACAATCAGTCGTATGTAACTTACGTAATATTATTATGTCAGTCAGATCTTAGTCGGAATCAAATCAAATCAAATCAAATCAAAATGTTTATTTGCTGAATACAGTTTCTTAAGAAGTACACAATATTATAAAAGTCCAGTGTATTCAGCCTGCATGCAGGCGTGCAAATATTAATAAAATGTCAAGTAAAATTCAAAGATATAAATACAAATTTGAATAATAATAAAAATAAAATTCAATTATAATCGAATGTCAACATAAAATACAAATTAAACACCAATATTACGCTTGAGAAAATCCTTAACGCTGTAATAACACTTATCATAAAGCCAGTTTGTCAACTTATTCCTAATCATATTTCCCTGGAGCAACTGTATGTCCTCAGGTAATTTTAAATACATTTTTTGTGTACATGGCTTTAAGCTCCCAACTGTAAAAACAAACACGCTAAGCAATAGCCGCAGTCTAAAATAAAACGAACTGCTAAATCCCCATTATCCAGCTTAACACGTGTAGAAAGTGAAGAAAGCCACTTTTGTACAGGAAGCATTGTTAGCGATGGTCGTTTTGCAGTCGTATAAATGGCTCTTAAGTCGCTATTTGGTCGTGGACAACATTCCGGATCTAGGAAAACAGGAAACGATTCCGTACGGTTATGTCTGATAATGCTTTTAGATTCTAGTTAATGGTTTTGAGCTTTAACTGTAGCATTTTATTTGGTTAAGCATGTAAAGTAATTGGATCTGTAAGGTGATATTTTTTTGGAATTAGGTAATTAAGTTTTTGTGTAAGCTTTTCATTTCTTAAATTTGAGGATGCTGTCTTTGGGAGATGTAGTAAAGCCCTCAGGGAAATTGTGTGATAATTAATGTCAGCTGCGATAGTAATCTATTTGTGTTTATTATGCTTACGTTGTGTATGTGCAACCAAATCCTGATGAACGAAAAACCGTTTGGATAGAGTTGTTGTTACACCCTGTAGCCTAAAGGAACATTGAAACAATTTAGCATTAAATATAACACTTGATTTTCCTCCATAAATTGGTATCACTATTATCTCAAAACTTATTTTTGTATACAAATTAAGCTGTGGGCTTCCGCAGGTTTTAATGTCACTTTCCTCAACCAAATGTTTCCTCCCTGCCTCTTAAAACTGTCTGTATAAAAACACATTCATCGGACACAAATATGAAAATATTCTAGGTGGTAAAGGGAATAAAAAACACTGGTGTATGCATCCTGAAAGAATAGACCATCTTTACAAACTATAACAGGTTCATAACGGCTTTGATACCGGCTGAAAAGAACGTCTGCCTTTACAATACGCGCTATATCGCGCTTATAGCGCCCTTATACGATCGTTATGTGGCTATATTGCTGTGTACAGGCTGTATACCCTGCTCAGCATTCTAGTCTGCTTTGGTCTAGACTTAATTACATATTACGAGATGTTTAATCGACGCACGGTGGAGATGAGATTTTTGCCGCCATTCCTTTTTAATTATGAACTAAATTATGGTTATAATCTGATCGGAGTGTTAAATTTTGTGTATTCCTTTAAAATACGCATTTTTCGTTAATTTGTTAACGTTCGTAGACTTTTGTTTTTTTTTTAATTATTACGAGTAAATAATATCAAAAAAATCTTTAGTTTCCTTCAATTCAAACTACTACAGTTTTAATACTTATGCGAGTAATATAGATTCTTTTACATTAAAACGTTCTTATAACCTAATTAAGAACATTAATTTATTTTACAATAAGAAGGCAATCCAATAACCTTTAATAACATCATCATCCAAACCGCCTGAAAGTCTTAATTACATCTCCAATGGGCGTTTTTCTCGCGGCTACCAACATCACGTCCGTTCCGGAATCCACTCCACAATCCCGTAACACGGTTAGCGGTCGCAAAACGTGTCTCAAAGTGGCAAATGGCCGACCATTGTACCTGGCCAGTAATTGTTTTACGGCTTTGATTTTGTTAGTGGCAACACTGAAGCTTGTTAGTTTGAAATTAACGGTCGCAACCTAGTTTTGAGCTCGCGATGCGTTCTGTTGATGCTGATTTAATATCAAGTAAAACGACTTATTTACTGGATTTTATTACGAGTTATTTAATTCCATCGAGCCGGTTTATTCTGCCAAATAGACGGATGAGTACGCAAGTACGCAAGACCATAAAATAGTACACCGTGCGTACTATTGCGTACCCATCTGGCAACGCTGTCCTTTATGGCTTTTTTTTAATAGCATTGTAAAGGCAAACAAGCACAGAAGTCACCTGATGTTAAGTGGAAACTGTGACCCATAGACATTCGCATTCACAAGACTGCAATCCTAAGACTGCAAATGCGTTGCCAACCCTGAGGACTAAGATGGAATGCCTCTATGCTAGTTATTTCACCGGCTATCTTATCCCCAAACCGGAGACCATTTGCTGTTCCTCTTTGTATAACGACACCACCATGATTAAGCGGGTCCTAAAATGCCCATCGTCCTTTGAGTGATAATGTGAAATTAGACGAATAAAAGCTGTAATAATTTTAGCATATCTATTCCAAATCCTTACATACTTCTACGTAAATAACGACATACGGACTGTATCACACCTGAAACGGCTCCAAATTTTCTAAGAACACCCTAAGTATAGATGTACAAATTTGATTTTGCGGGTGGACGAATGTGGAACTATATAACTAATACTGAGTTGGAGTTATTTGTTTGCGTGTAGCGCTCTTTTGAGGGGCACGAGTAAGTTTGTACTGCTGTAAGCAGTGTCGGTGCGGATATTTGAAACCGGCGGAAGCGTTACCATTTGTTAAGGTAAATTGAAGAGTGAATAAATGTTGAGTTTGGATTTTAAATAATTAATTATTTTCAACATAGAATAAATACCTATGGAATAAGCTTATTGGGAATTTTTTGATTGTTCCGTGATTTGTGATGATTCTCTTTTGTGAGATAGTCTAGTTGTACACGATGACTTTCGCTCACAGTTACTTGCCGAAAGGTTAAAAAAGTCTTAGGCCTCATTGACACCGGCTAGAAATTTACTGCTAGAAATTTCCGACAGTAACTTACAAGAAACTTGCAAATGTTAACTACCATTAGGCACTGTCGGACATTTCTCGAAGCCATTTCTTTCGAAGTTTATTTGCATTAGAGTTCGATTAGTTCTTTTTAATCTAGGAGATTGTTCTTTAACGGGCATTTTTAATAAGAGATGCAAGTATTAAAGCATATGGAAATTAAAATAACGATAAATCATTTTCTGTTATCATTATGATAATGGTTTAAACCAGCCATACCAGCATTACACTGTTTTGAGACCATTTCGTGACTACATTCTTCTTGTGCGTATTTCTCTGTTCTTTGTTGTTGTTAGTGTTTAATGTTTTTCTTTCATTATTTCTTCATAATTATATTTTATGGCTTTTATTTTAATCTCGAATCTCTCTACTTTCTCGCCTGTCTTGGCCGCGTCCGTGGTAGCGCCTTAGAGAGAACGAGGACATCACGAGCTGTCGTTGAATGACAAGTGAGTAAATTAAACCTCCGCGTTTCGTATGTTGGAGGTTATATTTAAACATTTCAGTACATCCGTTAAAAATACATTTGAATAGGAAATCTTAAAGTATAAGATTTAAGAAGGCTCGGTTAGGTTTACTTAAACCTGCTCGGCCTCTATTCAACTGCGTTATAACGATATCGTCTTTGACCTGTTTCCGTATTGTCAACTTTTTGATAACTCTTATGTCATTTACAATAATGGCGACTGTGACATAAACGATTTTTAAACATGTCTGCTAGATTGTGCATAACTACACGTTAATGACGCGTCTAATTGTAGGTTTTGCTGTTTTGCATTAGGATTATTAATGAGTTACATAAAACTAACTCCCAATAGTTAGTGTTATTTTAATCCTGTAAATACAAATTACGAGCTTATTTAGTGGTAGGACCCTGTGCAGGGTCCGTCCGGATCGCTACCACCATCTTACCTATTAACCTACCGCCAAGCAGCAGTGTTCGCATTGCTGTGTTCCGGTGTGGGGATTAAGACAACCAGTGAAATTACTAGCATAGAGGCATTCCATCTTAGGCCCGTATCAATAAACTGATCTCGGTTTAAATGCCCGACTCAAGATACGTCAAGAATGACAATTTTCTATGGTTTGACGTTTATTTTGACGTATCTTGAGATGGGCATTCAAACCGAGACGAGCTTATTAATACGGCCATTATCTCTCAGGGTTGGCAATGACTTGAGAACTCAGATTCCACTTATCATCAGGTGGTCTGAGTGCTCGTGTGTCCTTATCTTAAAAAAGCAAAGAAAAGACCTGGAAAATAAATAAAAATAATGTATTGCACTTTGCGAAGCTAAGAGTAAGTAGCGAGTTCGAGTTCGAGTGTAATTTTCCAAATAGTTGCGTGTAACCAGGCGAAACAGCCTCCATTCCCCGGGCATTCGGTTGGCTCGTAATTCCTAGCAGTTCCACCGTCCGTTTGGTATCAACCACCAGGTAGAACAGCCCATGGTGTTATCAAAAACGCTAGAAGCTAAGGCTTGATAATTATTATTTGTTAACAATTTAGCCCGTGTGGTTGCCGGGTTAGAATAGTGCCATTCCATGTCATTCCGTGGATCTCGTAAGAGCCGACTATTAAGCGATGGGCTTGCAACCTGTCACTAATACACTGGTACACCTCTTAGCCTTTGCATAATGTTACAGAATCATCAACAAGTTTAGAGTTGTTGGTATTCTGTAGCTCTATCTACCCCAGTCTGGGAATGAAGGCGTGACGTTATGACATGTGTATGTGTGTGTTAAAAATTTGTTAGTTGTGGCTTTGTATTGGAAAATTTAAATTGGGTTTTTTATTTGCATCTAGGATTATGTACTGTGCGTAGTAGTATAGTCGACTACAAAAATATATATTCACTACTTCCCTTTGTAGTCGACTGTATATAAATAAATATACATGAGTGAAATATTCTAGTATTAGCTATGGATTTTCTTTCTTTCTTTCTTTCTTTCTTTCAATGCACCCATATGGCAAACTTATCCCTCTAGGGGTTATAGTGTTATAGTATTTTTATTGTATTTTAGTCCGTTATTGTTATTATGGTATCGTGCCACTTTTTAAATGTCAAAGTGTCACGTAATTATCGAGCAAGCCTGACCCATCAGTTATCTTGTTTATTGCTTACGTAGGTGCGCCAAAATTGCATTATCGTGCAGCATTACTCGT
Organism: Acleris holmiana; assembly: GCA_949316455.1. Classification (NCBI taxonomy): domain Eukaryota; kingdom Metazoa; phylum Arthropoda; class Insecta; order Lepidoptera; family Tortricidae; genus Acleris; species Acleris holmiana. The sequence continues at coordinate 3,493,221 of OX438766.1, forward strand.
ACATATCTCCGCTTAGTGAGTCGTTGTAGCGCACCTAGATAACCTAAATAATACTAATTATATAATAATATATTTGTGACATGCGACTACTTATTTATAACTACGATATGTTTAACGTTTATTTATGTCTCACGCGGTATTCTGAAAACTGTGCAAATAAATTTTGTAACAAATTAAGTTTCTAAAGCTTTTACATATATCACTATTATAAATAAATACTTATATAAATAGAAAACATCTAAGACTAGGGAATAAACATTCGTGCTCATTACACAAATAATGCCCTTATAGTTAGGAAGCTGGCGAGCAAAATTTCGATATCATCAGCTCACATGGCAGACGTTAATTATACCCTAAGAAACATCTAGGACCTCGTCTGCCACCATGGTGGCGCTGCGTTGTCAATTGACAGTGTTTAAAATATATATATATATATATGTGTGCTATATTATGCGCACATGTCTTCCCCTGGGCCTGATGATCACAATCATCCTGTAAACACCAAAATTCAAAGGGGCAGACATCCAGGTCTCTGATTAATGAGATGAAGTGCACACTTGGCAGACTTATGGCCGTATTAATAAACTCATCTCAGTTTAAATGCCCATCTCAAGATATGTCAAAGTAAACGTCAAACCATACAAAACTGTCATTTTTGACGTATCTTGAGATGGGCATTACAACTGAGATCAGTTTATTAATACGGGCCTTAAATTGTTCGATTAAAAACAATGAGCAAGACCACGGAAAAATAGTCTGTCAACATGTTGCCTCTGCGTTGTCTATTGAATGTAAAAAATGCTGTGCTATATTATGCGCACATGTCTGCGTCTTAGACTGATGTTTGGATTTGTTATAAAAACCAAGAAAATCGATAAGGCACACGTTCAGGCCTCTGATATTCCAAAGGCAGAACATTTTAATGTTTTTTTTTCAACCCGACGCTCGTGCCTAGTTACAAGTACAAGATTCTACGTCTACGTCCACTGAATATTAAAGAATAAAGAATAATAATCGGTGAATTTAAAACAGTTGTACAGCTAAAAATCAGTGAGCAAAGCTTCTGCCAAATGTGTTTTCGTATCCAGGGATCATAATGAATCGAATGGACGCAATGAGAATCGTGTGTAAATGATTTAGTAGTGGTTTTTTTAACATTTTTATAACACCATCCCATGATAATGCAGACCCCAGAATATTTGCCTCTTCGATTTTCTTCGTTTTCAATATGATTGTGAACATAAACCCCAGAGGTAAACATGTGCAAATAATTTATAACCCCCCTATTTTAAGCAACTTCAATCCGCTGTAACGCGAAAACGCAGCGACTTAGGCCCTTAATTGACTGAACCAAATCAATTCGTAGGTACTGATCTAAACCGCAATCCACCTCGTTGTGAAACTTTTGCAAATCATATACCGAAATGCTCGCTAACTCCCTATTTCTTTAGCAATTCTAAATCCTAAAATAAATAAAATTGTTATATTTTAGTCTTAAGAACAAATATTGTATGCACGCAATGGGCAACTGTTGATACTGATGTAATTTACCATTTTCTATCTTTGTACACAGTTTACAATTAATAAATACTTACTTACTAACTATTACCGAGGTACGAACACATCGAACGCGCCGTCCCGCGTTAGCTTCGAAGGTAGGACTACCAGTTTTTATTACCGATGACATGAATTAACAAACCTAACAAATTAACACCAACGTTCTCTTTGCCAGTTTTGCATCTATACGTTTTTTAGGCTACCGCAGTCTAACAGGAACCCTTGTAGTTCGGCCATGTCCGTTCTTCTGTTCGTTCGCAGCTTGGCTCAGAAACTTTTAGTATTATAAAGCTGCATTAATATACAATATTAGTCACGTTGACAAAGTAGTAAAATATAAACATTTTTTTTTACGTTTTCTCTCCTACACGTGAAGTGGGGAAAGTACTTGTGGTTTTTTAAAATAGTTTCAGCTTCGGAACCCTACACTAAGCATGGTCCGACATCTCTCATCTCTTGCCCGGTTTTGTAAGTTAAGTAAACCTACATAAATTCATACTTAACATCACGCTTTTATTCCCAGAGTGGAATAGGCAGAGCTACAGAAATACAAACAACTCTAAAAAGACTTGTTTATAATTCTGTAACCATATTTTGCACATTCAGGCGATTATGTTTACCAGTGTATTAGTGACAGGTTGCAAGCCCATCGCCTAACTCTACAAGCCATTATTCCCTTAGTCGCCTCTTACGACATCCACGGGAGACAGTATTAGTGGTGGTAGGACTCTGTGCAGGGTCCGTCCGGATCGCTACCACAATCTTATCCATTAACCACCCGCCAAGCTACAGTGCCCGCATTGTTGTGTCCTTGTGTGTGGATAAGACAATCAACGAAAGTACTAGCATAGAGGCATTCTATCTTAGTCCTCAGGGTTGGCAACGCATATGCGGTCTTGAGAATTCAAATGTGTATGGGTCTCAGATTCCACCTACCATCAGGTGGCCTGGGTGCTTGTGTGCCTTTTCCTTAACATAAAAAAAAACATGGAGTGGTACTATTCTAACCCGGCAACCACACGGTAAGTAAACTATACGTGAAAAACTTAAGTAAAGGACCTGGTTGTGTACAAAATTAATACGGAACTTATGTCAACTTTCAAATAAAGAAGGTCAAACGGCTTATACAGATGTGTTACAAATACATACAACAGGGCCTCTATTCAACTGCGTTATAACGATGTCGTTTTTGACCTGTTTCCGTATTGTCAACGTTTTTCATAACTCTTCTGTCTTTTACAATAATGGCGACTGTGACATAAACGATTCTTAAACGTCTCAAACACGATATCGTTTTACTCGTAACGCACCTGAATAAAGGCCCAGGTCCTTTACTTAATTTCTTCACCTATAACGGCCGTTTATCGTTCACTGCGCGGGCGGCGCTTCCCGCCCAGTGTCGGTAAGTCGGTCCGTTTGATGGATCGGCCGGTTTACGGCCGCCGGTAATGAGCCCGGTAATCGGACCGGGTTTTATCTCGATGCTTGATGGATGCCTGGAAACAATGTGTTGGCTGCGTTCAGATTTCCTTTCGAGAGAAACTGAGATAGTTTTAGTGTTGTTCTTACGTATAACGAAATGGCTTCAAAAACTATTGCATGTTTTGATGTCGTCTTGTTTATACAGGGTAATTTTTTTATCAGTGCACAAATTTCAACATATGATTTTGTATCGTTAATATAATATATTACGACTGTAAAACGAGTCGTGTGGACACAAAGTCACACTAGAAATGAGGACATGGGTTGTCAAGCTGTAGGTATGCGATACACTGTATTGATTCCGAAATTTGAAATTTCATGTACAGCTTATCAGACAACAAGCCCCTCTCCTACTGATATTCTAAATTTGAAATTTCATTTATTAACTTACTTAACAACACTCCCCTCTCCTCGCACCCTTGCATTAGAGGGTCCATGGATAACGTTAAGTTTTTTTAAGTTAGAGTAAAAATAACACAACATGGTGTTATTGATTAACAATAGCGAAGCAAATATTAAAATTTGTGCACCTATTAAAAAATACCCTGTATAAAGGCTGTAGTAGATAAACATACGACAATATTTATGGAGAGACCGTGATTTCCTATACATTATTTGGATATTATTACTTTCTTGACATAATTATTGATAGTAATCATTTTTATATCGCTGGAACCGTAAACTTTTCAGGATTTCCTAATCATCTTACGTATAGGTTAGGTTAAGTTAGGCAGTTTCTTATAAAAATGCGTTATTACGTGCGATTAGTATGACTTAAAACAGATTATGATTAAGAATAATTATGTCTGACAATATAGTCCCCTGTTTTGAAAAGAAACGTTCGTATTTGTCTTGTTTTTCAGTCAAGTTTTAGTACCCACCGCTAAGCTAATTAAGAAAACAAGACAAATGGAATTGGGTTGGTATTGTGATGAAAAATCAATGAGTGGTGAAAGTAACTAGTTAAATACATAGAAACGTATATAGGGTGTTAAAATCATTACCCTTCCTTTGCTTCGCCGTAGTCGGGTAAAAAACACTACTTACCCTCTTTTTTGGGCAATAGGGTAAAATTTGTAACCAATGGTTAACTATTAATGCCGAATCCAACCCAAATCGGAAATAAGTTAACTACGAATTAAAAAATATAGTCCCGAGTCATTTAATTCATCCTTTCGTATTCGCCAGTTTTACCATGACGCCATGTTAATTCCAAAAATCAATTGCTACAAATTAATTTATATTCTCAAGGTTAAAACATCTACCCCAAACAAACAAACACAAACTAAGTTACACCCTATTACAACTCGCTTATGTCCAAAATAAAAAACTAGAACAAAACAAGTAAACATCTGCGTCCAATTTTACAACGTACAATACCAATTTTCAACCCAATGTAATTTGTACTTTAGGGACTTTTGTATAGGTTGATTTTTACATAACCGGGGTGTAAAGGTGCTCATTTAATTTGACAGTTGATATGATATTCCCTTTGTGCAACCCCTAAGTCCGAAGTAACCTTGAAACCCCCCTCCCCCGGTCTAGACCGTGTTTGCACTAACGCTTGTTACACCCCACTGTTATCAGTATAATTACTAGACATTTTGAGAGGGAGCGTCTAATTTAACTAATGCAAGTGGACGTATTATTATTTTAATGCAACCATCGACAATTTCTTTTTAAACCTAGAGTTCCTTTAAATTGTTTAATCGTTAATCCATTTTTGACGAAGAGCTAGCTTATCGTGATGTTCTCCTAGTCGTTATTTTTATTTAAGTATATTTTATTGACTAACCCTGATACTTCCGAATTATTTTTATATTTTATGTTTTGCCTTGTGGTTGCCGGGTTAGAATAGTGCCAGTCCATGTCTCCCGTGGATGTGGTAAGAGGCGACTAATGGGATAAAGGCTTGTAGTACTGTTAGGCGATGGGCTTGCAACCTGTCACCAATACACTGTAAACATCTTAGCCTATTTGTGGAAAATGTGATTAGAGAATTATCAAGAAGTCTTTTTAGAGTTGTTGGTATTTCTGTACCTCTGCCTGCCCCACTCTGGGAATGAAGGCGTGATGTTATGAATGTATGTATTTTATTTATAATAATCTCATGTTTTTTTTTGTTATATACTGATTGAAAATAAATTGGCTGAGTGCTAAGTTCTTGCGATGTTTCTTCTCAGCATTGATCACCTTGTCCGAAGCGCTAGTGTATTCACTCCGTATAACAAAAGCAACTTATAGACGCCCTCATCTGTTCAATACAATACAATACAATACAAAACACTTTATTGTCCACCAAACAAAAACATTACACAGAATTTGCACAATTCACTGAATACATTAATCGACTTTAAATTGAAGTTTTTTCTGATGCAACTATAAAAACTGTCAATATTTTTTACACAACAGTAACATAACCGACGCGGTGGTCCTGCGCGTGCGGCTATTTTCGTCCGAACACATGTCATGCTCCGATTACCTACTTGCCCATTCATTACATTTGTACTGTTTCAATTATTATTAAACAACGTTTAAAACATGTTAATGGTGTTGAGAAATTTATCAACAATGGAATAAGAAATTGAGCTAACAGCAACAGTTTTATGAAATAATATCTTTCAATACTTATTGACAATATTGTAGCTTGGTTGATGAGATCGGGGAGTTTGGGCGCGAGTTGTAATAGTAATAATACCACCACCACCATTTATCGCGGGAACCAAAGTTGCTAAAAGTTTTTACAAATATGGGTAAGGACCAAAAAGTTGGCCACGCCAACTCACTCAATTAAATTTTGTATTAAACTTTTCCCTTGTGACACGATAAATAGCCATACATTTGTAGGGATAAAATCGTAACCAATGGTTAAATCTCACGAATTTTCGATTCCTTATTCGAATTGTAACCATTAGTTGAGTTAACTACTGATCAATAAAATTCAGCCTCAGTCAAGTAAAAATACTACATACCTACTTAATCTATTTTTATTCTAACAGAGCATAAAATGAAATGTATCAAATGTAGCTAAGAACTCTGTAACAAAAAAATCAACACGATAAATAGTGGGACGATAAATACGTCCATGTTTCTCTTTGTGTTTTTATCTTTCCGCTTTTCATCCGACATTCGTCAATGCGTATTTTTACTACCAAAGTACTTACTATCATATCGATTTAATAAGACTTACAAATATACATTCGTAATATCACGCCTTCAATCTCAGAGTGGGGTAAGCAGAAATGCCAACTGTAAAAAGACTTCTTGATAATTCTCTAACCACATTTTACACAAACCCCTCGTTTATCAGTGTATTAGTTGACAGGGTTGCAAGCCCATCGCCTAATAGTACTACAATTGCCTTAATTCCCTTAGTCGCCTCTTACGACATCCACGAGAAGACATCGAGTACCACTATTCTAACCAGAAAACCACATGGAAGTGATGAAACTGTAAATAACATATTTTGTTTTTATGTATACAATTGAGGTTTATTCAAGTTAACTAGCACTAACTTCAAAACAACTCAAACAATTTATATCACATTCATAGCGTTCAACTTTAAACTGTATTGTCAACCCATTAAGTATTAAGAGACACATTGATTAATCAGTTGATAAGTGGAAATTGACGTTTTGTCCAATAGTTTACTCGTCAATCGATGCAACAGTAATAAATGACCGTTTACACTATCTCTACACAAAAACAAGGGGTGATGATTACTCAGGATTCATGTCGAGTAATCAATTAATTTTATTTAGAATAATTACGTGTTTTGAGAAGTTTTGTATCGAAACAAATTAATTTTCGAGAAATCCTTTTACAAAGTTAAATGTAATGCATGCAAAAATGTAACCCTACGTTTTTTTAAACAAATATTATGTACCAATAGATTCTTCCCAGATGTTTATTTGCTATTATGATTACGACAAATATATAACAATTGTATTTTCTTGTTTACAGGTAAACAACACGCCCTGTAGGTGAAGTAATGCTCTGCAAAATATAACGTATGTATATCAAAAGTGCACATTCCTACCATAGACATTTCAATAGCCAGCCTGAAAGGCTCGCGGAATATTAAAAGACCAGACAGTGTACACAGTCCGTGTTTACACTTAGTTGCAATTTATATGACTACTTAGATGGCAACACTGGCTGTCAAAGGATAAGCAGCTGATTTCACTAGGTCCCTATAAAATATTTATATTTTAATGATATTTATTGTTAATGTGAGCTTCTCTGTTGTTAAGCAGACAGTTTATAAGTTAAGTTTTAGCTTAGTGATTTATTTCAAGTGCTATAGTGACGTCTAATAGTGTTCCGAAACATTTCAATTCGGTAACCGTTATTGGTTATAAATTTGAACTCGATGTCTACATTTCATATTTGTCGGCTTGCCCAAGCACTATTTACTATAAATACTGCTGTGTGGTAGCCGTTGGTTGACATTATATAATGAGCTGAAATGTGGACATTGATCTACGTTACTATATTCACGTAAGTAACTTGCATTCCTTTGGCATACAATTTCTTGTTTTTACCACTTTAATTATACTAAAACTTTGTAAAAATGATGACTCGAAGGGCAGCTGCTGTAGCTGCGCGTCAGCAACAAACTGACAAGCTTCAAATAACGTTATTAGAACTAAAAAAATCCAAGGAATTGTGTGCTCAATTACTCAGTGAGAGAGAGGACAATGAGAAAGAAGTAATCCAGATTCTAAACAGTAGGGATAGGTTAAAAAAGGAACTCTCTCTACTTGAAAATAAGTATAATGATGTGAACTTGGAACGGGTCGAGCTTCAACATACAGTAGATAAGTTCACTGAGTGTACCACTCTGTACGAGCAGGCCCTGAAGGACGTTGACTCCCTGGAGAGAGCGCTGCATATTGCCCATGAACAGATCTACGAGCTTCAGGAGGCCAGGCAAGACACTGCAGAGGTACACACACAGTCATTATTTCATGAATTGGTAGAGAATGACCCGCAGTTTGTTACTGCTTCAATTGACCTTCCTGTTGTTACTATAGACTTAACTAATGAGACGTCCACTACAACAAGGTTAAGTAATTGTAGCAGGAATAAACTAAAAAAATATATTAAAATAAACAGATATATAAGGAAAACCCGAAGGTTGTTAAAGCAAAATAAACTGTATTATAGAAAATGTATACTAAGTAAAATAAATGTAAAGTTAGTTGATAAATTATATATATATACCACTATGTTAGAAAATAATAAGTTAAAGTATGACAATGACACACAAATGTTACAATTAAAAATTCAGGATTTAGAGGAGTCGTTACAAAAATTGCACAATATGCAGGAAAATTCAAATAAAATTATAGATGAGTATTCTTTAGGAATGGATGATCTAATAGGGCAGCTCAACTATAATTTAGAGTTAGTTCAGTCACTGGAGGACGACCACACATGTGTCTGTCAACACAAGAGTGACTGTCCGGCCCCCGGTGGACTGAAGCAGAGTTTGTGTGTCAGTGTCCCTACACAAAAGGAATATGATGAGAAGTGTTCCTTTCATAAAAACTTAAATAATAATAGTAATACCAATTTGACATCCAAACCTGACATAATAATGTACTGCGATGAGATTGGTAGCAATATGGGCTCATTATTGAACTCATACACTAAGGGACATAGTGTGATCAGCAACTGTTTACCTCTAAGCAGCTTGGAAAATATCCAAAATAAAATTTTAGAGGACAGCTATATTGATATAGACACGACTTTGCTTATTCTTGTAGGAAATAGAGGGAATGTAAACAAAAATAAACTAATTAATTTTTTTGAAACTTTGAATAGCCTTAGTGTGAAAAAAATCATATTGTTTACATTCCCTTATTGTAAACAGTTGTCACAGTTGGAAAATGACATAAGACATAATTTAAATGTGACACTTTATAACATGTGTACATATAATAAAAAAATTGACATTATTGACTCTAACAATTATGTTAGCAATTATTATATTTTAACAAAAGGTAAATTTTACCTGCCTAATTATTTTAAGAAACAGATAGCTATGTCGCTATCCTATTTTTTTGACATTTCAGCCAAGAATTTGGCTCCTGCTGCTATTCAGCAACCTGACAGGTTTTTGGAACATGTTCCAATTACTATCAATCATTTAAATTAAATCACAAGACAACAGAGGAGCTCAACCCTGGCAACCAAATTTGTTATAAATATAAGGACAAATTTAGCAGCAAAGTATCTAATTATATCACTCTGGTTCACCAGAATATTCAATGTATAAGGAGTAAAGACCTGCAAGTCGAGTTATTTCTTAATAGTAATAGCATTGATATTTTATGTATAACGGAACACTGGCTAACTAGTAACGAAGCTATGTTTAATTTTATCAACCACCAGGTCGGCAGTTTATTTACAAGAAATAGCTCGATACATGGCGGGTCGTTAATCATATTAAACAATAAATTAAAATTTAAAGACCGTAAGGACATTGTGTCCTTATCTGTTGAACGAATATTAGAACTCGCTGCAATAGAGTTAGAGCAATTCATAGTTGTATGTGTATATAGGGCACCATTAGGCAATTTCGAAATTTTTGAGAAGATTATGGAAACTGTTCTAATAAAATTATCTTATTCGAGAAAAAAAACAATTATATGTGGAGATTTTAATGTAAATATTTTAGAAAACAGTCCACTAACCAAAAAATTAATAAATCTTTTCAAATCTTTCGGCCTGACACATACTTTTATGGAGCCAACTAGAGTTACTAACACTAGCGCCACGTGTATTGATAACATTTTTACTGATATAATTCCTATTGGTAAGAGTGTGATCAGCAACCTGGAATCGGATCATTTGGGTCAATTAATTAAATTCAAGTCCGTATCGAATAATATTCCAAAAAAAGAAATTACTTTTGTGCCAGTAACTGCAGACCGTGTGGAAAGAATGAGACATAACCTAGTGCATAATTTGCCCTTTCTAACAACTGATAAGGGACCCAATGACATGTACAACTCATTCTTTCACACATTCATGAAACAATTTAACGCAGTATTTACATCCAAATCGGTTGTGGTTGGTGGTGCAAAGGTTTTCAGTGACTGGGCTACTGCGGACTTACATAAGCGTAGAAGAATACTGTATCAACTATATGAGGAACGGAGGTATAACGCGAGTGAGGAGTTTAAGGAACATGTCAAACAGTATTCTAAGCAATTCAAGATAGACTGCCGTATAACTAAGCGAAATTTTTTAAGTAACAAAATCTTGAATAGTTCTGATGTTATTAAAACGACCTGGAAAATAATTAATGAAGAAACAGGTCGCCGAAAAAAGAACATTAACGACTATCGTTTAAAAGTAGATGGTAAAATAATAGATTCCAATCCAGATATCGCAATTGAATTTGAAAAGTTTTTTACCGATATACCAGTGTCCACGACTAAGTGCTTGAACTCTTCGCCTGCGTCTGCCATTGTACTTTTAGAAGATAACGTGCCTGAATGCAGTATATACTTTGAATTCAAGCGCGTTACTGCCTTGGATGTAATTAAGGCATTCAACTCAATCAATATAAAGAAAACCAGTGACCTTTGGGGAGTGTCGGTCCATGTACTCAAATCCTTAATTGAAGTCATAGCATCTGACTTAATGGTCGTATTTAATCACTGTGTTGATTGTGGTGAGTTTCCTGATCTTATGAAACATAGTAAGATAATTCCATTATTCAAAACGGGTAGTACTTTTGACCCCACAAATTTTAGACCAATATCCATACTACCCACTTTCAGTAAAATATTTGAGAAATTGATTTTGTCACAGTTAGCGGAACATTTTCGGTATAATAATTTATTACACAATAAACAATTTGGTTTTACTCGGGGTCGCTCGACAACCGAAGCTGGTGTTGAGTTGATTAAAAACATTTTTAATGCCTGGGAAGGGTCACAGGATGCTTTAGGTATTTTTTGTGATTTGTCCAAGGCCTTCGATTGCGTTAACCATGACACATTGATCAGGAAACTACACCACTATGGAGTTAGAGGTACTGCGCTAAACTTAATAAAAACGTACTTATACGGGAGAATACAAAGGGTAGACGTGAATGGAGTACGATCACCTGGGTCATTGGTCTCAATGGGCGTACCACAGGGCTCAATATTGGGTCCATTTTTATTCCTCATCTACATAAATGACTTACCTTACCTTATAAAGGATAACCATGATATAGTCTTGTTTGCTGATGATACGTCACTTGTGTTCAAAGTTAAACGACAACAGCAGTTTAATGTCGATGTAAACAATGCTATATCAAAAGTAGTCGATTGGTTTAGTGTTAATAATTTATTACTGAATGAAAAAAAGACGAAATGTATAAAGTTCATGACTACTAATGTGAAAAATAGTCAAACTACTGTAACTATTAAAAATGACAAACTAGACCTAGTTAATGATACAGTGTTTCTTGGTATAACGTTAGACTCCAAGCTCCAATGGGGTCCTCATCTTGCTGGATTGGCGGGTAGACTCAGTTCAGCAGTTTTTGCAGTTAATAAGATTCGGCAATTAATAGACTTAGATACCGCTCGATTAGTTTATTTTAGTTACTTCCATAGTATTATGTCATATGGTATTTTACTGTGGGGTAGTGCTGCTGATGTAAATAGCATCTTTGTTCTGCAGAAGAGGGCTATTCGTGCTGTCTACAAGATGGGCCAGAGAGACTCGCTTAGAGATAAGTTTAAAGAAATTAATATATTGACCATGCACAGTCAATACATTTATGAAAACATTATTTATGTTCATAAAAACATCGCTAAATTTAGAAAGAACTGTGACATACATAATGTTAATACCAGAAATAAATATAAGCTCGCAGTGCCCTTCACGCGGCTCCATAAAATAAAAAACTCTTTTATGGGTAATTGTATTAGGTTCTATAATAAGCTCCCAAGTAATGTTACTGAACTATCAGTAAATAAATTTAAGAGTTACGTTAAGCGTAAACTAATTTCTAAAGCATATTATAGTATTAAAGACTATATTAATGATAACAATGCTTGGGACTGAATTGCTTGTAATAAAATGTTTAGTCCTTACGACAAAAGGTTGCGAACGTCGAAAAAAAAAAAAAGACATCCGACAGAGTTTCTTACAGGTTCTTCTCTGATCGGTCGCGATTTGAACCTGCAGTCAATTTAGGCTAAGTCGCTACTATGACGTTTCAAAAGAGTTTATTATTTGTAAACCTACTTGAATAAAGATTATTCTGATTCTGATTCTGATTCTATACTGTATGAAAAAATATGGCTTTATCTTTCAAACATTAAATGAAACATTTGATTTTATATTAGTTTGGTACCATATGAATTATTTATCGACAGTTATCGGGATCCCAAAATAATGATAGTAAAACTAGAAGGTTATTTAAGGGTTTTGTTAGAGAATAGCCAAATAAACTACCGGACCCCTTCCATGAAATATCGGTAACTGGCGAAAATTCAATATTTAGGCCGCTAGTAAAAACCGTTATCCTTTCGATTATATTTAGTGCAGCATTCTATTATGTTATCGCGAAACCGTAATAATTTACCCCGGTTAGGGACAACAAAGAGGCCAAATAAGTTGCGCCCTCCGAAATAAGGGAGCGGAGAGAGAGAGCGCGCCGAGAGTGGCGACCACGAGTCCGCGACTAGTGAAGGGTCGACCCGCACAGAGAGCACACGCGCGGGCGCCGGACCCGGAGACAGCTCGCGAGATCGACAGCTTCGGAGCTCGAGTACAGACAAATAAGTGACCTTGAAGTGCGGCCTAAAATTAACATTTTTACAAACTCGGTGTTTTTCAATGTGGTAGTGACGCGTGTTTTTGCTTGAAGGAACTTAAAGGAGTAAACATTATTTTATACCAATTTTTCAAGGTGATTTTTATTTTGTTTCGCCATGCACCCTTTATATAACACAAATATTATTCATATAAATGAATACCTTTGTTTCTTTTATTGTGTTTAAGTAATTAATGCAGTAAGCAAATTGGTACTGCAGTACGTTTAAGCCAAATTGCAGTGGTTTTGTATCAATTGAATATTATGTATGAATAATGAATAACAACGACTGATTAAATTATGGACGATTGAAATTAAATTAACATTGGATATGAAAGTAATAATCAAATTAAATTTGGATTTTAAACTTGAATTATTCAAATGAGGGCAGTTAGTTTTAAATTATAGTCGACTTTTTATTTTACCAATGGAATTATCGACTGTTCCTGTTTTAATGTCGCTGAAGAAATTTGATTTTTTTGTTAGTAATTTTCTTTCTTATGTTTAGATGTCTAGCTATGAATTTCTTTAAAATTATTTTCGTCTATGACGAACGCCAGTTAATTATAAGTTTTAATGTCAATAATTTGATCCGTTTAATTTTATTTGAACTTGTTTTGTTAACTTGGTCCTAAACAGTATTTTAGGTGAATTTAAACTTTACTTAACTACTTTTAATAAGTTAAAAACACATTACGTTACTTACAATGACTCAAAACGATACTTATCTACTTTAAAACCGTCTTATATTTTAAATATTAATACTTAATCTATACTTACTTATATTAGAAATGAGAAATAACCTCTGTCTGGCTGTCTGTTTGGCTTTCACGGAATAATCGCTGAGGAGATTCAGATGATATTTGGTATGGAGATAGTTTGAGTCCCGGGAAGGACATAGGGTACTTTATATCCTGAAAAATTGGACGAGGGAATAGCGAAAAAAAAATCTAGCTAGTATAAAATACATTAAGGAACTAAGTAGGTATGACAGATTTAAAACTCAGTCGAAAATAAACAGAATAATATCAATTTTGAATCACTAAGGTTATAATTTATTGATTGACAGTGTCGCTAGGACGTCAATAAACACTGACTGAACATTAAAAACTGATCGCATTAAAACTTTATTAAACGAAGTGGACCGAACATGAAGTGTATTTCAAGGGCTAGTTATGGTTATATTATATCATATCTATCCGATGGGGTAGCAACCCTTCCCTTGTGTTTAAAACTGCCCATATTGATCCGCGGACGGACAATTTTAATTAAAATATTTGGCGGGATCTGAAATGTTAAAAACATTTTAAGGTTTCTTAGAGTTGCCGATACGTGTAGAAACTTATTAGTGTAGAATTAACTAATGTGATATTTACTGATAATAAAACTCGATTGTTATTACAAGGATATTTAAAATTCAGTTCAATTAAATCATTTGAAATTTCTTTTCTGTAGATCGTCCCATACACCGTTCTTATAATTAATTCTTATTTTATTAGGTACGGTTCATATAACAAATTCTCTTAAAATCCATACTAATATTATAAATGTGAAAGTAACTCTGTCTATCGGTCTGTTCGTTACGCTTTCACCAATAAACCGCTGTTAACAGCAAATAAACAAATTATACCGAAAATTTTAACTGGTCCTGAGGGAATAGCGATGAACGAACAGCTAGTGATTCATAAATAAATCTTCATCCAAACACGCTTATCACTTCCAGCTATCCCTTCATTGTATTAACATATTTTTATCGAATTGTCAACGTAATTATAGCTCTTAATAATTTGACATCAATGGCGGCCGTCTAAAAAACAATAGGATGGCAATATATGTAAACACAAAGTAGAACAAGGCCGGACCAAACATTACACATACCTCTGATAAATCTTAAACGGCCCAAGCAACCTTATTACAAAATCCTAAAACTATTACAAAATCCACGTTTCCTATTCGTTTAGGAGATACGATGCCATTGACAGACTCACAGATACACAGATATCGTCGGGGGTTAACATTTCATTCGTGTTTACATACATACATAAGTATATATTTAAAACTTTAAACGCTTCTAAAACAATGATCACAAATCAAGCCACACTACACCAACCCTGATTAAATGGTTTTATACTCTAACGCGACTTAAAAAACCATTAAATCTTGACCCCATATCTCGAAACAACCGTTTCAAATCGTAGCTCAAAATACACTGGCTATGTAAACTTGAACCAGTATAAGTTGATCTCTAAACTCAAACGATTGCTAAGGGTGTAAAGGTCAAATTAAAATGGGGGTTAAGTTAGGGGTTGTGAACATACTCACATGAGTCATGGGGTTTGTGCCGTAGATCGCGATAAGCATGCTAATTAGGGGATGGAACTGATACCCTGCGGTGGAACAGAGATTTTCAAAGATTATTTTAATTACATGTAGATTTTAGTATGTTATAAGTAAACATTGTCTAGCCTGGTCCGCGCAAACTGACAAGAAATAAATATAAAACTGTGTTGGTTTGTCAATATTTTTATACAATAAACCCAAGTTATTAATATTTTATTTATGTAAATACTTTATTGCACAAAAATTAAAATAGTGTACAAAAGACGAACTTAATGCTACAAGCATTCTCTACTAGTCAACCTTAAGGTGAAAAAGAAGAAAATAGATAGGTGCAATCAAAAAGCCATCTTCTCCCTAATAGTACAAGCCTAGAGCTTTGTTTCGGACTAACACCCGTATTTATAGACAAGAAAAGTAATCATACATAAACAAATTTATTTTAAATTTCAGCCAATTTAACGGAGAGTGAATCAAAATTGGCTTGCAAGATATGTGCTAAACACAACAAATATACAATCTTGTGTAGATAGAACCTTGTAATAAGTGATTATTTTCAAAATCTCAACACAACTTTAAATCATTGCTTTATTAAGTTTTAGAAACTAAAGCAAACCTCATACTTCCTGTCCCTACACATTGAAAAATAAACTCTACATGATATTCAATTTACGATATAACAACGGTAAATCCCAAAATACAAAGCAGCACACTTAGCGTTAATGACACGGTAAAGAGTCAATTTTGTACTCAATTCTTCAAGTCCCGCACTGAATTTATAATACAATCCCTGCTGCGAATTTCTGACTTCCCCGGTGGATATTTCAACAATTTTCGCAGCTTTTAAACCTTCCCTGGACTATGACAAACATTTTAAAACTAAAATCAGCCAAATCGGCCCAGCCGTACTTGAGTTTTAGCGGGACAAACGAACAGCAATTGATTTATATATATATATAGATTAATAGATTAATTAAGCCGATGTGTCACAAGCACTGAATGAACAGATTTCAATAAACCGAGTAAGATATCAAGGCCTGTTTTTTATTGATCGTCAATTACATAAATTTGTATCGACAAGGTTTTATTCCGTAAATGTACACAAAATACCAATAAAATGGCGGCTTAAAAAGGCATTGTACAAATTACTCGTATGTTACGAAACAGCAAATGACTATTTCAAAGAAAGTCTGATACGATTGCATTGATCGCGGACTTATTCTGGAGATCTTTCGACAGTCACTTTAACTTCGACCAAAACTTTATAACTTATTCGATACGAGTACACTGAATATTTTCAGGGTTCCGTACCTTAAGAGACCTCTTACAAAAGCTAAACTGACAACGTTGAAGTGGTAGAGAAACTCCTTAAATCTAAGCATCTATCGTATTTATAGGCAAGTGTCAACATTTCATCTTGATGTGGCCTGTTTATACTAATATTATACAGATGTCTGTCTGTCTGTTTGTTACGCATTCACGGATAAACCGCTGAACCGATGTAGATTGGTCCCGGGGAAGGCTAGAGCACTTTTTATCCTGAAAAATAGGACGGTTCCTGTGAGAATAGCGATAAACGACTTCTACGCGAACGGAGTCGCGGGAAACAGCTAGTAATTAATAAAACTAGGTATGTTATAGTTGAAATAGTTTGATAAGTACTCCAATCGTGACAAAAATTACATCAAATTAAAAATATGACTCAATTTCACATCAATATTGAGGAAAAACGGCACACGACGTTTTCAGCACTACTTTTGTAAGACTTCTCTGCTCTGACAAGAAAACATTTAGCTGACTTATAATTTAATAGCCTGTAATTGTGTCCAAACTCGGCAAAAGCCTGTCCCTCGCATTTCTAACCCTGTCTGTCCTTCGCAATCTTCAAACAGTCGATTCTAAATACCTATATGTCGTCCCTTCAACTTCGCCTTGGTATATCTGAACCTGAATCATCTCATTATCATTTTATCATGTGCCCGCTATTTTGACAGCTCTGACAGCCTCTAACAGTATTAGAGCGTTGCGTAGACGCATCGGCGCGTGAATGAGTGACGTGACATCAATAGCGAAATAACTCATTTCGCACCGTTTGCAGAGGGAGCCTTTGTTTCGTTTAGTTAATAATGCGCGAAATTAATGTGACGTGTAATTTATAGCACCTAGTGAATATAGTATCTGCAATATTCTCGAAAGATGTTTTTTTAATGACTGCCTATTGGTTTTAGGTAGTAGGGTTTCTCGCAGTTCACGATACTCTTAAAATTCTTATGTGCATTGGTATGCTCACATGTGATTAGACGTCGTTTTAAATACTCGCTTGACGTCTATAGACGTCACCGCGTGTAAAAGTGCTAAAATACTGCCTTTTTTCATTACGTGCTCAAATAAAAACATTGCCTCCCTTGTATTACATTATGGTTTCATTTTAACTCGGTAAATCATATTGCTTGTGTTTTTAACTCGGCTGCCATTACTGTCAAGTAAATAAGAGCTATCGTAACGTTGACAATACGTTATTACCGATTCAAATACAGTCCCAGTTCTAACGCCTAATAAAATTATAAATAAACTAGCGACCCGCCCTCGCTTCGCTCCGGATTAAAGTATTATACATATAAACCTTCCTCTTCAATCACTCTATCTATTAAAAAAACCGCATCAAAATCCGTTGCGAAGTTTTAAAGATTTAAGCATACATAGGGATATAGGGACAGAAAAAGCGACTTTGTTTTATACTATGTAGTGATATCCAAGGAGAATGTCACACAAATTGCCCTAGTCCCAAACTAAGCTCTATGATTGTACTATGGGTACTAGACAACGATCAACATACTTATATAGAGAAATACATACTTAAATACATAGAAAACATCCAAGACTCAGGAACAAATACTCGCGGTCAACACACAAATATCTGCCCTTACCGGGATTTGAACCCGGAACCACTAGTTTCGTAGGCAGGGTCACTACCAACTAGGCTAACGTGTCGTCAAAATTGATTTGTATAATCTCTTTTAAATCTGAGTGAATCATTAGTTTTAGCAACGACTTTACAACAATCTCAACCCAGAATATGGACATGTAACTCGTTCACCCACACAGCTGTGGGCGGCGGCTTGAATGGAGTCAAGATGGCCTGCTCCGACCCTTTTAGCTGTCGTAACGTAAATAAACATTTACGCGTTATGCGCGCGATTTGGACAAATGTTTAAATATGCTAAATAAGCAACTGGGTTTAGGGACTGTTGTTTGATCAGTAGTTAAACTAACTAATTATTAAAAATTATAAGTAATGGCTGAATCTCAAAAAAAATATCTAACTTTCGATTCTATTTTCGAATTTTAACAATTAGTTCAGCTAACTACTGGGGGTAACCATGCAATGCCTAAGCACTTCAGTTTAGGATGAGTGTAAAGCACAGAGCTATAGCAGTTATATGGCTCTGTCTCTTTCTCTCACCGTAAACTGATCAAACAACTCAGCCTTAGTTGAGATTTTTAAGTTGTCAGATTTAGACGATGCGTTGGTAAGGAATAACGAAATCTTACAAAAAATATCCAAATATTCCCTGACAGCAATTATTTTTACTCTGTATAGATAGTGTAGTCCACCCTGCTCAAAATGTTTCTTTGCGTATTATTTAAATGCAATATAGGCACCAAATGAAAATTATATATCTCTCTGAAAAATAAACAGCAGGTTAAAAAAAACCGATTAATTACAATGCAAAAACTACGTTACCTAAATATCAAAATATATCCTCACTTTACTCCTCGGACTTCTGTGGTCATGGTATCATTGCCGCACGTCCCATACTAAATGTATGGAAGTCTCAAACCGTATGAAAGTAAAAAAAATAATACACAATATTAAAATAGATTTTCCCCTATGTATTAAAAGCATTACTAAAACTGCCTATCAATTCAGTTTTCTTCTTTAGGGTGTTTTGGCATTTCATTTTCTTTTGCTTACCAAATATTCTAAATCCTCTCTTTTTTTACAGCTTCCCGTGAACCAAGTGGCTTTTCAAAGACTTATCCATAAACTGTGTTCAAACTTTTGGAATTGTTATACTAGTGTCGTGTAAATCGTGCCAAATCATCGAACTAATTAAGTGCAGACTATTTTAGACTCTAAGTGTATGAGTTTACGGTTGGAAGGCATTAATGGCTCCGGATGGGCACCAACCTATCTAAATTGAACAAGACCAGGGTCTCCGGTGTCAATCATGTTAGTATATTTTTTCAATATGGCTGCTTGCTTTTTTCATTTTTTGTTTTGGATTTTTTTCATTTGCAAAATATTTAAGTAGTTTAGTGTTTTCAGGTTTCAACGGTTTGTATGTTTCTTATTTCTTAAAAGAAATGAATATGTGGATTTGTGTAAAAAAAATAATTGAGAAGTGAAGTTGCGTAGGTTTGGTTGATTATTAATTGAAAATTTATTTAGTGTAAATGATGTATGTAGTAGCGAGGTCGTTATGTAGAAGGTAAATTCTAAATTCTCTTAACTGATGTTCCTTTAACTGAGCAAAAAAATGCAAATAATTAAATAATATGGGGTCTTAATGGGGCTCAAATATTCATAATCCTAAACTAAAAAAACATGTGAAGAAACTGGTCTAACAACTTGACTATTATATCTTTTTCCATTCACGAAGGGGAAGGTTAATTAGGTTGCCGTCCCTTGTTGATAACCGAATTCATTACTGATTAGATAAGATCAGGAATTTATCCCCCAATAAACATCTGGCGCTTTGTTAAGAACAGTATGCTTTGCTTTTAAATTAAAAATACATTTAAACAAAAAAAATATCTTTGCTAAGATTGTAAACATTAAAGAATACAGAAACTTTCCACTTTAATTTTCATATTTATTCATAGCCTAATTTTATTGTCTTTACATCGAAAAATCATAATTCATGACTTTCTCATTTTGCGAGATAAAGGGTTTCTTAGGGTAATTTGAAGTCCTATTTTAAAGCCTGGAAAAGGAGCTCACAGGCTACCTGCTCTATTGCACCAGACAACGACAGGTGACAGGTGACATGTGACATTTCAGCTTACATGGCGCAACTTACGAATATATGAATCCCAGTGATGTGAAAACATGTTAACTTTGAAATGTACCGAATAGTCACCTATCATTGCCAAGATTGTGAAATATGGGGCTGATGGTGAGCGGGATCTGTATAGCATTTTCAAGGCTACAATTTTTAGACTGTAATCCTAAGACTGCAAATTCGTTGCCAACACTGAGGACTAAGTCTTTTCAACGATTGTCTTATCCCACACAAGAACACAACAATGCGATTGCTGCTTTTCGGTAGGTTAAAGGATAAGGATGGTGGGAGAGCTCCGGATGGACCTTGCGTAAGGTCCTACTCACTATCTGGATTGAATTTGGCACAAAGATAGGTTAGTCTGGAATAGACATTAGGCTATTTTTTACCCCGAAAAATGTACGGTTCCAGAGAGAAGAGCGACAAACAACATCTACGCAGATGCCATTGCGGGCAACAGACGGATAGCGGATGCTTTTAAATTCATATAAGAGTATGTGCCCCGAGTGGTTGCCGGGTTAGAATAGTGCCACTCCATCTCTTCCCGTGGATGTCGTAAGAGGCTTAAGGAATAAGGGCTTGTATTACTGTAAGGTGATGGGCCTGTAACTTGTCCCTACACTGGTAAACTTTTTAGCCAATTGGTGCAAAATGTGGTTACAGAATTATCAACGAGTCTTTTTAGAGTTGTTGGTATTTCTGTAGCTCTGCCTACCCCACTCTGGTAAAGAAGGCGTGATGTTATGTATGCATGTTTAATTGTATGTTTATCAACAAACTGAAACCGCTTCTTCCCAAAACTGTATCTAAATAAGTTAGGATTTAGTGCTTATCAAATGATGGTAAAGCTTTTATATTATATCTATGGCTGTGTCGCGTTTAATTTGAATCGCATCGCCAAGGCAAGACTCTTACCCCGAACCGCCCGAACATCGATTCTCTGTATAAAAACTTAATACGCGAAGACTCAATAATCTCAGAGATATAACTCGTAGCTTTATTGCGCGAGTTGCGCGATACAACGCCATTAAAGTGAGTTATGTCGTGCCACAAACAGATTGTAAATCAGAGAAATTTGTCGGCTTTTCTGCGGTGGAAAAGACGAGAAAAGTTGTGCGAGCTCTCAAGTGTAATATGGCAAATTTTACGAGTGTAGCGGTTTTTCAGTGTATTGGTAAAGGTTTTTTTTTTTTTTTTTTTTTTTTTTTTTTTTTTTTTTTTTTTTTTTTCCTTTAATAATCTGCAATCAGTCGCAAGACTTTAATCAGATGTGTTGAGTGAAAGGAGTATTTATGGCAAGATAGGGCCAGCACCCTAACTTCCCTTATCAGGATAGCACATCGGCTCTTTTCAGTCTTTTGACATGATCTGGCTTAAGTAATATGCTGGTCAAGGGGTTTGGATGGTTAGTCAGGCGAGCCTTGTAGTTTGTTGAATAGCATTTCGCTTCTTCAGTAACTGTTGGCATTTCCAGGTATTCATGGATTTCAGTGTTGCGAGCATACCAGGGTGCAGCGGATAAGACCCTAAGAATGTTATTTTGGGCGCGTTGGAGGCAAAGAACGTTCGACTTGCTTGCTGAAGACCATAGTTGGATCCCATAGGTCCAAATTGGTTTTATAACGGAGCAGTACACTCTTAACTTGTTGCTGAGGGATAAGCACGATTGCCGGCCAAGAAGCCACAATAGGTTTTTAAATCTGATATTGACTTCACATCTTTTGTGTCTTATGTGGTCTTTCCAGGTCATTCTTCGATCTAAGTAGAACCCAAGATATTTGATGCAAGATGAGTGTGGCAGTATGTCTTGACCTAGCTTGACCGGTGGGCATGTTTCTCTTCTAAGTGTAAAAGTTATGTGGTGTGATTTCGGGGCACTCGCTTTTATACGCCACTTGTTTAACCATTCGTAGGTATTATTCAATTGTGTTTGGAGCACTCTACTTGCTTCGTTTGGGTCTTCGTTACAAGCAAGAAAAGCAGCGTCATCAGCAAAGGTTGCAACAGCGACATCGTTAGAGTTGGGAAGGTCACAAGTAAAGATATTGTACAGTATCGGGCCAAGAACAGAACCTTGCGGAACTCCCGCGTGACAGGTGTAAAGGGAGGATCTGGCATCACTGTGTTTTACTTGAAATACCCTATCGTTGAGATAGGAAGCCATCAGGTGAAAGAAAGAGTGTGGTAGAAGTTTTTTTATCTTGTATAGGAGCCCTTTATACCAAACACGGTCGAAGGCTTGCTGAACGTCGATAAACGCTGCTGAACAGTATTCCTTTTTTTCGAGGCACTGCCGTATTGTGTGGTACACTCTGTGCATTTGTTCAACTGTAGAATGTTGCTTTCGAAACCCGAATTGGTGATCTGGTATGACATTTTGTTCATCAAGATGAGATTGTAGTCTGGTCAAGACGATTCTTTCCCATAACTTTGATAAGACTGGGGTCAGGCTGATTGGCCGATATGACGAGGCTTCGTTAGCCGGCTTGCCTGGTTTGTGGATCATCACGATTTGCGTTGATTTCCAAAGAGTGGGGACGTGGGATGTTCTGAAAGTGGCATTAATGAGTATGGCAAGAAATACAATACACTTCTTAGGGAGCTCCTTAAGTATTTTAGGCGTGATCAGGTCAAATCCGGCAGCTTTTTTTGAGTCCATCTTGGATATCTCTCTAGCCAGTTCTCGAGGAGATGTGGGTCGCAGGGGTAAACATAGTTGTAGATCTTGGTTCAATAGTAGGTCTATTTCTGGGTCCTCCTGTGTGTTTGGATCATTTGGCTTGAACACTTCAGCTAAATACTTGCCAAATGCCTCAGCTTTTTCCTGGTTTGTGCGTGCCCAAGTGTTACCTGACCTGATGGGAGGAGAGCATTTTTGCGGTTGTGGCAGATTTTTGGTGGCTTTCCAGAGAGAATGGCATCTACTGCTAGCTGTAGGAGACATGCTTTCTAATCTATGTTTCAGGGTTTCGTTAGTCATATCAGCAAGTAGATCTTTTAGCTCTTTAATTGCACGATTAAAACGAGTCTTGTCTTCCGTAGTGCGGGAGTGCTGCCATTTTTTGCGAAGTCGACGCTTTTCACTGATTTTCTTTCGAATAAAAAGTGGTATTTGTGAGTTGCCTAGTGATGACGCTAACTCAGGAGTACTGTTCCAGGCAGCCACTTGGATCATATTGGTGATGTATAAACATGCATCGTCCACTTCTTCAGGGCTTTTAATTTTGATTTTCAAGTTTATGTCAGAGTTAAGGCATTCTCTAAAACTGTCCCAATCAGTTCTGCGATTGTAGAGGTAGTCGTTATTGGCGTTGCGGTATAGAATCGTCGAGCTTAACGTAAGAATAACCGGGCTATGGTCTGACGAGCCGTCCAGGCATGTCTTGATGTCTATGTACTGCTGACAAATGTTCTTTGTTATAAAAAAGTCCAGAAGGTCTGGCGTCTTATGGGTATCTGTGGGCCAATACGTGGGCTCACCAGTGGATAATGGTGTCAAGTGGTTCATGTCGATACTACGTTTTAGTTCACGCCCCCTGGTGACCGTTAGTCTTGAACCCCAGTAAGTGTGCTTGGCGTTCCAGTCACCGCCGGAAATGAAGCGATTGCCTAAGGTGTTAAAGTAGTCTGAAAACATCGGCTCTTTTATAATGTGACGTGGTGGGCAATATACTGCGGAGAGATATAAAGGTCCAGATCTGTCTTCTATCCTTGGTAAAGTATTGGTAAAGGTGATAACGATTCTGAACAACATTGACACATCGCATCTTTAGAATTTTAGTGACCTAATCCAAATATTTTGAATTTCGATTTAGGTCTCTATAGTACTCAATTTATGACTCGAAATCGAAAGCTGAAAATGTTTGAATTAGGTCACTATAATTCTAAAAGTGCGACATATGCGTCTCGGTGTTCATGTTGAATTAAATCTTATCCGTGTTTGGTCATGTATGTATACAATGTCAAGATTCAGAGCATTTATTGTTATTGTATAATATTTTTCATGGAGGTATACGACAAAAAATATTGTTCAGAAAATACCTCAATTATATTTTTACATATAAAATATGAAAAGGTACGAGTAAACCAATTATTTAACGTATAAAAAACTTTCTATATCAACATATTTACCTGGCGTCTGGCAAAGTTTCTCTATTATCGTAACAAAACAAGGAAACATCAACGTCAATATGACCCTAATTAAAAATACTAGATAGATGGGTAAACTCATTGTGACATCATACGTCATCACGATCAGATGTGATACGTCATCAGTCATCTTCACTCTTGATTGATGACGTCACGATGACAGATATCGTGTTAAAAAACAATTTTCATGCACGTTACTCGAGCAGGGAGCGTGCAGATGCAAACGCTATAAATAGATTTAAAGTTTGTATTATCAATCATACAAAATAATTATGATAAATAAAAATAGTTCTACATAATAAGTTACTATACCTAAACTTACGAGATTACTTACCAACAACTAGTCATTAAAAAAACTAACGATTTATTTTAGGGTTGAACTTAAAACCACTACTTACTTCTTTTGCACAATTTTCTGTTTATTTTAGTTGTTCCGTCAATATATTTTTCACCAATACAAGACAAAAAACGACTTCTCGGATTCCAGATTTCTTAAAACGTTGTGCACACAATAAACAATGAAGAACAAACAGAACAGCAAACACCAAATAAGTGTAGTTAAACAACGTTTGTTTGCCATAAACAAGATAAAAAGAGTCCAAGAAGCGCCCTCTTCCGGCACTGGGAGAATTCAATATCCGTCCGTGTATTTTGATTACTCGATTACTCCCGTATTACCCCCGCCTCCCAGAGTTACTCGATTTAAGTCGCTATTCGATTATTTAGTGCCGAGGAGATTGGGGAGACTAGTCCTACTACTGAATGTTAGTAGTAACATTTTATCTGCAAAGGAAACATGATGGAATTTCCGCTCGCGACTTCGTACGCATATAAATCAGTTCCCGAGGGAATAGCGATGTTAAAGGTAATCTATGTGTTAATCCAAGGTATAAGCTGTTTGTATTCCAAATGTCACCAAAATCCGTCCAGTACTTTTTGCGTGAAAGAGTAACAAACATCCATACTTGCAAACTTTCTCGTTTATAATATTATTTAGTAGGAATTAAGTTCCCGTTACAAAGTATGAATTATCCAAAAAAAAACACTCAATTTTAATCCAATTAACATCATGTTTCAGTGTGTCCATTAATTAGACTAAAATAATTGATGTATTTACTTTGTCTATTTCAAGCTTGTTTTTGAGCAATTCCATAGAGTTGTTGGCTGTCTCAATTAAAGACTCGCATCTGGTTCTATATTTATTATGTTTACTCTATGCTATTTTATCATTTCTTCTTTATCCTTTGAAACATATTATTATCCTCACTAATATTACAAATTATATAAGTTAAAGGTGTTTCTTTGTTTCGTATTCACGATTCAACACCTCAGCCGATCGATATGATATCTAATATACAATAGACGTAGTTTACAGCCTGGGAACGCAAAACCAAACATTTATAGAAATACAAACCTAAAATCTTTGTACTTTTGTGATACATGTTTTTTGACTATAAATACGTAGTTAAAATTCGTGGTTTTTGAGTCTTAATTTTGATTAAAATTTGGTAAGTCCTATCTAGCATTGTGATAGACTAATCATACTGTCTTCTTCATTGATACCCCTTAATTATTTATTGATAGGATATTTCATTCGATTGACACCCCTTTGTAATAGTTGTATCGAAGCTCGCCTCTAATTGGTAACGCTACACGTGACGCGGCGAGATCAAAGTGTTACCCGTCCAATAATATGTCGAGGATTCTAAGTGACGTCACATTTACGCTAGGGCTGCCGCGTCAATATCTTAGGTTGCATCATTTATAAAAAATATTAGTTATTAGTTTTTTCTATTTTTATATATATAATATTTAGTATTGTATAGAGGTAAAATTGTGTGTTTATTTGTATGCGATAATCTATGGAAGTACAGGACCGATATTACAAACTAAATTACTGATTGGCTACGTTATCCTGTACTATACAGACTGTATTTATTTTGTGAAACCGTGTGATCCGATTGCGAGTCGCTAGTATTTTCTATTTTTGTTATGTTTTATTGATTTTGTAACGAACAATCGGCTAATGTTAAATATAAAATGTTATTATTTTTTAATATTATCATTGAGAAAATCGTACCTACTTGTCATTATACTATTTTATTATGTCTATTTTGAAATGTATTATTACAGGGCGGTAAAAAACCTAGCTAGCTCGAAATGCCGTATAAAAACCTTGTAATTACAATAACTCCATCAAAAAACTTGAAACGCGCAATCAACAGCGTCCAAAAAACACATGTCCAATGAAAGTCCATCCATATTTACAGCAATGGCCGCCTCATGCATCATGTATCCATAAGTCGAATGAATTGCATTGGGCAAACAGAAAGGGTGCTTTTAGTCGGAACCAATATTGATATATCCAGTTAGATTTATTCCGTTGATTAATGGCGTATTAGGTACTTTAGGTTGTTTGTTTGTGTGTTATTTAATGGTATAGACCACGCAAAATAGTTATGGAGTCATTTCTAACAGATAATTTCTCGTGAAAATAATCGTGTCAAATCCTACTGCGTTGACAACTGTCACGATTGGGTTCCATACTTGCGAGGAGCTTTTCAAATTATTATAACCTTGGTAAGTTTCAAAAAGCTGACATTTAAGATAAATTTT
Source organism: Acleris holmiana (assembly GCA_949316455.1). NCBI lineage: Eukaryota > Metazoa > Arthropoda > Insecta > Lepidoptera > Tortricidae > Acleris > Acleris holmiana. The sequence goes on from OX438766.1 coordinate 3,520,257, forward strand.
ATTTAATTGGTGGTAGGACCCTGTGCATTCCGTTCAGATCGCTACCACTATCTCCATTAATCTACCGCCAACCAACAGTGTTCGCATTGTTATGTTTCGGTGTGGGGATAAGACAACCGGTGAAATTACTAAAGGCATTCCATCTTAGTCCTTAGAGTTGGCAACTTATTTGAGGTCTTAGGATTGCAGTCCTTACAATTCAAATGTCTATAGGACTCAGATTCCACTTAACGTCAGGTGGCCTGAGGGCTCCTGTGCTTTCTCCTTATCATAACAAAAAGATTCCGGTCCGGTATGAGTTTAACGACAAAAAAATAGCAACAACAAAATATTCTTGTAAAATAATGCCTTTGCTGTAAAAAATCGCAAGCTTTCGCTCTGGAAAATGGCAAAGAGTAAGAATCATGGTGATAATGATAATACGAATAATGGCTTGTAGGTGTATCCCCTGTATACACAAACACTATTATTAACTCGTAATTGGATCCAAACATAAAAGACATTGACCTGTCTCTCTGTGAACTGCTAATGCACTTCTGAATGACACACATGCCACCCGTTTCTTGTTCGATCGATCCAAGCAACATAATGGCACGTGCCAGTGTCGTTGCACCATTACCGGTCTACTCTAGGTGCTTCTTGGTGATACCTGAACATAACTCTGCGAATTCAATCATAGAATTAATACGTGCATCTTGCAAACTAACTAATTCGATTTGGTTAAAAAATTGTCTATAGATACATAATCATGATAACCATCGGGACTAAAATCAATATTAAATGCACCGATAGTTTTATTAGTAAGTGGTTTCTTTGTTTAAATCTACTTGCCTATATTACTCTATTACCGCTGATAGTGCTTGCTCTTATTTTAATTCCATGTCACTGATGAGAAAGCTGTCATATTATTTATCCCCCTTAGCGGGTGTCAGACATTTCTTTACACGTCACACAGCATCTTCATCTCAATCGAATCAAACGTGGCGATCATTTTTCCCTCTTTTTATCCAATACGGTTCCCTAATAACACTATTAGAAGAATCGCTGAGGCTCGGGAAAAAAATCCAATAGACTTCACGCCATTTCGGTGTCCAGAAAGGTGTATTTTTTTTATTTAATTCTGCAAATCCACCCTTGTTTTTGTGGGGTGATGTTGATAGGGTTCAAGTCACTAGCGAACGAGAAAATTATTACACACCGCAGTTTAAAATTTTACACTTTATTTAATCACACAGTCTAAGTAGTAGGGTTTTCAGTGACACCAAGAAAGCTACTGTAATTATATTTATTGTGGAATAAAACTTTATTAGAGAGCATGCTTTATTTAGATTTAGTAGCATCATCATCCTTTCTTCTTTTGATATTTATATAATATTTATTTATTTAGTAATATATTTAATTACAATTATACCAGCATATATTTGGGTATTTATCCTATTATTTACATGTATATGTTTATTCGTATTTGAATGCTATTTCTATCTTTATCTTCGGTCTCTTTAATTGTTTTACGTTTAGCCATCCGCTGTTTTATTTCTCTCAATCGCTCAAAGGTTACCTGGAAGAGATCCCCTAATTGGATAATTTCGCCTTTGTACATACCTTTTATGTTTTAAAGAGTTTACTTACATACATTATATCAACCGAAAGACTGCCGGACATAAGCCGTTCCAATGACCTCCACTGCTTGTTAGGAGAAGATTAGCTCTCCAAAACAAATCCCCGCTAGTTTTGTGTAACTTAGGCCACGAGACCACTAGAGGGTAGTGGAAATCAATACTCGACAACTGTCGGTTTGAAATGTTTACGTGAAAATTATTCAATTAATCTGCCAAAGGACCCTTAGAAGCTTTTTAATAAAAAAATGTTTTTAGCGTCTATTCGTTTACCAACAAATTACACCGTCTGGTGAAATAAATCAACAACTTGCTTTTCAAAACAAGTGTTTTCAATTTAAAAAGAAACAGAATTTCTATAGATATTGTGCCATTTTTAATTAAAGCCGTTACTAAATCAGAGGCAACGTTACTCAAAATTTATTCCTTAATGTTGGTAGCTCTGCGCTCCGCTGTCATTTTATCTCCAAGTAAATGAATCTCTCAATGTATAAAACGTGCACAAGTCGTCCAGTCCTTGCTTCGCCTTCAATTTTCATCTCTCTCAAGTATCTTATTATATTACGTTTGCCTCTTGTCTTCTTTACTGTCTATAATATTGGCGTAAAAAGTGAGGGCAATATAATACTTGTTTGGATTATTGCATTGATGCAAATAACTTCATTTGACGAAAAGAATGTATAATGGCTTTTCATCCAAAGTAATGATGAAAGCAAACTCTTTAATCTGTTTGTTAGTAATGTACAAGTTCTGTGTAACCATTTGACAAATAGTTTTCGAACTTGACAGTCTATCTTCGCTTACTCGTACTGTATAATATTTATTTTCCTTTTTTAGTTCACCATGGAATAGCGATAAACGACTTTTAAGCGGACGGATTCATTTACCATTGAAAATGTTTTAGTTAACCATGTTTTAATCTACGTTTTCCTTCTCATCCATAGCTTTAACCAGTGCATCGTTATCATCACATATTTCTTTCTATCTATTAATTTCATCATCTACATAATCTTCAGCTTACTGATTACCATTTTTAGCAGTAATGCCAGTGTTACCAAAGCTATAGATCACAGAGGGGACAGTTTTATAGGTCCGCTCGTGTGGACCGTTGGTCACCCCGTGGACAATCGCAGAGGCACCCTTTGGCTGCGAACACGACAAGATTTATACTGGTTTTGTTATCAGCTTCCGGAAAATGGGAGTTGGTTGCGGGGATTGGTGGTTTTTGATATTATAAATGGAAAGCTATGTTTGGACTTCTTAGTAATTTTTAATGTCCAATGAAAAATACATCCTAGATTTTAAACACGCTGGAAAATTGCAATGTTAACAATTTTTTTTTGGAGTGACTTGTTTGCGGCACTCTCAAACAAAAATGGGATTTATGTGAGATAGTTGAAAAGAAGTCATAATTTCGATCATAATTATTTATTCATTTGTTAAACATAGGTTACATATACATAGATGATTTATCATTAGGCTAGGCATACAAATTGTGTAGTAGGTTTAAAAACAGTATCAATAAGAATTTAAAATGGACGGCAAATACCTTAAAAGGAACTAGTTACTATTCTTATTGTAACTGTACTTATTTATTTATCAAAGTCTGATAGTCTATTTATAAAAATGGTCAGTCAGATATGCAAAGATTAGTACCTAAGCCTACTGTATTAGGAATTCATTGAGCTTTACTGTAAAATCAATAACACTTTCTTCTTCCAAAAAACTGCATGCTTCTATTTTATTCCACAACATTTATCGGAGCTTTAAAATCTATATCAGGCAGTAATCAAAAAAAGAAATGTAATAAAAGGGAAACATTTATAATAAATATTGAAAAATTCTAAAGCAAATACCCCGCTTTCCAATACAAACTGAGCCACAATCACTCAGTTCTTCGGTAAACATTTGTAAATCATCAATTATATACCGTTGTTTCGGCAGGGTTGTTAAAAACGCCCGCCGAAGCGTGAGCGTCTCTTGTTTAAGCTCGGATTACGGAGCGATAGCAAGCTAGTTAGATGTGGTCGATACGGCGGGATTGGCCTGGGAGATACGTGGAATAGGGAAAATGGTTATTATTTTGCGTTTTTGCTGGGTGTGTTGAAGTCTTCTGTCTTCTTATTTTATATATTCAGAAGGAGAGCTATGGCGTCAAAAAATAACCAAAAAATGACATAATAATAACAATAAATCACAGGACGATCTCACACAAATTGACCTAGTCCCAAACTAAGCTCTAGGCTTGTACTATGGGTACTAGACAACGATAAACATACTTATATGGAGAAATAAATACTTAAATACGTAGAAAACATCCAAGACTCAGGAACAAATACTCGTGCTCATCACACAAATATCTGCCCTTACCGGGATTTGAACCCAGGACCCCTAGCTTCGAAGGCTGCGTCACTACCAACTAGGATAGCGTGTCGTCAAGAGATGTAAATAAGGTGGCTCTCATCTCTCTCTCTCTCTTTCTCTCTCTTTTGTACTAGTTATAAGCCTTATCTGATGGTGGGTTTTGCCATTCTTATTTCTCTCTCCACTTTGCTTTATTCGAAGCCGGCGGTTCTCATCCATATTTTTAGAAATGATAATCATATACAGTGATTGTGATTTTTTCAACAGTAACAGCAATAAATTTCGGTCTGTAATTAAATAGACCCTTGCGAAAGTTCTTTACCGCCATGATTTAATGGTGCATATAAAATCCTTACGACCAAAGCCTCAAAGGTGTAAAGTCGGTCATAATCGCAAATACTTCCAAGCAAAACATGAAAAGTGCATTATGCAGCGACATAACTGCATTTCGCCGTCAAAAACCACTTCCCCTAGTAAATTTTGAGCATTCATTTGCGCACCGTACCCAAGGGATTATGGCCCTCTGCCCTAGAAGTCTTAGTGAATAGTTTTTCTATCCCTACTAAACCGACGGTATTCTGGTTAGAGAGGATTTAGTTGTCAATTGAATAAGTTATACATTCGCAATGTTTGTTTTTGAAGGAATTAGACATGAATAATGCAATACGAGAGTATAGTCTTCTGAATCAGAATGGACTATCTTAAATGGACAGACGTATTTTGAGGGTAATGTTACAAGCATTAATGGTTACAGGTCAAATATGAAGCTTTATTTTTTTAAGTCTGTATAAAATTTAAAATCAGATCATATACTGACTTGAGACTGGTAAAGAAGACAGATTGCGATAGAGGTATAAACTAGTGGGAGCTTCAAATGATGTTATCAATAATATTGTTTCTATTATGAATTTACCTTGCAAAAAGAAAGGCAATTAACAAGTTGATGGCTACAGTTGAATCTTCAAATCATTCACACGACTCGCTTATTTTTGCCGAAGAAAGGCAAATAATTATAGATTTGCATCATCCTTAAATCCAGAAACAGTTACATTTCTCCGAAGATGCAGTGACGGACAGAAGGACAGGCGTAAGTGGATTAACAAGGGCGCCGTCAAAGCCCCAGTCTAGGAAACTGGATCAAGCTAATTGTCAGTCTTGTGCAGTTCACATACATATAAGTGCAAGCTTAGTTTGTGACAGATTTAACAAGAAGCGAAGAAGGATTCAAAGAGCAGATTTAGTTTAATGCAATGCTGTGTTTGTCTGAAATGATTTGCTATGAGTGTACATGCATGAATACATACCATCACGCCTTCATTCAATTCTAAAAAGACTTGTTTATAATTCTGTAACCACATGTTGCACAATTAGCCTAAAAAGTTAACTAGTTTATTAGTGACAGGTTGCAAGCCCATTGCCTAGCCCTTGTTCCCTTAGTCGCTTCTTACGACATCCACGGAAAGACATCGAGTGGCACTATTGTAACCCGGCAACCACTCAGCTAAAAAAACACACAAAAATTAACACATTACAATTCAAATTAAGCCCATCGCCTAACAGTACTACAAGCCCTTTTTCCTTTAGTCGCTTCTACGATATCCACGGGAAGACATGGAAACTGGAATGTAGATCTCATAATTTTTTACTGTGACAAAAAAGCATGAAGCATTTTTTTCTTTATAACCTATGGGCTTAAGAAAAAATAACTTCTTGCTAAATATGAACGTTATTTTTCTATCGTACTATATGAAGTTTATTTATAGACAGATGTGTTAAATTTCGTTTAAAGTAAACTCGACTCATCTAAAATGTACATGCAATTTTCAGTAATTCCAACGCAAAATGGAAAGCTGAAACCACCAGTTTAAATTTGCAGCTCTTACATGGACGTATTGGTTCAGAATCACTAGCTGGTGTTAATTAAGCTTCCTACAAAGTGGATGGCGTTACGCTGTAAGTAATAATTCTTATCAGCTACTTAATAAAGTACAATGTTTTAAAAAATTGCGCTTAGTTAGAATTTGCGTAAAAAATTTACCCGACACTTGGATTTCTGTTTTCGTCGTCTTCCTTTACTATTTCTTGTTTATCAAAAGTGATTATCACTATAATCAAGACTATGTTCCGGTAACTCATCATTTTATCGAATTTCATCATCGAATAATCATTTTATCGAACTCTATTTTCTGCTGAAACCATAGTGTTTCCAGGGTTTCTTAAACATTAATTCCGTAGGTTAGGTTAGATGTTTAAGATACCCTGAAAACATTATGGTTTCAGCAAAAAATTGCGTTCGATGAAATTAAATTCGATGAAAACTTGGGACGTTTTAAAAAAAATGTATATAGTAGGGCTTTAATTAAAACAAAACTTAATTGATTCCTTTGTGTAACGAGAGTTACCCATATAGTTTGTATGACTAACTTTCGTTACACAAAGGACGCGATCGTTGTTTTGTTTTCATTAAGCCTTTCACTATGTAAAACTTTTTTGGTTGTTTTCAAAACGGCTCTATGAAAACAAAATCACGATCGCGTTCAATGAAAGGTTTTTTGATAAAATGATAGACACCCCTAGGTTCCACTTCCTTTCATATTTCTTTTTTTTCATTATGGTTCTCTTGCATAACACTACTCACACCATCAGTTCCCTTTATTAAGCTCTAGTAGCAAGCGTGTACTGAATTAAATTCTTCGATGTATCCCAGGAAATCCAGACTGAAAGCTTTTCGCTGGAATCATCGGATTTACGTGTTTTTAAACAAAAGGTAAATAGGAATACAGTTGTACTCGTATTACGTCTGCTTTCTGAATGGCAGAATATTTAAAAGTGGTTTTAGTTTTGCTAAAGCATTCAAAATATTTGTAAAATCGTCAGAGCGTTGACGGACTTTAGTACTGTTAACAATAAAAAGGATTACTATTTCGTTCAGAATGAATGATGAAAATTGTGGAGGATAAAGGTAAAACACCTAGCAAGGTTAGGAGTATTCTAGAACCATAGGGTTTAACGAATACGATAGCAAACAGGACCAGCACGAAATTGCTTCACAATAATGAGGACCAAAATTAAGCAAGTCTGTTTTAGCTGCGGAATTTGAATGTAGTAATCTGGTAAGACCTATCTAAAGACTCGGTGGTGTGCCCAGACAAGTTCGAAGAAAAAGTCGAGCGTCACTACAATGTTTATATTTACAGGAACCCCTTCAGGCACTATTTTTTACCCTCGTAACTCGTTTTTCAATGAAGCTAGAAACCTGTTTTTTTACCATAACACTTAGATTAACGTATTTAAAGCCAATTAAAAAAATCAAGGTGCTATAATCATCCTATAAAAAGTTATTAATTTCTAAAAACGGCGTATTTGGAACCGGCTGACTCACTCGTCAAAACCGCATAGGCTGCCCGATGACTTAGTCGTATTAATAAACTGATCACGACTGGATGCTCGTCGTAAGATACGTCAAAAATGACAGTTTTCTATGGCTTGACTTGAGCGTCTCAGTCGATATTTGGTATCGAGGTCGATCTACATCACAAGTAAAGGAAAAATCCGAAAACTACAAATATGTTTACCTTTGATCAGGAAATAATTCAATTGTTATCCCTTAAGTATGAAAACTTCAACAAGTAACTCTTAACTAGTATTATGTGTATTACTATGACGTGTCATGTTATTTTATGGTTTTTTCCAAATAATCCTACCAAAAAGTACTGACATCCCACCAAAACATAAATGTTAACACTACGAGTGTTACTCCTTTTGGTGGCACATGAAAACTTGGCCTATTTTCTACATCTATATTTCGGTGGAATAGGTATTGACGTATATTTCCTTTGTGTGTCGGATAATTGTATATCGGTAGGCATCAATTAAAGACTAAGCCTTTGACCGTATGTGGATCACTAGACTTGACACGACACATGGAAGCCTATAGTTAACTTAGTTACTGGGTCACTCACTCATTTACGTGCAGCCACATGCAAAACCACGGCGTAATTGAAGGTATTTGTATTTCGAAAACGTATTTAAGATCTCTCTGGACATTGCTCATCGCTTCAGTTCAATAGTATGTATGTAAACAAATGTACCTATTGTATAAAACACAGAAATGCAAAATACATCATTCACAGAATAGGAAAAAAACAGAAAACATTGGGTTCATTCAGTTAGTGAAATTTAATAACTCTTAAATATTATGCATGCATGCGGAAAAGGTTAAATAATTAAATAACGCTTGTAATGAAAACTAAACGGAATAACAAAATTTTGATTACATACTGTTTGAATTACGTGACGTAACAGAGTAAACTAAAATAGATAATTCCTTCAACATCAAGCTAACGTCTCGAAAGTATTGTTTAATTTCATACAGCAAATTTTATAAAAGTACATTCCTAAAAACCTCATAGAAGTCTAGCTGCTTTTCATGCTCGATTTAAATTACAGTATAATTACCCCTTCGCCGGCTGCAGACTCCTGTGGTCTCCTCTCGCCGTGCAAATTGGGAGTGGTCGGGAAATTCTGGCATGTCTTGTGGCTTCTGGCTCACATTTGAATATGGAATTGAGCTATGGGTTTCGGGTGTACATGTAGAGTTTGAATTGCCTAAATTAGATTACTTGAAGCGGTTTTATTGTACCAATTGTGAAGTGTATGTGTGATTAGACGTTTAAGATTACTAGATAATACATAGAATTCTTCAAGCAAAAAAGACTCTTCGCAAATAACTTAGAAGAGTAGAGATACGAATTGGCCAAATAATTTATTGGTTATTCATTTGGATTGTACTTGACCTTTGGGTAGAATTTATGAGCATCTATAGTCAAAATTGTTACAAATCTTTGTCCTTTCTCTTGATGTTGTAACACGTTTCCGAATTAAGTTTTTCAGGAAAAACTATGGCTTCCCATTTTTTGCCACAGTATTCCTGGTCAGCGGCGTCTGTATTGGATTTCTTTAAGCAGATTAGAATGGGGTGACCAGCCCCGTGCACTGACATACATAATTGCTTATTGAATTATTTATATCGATAATCCTTCTAGAATGTAAAAGCAGGGTATCTGATGGGTGACTCACAGGGGGTGTTATGGGAGAGAGTGATTGATTTGGACTTATTGGATGAAAGAGATTTGTCTATTCTTGTTTATTAAATGATCGTTGTGTTATATTAGATTGTAACAGGGACTCGTTGTTTTGTGTATATGTGTATCTATTTGTTCATGCTCCTTCCTCACTAATGTGGAAGTGTCAATATTTTTTGTTCTTTTTATGGTTCCTTACCTGAAGGATCTAAATGGAACCCTATTGCTGTGTCTCACGTGTAGGTACGTCTGTCCGTCCGTCGTCTGTCTCACCGGTTTAACAACCACGTGGTTGAAGCTAGTCTTCAAATTTGCACAGGATTTATAAGGATTTTTTCGGCCCAAAGCCATATAATTTTTTTTTTTTTAATATTTTTAAGGAGTCCATACAGCTAAATGGCGCGAAATAAAAATTATCTACTTCATTGACTGGGGTATCGTTGAGCAGATATACACTTTATTTTTGTTTATAAATATTTAATAACAGGAATGAGAAGCCACCAAAGTCAGCTTTTTGATAAAATTTGAGAATTTTTATTTACTATTGATCTATTTGTTTTCTTTTTGTTAATATTTATAAATACGTGTATTTCACTAATCAAAACCAATATATTTATAATTTTTTGGTAGGTACACGAAATTGGGCGGTTTTTTATAATATTTGCACTTTCTAACTTCATTTGCAAACATGTATCTTGTCTTTTATATAAAGATACGTATTCTTCGCCGTTTCTAAATGGTTTTCTGTGGAATCACAGTTTCAAACAATCCATTTAACAAGGCAATGAAGTGAAATTATCACAATTAACTCCCTAAAAACCTATTTCGAACACCAAAGTGCGTTCGGTGTGAAAAATATGCAAATTTTCTTTTCAACTCCTCCTAATGTTTGACATTGAGCGCAATTTGAGCGGGAAAGGTCCTAATTTGGCGGGAAACTCGGCGCGTGCGGGTCACGTGCCGCCATTTTGACCAATCGCGAGGCTTTTGTTTGATGACGTCATCGCGCGTGGGTGATATATTGTTTATCATACAAAGGGATAGTAATTGGGTTTTTGCCAATGACTGTCCGTTTTTAGAGTGCGTGTGATTTTTTTTGGTTATTTGGAAGTAAGTATTGCCAGAAATTAATATTACTCGTAGTACATTGTAGTGGAAATCAAATTTTTATTTATGTTTTTATTTTTGTTTATGACGATGAGGCGAGGTGAAATAACGGCACCAGTGTTCGACACTTTTAGCTGACATGCACCAATAATCGACAGAAGCTTTTAATTCAAAGATCATATGGTTATAAATTGATTGTTGCAAAACAAATGAATAACTCTTATCTTCTTTGAATAAGAGCCAGTGTCGAACATTGGTCCCTTGTCGAGTACTGGTGCCGTTACGTTAATATTCTTTAGTGTTATTTTCTGCGGTGTTTTAACAGTTTTCATTTATTTTCTGTTGATTTTCTTAATCCTCGGGGTTTACAACGCATTTGCAGTCTTGGGATTAGGTATTGCAGCCTTGCGATTGTAGTCTTAAGAATACAAATTGTCTATGGGTCTCAGATCTTAGATACCTTGGTGCCCTGTGTGCTCGTTTGCCTTCTCCTTGCCATAAAAAACACGGAATAACGAATGCACTTTTTCTTCTGTTTATACATTTAAACGCGTGTAGGTATGCATAGGTACCTCTTGTTTGTAATTTGTAAGTCAAAACAAGTATAAATTTATGTAAGAACAGTATGCCAACGGGGGCGATTTGGCGTATCGGGCAAATATTTGGCAACACTATTTATTTGCAAGCTCTCCCCAGCTCACCCTTTGCTGGGGTTATTCTAATACCTAACGCCTAAACAAACCGAGATAGACACAGTACACAGATTACAGCAGGAAGCATAAATGCATCTGGATGCAAATTGTGGATGGTATGCCCTTTAATCCGCTGACGTATCAGCCGTCTCTATCTCTTCCATCACATCGCACTTTTAGAATTATAGTGATCTAATTCAAACATTTTCATCTTTCGATTTCGAGTCATAAATTTAGTACTATAGAGACCTAAATCGAAATTCAAATTATTTGGATTAGGTCACTATAATTCTAAAGATGCGACATACTTGTATTCTACCAGGAGACAAAGAGTGGCTACTTTTAATTTACCTTACTATAAAAACTTGTGGGGAATGTTAAAGATTGATTTTATGTTAATTAAATTTAGTTTAATTAAAAAATAGTTTGTTTTTAAACTTATCGAAATTGAAGTACCTAAGTATTTCGAGATTAACATTACTTGTGTCCGTCTCTCTCTGCGTATTTATATTAATATAAGTAACGATAACAATTTCAAGCAAGAACATCAGACTCAATTCTTTTTAGTATAATTTTTGAGTTATTAAGTAGTAATGCGAGAGCATTGTCGGATGAAATCCAAAAATTCGTACTGCGTTATTCTGTGTGTTATATATACATCTCAGACGGACGGGACAGGGTAGCTGTTAATATCGACGTTTGCTGACGAATTAAGGGGCCTTAAAAAGCTTTTTTTCCTACCTTCTTTGACAGAAGGGTCTTTCACTAGGGCTGGCAAAGTTGACATTAAATTACCCTCTGTTCCGTTTATTCAGTATATGTTAAAAAGTGTTCCGCGTTTGATATTTCATTGAAGCCATCAATCATTGTGGTTTCATTAAACTGCTGGTGGCATTCGCGATACTTAAAAACACATTATCAACGTTTCCTTTGTTTGTGTTTTGTTGTTTCCGGGTTTCAAATTATTTCTTATCAGATTTTGTGAAGAAAGAATTCTTTTGGGAGTTTAAAATTATGAAATGTTTCGTAATTGATAATCGTAAAGCTGTTCACGTTGATTTGAGTTATGACGACGATTTAGGTGATATTAAAGTTATAGTGCCACTCCATGTCTTCCCGTGGATGTCGTAAGAGGCGACTAAGGGAATGAGGCCTTCTAGTACTGTTAGACGATGGGCTTGCAACCTGTCACTAATACACTGGTAAACATCTTAGCCTGTTTGTGCAAAATGTGGTTACAGAATTACCACCAACTCTTTTTGTAGTTATTGGTAATTCCGTAGCTCTGCCTACCCCACTCTGGGAATGAAGGCGTGATAGTATGTATGTGTAAAATTATATTATTTTATGTTATAAGTAGCATATTTTATCATGTTAAAATGGTTTACATATAATACATATCCTTGCTTGTCACATGCTGATTAGATTTTTAGAAGCTGATTAATAGAAATAGAGATGCTAAGTAACGTGGGAAGGAATTAAATTTGAAATTTAACGTGATTCTTATGGGATTGTTAAACAATTCAAATTTAATGATAAAATCTTACTGTATAGTCATATTTTAATAACAATTTGTTTCAAAGTTTTAAAGCGCATGATTCTTTTAAGTTTTTAGCAGTGAAAAGATGTTATCTAAAATACGAGATTTATGACTTAATTTCGCAATATACCACCACATCAAAAGTAATATGAAACAAAAATGTATAATTAATTATACCACTTTTTAACATTATAATTTATAGGCTACTAGCAGCGACCCGCCAGCGGCTTCGCCCGCTGCATTTTTTTTTCTATGTCGCTTTGGGGTAAGAAAAGTAGTTGTTGGCCGATTCTCAGACCTACCCGATATGCACACCAAATTTCATAAGAATCGGTCGAGCCGTTTCAGAGGAGTTCAGTAACGTACACCGTGACACGAGAATTTTATATATTAGAGATATCTTCATCCCAACATGATTGCTACTTTATCCGCCACTACCCAAGTTACTGTATTTCAAGTATTTCGTCTACAACTTGACACCAGCTTGAGGCTACTTCACTAAGCGCTACACAAACATTTACGGAATCACCCCGACACGACCGTCAACTGTCAACTTGACAGCTGACACGTTGACAGGTGTAACGCTATTGGTGGTTCGTCGTTTATAAGTGGGGGCCGCCAAATTGCTTGTGGGGTTTGGTAGTTTGGTGGGATAGTGAGTAAAGCGAATGAAAACATTCTTCTAATGAGTAAGTTTTTGATTATAAAGTATGTATATACTTATTAGTTTGTTACGTATACAGGGCGTACCTAGTCGTTAATCGGTAACGTACTTTCGATATCATTTTAAAGTTTTCTGATATCCTGTTATATTTAAGAGGGTGCCGAGCATCCTGTGGCGCCTTCATTAGGTACTATTATTGTACAGTCAAGTTCAAAAGTATGTATACACTTTAGTACCTTGTCTATTTAACGTCATGTTTAAACTGCCATATGAAATTATCCAAGCGATTAAAGTGACAAGGTACTAAAGTGTATACATACTTTTGAACTTGACTATACATACATACATACATACTATCACGCCTTCATTTCCAGAGTGGGGTAGGCAGAGCTACAGAGTTACCAACATCTGTAAAAAAACTTGTTGATTATTCAGTAACCACGTTTTGCACAATCAGGCTAAGTTGTTTACCAGTGTATTAGTGACAGGTTAGTCGCCTCTTACGACATCCACAGGAAGACATGGAGTGGCACTATTCTAACCCGGCAACCACACGTATACTACGTGTACTATTTGTACTATTTTAATAAACTACATTATTGACTTGAAATCAAAGAGCAATTTATAGGGCATATAAAAATAGTAGGTAAATAAATTAAATAAATATCACATGATAATAATATATCTTAACAACAATTTAACTATGAGTGAGTTGACTATGCGAAGGTTAAAGGTTATTAAACTTTTTCATACATATCGTCTTATTAGAGGGGCGCCACTGGACGCTCGGCTCCTTAAAAAATAATCGTCTGCCTACACTTAACGATTATACCCTGTATATATATTTGTAAGTTTGGTGATATGCTTTGAAGGGTTTCCATACTGTAAATTGTATGTAAGTTGAACCGCCGCCGCGGTCAGTCATACCTACTGTCTACCTTGGTGAAATAGAACGTAGTGCTAATAAAGGTAATGTGTAAGAAATTCCTAGTGAAAAAAATCAAAGAAAACTAGTTAATTTTTTATACAACAACTTAATAGGTCGTTTATAATTGTGTTACCGATATCGATAAATAATTACACATAAAGATGCAGAATCCCAGGCGATGTCCATATTTACAGATATCAAATTAGAACATTGTAAATAAGTGACCTTCTAAAATGAATTCTTAACAATAACGTGAAACAGCGAGCATCACCTACCAACGATACGAGCACATCAAAATAATCCTACCATTTTATTACAAAACTATTCTAAATGCGACGTTACACGGAACCCGTAAGCTCCTTTAATGTTTATTTAATAGAAAAACACGTCCACTCATAGAGTTTCATCTAAAACAACACGAGTTGCGCCCGCGCCGGGCGGAAACGGACGGAAATAACCGAGCGAATGCGTTCGGTTTTATTTTCGCTTTACCGAAACGCCGGTCTTAATATTTTGTTTATGGAGGAACTTAATTTAGGTTGTTAATTAAAATTTAATGTTTATATTAATCTTTATTAACTCGAAAACGTATAGTCAGGTATTTAAAAATATTTTTTGTACCTTTGACAACGAAATAAAGATCCTTTACCTACTTTAGCTGCATAATTGGTACCTAGCATTAGTACATTTATGGTGTAAAAGTTCAGCATATATAAGGATTACATAAGTAGAACTTAAACTTTGCAATGGAAATAAAATTATCAATCGATCAATCAATATTATTAAGCTAATAACAATAGCTGTCTAACTTTGTTTGATACAACAAAATTCACTTACATTCCTAACTTTAAATAATTTACCCTGCAGCTTCGTATAATAACTCGTGTTCACCAAAACAACCCCTGTCCAATAATTATTTCTGAACAACTAACGGATAACAAATGCTAATAACAAATGTGAAACACTACACTTAAACTAAGTGCTACAATCCATTCTTATTTAAGAGTAATTCCTACAGAAATAGAACGCCGAGAAGGGACTTAACGGTTAAGTTTATTTCTGTCAACGCGAGAGGGATTCCGTATCGGTAGATTATGTTTATTCTTGGGACAGTTTTTGAGAATATTGAAATTGGGATTAAATTGTTTAAAACGTCAGTTTAGAAAGTACAGTTTTTTCATCTGAAAAGGAGAAGCAAACCAGCACACAGGCCACTGGGGCCTCTATTCTATTTGGTTAAAATGATGTTGCGTTTGACATGTTTTAGTATTTTAATTTTGTCACCATTACTGTCAAGTAAGTGTCAAAGGTATATCGTTTTTACCGTGTAGAATCTCAGCCCTGATGGACGATCTGAGACCTATACACATTTGCATTCTTAAGACTTCAATCTCAAGACTGCAATCCTAAGTACCAGTAGGTAGCATAGCAGGTGGGATAGCAATCTTTACGCTAGTAATTTTACTCATCACCTTATCCCCACACACCAGAACACGTTAACGAGAAGTAGAATTTATCAAATGTAAAAATGGCTAATTGAAAACAAGTTACAATACAATACAATACCAAACACTTTATTGTCCACCAAACAAAAACATTACAAAGAATTTGCACAATTTAGAAGACCCAGATAAACAACAGGCGGTATTATCGCTGATTAGCGATCTCTTCCAGACAACCTTAGAAGGGATAAGGTGTCAAGTTAAAACAATTTACACAGTAGGTGGTGCAGACCAATTTCGAACAATAACAAGGAACTATGCTAGCTATAAAATACAATATACCTATAAATACACGCTTACCAAACTAATCAAATACATACTAATACTAACTAATACATTATAATGACTTACATGCATAAATAGATAGTAATAAATAAATACATACATTAATATCAATACATCCACATCAGGGGAAAAAAACAGCCACACGACAGAAATGCGTAGTGAGAGAAATGATGAAGTTATGTTTAGTTTTAAATAGTTATAGTTTTCGTTTAGTTAGTGTTTCAATTTACATAAACATCCAAATTGATGTGTTCATCTTTTATTTAAATGTTGCTAAAATTACATCGGTAACCTTGTAAGTAACTTTACTATATAACTAAAATTTACCAATTTTAACCAATTACGGACTTTAAAAATGGGTTCTCGTTCTAGTGAAAAAACATGGAGCCCAAAATTTAGTTCATTAACCGGTCTACCGGGG
Organism: Acleris holmiana; assembly: GCA_949316455.1. NCBI lineage: Eukaryota > Metazoa > Arthropoda > Insecta > Lepidoptera > Tortricidae > Acleris > Acleris holmiana. The sequence goes on from OX438766.1 coordinate 3,536,460, forward strand.
CCAAATGAACTGTGCCGGCAAGATACGGCCAAGACTAATTTTCAATTAAAACTTCATCAAAGTTAAGCAACGAACAAACTCTTATGGTGTGGGGCAAGTCACAAGAAGTTAGAAGTAGCCTCACCACCATCATGACTAACCAATTTCAATATCTTCCTCGCTTCCTTAGCTCTTCTAATCATAAGAAAGTTTCTAGCTTTTGCATCTGTTTTTTAGGGTTTCTGCACCTCGAAAGGAAAAAGCGGAACTCTTATAGGATCACTTTGTTGTCCGTCCGTCCGTCCGGGTGTAAAGACCTTTTCTCTCAGGAACGCGTGGAGGTATCAAGCTAAAATTTATATCAAATACTCAGGTCTACTGTCCCTTGGAGCTGTGAAAAAATTTAACTTCTAAGCCAACGCAATCAAAAGATACAGCCGTTTATTACTTCCAATCGATCTTGAAATTTGGTACAAAGAAACGTCTTATAGCAAAGATAAAGGAAAAATTGCGAAAACCGTCAATTTTTAGCTACATCACAAAAAAAAAATACGATTGCAAACTTTTATGCAGTTGGTAAACTAATCGCGACCTATATCGATTTATGGAGACAACAGTTTTTCAACGGCAAAGTCAAGTTCGTCCCTCAATAATTTTCATTCTTATAAGTTTGTACGGATCCTCGGTGCGCAAGTCCGACTCGCACTTGACCGGACTTTTTTAACTTATTACATGAACTTCATAAGCTTACAAGTCGACAAAATTGGATTGGATTTTCTATGAAAAAATAATATTTTTTTATCAATTTGTACAGGGCCTCTATTCTGCTGCGTTATAACGATATCGTGTTTGACGTGTTTTAGTATCGTTAATGACTTTGTCGCCATTATGTCAATGAGATAAGAGTTATAACGCAGTAGAATCAGGCCCAGATGTACAGTTTTGTAAGATAAGGACCGGTTGTTTATTTCAGTTCTTTAGTCCAACAGCGGCTATTGAAAGTGACCACTTTGCCCACGTCATTTTGTTTTAGTAAGTTTTTCAACTAAATAAGTGTTTCTAAGAACCTTGCGTCAAATCAATATTACCCTCGCTTGGATTTCTTTCTTTAATTACTTCATCTAAAACTCGTCATTGGCAAAATATACCTTGTTTAAAAGTAGTGAAAGGCCTTAATCAAGAAAATAATTATGAAGAAGTTATAAATGAGATTTCAGCCATCAGTTGAACTGATCCTGTCGCGAGGTTTAGCTGATGACGTTAACGCCTCCCGTCTGTTACTTGCACTACCTCTTTATTCAAGATAAGATCTCGGTTACAAGCCACTATTGCAGGTAGCTCAAAAACGACCGCAAAATATTTACCCATAGCCCGTTATTGGGCAATAACTGCAACGCGAAACGTTACGTTTAGGTTCAAACTTGAAACTAATTTAGTTTCAACGGGCCACCTTCTTGCGCTGAGGCTTTGTATTCTGTGTAAAATACAAAGTTTCAGTTTTGTTGTTCAGTTTCATGGTTGTTTTGGAACTAGGAAAGTTTACATTTGTCGCAATTCTAAAAATATTTCATGATAAAAGTTTTACTGTAATGTGAAAGCTCTGGATCAAATAAGAAATGGAAGTCAAGGTTGTTTAGAAACTTATCCTATAAAATGTTGATGACCCGTGACACGTGTTACTTACTCCTTGTTTTAGTAACATCTCGAAACGACCGACGTTTACAAACAAAGTATTTTAGGATCTCTTGAGATCTAAATTTTGATTAGAATTATTTAATTTTCATTTTTAAAATAAATTCCGTCTGTAAGCAGTAAATATGCTCTGCCAAGTCTCTTAATTAAAATAGATTCTCCAATCTTCTTTTCTCCTTTTGTTTAAATTTTATTTTTAAACAAATACGTTTTTACTGTATCCCATTTTACGCTGATTGGTCGCGTTTTACTACCCGGATAAACTGCCCTCCGTTGAGATATTTTTTAATTTAATATGTTATAAAAGGTCGTATGCGTGTGACAGACCGGATCGGATGAGAGGGCTTATCCGATGGCGATAGTGTCAATCGCATGGAGGGAACCGTTTTAGATGCTGACGCGGAAATTCAGACTGAGATTGTAACTACAAGGCTTTGAGGAAGGTATATTGTGGGTACCACAGTCAGTAGTATAAAACAAAGTCGCTTCCCGCTGTCTGTCCCTATGTACCTAGGCTTAGATCTTTAAAATTACGCAATGGATTTTGATGCAGTTTTTTTAATAGATAAAGTGATTCAAGAGGAAAGTACATTAGGTACAATACTTGTATGAATAATACTTTAATCCGGAGCGAAGCGAGGGCGGGTCGCTAGTCTATGAATCAAAGGAGAAATATACTTTACTTTTACCTTACCTGTGAACTGGCGGTAGTTTTTAAAAGTCAGTGAGTTAGGATGTCGAGTACAAGTCGTAAAAAATACAGTTTATACGTCTATTGAGTATGCAAAAAGCTTAATAAAGTTTGTGCGTTTACTTTTATTTTATCGGTTAATTAGTACACGTGCATGAGTCAGATATAGGTGGTGCTTGTTCGTTATTTTGGAATCGCTCGATTTTGTTATGTGGGAACGTCTAAATAAGTACTGTCTTATTAAAATTTTGAGATTATGTTTTGTGAAAAGCACCCTAGAAGTGCCGTTTAATTTGCATAAAAAAAAGATTAGTATAATTTAATTTAAGTACGTTCGAAAATCATTATAAACATTGACCAAACAAATAAATTGTTTTTTTTTTTATCAGGCAGCATCACATAACTTAACCCTTTATTTGCCCAAAGGTTTGGTAGAGGATGCCATTACGCATAAAGTTCACCTTTTGCACTTACATTATTTTAGTGCAATGAAGATTAAATAAATAAGCATCACACACTCATTTAACATAACGACAATTTTCTTGTTTGTTATGCATTTTAAGTTCTTCTTACTAGGTTAGCTTAGGTAAGAACTGTGACCACATTAGAAGTAATTTAGTAAGTAAAATAATTGGGCTTAAGCAGAGGGGGCTATACCTGCCGTCACACAGTTTTACTAGTACGGAGGGTAGCTTACTGACACTCTGGCATCGATTTAAACACCTACAACTGTTTACCTTAACTTAATAGAAAGATGTCATATGATGTCCCCTGTGGTTGCCGGGTTAGAATAGTGCCACTCCATGTCTTCCCGTGGATGTCGTAAGAGGCGACTAAGGGAATAAGGGCTTGTAGTACTATTAGGCGATGGGCTTGCAACCTGTCACTAATACACTAGTAAACCTCGTAGCCTGTTAGTGCAAAATGTGGTTACAGAAATATCAGTAAGTCTTTAGAGTTGTTGGTATTTCTGTAGCTCTGCCTACCCCACTCTGGGAATGAAGGCGTGATGTGTATGTATGTATGTACCTATGTCATATGAGTTCTGTAAGCTAAATAAATAAATAAATCGAAGACATTAGAAATGTTAACTATTGAACCTATAAACATGATGTTATAATATTTATTTTAATAATTATTATATCATTGGTTTATTATAATAATGAAAATTATTAAATTTTGGTAATGCAACATGAAAATGAGCATTAGTTTTTATGCAAATCATTACACACCCCTTTTAAACTGAGATCTCGTTTTGAAAGTTAGAGTGTACGAATGCATTGTATAACACTACAACTTGTAACATGTTACATTGTTGCAGCGCGAGGGTGCGGCGCGCAGCGATGCGGAGCGCGAGCGGCGCGCGCGCGGCGACTGGGAGGCGCGGGCGCGCGCCGCCGAGACCGACGCCGCGCGGCTCGCCGCCAAGCTGCAAGCTGCCCAACGGGAGATCTGCAGGTAATTTAGAATGATAACTAGTTAACAGCAGTGTTCGCTTTGTTGGGTTCAGGTTTGGGGATAGGACAGCCGGTGAAATAACTAGCATAGAGGCATTCCATCGCAGTCCTCAGGGTTGGCAACGCATTTGCAGTCCTAGGATTGCAGTCTTGTGAATGCGAATGTCTATGGGTCACAGTTTCCACTTAACATCAGTTTCCACTTAACTTAACTCACAAGAGGTATCTACCGCATTAACTCCGTCGGAGAGGAGCGGGACCTACTAACATAACAACATAAGTATTGTTAAACTTACCAGGAGGGAACGACCTCAACTTTATGTAGAATAGAATAGAATAGAATAGAAAAAAAGCTTTATTCACCTTAATAAGTAGGTATGCCGTGGACATGAAAATATAACAAGTACACAAAAAGTCTAAGATAAACACACACAAAACTATAAACTGTGAGATAATATTGTGCAACATTTAAAAAATAATTTAATACCACGGCATCTCCGCACGCAAGCACTATAAGCATGCAAACACTATAAGGTACCTAATAAAGAATCTTTGAATTTTTTGAATCTGTTCGGAGATCATTTCGATATTTACTTTTTTTTGTGGCTTCGTTTCTAAGGGTTAAGATGAAATGCCCCTAGGCCTATGCTAGGTATTTCACTAGTGGTCTTACTCCCACATCGGAACCAAAAAGTTAAATCTGCTACTTGGCGGTATTCCATCGGACATCATTAGAATATACTGCAGATAGTTAATGCTGCGAACGAAATAACTATCTTAACTAAATTCTGTTCAAATATACTCCCGAGTCTAGAACTAATGCCTTAAGCCCTAAGTTAATCTTACCAACTTAACGTGCAGAATCTCTGGGGCTTAAGCAGTTATGGCGTCGATTCATTTTGATACAGTCCCGGGGTACAGACTGTAATTATAATGGAACGATACTCCGAGCTGTTCACTTAACAACATGTGGGACCTTCTTCGAGGAATTGTGCTGAAAATAAGATTAGGTTCACGATTGGGATAATAATTTTAACATTGTTTTTGTAACTTTATTTGCATCTCAAATATGTAAACGTTTACAAATTGGAATAGGAATGTTATTAAAACATAATTTACAAACGAAAGCATCATGTAAATTTAAATGTTTACAACAGAAAAAGGTTTCAATCCTTTAAAAGGAAATATAAGCCTGTCTTAAAAAAATGCATCAAGAAAGCTACGTCAATTTATCTTTACTTTGTGGTACAAATTCAAAAATAGAACGACTACTTCTTCATTTAAATAACGAGTGCGAATACTCTCTTAACTTTTGTACCTGAATAAATTTCTCGCCAGCCAGCATTAAAATTGCCATTATTTTTCGAAGTGTTACAATCTGTGTTGTCAAATCGAAACAGCGTAATAACAGGATTGCGGCACCAACTGTATTAATAAAACGGCCTGTCCAATTTAAATATTGCCTTTTACAAACAATCGAACGGCGGAATTCGAAAATCGAACGCGAACGCGTACATTAGGTTCGTTAACGCGTCGGACCGCGAAATCGACGCACTGGGATTTTGGTTTTACCTTTGTACAGTCTCACTGTACATTTTTCCGTTTACGTTGCGACCTACTTTGGGCCGCCCGATAGCATTCAATATAAGGTAACGTTTTAGGTAATAATTTAGTGCATAACTAACTAGCTTACAATACGCATCAACTATTAACTATTTTACTGTAACTTTTATTACGTCAATAAATCAACATAAAGTGATCAATCTTTCTCTGCACTCCAACAACTATCTACATAACTAAAACAGCAGTGTACAGTATCAACTGGACTGTACATTTTATGGTCCTTCGAACTAACACGGTATTTTGGACGTTTGTGTCTCTGTTGCGGTAGCGATCGGTTTACTGGCCTCCCACAAGCGGGTCTCACCAGTGAATTGAGAAGGCGCAATATCGTGATAGAGTGCAGGCGTGCTGAATACCTCCAACGACCATCCCACTCGGGCGCACGTGAGTAACAGTAGTGTCAAGTTGCAAACGTGAAGAAGGATTGGGAAGAAGACTCTACGACCCTGTGTCGTAAACCAACCAACTGAACAACTATCGACGGAACTACTGGGGAAAACTCTCCGAACTATATCTACTAATCAAACTTATAAGAAGACTTACCGTACAACATGAGCAAGCTTCAACAACAACAAGAAAACTTTGAAAGCATCAAAAATTTTTGTGCCAACTACAAAAAGGACGGCGCGTCTAGAAAAACTCCAGATTATCTAAATAGCCGGCTGACAACTCTCGATGCCCTTTGGGCGGATTTTGAAAATCTTCATGTGGCTCTCCACAAGGAGGTTGAAGATAAGAGCATCAACTACTTTACAGAAGAGATATACGAGAAAACAAAAATGATGTATGAGTCAACTAAATCTCATATACTGGGCTTACTGCATAAACTACCCGAACAAAATAGCTCCGTAAAATTTGACGGGATTGTTGGACGCCACAGTCACAACTGAACTAGGCGACGATGTTCAACTTTTACTTGGCAAACAAGAGTGCAACTTCAAAGCTCTAGATCGTGCAATGTCAAAAATAACTATTCTGGCCACAAACGAAAAATGGGAGTTAGAAGACAATCTCAACATCTTAAAGCTGAAATGGGAACCTATTGACACGCTCCATTGGGAAATAGATGGATTACTTAAAGGCTCTTATGAAAAATATTACACCATGTTCGTTAACATCGAAAGTAAATACGATAAAATGCGTAGACAACTTAGCAGCAAGATTTGGTCAACTATACACTACCAGCAAGCTGCGCCGAGAATGCAGATTCCAGAATTTTCAGGAAATTATAAGCAATGGATTTCTTTCAAAGATCTTTTCATAGAGGTTATTCACAACAATCCAACTATCAACAAGGCTCAAAAGATGCAGCATCTCAAAACCAAGCTGACAGGAGAGGCAGAACGATTGGTCCAACATTTGACCATAAGCGCCGAAAACTACAACGCATGCTTGGACATACTTAACCAACGCTACGATAATCGACGCTTACAATTTATTTCCTTCATGAACACCATGCTGCAACAACCGAACATACAACAACCCGATGCCTACAACCTGAAGAAAATGCATGACGTAATAACTGAATGTTTGAGCGGACTGTCCAACATTGGGCTAGATACATCTACGTGGGGTCCGATCATTGTGTATTTAATGACACAAAAACTTGACTCAAACACTCACAACGAGTACGTGAAGGAACTTCATGACCACAGAGAGGTTCCGGTCTTGAACGATTTTTTGTTCTTCTTAGAAGGCAAATTCATGGCATACGAAACCATGAAACGCCCCAAAAAGACGCCGTCATGCAGCAAAAACCAACTTTTGGTAAAACCTTTAACCAGGAATACGCAACAAAGAAAAACCATTTTAACTACAACAAGACGTTCCCGAAAACTCATCATACAACTTATGGCCAATGTCCTTTCTGCGACGGAAGTCACGTGTTGATGCAATGCCAGAAGTTCGTTGCCCTAGATGTGACCCAAAGAAACAACACAGTTGCGAAACTGCGGATTTGCAAAAACTGTTTATTTAGTCACGGCGACAAAGAATGCAAATCTAACAAAACGTGCAAGGAATGTAATATGAAACATCATTCATTATTGCACAATAACGCGTTGAAAATAGCACCGACTAATAACGCAAATAACAACTCAAGGCAACGACCGACGACTTCAACTCAACCTCAGGCTTCTAATCATCATTTAGCTACAAAAGAGATGGAAGTCCTTTTAACTACAGTTCAACTGAAGGTGCAGAAACTCGACGGTACTCTTGTCACTCTTCGAGCGCTACTGGATCAAGGCTCGCAAGTGAATTTGATTACTCAAAACGCAGCACAACTATTGGGTCTTCCTAGAAAGAAACTTACTGCTACAATATCTGGAATAGGAGAACTTTCCGGAAACTGTAAAGGAAAAATACAACTGACGTGCAAGTCTTTACACTCAGACTTTACGTTCAAAACGGAAGCGTTAATTTTGACAAAGCTAACAAACAACCTACCTAACACCACGTTCGAGAAGGCTAACTGGCCGCATCTAGAAAACTTGAAGCTGGCTGATGCAGATTTCAATGTGTCCCGTCCGGTCGACCTGCTGCTCGGGGCGGACGTCTACGCTGATATTATCATGGACGGGGTACTGAAAGGCGAAAACCAATCTCCAATTGCTCAACAAACCCACCTAGGGTGGATTCTTTGTGGAAAACTAATAACTCTCAACTGTCACGTAACTTTAATCAACATGAACGAACTAACTAAGTTTTGGGAAAATGAAGACATCGCCCAAAGCAGTGACGAAATCTCCAAGGACGAGCAATGCGAACAACATTATACCAACACAGTCAAACGAGATGAGGATGGAAAGTACATCGTAACAATGCCTTTATGCACAAATTTTGAAGAAAATCTTGGAAAATCGAAGCAAGTCGCCATCTCTCAGTTTTTACAACTTGAAAAAAGACTGGAAAGGCAGAAAAAGCTAGCACAAATGTATAAAGACTTCATGAACGAATACATTGAGCTACAACACATGAAGCCTTCAACATCGTCTTCAACCACTGAATGTTTTCTACCCCACCACGGCGTTCTCAGAGAAAACGCTACTACTACTAAGCTGAGAGTTGTTTTTAATGCCTCTCAAAAAACTTCTAGCGGCCACAGCTTGAACAGCCTACAAAAAAAAAGGTCCTAACCTACAAAAGGACATCCAAGCTTTAATCCTTAAGTGGAGGTCTTATAAATACGCCTTCACCGCTGATATAGAGAAAATGTATCGGTGCATTTGGATTTCAGAAGATCAACAACCGCTCCAAAAGATTATATGGCGCAATTCACCATCCGATATGTTAAAAGAATATCAACTTTGCACCGTAACCTACGGAACTAAAAGCGCACCCTGGCTCGCGATGAGAACTCTCAAACAACTAGCAATGGATGATGAACCAAAATATCCAGAAGCGGCCAAAATACTGCAAAACGAGTTCTACGTCGATGACCTCATTAGCGGTCATAACTCAATCGAAGAAGCTCGACGTTTACAACAAGCACTGATAAACTTACTTCGCGGCGGTGGAATGAATCTAAGAAAATGGTCATCAAACCACCCTGCTTTACTTGATTCACTAACTCAAGATCAGGTATCCACTAGAAAAATATTCGACTTCAAGCACGAAGACTCCATGAAAACGCTCGGACTCGGCTGGAACCCTAACATTGACACCTTTACATTCAACTGGCATTTTAATGAAAAAGAGAATAATCCCCTAACAAAGAGGGTGCTACTCTCCGAAATATCTAAACTATATGATCCGTTGGGCTGGATGTCTCCCGTAACGGTTATAGCAAAACTTATGTTCCAAAAAGTCTGGCTAAGTAAACTATCCTGGGATGAAGCTCTACCCAGTGACATCAAAAACGAGTGGCTGAAACTAAAAACTGAACTACCACAAGTAAACAACATGAAGTTAAACCGATGGGTTGGAACCTCAGAGAAGGAGATAGAATTCCTAGGGTTCTGTGACGCGAGTGAGAAAGCATTCTCTTGCGTCATTTATACCCGCACAAATAATGAACTCGGCAAGCCAGTAATAACTCTTTTAACAGCCAAGACTAGGGTTGCCCCCTTAGCACAAAAAACATCACTACCAAGATTGGAACTGGCCGGTGCTTTATTATTGTCTAAACTTATGAAAAAGGCAATAGAGGCGTATAAAGATTATAACATCACTCTAAAAGCTTGGTGCGACTCCCAAGTAGTCTTGGCATGGCTACAAGGAAATACAACAAGATGGGAAAAATACGTAGCAAATCGAGTTACAGCGATCAAACAAGTTATTCCCGCTGAAAAATGGCAGTATGTAAAGTCCGAACAAAATCCAGCAGATTGTGGTTCAAGAGGGCTTTATCCGAGCAAGCTGATCAACTTTGAACTCTGGTGGCAAGGACCTGCGTTCCTGAAAACCTACAAGAAAAACGAAGAAGCCCTTGACTTAACTTGTCATTTTACAAAAGATAAGGGCACTTTAACTACGACGCAGGCAACCCTAGCTGCAAAACAAAACGAAAACTTTATAAATGAACTATTACAAAAGCATAGTTCATTTACACGAGTAATCAGGGTCACGGCGTGGATAATGCGATTTAGTGCAAATGCACGCAATAACAAGAAATGCGACGCTAGCTACCTAACGACAAGCGAACTCATTGCAGCAAACAAACACGTGATACAACACGCGCAGAAAACGGCGTTTGCGCAAGAATACAAATTGTTATTGAAGAAAGAAACTGTCACGAAAAACAGCTCTATTTATAAGTTAAACCCTTACTTGGACGAAAAGGGAATTATTCGTGTCGGCGGACGACTCAACAAATCAAACTTGCCACCTGGAACGAAGAATCCTATAATACTTCCTAAAAAAGGGAGAATAACTCAACTTATTATTCTTCATGGGCACCTGCAGACTCTCCATGGGGGAGCGCGTCTAACATTAAGCTACATAAGGCAGCGATACTGGATCGTCAGCGGCAACAGAGCTGTAAAAGATCAACTACGTCACTGCGCACGCTGCCTACGCTTCAAGCCGACAGACAATTATCAACTAATGGCTGACTTGCCACCGCAGAGAATTACCCCATCAAGGCCATTTACACATACCGGGGTTGACTTTACCGGCAACGTAGAGGTCAAGCTAAACAAAGGCAGGGGTGTCAAAACTTCTAAGGGCTACATAGCAGTCTTTGTGTGCATGGCCACAAAAGCTGTGCACATTGAGCTCGCATCTGACATGAGCACAGAAACATTTATTGCCGCGTTCCAACGTATGTGTGCCAGGCGCGGTACACCCAAACATATGTACTCAGACTGCGGAACTAACTTTATCGGCGCGTCAAAGGTTCTGCGAAGCGAGTTTGAAGAGTTCAAAAAAATTCTGTCACCAAGCTTCTTCGACGAAATTGGGAAGATGGAAGTGGAATGGCACTTCAACGCTCCTGCGTGGCCTACAGCAGGAGGGTTGTGGGAAGGAGCTGTAAAAGCCCTGAAATATTATTTACGACGGGTACTCGGAGATCAGAAGCTAACTTACGAAGAGTTCACAACATTACTAGCAAAAATCGAGGCCTGCATGAACTCCAGACCGCTCTGCGCACTCACCGAAGACTTAGATGAATTCTACAACTATCTAACTCCAGGTCATTTTTTAACCGGCACGCCTTTGATGTCATTACCACTCTCAGATCACAGTGACGTAAGAGACATTGACTTACGTCGACGATGGCAACTCACTGAGCATATGATGCAACAATTCTGGAAAAAATGGTCAAGCGATTACCTATCTCAAATACAAGTCCGTAGCAAGTGGAATAAACCAACGAAAAATATCAAGAAAGACGACATCGTACTTGTAAAGGAAGATAATTTGCCACCGGGAAAATGGGCGCTGGCTCGAGTACTGGAACTCCACCCTGGGGCCGACGGTTACGTACGAGTGACTACATTAAAAACTAAAAATGGCATCATCAAACGTCCCGTCGTGAAACTAGCTCCGCTACACGTGGAGCCCGACATTGATGACGATTCAGAAGAAAAACAAATAAATAAAAACGAAGTACGTCAAACAAACGTGAAGAAACCTGCGCGCTCTGCGAAAAGAAACATAACTGGGAAACAATGCTATCTATCGTTATTTACAGCATTGATAACTATAGGCACATTAATAACTGGGTCAAACGCCGCCGCTACCGCGCGCGTCACAACAATGGCTCAAATTACAAGTCTCGAACCTGAGCGGCCTGTCTACTATGACTCAATGGGCAAGATACAAGTAATTCACAATGAATGGACTTTACTTATGTATTACAACTTAACTAACTATTGGGATGGAATTCGTCGCATCGAGGCTTATCTTGTTGGAATAAACGACTGGTGCCAAAAAACTGATCCGAGATACTGCAAGACTACTCAAGAACAGTTGTACCATGAGATGGAATTACTAAAGTATTACAACAGTATTCTTCTCGCTCCACACAAACATCTATCTAGCCGGAAAAAACGTGGATTAATCGACGGAGTAGGCTACCTAAGCAACAGTTTATTCGGCATCCTGGATCAACGCTTTGCAGATAAATATAAAGAAGATATTCAATCAGTTCAAAACAACGAAAACTATTTACTTGAACTTATAAAAAACCAAACGTCAATAGTAGAACTCGAAAACAACGTCTTGAAGAAAAATGAAGATAATATCAAGCGACAATTTGACGTCATAGAAAACTTCATGGACCAGACCAACGTCCAATTTACGAAGATAGAATCAGAAATAGAGATAGCTATGGCTACCTCCTACTTTGCCTCAGCATCTTTATCAGCTTATTTACTTATGAACAACTTAAAGGACATTCAAGAAATGCTCTTCAATACACTAACTGATGTTTATAAAGGACACATCGACGTGCACCTAGTTACACCAGTCAACTTCATCAAACAGCTGAGTGACATCTCTGGAAAACTGCCGAGAACTTTATCTTTACCCGTCAACATTAGAGAAGATATCAAGGATGTCTACAAGTTACTGTACGTCAAAGCCAGAGTAACAGAAAACTTTTTCCTGTTCGAGGTACATATACCATTGATTTCGGACGAGGACTTTACATTGCATCGTGTCATCCCTTTACCACTCAAAACTAACTCAGAAGCTGTCATCGTACGAACTAACTCGAAATACATCGCTATAAACTTTCAGAAAAACACTTATATTCCATTGATGGAGGAAGACTTGAAGCAATGCGCTCAACTTAAACCGAAATTTTTTATATGCAACAAAAATCTGCCAGTCTTCAATCTTCATAACAACAACATTCCATGCGAAGCGAAATTATTAAGTCATCGCACGACGTCGCCTTGTGATGTCACAACTACGTCATGCAAGGAGGCTTGGATCGAGTTGCATTCACCAAACGCATGGCTTGCAGTTTGCTGCGGATCATGCCCACTACGTACTATCTGCGAGAATGATGTTACGTCACACACATTGACGTCATCGAGTATCGTCACATTACCCCAGGGATGCATGCTGCAATCGAAGTACTTAACTATTTACTCGCATAATCAATACAATAGCAAAGTGACGATGGAATACAACTTCAACATACCGTCGTTTAACTCATCAGTAAACAAAATTGTGGATTTATCATTTCACAATATTTCACACTTATATTCATCTGATGACCAAGAAACAGCGGAGATCAGCAGCAGATTACGTTCACAAAAGGAAAACGAGAACAAACTCCCATCTGCGCTCACGAGCCACGATGTGCATCAATATGCTGTCAGTTATTCTCTCCTGGCAGCAGCCGTCTTTGCTGTCATTCTGTGGGGAGTGGGAAAGCATTACCCACAACTCTGTAAGAAGCGCAAACAACGCAGTCAATGTTCACTACGATCGGTGAAGCCACATTACGAAGATATCGAACTACAACCGATACCTCAAGCAAGAAGCTCCCGCCAAGAGAAGACACCGAGGGTGCTGACCAGCGAGGCGCAGCACACGCAACAAAATCCCGCATCGAATGATAACGTCGCGTTCAACTTTGATCAATCTGATTAATTTTGTATTTTTATTCTAATAGTTTTCTTTCTCTTGTGCTGTATTCCTGTTTCTTCTTGTAGGGGTTGCCAATATGTACAGTCTCACTGTACATTTTTCCGTTTACGTTGCGACCTACTTTGGGCCGCCCGATAGCATTCAATATAAGGTAACGTTTTAGGTAATAATTTAGTGCATAACTAACTAGCTTACAATACGCATCAACTATTAACTATTTTACTGTAACTTTTATTACGTCAATAAATTAACATAAAGTGATCAATCTTTCTCTGCACTCCAACAACTATCTACATAACTAAAACAGCAGTGTACAGTATCAACTGGACTGTACAACCTTTTTGTGTGATATTTTAATTGAATACAAGTTAGTGTTTTTTGGTAAAGTAAAAAGTGCTTGAACAAACATTTTATTTAGAAATTGCAAGATTACAGCTAAGTAATAATATTTACAACGGTAAAATAAATAATTGTTTATACTTTTAAAGATGTGACCTAAAATAGCACAAAAAAGATTCGAAAGTAACAAATAACCGCAAAAACAACATGCTTTGAATCTTGGAGTGTAAAAAAATCCACAACAATGTAAAGAAAAATACATAAACAATTTAATGTTTAAAAGTAATAATCATTAACGGTGGTAGAAAATCCCAGTGCGTCTCAACTAAACATCGTCGACGTAATCAGCAGCGTTCGGAAACTTGCTGTTGCGCAAATTGATGAAGCCATTCCGATTTTGAATTTACGAATTGTCGCGAATAACGGACGGTTATGGGCAGCGTTTAAATTAACGAGCAGTTAAAATCAGGAACTACAACCGGCTTAATAGGTAGTTAGAAGCTTAGAAACTATACTATAGATAACTATCACACGGGTAAATGAGATTTGTGGCATCATTAATTCAAATGAAGCCCTTGATAGTATCTTATTAATTTACTGTTAGATAAGAGATGCTAATAATCCGAACTGATAGAATTAAATCTAATGAAAAAACGTAGCGCTTGCTACGTATTCGTAGCACCTTATTGACTCAGCGTAGCATAAAAACGTATATTGAATACAAGGAAGGCCCCAATAATGAAGTCTTAAACGGCTCAAAAAAAAAAACCAATTTCAATTCATCCCGGACCCTAGCAAATTGGGTCAAATCCATAACGGTCTCGATGCCGTAAATCCCAAAGTTCGTATTTCGAACGAAGTTACGGCCCATCGACCAATCGGACGCGCTTATCGCCATCCAATGACACCGGCCCGATTACGCGAGCACCGTAAATTCGAAAATGGAACTCAACTTCGTTAATTACCGAACTGCTCCGTTCGATAGCGGATCACTTTTGATACTCGTTCTGGAATCCAATTATGATTTTTGAATTTGGATTTTTTATTCAATTGGTACGGTGGTTTTGTGTGTGACTTGCCAGCATTATTCGCAAAATATAATTTGAAGTAGTGGAAATAAATTACTCTCAAGTACGTTGCATATTTTTCTTGTAAAAGTTGGATCATGTTACCAATTTCACTCTGAACAAGCTATTCTTGCCAAAATATTTTACGCCGAGCAATAATTTGTTTTTATAACCCGATCGTCAACATTACATGTCTCGTCTTATATAGTTAAGATGAATTTTAGGTATATTTTTAGTCAAACTTGAATATACCGCACGTTTTCAACCAAAACACAATATCCTATTACTGAGCCGAACCCAAATTCTCACGAATCACACGGCTGACCAGTTCCAATATTTCTTCCATCCTCGATCCTCGTTCAACACCTTCACCCGTCGGGGCTACAGCCGGTGTCAGTCAACTGTTGGGAACTAGCACATCTGGACTGAGCTTAGTAACAGTCCACGATACAGCAGCGGGATGACTACAAAAAACGCCGTGAATTTATTTTGGTTTGGCTAGGAGCTAGGATTTCTTTTAATATAAATAAATGTCAGGGGGCAATCTCACACAAATTGACCTAGCCCCAAGCTCTAGGCTTGCACTATGGGTACTAGACAACGATAAACATGCTTATATAGAGAAATACATACTTAAATGGGTACATAGAAAACATCCAAGACTCAGGAACAACTATTCGCACTCATCACACAAATATCTGCCCTTACCGGGATTTGACCTAGGACCGCTGGATTCGGAGGCAGGGTCACTCCCAACTAGGCCAACGTGTTGTCAAATAATAATAATAATAATGACGGTCAATTTCGCACACGTTTCTTCTAGTTCGTGTTATCAACAAGTATTTTTGGAGTTGTTGGTATTTCTGTAACTCTGCCTACCCCACTCTGGGAATGAAGGCGTGATGTTATGTATGAATGTAAAAAATACAATTAAATTTCTTATTTTGTCTAAGAATAAGGCGAAAACGTGTGTGAAATAAAGGTAATTCACTGTAGCCAAAATACAAAGAGAGGGCTGTAAATCTAATATATAAACCTAACAAGCTTTCTTTCAAGGGAATGCTCCGGAAGCATTTCCTTGAACAAGACAATTAGCCTTATCTCATCACTTTCATTCTCCGCTTTTGTTTGTATAGGTATATTGATTCTTTATATTTATGTATTATATAAGTAATATATTAGTATGAGTATTATATGTACAAGTATATGACGTATATATGTTTTGTATTATTTAAGTAGGTATAAGCAATGGATAGGATAATTATGTTAAGTTTCTAGTTTTATTTGTCTTCTGTTTCTGTGCACCCACTGAATTATATAAATTTCTGATTGGTTATTTGGTCGACTGGTAGAGAATGCCATTAGGCATTAGGTCCGCCATTTGTACTTGTTTTTGTGCAATAAAGATTAAATAAATAAATAAATAAATATAATTCTCGTGTCACAGTGTTAGTTACCATACTCTTCCGAAACTAGCAGGTCGCTAGTAATTAATCAAAATTCGTTTTCAGCCCGAGCAACGCTCTATAAAAAGCTAAAAGTGGCACATACTTTTAAATGTCTACTTAGATCAGCAACACAAAATACGATAGCACAGACATACACAAATTACACAAGTTAAATTGTTATTGTGTTAGAAGGTATTATTTAAGGCTGCGTTTTTATACTACAACGACGGTTCTGATATAAGCTGTGTTTTATGAAGTCCTATCTTTGTGAAATAAATTCAATTCGTCAAATATCTCCGGGGGCGATGAGGGGTTCACCGGAGTGAAAATATTTGCTGTTACTGGTATTAATATCGTTTGTGCCAAGGATATAGTTTATATGATGAAGTTGACAAAAATTAGAAGGTTTTGTAATGCTGTTACTAAATACAAAATCATGGAAAACTTTTGATAAGAACTGAATACCGAAATGTAACTTAATGATGTTTTGAATTGTTTTTTTTTCGAAAACTAGTTATTTCAATATTAAAATAACTTATTTACAGTAAGTTATACGTGATCAAACTTTCAAACTTTAGTAGTAAAATCAGTGAACTAATTTACTTTGTATCATAAATAAAAAATAAAAATTACCTCATTTTTTAAAGTCGTAGAACAACATGAGTTCCATTCGAGGAGTAGAATCGATCCCGACATTTAAAGCCCCATGGTCAGAGACACCTTGTAGATAGCACGGACCTCAGAATAGCAAACGAAATAAAAAAACGGTCTTAACAATTCACACACGTTTAAAAAAAGCGCATACCCAAACTTAATTTTATTTGCAATGCTACCCAACCTTATGACTACACCCCTCGATCGGGATTCCGGTCACGCGCGTGCGGTAGGCCCGGGTTCGATTCCGACCCCAGCCCATTTGTATGGGCGCTGTGCGATAAATAACTAAGGTTACGGCTGATATGAATGATCTTTTGACACACAGGGTTAGATCTGGATTATCATGGGACGCTGATTGCACAAAAAGTTACATCACTATCACTACATAGTATAAAACAAAGTCGCTTTCTCTGTCCCTATGTCCCTTTGTATGCTTAAATCTTTAAAACTACGCAACGGATTTTGATGCGGTTTTTTTTAATAGATAGAGTGATTCAAGAGGAAGGTTTATATGTATAATACTTTAATCCGGAGCGAAGCGAGGGCGGGTCGCTAGTTTTCCATAAACTACAGAGAATGAAATAGAGACAACTGGTAACGTTTCTATTTTCTACATAGAATAAAGGCAAAGAACGAGCCTCAAAACGAAAGCGTCAAATCAATGCCTGTCTCGAAAATTTAAATATTAATGTTCAATAAGTTAAAAATAGAAAGACAGAGTACAGTTCTTGCTAAATCTAACCGTACACACCAAGGTGTCATCTTACACGAGCTCCACTGGTCTCCAACAACACCAATTCAACACTATGGTCGTAAGTTATACATGCATACAGTGTGCGAGAGCAACAGTGTATGACCATGATATTTATTTAGCTTATAGAAATCTCTTTTTGCATTGAATCCCAATAACGCTGTGCATATCAGCTATCTGTATGTTGACTTTTTTTATTTTATTTTTAGTGGTGGTAAGACCCTGTGCAGGGTCCGTCCGGATCGCTACCACCATAGAATAGAATAGAATAGAAAAAAGCTTTATTCACCTTAATAAGTACCATCTTATCCATTAACCACCAGCTAAGCAACAGTGTTCGCATGGTTGTGTTCCGGTGTGGGGATAAGACAACCGGTGTAATTACTAGCATAGAGGCATTCCATCGTAGTCCTCAGGGTTGGCAACGCATTTGAGGTCTTAGGATAGTCTTGAGAATTCAAATGTCTATGGGTCTCAGATTCCACTTACCATCAGGTGGCCTGAGTGCTCGTGTGCCTTCTCCTTAACATAAAAAAAATAAAAAAAATCGCTCCTTCTATGCCTTTAGTTCTTATTCTATGCTTTTCTTCAATAAGGCAACTAAATACGATATAGACCGCGACCCACCTCTCAACGCACGCTTTTCAAATTTTGAATCTTGCTGCTACGTACGAGTATAATTCCATGTAAAATGTGTACGAGTATATGGCCCACATTACACCGTTGCAAACTATTTTGATAAGCTTTTTGTAGATGCCATTACACTTCGGTCTGCCTTATATTTCGGTCAATAAAGAAAGTATTAAGTGCGTGAGCTGATGATGCTTAGTGTGTGAACATACTAAAATTCCTGACTTCTAGGAGGTGAGCCATAGAGAAGGTGTTAAAGAAGGAGCCATTTTCATGTTTTTTTTTACTTACATAAGGTAAAGACACCAGTACTCGACAAAGGACCAATGTTCGACACCGACTCTTATTCAAAGAAGATAAGAGTTATTCATTACACACAAACAAATGAATAACTCTTATCTTTTTGAATAAGAGTCAGTGTCGAACATTGGTCCTTTGTCGAGTACTGGTGTCTTTACCTTACATACATACATAACATCACGCCTTTATTCCCAGAGTGGGGTAGGCAGAGCTACAGATATACCATCAACTTTAAATAGACTTGTTTTTAATTCTGTAACCACATTTTGCATTTTTTGGTTTCTCAAAAATGGTGCGACGTACAGATAAAGTTCAAAAGACAAATTAAAGCTTATAAAATTTCCAATAACTTTTTCACATTTTGAGCTACACGCGCCGGAAAGGTGTTATTTTTTTTGTAAAACCGAATTTTATCTGACATTTTTCACCAAATTTCCTTGATATTGTTTTACCTTTAAACCCGAGCGAGGCGAAACCAAAGCAATAAAACTCCTCCCAAGAGATGCAGCAGCATGGATTAGAGCACACAAAGTATTCAGAAACTGTGAACTAAATTTAAGACCTTACATAATTAATAAACACTAACAGAGGCATATGAAAGTAATTATAGTACATAATATTATAATTCCCCCGTGTGGTTGCGGGGTTAGAGTAGTGCCACTCCATGGCTTCCCGTGGATGTCGTAAGAGGCGACTAAGGGAATAAGGGCTTGTAGTACTGTTAGGCGATGGGCTTGCAACCTGTCACGTATACTTCTAAAAGTCTTGGCCTGATTGTGCAAAATGTGATTGCAGAATTACAAGTAAGTATTTTTATGAGTTGTTGGTATTTCCGTAGCTCTGCCTACCCCACTCTGGGAATGAAGGCGTGATGTATGTATGTAATTATAATACATATCAACATAAACAAGTCACTCTATACGTACTATTATAGACTTTAATCGGTTAACATTAGACGATAGACGAATCGATATCGACCGCATTCGTACAAGTCATCAATATTCATGAACGGTAATCGGAGTCGATACGTGGAGCTGAACCTTCCAGTGAGTTTTGCGATTTAAACCTTCCGTCACATAAAAGGGGAGTTTGTGTATAAAGCCTTGTCTTTCTGCTACTACAAGAAACTTATAGCGACTGGTGACACTGACATACAGTCAACCAATTTGATTCCAAGTCCACTATGGACTATCTCAAAGTTACTTTGTCAACCAAAACATAAGAGACTTCATTTAATTGATTTGGTCCTGATTCGTCATATTCCAAATTGGTCATCTCCCAAACTCGACAAGTTCCTAGCTGGTCATATTCCACATTCGTCATCTTTCAAACACGTCTTACCATGTACAGCATGCACAAATTTATTATAGAAATCCTCTGTGGTAAATGTTATGATTATTCCATTATTTGCCAATTCTTTTGGACTCCGCCTTAAGTATATTATTGTCTAATAGTTGTAGTACAATGTATAACTACTAAGTACAATCAAAGTAATAGTTATCATTCCTGTAAGCACGTGTTCGCGATTTAATTTGACTGTACAATGACGAGTTTTGAAGATGACGAATCTGGAATATGACCAGTGAGGAAATTATCGAGTTTGGAAGATGACCAATTTGGAATATAACAACTAGTAGCCTAGGAATCAAATTGATTGACTGTACTTTGAAAAGTTATCTATTTCCTAGAGTTTCAAATGAGCTTTGAATGCACAATATGAACAACGTTTAGTCGTTAATTGTCATTGCCAGGGTAATGAAATAAAGAGTCAATTAACTATCTGTCCGTCATCGCCAATAGCCTCAACGGTGGCGCTGGAACTAAGAACCGATTTCATTGCATTGATGATGAAAATTTTCCTTCTAAAAGTGAGATCCTCGGTAACTTTTATGAAAATGGCCATTTAATATGTCAGCATTTTTTTAAGTAATATTTCTTCTAATTTCTTATTTGTAAACATCTTGAACGTATATACCTTATGCTGAAATAATAAACTGCACTGTTAAAAGCTAGAATGTAGATAGACGTAGGTAATGCTGTGATATCGCAAACCCGCATTGCAGTCCAGGTCAAGGTCTCCGCATTGGATGGTTCCAAAATATCTGAACACTGCAACCTGCAACATAATGCTTTCTTCTCTTTCCTCTCGGATGGCATGGAGTTAAAAAAATAACTCTCACTCTAGAAATAAAAAAGCATTCCAAACCAAAGATCTCCGCTACTTAATATTATTATACAAAAACTGTGAACCATCTTATTAAATTATTTTTAGTGAGATGCCAAGTAAATCTCAAGTCGTAAACCGTAATTTCTGCAGACGTATCTTGAGACGGTCCTATATTTTTCATTAAAATAACCACTTTCTTTTAAAATAATATGTTTTTGTCGTGACAGAAGCGCGTGAAGTTAACACAATATGCTTCCGTTTAATCCACAAGAGTAAATTACTCTTTAACGGAACAATTATCTCTTTTTTTGTTGTTTAACACGACACTGGCGAAATACACCTAGGTAGAACAAAGAGAGAAAGCCATTAATTAAGAATAAATAATTGAAACCAAGACTGCTGACGACCAAGGTTTAAAATTGCTGACCTATAAAAAACAAAACAAGCTATTTCTAACTGGCCAAAAGCCTTAAATCCTTCTTGAAACTTTTACGTTTAATTCCAAATTCAAACGTACCGTATTTTCCAGCCAGCATTTCACCGTTATCTGTCCATGAACCTCATCGCCCTATCCACGTCGCTGTGCCCCTAGGTCGTAAAACTTATAAATAATAAACGTTCAGGGTTCCGCAGGAATGTGATCGAGAGAGGGGCAACGTTTTGTTTTATCATAAAAATGGCTTCACACAAGCTGTAAAAATTTACAGTGAAAAATAAATGGTGTTTGGGGGAAACGTTTGAGACAAGGGAGCTTTGTTTGATAACCGGTATCTAAAGTTGAAGGGAATCAAGCACAGAAGATTAAAAATAGTGACGTAACTTAAATATCTATTTATAGTTATCATGACCTTTGCTTCAGAGTTAGATATAGTTACTTAGACCTTACTGTTAATAACCAACGTTTCACAAATGAATCATTTCACAAACATATCATTCGAAACTGTAAATTATTATGGATTTATTTCAGGACCATTGTGAACCCTATAGGTTAGGTTAGGTTAGATTTATAATAATCCTGTACTATATGTTGTTACAGTAGAAAAAAGCGGGTTGGCAAATGAATAGGTTGCGAAACGATGCATTTGTCAAAGATGTTAGCGAAAAGGCAGAGAACCATCAAATTAAGCAAAAAACCTCTGTGATAAAATAAACTTCTGAAACAAGAAAAACCGCATTGGAATTTGTATATTCGTTTGGGCGCTACGACTTCATCCCTGTTTTTTGATGGGGGTTAAGTAAGTTTTAAGTATAATAAGAAAGTGATCAACACGTTTTACTCGTTTACATATAATTAAAATCTATTTATTAATTGGATTTCACTAGATCGAGAAGTTTGATGGACATTCTGTATTAACACATAAAATGGTGCTCAAAGCTGTCTGAAGGAATCCTAAACTACCATTAATTTAAAAAAGTGTGGTTGCCGGGTTAGAATAGTGCCACTCCATGTCTTCCCGTGGATATCGTAAGAGGCGACTAAGGGGCTTGTAGTACTGTTAGGCGATGGGCTTGCAACCTGTCACTAATATGCTAGTAAATTTCTTGGCCTGATTGTGCAAGATGTGGTCACAGAATGAACAAGTCTTTTTAGAATTGTTGGTATTTCTGTAGCTCTGCCTGCCCCACTCTGGGAATGAAAGCATGATGTTATGTATGTATGTAACCTATCACTAAGTAATCAAGACATTATTTTGAAACAAAAAAGTCAGGCATGTTAATAATGTTACTTTCATTAACAATTTTACTTTCACTTTTGCAAAAGCTTCAAATCAATATACTTTATAATAAACATAATTATTAGATAACCTATTTGCTACCTAGTAATTTAAATAAAATATTTTGATAAAGCTTGGGCTTGGAAGAGGTCAACTCTTAACTCGTATGAACTATATCTAATTAAGATAAAATCATTTATAAAATGAAATGTAAAACTTGGGCTATATTAATAAAGATTGCATTGGAAACATAGGCTATATTAATAATGTTTGAAATAAATATATTTTTACGACACAACAAAGCGTTTTTTTATATAAAGACATAGGTATGTTGGCAGGGGTATTTCACACAGATAAGAGACGTTTGCGGGCAACGAAGTAAAAATAATAAGATATCCGATCCCTACCCCTCGACTCACACCCTCCTACGAGTAACTTAATACCCTGCGTAATCACTTTCATGTTTTTACGCATTGTTTTTATATAGTTATATAAGTAGATTGAGGTTAGGTGTGAAGAAAACATACATACACATTATAATAGGGTCCGTTCAATTGACCAAAAGTACGTTTGGTAATTGGGGCAAAGCAGTCCTGACGCCATTTATGCGGGAATGGGCTGAGCCAGAAAATTAGGCCTTAAAACCGTTAACTTCCAGCGTGTCCGCAGGAAAGACGATAACCTAATTCTGTGTATGATTACGTGTCATTTAACAATTCGCAAAAACATTTTTGTGCTTAAACCATTACATTATTACACAGGTTACATGGGCTTATTAAATACAAGCAACGCTTCGGTTTATGTGACTAACACCAATTATTATTATAAACCAATCGTGTTTTTTTTAATATAAGAGACATTTATTAAGAATTGCAGCAAACTAGTTCAACTAAATTTCACAAATAAATAAAACCACAAATTATTTTTTGTGATAAAACCTTTTTTTTGGTAACGTTACTAATCCTCCGTGTGGTTGTCGGGTTAGAATAGTGCCACTCCATGTCTTCCCGTGGACGTCGTGAGAGGCGACTAAGGGAATAAAGGCTTGTAGTACTGTTAGGCGATGGGCTTGCAACCTGTCACTAATACACTGGACATCTTAGCCTGACTGTGTAAAATGTGGTTACAGAATTATCAACAAGTTTAGAGTTGTTGGTATTCTGTAGCTCTGCCTACCCCACTCTGGGAATGAAGGCGTGACGTTATGTATGTATGTAACTAATTATATGCCCACCTGACTACTCGCCCGTGTGGTTGCCGGGTTAGAATAGTGCCACTCCATATCTTCCCGTGGATGCCGTAAGAGGCGGCTAAGGGAATAAGGGCTTTGGCAATATGTGGTTCCAGAATTAGCAACTGTTTTTTTTTTTTGAGTTTTCGTAACTCTGTAGCTCTGCCAACCCCACTTCGGGAATTAAGGTGTGATGTTATGTATGTATGTAAGTAATTATTTTTATACCCGTGTGCATAACTCCCGTCTTTTTATAAAGCGCTAACGAAACGTAATAAGCCCCTTCAAGACAATAATGATCCGAATTTAGAATTGAGACGTTTTTGTAACAGGACCCATCGCCTAATGACTGCGCCCCCATTGTGTCTGTCTGTAAGTCGACACGGAGGACATCAAAGACTTTTTTTAATTTTGATGTCACTCGAAGCTCTGGAGATGACGTCAACTTAAACGAAGACAATACAATAGGTTTAACCTCCGGTGTCCGTTCTAAAGGACAAAATGTAAATTTTATTATTTATTTTACACGGGGTAATGCAGGCAGCCTTTATGGGCACGCAACCCATAAGTAGTGAATTAATTGATATGCTATTTTGTATGAAGAGTAGTTAGGTTATAAAAAAATATGTTTGTTTATTTTCCGTGTGTTCTTAAAAAAAATATCCTATTTCTGTGAAATGTCATAATCCTTCGACAACATTTTTACCAGACTCCTAAGAAGCAAAAAGGAGGGTTATGATTTTGACCGAAATGTAAAATATATGTATGTTTATCTGTTCCTTCATAACTGCTCGGACCACATTTTGTGAAAGCTAAAAAATATGCCGTGCCTACTAATGGCCCAATCGATGTATTTAAAAAGGATTCTCGTTAAATCATTTTTATTTATATTCTCAGAGGTGCATTTCCGAAACTAAAACTAGTTTGAACGACATTCAATTACTATTATGCATACAGTATGCACTAAAAGCGAATACAGGCGGCTTAAATTTCCTCAACTAAAAACATCTTCATTCCCAAGAGAATCGTGTTTTTTTTTTGTACCAACCACATTGCGTCCATTTATAACCCGATAATAATTACTTACCATTAAGATAATTCATAATTTATAATAATGCATAGTGAATACAGTACCCATCTAACGTTACATAACGCATATCCTACAAAACTTTTATTGTAAATTCAACCTTAAATTATAAAATACAACGGTTGTATTTGGTTAATATATTAAAGATTAAGTATGCTTTTCTTGTTTAAGAGGACCACTATTAGTAATTCAAGGCCAGGCTTCTAAACTCTCATACAAATTGAACTCCATCTGGCGTCATTGGTTAAATGTGTTAAGTCTCTCATGTTTACGACGAGTAATGGTCACCATATGGCAACAACTATTAAAAAGATATTACACTTTAAATATAAGCAGTCAAAGTTGAAATTAACAAGAGCAATAAGAAAAAAAAAAAAACAGCGATATATCTTTCAATTTTGTATTCAATTTGTAATAGTTTATAGATTCTTAAATAAGTTATTTTACAAGTAATGTGCTTGGGGACAATGAGTTTCTGTAAATAAGTACTCTAAGTTATAATTAAAAATGAATTAAAATTGTAGTTTGCTATTGGGATATGCACTACGTACCTGCTTACTAAATTTTGACACGAATATAGTGAAAGTCATGCATCACCTTTAAAAGTAATCACGATGTTTCAAGTTGACAATACACCGTACAAAAAGATGTTCTATTTTTAAGAGAAAAAGACACCGGCGGCATAGCAAACAGCTGTACGTCATAATTTAAGGACGTCGCCTGTAAACATCCGCGCACAGCTTGTCAATGAAAATTAAACGAAACACACCCCTCTGTCACTTGAAGATGCCTCATACGATCCAGACACAACAACATGCACTCTATTCCAAGGTGTTAAAGTTTATAATTTAAGCCGCTTTAATTGTAATGTTAATGTTGGATCTCAAGCCTTAACCGATGCGTATAAGGTTGGTTTTAAAGATGGTTTTTAAGCGAAATGCAAGGTTAAATTTGTGAAAACCTATGGCACTTTCATTTCAGTGTTTGCGACGTGCTTCGCAATTAGTTCTTAGCGACGTTCGTAATGAGAGATGTGTTTTGTTCTGATTAAAATTATGATAGCGTTTTGTTAGTTGCGATGTGTGGGCGTTGATACAAATGAGTTCAAGACGGATGTCTTGTTTAGTAAGTTTAGGTTTGCATTTAAAGGTAATTACTACAAGCACGAGTAGTATTAGGGTCATAAACAGATTTAGGTTACCGTCTTTCCTGTGGACACACCTAAAGTTAACGTTTGTAAGGCCAAATTTTCTGGCTAAGCCAATTTCCGCATAGACGCCGTCAGTACTGCTTTAGACCTATGATATAAAAACAAAACTTATATGCACACAGGCTTTTTAACTATTGGCCACAGGAGAGACAAATTTTGTTTTTAAGAGTGTTTATGACCCATTATTATAAGTAATTCTATGTTAGATGGATTGTAGTGACCATTTTTCAAGTTCATCTTTGTTCAAAATATGAAAAACAAGTTTTTTTCATGCGTATTTTTTTTCTGTTTCACCATGAACAATGAGTACTAAACATCATCGCTGACATTTTAACGAACCCTTTTGCAATACGTCAATAATGACTTTTGACGTGATACAAAGAAAGCATACATACTTAAGTCATTTAAGATTTTAATTTTAATTTACTTAAACATATGACGAACTGGTTTTTGCGCGAGACTCCGTCGGCTATTCCCTCAGGAACTGTCTAATGTTTCAAGATAAAAGTAGACCATGTGCTATTTCAGACTATAATCTATCTCTGTGCCAAATTTCATCCAAATCTGTTCAGCCGTTCTGGCGCATTTATAATATTAGTATGAGTGAGATAATTTTTACATTTAATGTACAAAGCACAAAAAACGTGAACGAGCTTGCATCAAACACAACTCCAAAATCCACGCGTTGGAGGCTTAATTTCAAAAGGTCGATCCGTATTTACTTGCCGTGTAAAATAGAGCCGCTTTATGGCGCCGTTCGAGGTGCAGCGGGCCGGGCGTGGTGAGATAAATCCGAGGATGCATCTCCATTCGCCATCGGAGATTACCACTGGTTTTAATCTTGCAAGACTTTCTTCCCTTTTATCCGACCGCGGTAAGCCCAAAATGAGGGGGTATGTATGTCCGTTTCTATGTCCGCTCGTAACTACTCAATGGCTAAGCCGTTTTTGATAAATT
The DNA here is from genome assembly GCA_949316455.1 of Acleris holmiana. NCBI lineage: Eukaryota > Metazoa > Arthropoda > Insecta > Lepidoptera > Tortricidae > Acleris > Acleris holmiana. The sequence continues at coordinate 3,563,507 of OX438766.1, forward strand.
ATACGTCATTAGATTAGTATTGATGCCGTGTACTTATATAACTTGAATATTGGAAAAAAGTTTTGCAGTCGGGGACAAACAATGTATTATAAAACATATGTATTAGCTTACTGATTGTGTCAGCTGATGTATATGTGATAAGTTCAAATTTGAAAACTAAGTAGAATTGAATAATCTTAGTGATTTGGCTATAAAATTGATTATGTAGTACTCGTATCTAATAGACATAACTTACATAAGTATTTTATCTCTCGCGTGATAATTTCGTTACCAAGCCAAATAGGTACCTATGAATTTTCTCAACAAAGTCGTCAAATAAGTAAACGACTGAAACGTATTTCTGGTGCGTTCGAGATTACATCGAGTTTAAAGTGAATCGAGAACCATTGTTACGAAACCTATAAACAAGGGGTAAACACTATAAACATCCCCAATTTTACAACCTGGGGTGGGAGCCATTTGCATACAATCCACGTATTTACCATTTAAATTTAAATGGAATTTAAGTTTAACATAAATAATAGACTTTGGATTAACCATTAAAGTCTTAGAAGTTACATCTTGTTTTGGTACCATAACCCATTTAGCTTCCGGGTACCCGGGTAGGTACACTCTTATTTATACTAACTTAATATATTAAGCATTAAAAAATCGCTAAGCATTATCTGTTTTAGTAGGGGATTTTATGTTTTAAAAGATTAAAACTGTAAATTTTGTTAATAATCAATAATCGAATTAATAATGCAAAGCTTGACAGAACATTTAGAACATGTTGTTGCAGTAAACACCCATAAACAAAAAAAAAAAAAAAAAGATGAAAAAATACGTACACGTGTCAAAAATCTAACAGCGCTTCCCATAAAGTCAGTATTTTTTTTAATATTGCTTATGAAAACACTTATTAATACGAAGTACCAATTTCACCATAAGATGTTAACCACTTAACAGACGATTAGAGCGGTAATAGTTGTCAAAATGTATAAACTAACGGTTGAATAACATTGATTGAATTTAACATAGTATGGTGAAATTGGTACTTAATCTAGCATTATATAAAACATTGAAAATAAAATGAAAATATCATGCGTAGTTTAGCAGGAAAACGTATAACGCAGAATACTTACAATAGCTAAAAATATAAGAAATAAAAATATAATAATATCTATAGACAAACACAATACGATAAATTTAACACAGGAGTATGTTGACAAGAGGCTCAATGAAGCAACACATGTACACGACCAGTCACATTGAAAGCACACTTTTATTTTCGAACTCGGTAGAAAGCGAACAGACTGATATACGGCCTTTCGCATTTCTTATTCCAGCCACGACCGCCCGCGACCTACGCCTTCGAATGTGCTATAGGTATCCCTAAAGGATAGGCGGTTTCATCTAAAGATATACCTACGTGTGTTGAGTAGCGTACGTGTCAGTGAATTGTTTACGTTTTTTTTTACGATTCCTTTTTTAACTTAAGCGTTAAAAAAGGAATCGTTACCAAAGTTTAATGATTTTCAATCGTTTTTAATTACTGTTGACTATATTGAAATATAGACACCCTTTTTACTGTGTTATGTACTTTTTAAAGCACATAGATAACGGAACTTTAAAGTAAACTAAATTGTTCATAAACCCTTCCTTGATAAGTAATGACGAGTTTCCTAATAGTAAACGTTTTGATAACTGTTATGTACTTGACAGTATTGGCGGAAGAGTAATACACAATGCATGTCAAACGCAATATCGTTTTAACGCAGTAGAATAGAGGCACTGTCTACCCCTGAACTTGCACCAATGTATCAGCCCGATTGTTTGATTTTCTAAATTAAAAAGTCTCCGCTGTGAAAGACTTTTCTAATTATCCAATATTAATCCCCTCACATGAGGATGAAACGAGGGATAAAATCTCGCAACTTTGTAGAGCGAGTATGTCAAGACTTCATAAAGGCACAGCTGTTACGCGTCAGCCATTTTAGTTATTGCTGTTCACTTGGCGGGAAAATCGCTGTCGCGTTATAATACGTGTTTGGGAAGTTCGGAAGTTATTGACTTTCTGACGCAAGCGTGAATTATGCAGAAAATATTACTAATGTATAAACTAAATTTCGGAAGACCTATTTACGATGTTTAATGTCTCTTACGAAATTTCAGAAGTGTAAAAAACAGTTTGGTTTTATTATTTGCTATACGTAAATTTTAAGGATTTTAAACCAGCCTCATTCTTCGTATCGCAGGCATTGTCTGTTACCAGGACCATAGAAATGCGAAGAACTATTCCTACATTTCAACAAAACTGTTCCCGAAGAAGTCTGCATTCTGCAGTTTAATTTGTTTGCATTTTGTTTGTTGCTAGAAAAAGGCCAACAATTGACGATTATTATACCATAAATTGTATTGTTTACACGTAAAACGAAACTGGATTGTTATAGTAGTTTATGCAACAGTTGTATAAGAGTGGTCAAAAAAGACGAGTGGTGTGGTTACGATGTGAGCCGCAGGCGAACATCGTAAAGCAAGACGCCACGAGTATTTTTTGACTTAGTTATACACCGTTGCATACAATACTTTTTCTACGACTAGGTTTCAAATAAAATGCAAAATTAAATTAACAAAATTTTATTAATATGCCTAGGTTAGAATACGAACGAACGAAGCACAGAACAACAAACGAGCGGGAAACATTCGAAAACGACAAAATATGTGTCTATGGTTAACTTTGTTTTTAAATTGATGTGCACTTGCCAGGTTTTATATTTTAAAAAAAAGTTGCACAATCGATTTAACTTGTGAAATAGGGACTAAAAAACACCTAATGATTTGAGAAATGAGTTCTTTTACCTGATTGGTCGATTTTAATATAGCTGCATTCGGTTGGTTAATACCATGTTTTTAAAGAGTTAAATTAGTAAAAGAGTTTACATACCAAAAAGAACCTAACGTTCCGATTGACAGTCAATGTGTATTGTGATTGGTAGATTAATTTGGTGAAGTATTTTGATTGGTCAAATTAACCTAGGTGTAAGCTTTGGCAGCTAGGCATGTCGTTTTGGCTCAAAAAAGCACAAGTACTGTTAAGGGGAATAGACTAGATAGAGTTTTCTACGGTATGTTCTGCGGACATATTATCTATATTCTTATATTAGTGTTCGTGACTATATAAATGACAGATAAAAGTACAGGAGTAGGAAAAAAATATTTCATATCCACCTTTACCTAGCCGAACACCTTCATCTGACATCATGATATCAGATGGCATTTTAGAAAATACGATAATTAAGTCTTTCCTGACTGTAACTCTATATACCTGTGAGAGATTGCTTTCAAATTGACAGATTCGCATTCAAAGACCTCACCGAATCCTCCCGATCCCAAAACCCTGAACCAATAACGTGTAATCCTGAGGCAGTGGTATTAGAGAGCTCAGACATATTACCTTCAGTGGATCTTCGGATCGCCGGAGATTTTTCTGAAGCGTCCGCGAAGCAGTTGTTTGTGTCTGGCGCGAAGATTGGTAGGTTCTCAGTAAATATCGGAGATTTTATGGGTTGCCATTCGCCATGTTTGGTTTGATATTGATTTTGCTTGTTTAAAGTATAGCCGAGGTTTTAGTTCGTAACTTACGTTACGAGGCCTAAAGTAATTGCTTGGAGGATAAAAAGTTCCGAATTTAAAATTGATATAATTTGCTTCTGTGTTGAGAGAGGATTGAATATGAAACACCAATGGCATCATTAATCATTTACCTAGTAGTCTGATTGATATAGTAACTCTAACGTGTTTAAATGTATTGTTATGTACACGTATGTACGTTGTTGCCGTGATTGTAAATCCAGTAACAAAATTATAGTAAACTTCAAACTTGAACTGTATCCGAATTCACAAATATCTGTTAAAACAAAGTTTAAAATTGCCTTTTGCAAGCAAAACATTAACTATTTATCATTCCAACACCCTCTATAATTCACCTACGCATTTTAATTAAACTCAAAATGAAGCAACGAAATTCATACCAACGTCTCTTATCTACGAATGAGTGAGCGAATGCCAAGAGGCGATGGCAAGAAATGGCAAGAGGCAGAAAAGAGGCATGGGAGGTAAGAATAATATTGTGATGGGCCGCATGCCGCCTTTGACGGTACGTGACATTCCAGGGATGGTAATATGCTGTAATGCAGAATTTCAGAACAATGCGCCTTTAGAAAATTCTTGGCTTTTAGTTTGCCGACGATCTTGTTTTATTATCTTTGCGGCGTAGTTTTTTGCGATTGTTAGTTGTAAAATGCTCGTACTTCTAGCGTTTATTATTTATTATGAGATGGCGATTTTAAAAATGTTTTTAGCCTTGTTTAACACAAAAGTGAAGACGTGAAATTGTTTTTTTTTTTAAAGCAGTGTCGGAAATTATAAAATCTACAATATCTATCAAAGTTAACTAGATAAAGCATGATCCAAAATATTCAGTCATGACATGACGCCAAATTCAGCGGATTTACCAAATCCCTTCATTTCTCTCTGTTGCATAAATAAACAAATACCAAACCCATGCATAAAACTTCCATCCAAGACGTAGCAATGCACCCTCTGCCCTCCAGAAATCAGGGTGCATACCCCTGCCAAGATATATGATTTTAATAATCGCCAAGATTACAGTAAGGAGGGACCAGGCGGATTCTTTTCGAGTGTCCCTGGGAGGATCGTGTGGGTGTCGTTCCTTCTTACCGGGATCCTATTCGGCATTTAGAGAATAAAGTGACGAGAGATTTTTTGCATTGAAAAACCGGGCAAGATCATGTCGGACCTCGCTCAGTGTAGGGTTCCGAAGCCGTTAAGTACTAACACATAAAAATCGTCCAGTAATAACTAATTTTCTATTTAAAGTCATTTGGTGCCGCGTTAGATGTTTTTTGTAGGTATAAACGCTAATTGCCTGTATCTCAAGAACCAATGATGTCGACTTAGTCGTGATAGATTTCCTTTTAAATTCGTTATATGCGCTTTCATTTAAGATTTTTTTCAGATTTTTAGTATTTGTAATTTTGGCTGTAGAGGTGAGGACACTTGACTCTAACAAAATTTAGCGCTTTAAAGCTTAATATTTCATAAACGGATTACTTAATCGAAAAATTGTTGTACAACCCTGCAATGAGATAGAGGGAAAAAAATTACATCTCCAAGTTACGTGTAGGGGTTGTACAGTTTTTTTTTAAAGATTTTATTTCCCCGGTTTGTTGGCGTGGCTAATATGTATATTCATGCCAAATTACAGCTTTCTAGTACTAAGAGACTCTGAGCTAGGCTGCGGATGGACGGACGGACGGACGGACATGGCGAAACTATAAGGGTTCTTAGTTTGACTACGGAACCCTAAAAATGGTTATATACTTAAAAATAAAAATCAAAATGAAGTAGGAAGAAATGTAGTAGTGTAATTGGATAAGTTGATAGATTTGATTTGAGTTGAAACAGAAAATATTAATGCAAGGTTAATTGTAAACGTAGGGTTAGGGTGCCTTTCCACCAGAGCTATGCAGCGATGCTGCGAGGATGTGAAAGCTACCAGTTTCCACCAGAGCTACGCTATGCGAGCCAATGAATATGATTGGCGGATATCAAACGCATCCATGATAATGTATCATAGCACACTCTGTTGCAAAATCATCTTAGTCAGCGAGTTTGTAATATTTTTTCAATTTTAGAACGGGAGCCTCCTTTCTTTTGCTAGCATTGTTTCTAACGTATAACAAAAAATACTTTTAGTAGCATAAACGGCGAAACGGATGTGTTTTAAACGGGTCCGAACCCCAGTCCGTCCTGAGAAATCGTCCCGGAGCTATTTCATTTGTGAGGGCACTTGATATATGCCGAGTCCTTGTATTCAAAGAAACCTTTTCAGTTAAGGAATTCCTTTTATTTGGCCACCGTTCCTTAAGAATCGGCTAGAGACTTAGGGAAATCAGGAGGAAAAACTTGACCTGTTTTGAAGACCAAAGCACAGAAGGTATCGCACCTTCTGTAGGAAAAGGGCACAAATTCCCCTTTAGTAACATTGTACATTGTGCCTTTGTTCTACCGGACAAGGGCACAATTTCCCTTGTAGTCACAATGTACATTGTGTCCTTCTTCTGCCGAAGGTGCGATGATAATCATTATTATTCGGCGTTGCGTGTTTAAAAGACGAACATAATTGCATGTTTTTGTTTAAGTTTGAAAATAATTACCGTGGTTTTTCTATACTTTTAAACAAATAAATATGCGAACTTAACCCCATTCATTGGCCTAAATATACGCAAATTTCACAAGGTTAACCTATTCAGCACCAACACTGAGATTCAAACAAAATCAAAGGTACAAAGCAGAAATACGACTGTAACTTTTATTGAAAATATAAAATACGTCAACCGCCGTCCAGCGCCATCTCCCGATCCATCAACAACATTAAAACATTTTTGTTTCATGATTGTTTATTAAGCTTAACTATCAGCGTCATCTCGTAGCCACAGTGCGACACGCCGTTGAAACGCCGGATGCTGCGGTTTCTTAATAAGCGACGACATTAGTTGGAGCATTTGTCTATGTCTAATTTTGAATTTGGAACGTAGTTCAAACGGGACAAGTTCGCAGTTTGGAGTGACACGGATTGATTTTTGGTTTGTGTTTGCAAATGCAAATATTTATCTAAATTAATTATCGTTGAGTGTAAGGCAAAGGCAATAACAGCTTGGCTTTCACACACACATGTGCGGCAATGCGTGTGTAAGATATATTTTTAAATAAGGAGATCGTTTGGGCGTCATGACTCCTTCGTCTCATTTATATATATATAGCTGAACAAAAGTGAAGTAAGTAGTTATTTTTGATCGTATAGTTACAGCTATCAGCGCTGTTATACCATGTTTAACTGAGTTAAAAAATCTGGGCAAGAGCATTTCGGACCGTGCTGTGTAGGGTTCCGAAGCCGTTAAGTACTACAAACATAAAATTCGTCCAGTAATAATTAGTTTTCTATTTAAAGTCATTTGGTGCCGTCTTAGATGTTTTTTGTACATGTAAACACTTTAATCGCCTGTATCTCAGGAACCAATGATGTCTACTAAGCATACGTCGTTATCGCGGGTACAATTACCAATCAGATAAAGAGCAGATAAAACAGAATGTCTATTTGGTAGAAACGGACGTATTCTGCCTACAGCTACTAAACATCTAAGAAGCTCTTTACATGTGGAGAGTTTTCTCTAGAAAAGATCAATAAAAAACACAGCCGCAAAGGGGTATGGGTTAAACTGTTGCCATATGTTTCCATCTGTTTAGTTAACAAGTTTATAAATAGGAAATAAGTAAATGTAATTATTTTTTAACGTCTTTTTTTTAACAATTTTAACAATAATTGATAAAATTTTTGAATACGGGATTTTCTAACTGAGACCATGGTATATTACAGCTTACCATAAATTTGGTCAATTCCATCCTAAAATCTTTTTTGACGGATGTATGCTTTTCCAAGTTGAAATGTCGTTCCATAGAAGCTCTGGGGGAAACTAACATTGCACTTAGTGCAATATAATTTTGTATCGCGAGCCTGTAATTCAGGATAATCCTTTGTCCACAACTCCACAAATTCTTCGCACGTTTTTTTTCTTCGCGGCATTTTAAAAGCACTCGGCAATAAATATATTACACACAGTTATCAGTACGGATAATTGATAATGTACTTACTAACAAATGACAATTTCAAATAGGCAAAATTATTAAAGAGTTTGCATTGCGACTGCATAGTTAATCTATTTAAGTTGTATTGGTCAAGTATGGAGGTTGGATATTAGAAATACCTAATGTGTGATACATTTTAAACTCGTACAGTAGGCATAGATGTTCCTCAAAATGAGTTTCGCGTCTGTTATTGCTTGTTTTTCATAATCTTTCTGTACTGTCAAATCGTTTTTGTACCCGCGATAACGACGTATGCTACTAAGTCATAGTCGTATGCGCTTTCGTGTAAGATTTTTTTCTGATTTTTAGTATTTGTAATTTTAGCTGTAGGGGTGAGGACACTTGACTCTAACAAAATTAGCGGTTTAAAGTTTAATATTTCACAAAAGGATCCCTTAATCGAAAAATTGTTGTTACAAACCCACAATATTTTTAAAAGACCTATCCAACGACACCGCACAGCATGGGGTAGACGAGAGAAAAAACACGTCCCCACGTTAAGTGTAGGGGAAGAAACACATTTCATTTTAACTTTTAACATTTTATTGTACCACTTTGTTGGCTTGGCTAATATGTATATTCATGCCAAACTACAGCTTTCTAGTACTAAGCGTCTCTGCGCTAGCCTGCGGACGGACGGACGGACATGGCGAAACTATAAGGGTTCCTAGTTTGACTAACGGAACCCTAAAAAGGTTTTCAAGTTTGTAAACCATAGCGACTACTCATATTCAAAAGATCCTTCCGCTGTTCCGTACGAAATGAAAATGTCGAGAACACCCTATAAATTAACTTTTTAATCGTTTAAAAACAAATGAACGTCGCGCTAGACAGATAACACGTTTCCGCTACAGCAAACAGACGAGATATCTAATTAAATGTCGTCTAGCCCCAGACGAGAATTAATTTGAGCCGTTCCGGAACATGTTGGGAATTAGCGGGGTTTTTTTTTCATAAATGTTGTGTATTTTCTTAACAAATAAAAGCTTATGTCGGATAAGTATAAGTGCGGTTGTTACTCAGTGCAATTAACGTAATCTTCAATGAATTACATGTATCGGATTTGTAACCGGCAATTGCATTGAATACGAATGATACGGACTCTTTATATTAATGCAAATGTGCAAAAGCCATTTTCTAAAAAATATCGTAGAGTTCATGATAAGAGCCACCGTAAATGACACATTTTGCTCTTATTCAGACATTTAGCTTTCTCTATTTCACTGCAAAACTAGCAGACGATAACAACAACCCGATTATGGAGTTATAACATACGGAAGGATAAACAGACGGACAATTTAGAGCCGGCTGCTCGGAGGAAATTAAATTACCACATGCGTTGGGGAAGGTATGAAATAACTTAAAGTGCATGGTCATGACGCAGTCCAGGCCGAGGGTGATGACAGGAGTGCACAACGTTATTTGATGCTGTAGATAAAGTCATAAAAATATCACCCTGTCTATTTGAATCTTACAAATTGATAAGATTATATTTTGCATTTAGCGTTAAGTTTTATAATCATGTCAAGATAAGAAATCCCATCCATACTAATATTATAAACTCTGTCTGTTTGTTACGGTCACAGATAAACAGTCGAACCAATTTAGATGAAATTTGGTATAGAGATAGCTTGAGTTCCGGGGAAGGACAGGTACTTCAACTTACTTTCTTTCTTACTTATTTTTTAACATACAATCTTGCCATTTTGAATCCGTTTTTGCTCTGCTTCGCTTTAGGATTATACCCATACACATTAAAACAACACAACAGTGTTATCCATACACGAGCACCCCCGTGACAAATTACACGGGCGTGCAGTTTTTACGTCGATATAGCCCGCGGCTGGGCTTTACAAATTCGCTTTGTGAATACCGTTTTTGTGGCACTATAAAAGGCCACAAATGGCACGCTGTTGAGCATTGGTGAGTTATTGTATGATGTGGTTTAGCTTTATTTGGATTGACAAAACACCCTATATGTATTGATGCTACATGTAAAGGTCTGCTTGATTTTTAACTGTATGTCGAAGCAGTTAAGTTCATAATAATTGTAGCTTGCTCTTTTTTAATTAATGGCTGTTGCTAATTTCGGTTTTCATTTGAAAAGTACAGTATAAATGGTATTAAACTAACTTTCACTTGAAATCATCATTATCAGCACGTTCATCGACTCCTATAATGACCAAAGTCAAGCTGTGGCAGATAATTATTATTGAATTATAGTTTTATTATACTTTATTGCCACACAAGGTAAATTGTCGATCGCATCGCATCTAATCGCAAAGTTAATCCTGCATTTACTTATTTATTTAAACTTTATTGCTCAATACACAAGAAGGTACAAATGGCGGATTTAATGCCTTAAGGCATTCTCTACCTGTCAACCAATGAGCCAAATAGATACAATATAAAGTTGACGCTCAGAAGGATATAATCAGAACAACATTTTAGACACAATAAATCTACTGTCGAACCGTTACAGAGTAAATTTTGGTAACAAACATCTTTATAATAAATATTTAAATCTAGCTTTTGCCAGCTATTTTGTTAAATTATTATATACTATTTTCTAGAATAAAAAGTAGTCATTAAGATAGTTATATTCCATCTCCTAGCGAAGTTGTATTCACAGTCTCTGTATAATTCAAGTAGAGTTGAACTCTCAGACAGTACTTAGTTAGGAACGGTTCGGAACTCCTAGTCTTAACATTGTGCTTTAGTTAGTTTGAAGATCGCCCAACTGCAGCCAGATATTATATCGGAAAAGTAGGTGTGAATATCTTATTTTTTTTATTTATTACATACATAACATCACGCCTTCATTCCCAGAGTGGGGTAGCCAGAGGTACAGAAATACCAACAACTATAAAAAGACTTGTTGATTCTGTAACCACATTTTGCACAAGTCACCTAAGATGTTTAGTGACAGGTTGCAAGCCCATCGCCTAACAGTACTACAAGCTTTTATTCCCTTAGTTGCCTCTTACGACATCCACGGGAAGACATGGAATGGCACTATTCTAACCAGGCAACCACACGGGTCGGGGACATTATAATGTAATATTATTATTGTGAAAGCTTTTAAACCATGATGAACTAAAGCAGAAGCTGTAAATAAATTTAAATGAATGCTTATAGCTCGTATCGCTGCATATTTTAATATCTAGCGCTGCAACGAAGACCAGTCCTTGCAACAAACCTTGCGGGAGACCTATGTCCAGGGATGTGATTTTCTTGCGTATCACTACTTTCGTAGTCCCGTCAGAGCGTATAAAACACCTTTATGCGCGTGCATTCTCAATTAGGCAGCTTTATACGACGTAGAGCTCGACTAACCTCTCACCGTACGCTATTTAATTTTTTACGAACGAATTTTAAATTTTCGATCCGTCGCTCTGTTGAGTGATGATCGAGTCAGAGATGATAAGTCCGAGTTATCCGTCAGGCGACATTGTCATTGATCACCTTTACTGTAAGTTAAGTTAACCAACGGCAAAACTAATAAGTCATCTTTTTGTTAATTTCCTATCTAAATGTCACTACTTAAACCTACCCAATGTATGTGAACAACAAGCATATAAAATAAAGCGTACCCCAATACCGCCGGAAGCGCAGTTTAAAGTGCAAACGGAACTGCTCGCGTTTGTTTTAATGCAATTGTGATGCAAATCCCTTGAATTAATTGCGCACCCTGTAGTTTTACGAACTGCGGGAGGTGAATTAAAAGTAACTGCGGTTGGGTTAATTTGAGGATAGATGGCGTTGTTTTAAAAAAAAACTATATATGTATACCTACTTTTTTTATTTTATATTATCTGTAATCAATATAAAACTTATTGTAGATGCCTACTTGAGAATAAAATAGGTACACTTTAACATAAAATGTACTTACTCTCAACCAAAGCTAATGAATATAGCTTCTCCATTTAAGAAATCATAGCAAAAAACTTCGCTTAAAAAAAGTTTGCCTCCCCTAACCACTTTTTAACCTAATAGTAATTCATATCAGCGGCGATAGGGTGACCATGCCAGTCAGGTGTTGCAAACGGCGGCCCGCTTACCGTATTGCTGTTTATTACCCCCATATTTCAGCACCCCTGGAAGACGGGACCCCACGCTATTTGCATCATGCTGAATAAAAACGGTTCATTTTTTGAGGCATTTCTGAAGGAATATTTTCGAATGTCATTTCTTTTGTTTTAGAAGTTGAGTTGGATGATTTCTGTTGGAAATTGGTGCTGGCTATTAGTAAATTGAGCTTAATTTAGGAAACGGAATGTGACAAATTGCTTCGGGAAAAGTGATTACTGAAAGGTGATAATTTATTCGATTTTTTATGCTCTCTGTAAGTTATTTGAATACGGCTGTGAAAAATTGAGTAATTTGATTTTTCCAGTTGAATACAGCAAAAGCTTGCAATATGTAGCTGCTTAGAGCAGTATAGACTTTTTTCATAGTTCCAAAGACAGCTAGCACCTAGCACTAGACTGTGAAATTATCCACTATGTTGTAATGTTACAGTGAAAAGCTAATCTCGGGAAGAGTAATATTATAGTCACTCCTTGTAACCAAACCTAGAGTTGCTACATTCATAGTATCCAAACAGCGTTTTTTTATTTATTAATATTTTTGAGATTCATTAATTACTTACTATAATTTGAAAATGGGATGTCTTAAGCAGCATGTATAAAATATGTTTTGTAATACAAATACTCTTTATTGAACACCGAACAAAAAACAGAACACGGAACAGTAATTTACGGTCTTTATTGAATAAATAATATCTTGTATCTTCATCTTGAAGTACTGTTAGGCGATGGGCTTACAACCTGTCACTAATACGCTAGTAAACTTCTTGGCCTGATTGTGCAAAATGTGGTTACAGATTTATCAACAATTTTTAAGTTGATGGTATTTCTGTAGCTCGGCCTACCCCACTCTGGGAATAAAGGCGTGACGTTATGAATGGATGAATGATGAAATAATATTTAAAAAACTACTAAAGAAGTATTAAGTAGTATAAAAGTATTGTTTAACCTTTTTCTTATTAGGCATACAGGGGAGGGGAGATTTTTGTTTTTATTTTATTTTTTAAGTTCTGTCTGCATTTATTTTAATATTTTTATTTTGATTGGTCCTAGTTTTATTTTAATTTTGCACTGTATTTTGATTTGATTATTATTAAATAAATCCAATCCAATCAATTATCGTTCTTGACACGTCGTAAGTAAAATTTTCCCGTCGTAGCTGACCTAGTGTCATTTATTAAAGCTAGCAAACCAGTCAACAAGAAAACATACAAAATTAAAAACCTAACGTCAAACACTAATCGATGACCAATTGGTAACTCCCATCTTTATCATTGCATCCGGCAAGGGAAGGACATCGATTTGACGACAATTCGCGGGCCACCCGCGGCGGTCAATTGCCCACTTAATGTTCATTCCGATCGTAGTCATCACGTTAAGGGACTCACTGATCAGTTGGGGACATTTCCGGTGGCTAGTTCGGACATGTTGGGTGTGCTTGTGAAACAAAAGAAAGATCTCTACATTATTTTTTATCATTAACAAATCTGTCGAGAAAAAATGATTTACTAGGTACGTGCAATAATTTCGTTTTGAGGTATCATTGTGTTGGCATTACTCAAAAGTGATCAGACTGTATATTATTTGCACTAACTCCGCGTGGGGACGATGACTGTCATCATTAAATGAGAATTCCAGTAGTAGAATATACATACAGGTTGTTTTTTATATTAGGTACTGTAATGAAAGAAGGATGTAGCAGTACATACTCCTTTCATTGTTTTCTTTTTTCTATTTTGTTATGTCGAAATGTCTCGAAATCTTTTGAATAAAAAAGATTTCGAAATATGGAATGCCCGCCGGTGGTTTTCAGGGGGACGCTCTAGAGTCTCCAACGGACCGCGTTGGCATTCACATGTGAACTAATGTATATTTAAACGTTAAAATAAATGAAAGAATATATTAACACTGCAAGACGTATACTTTTATTCTACGTAGCTTAGTTGAAAGTGCGTAAAGTATTACGCTTAGGAATAGGCGCCTCCCAGGCTTACATGGTGGAGGTGCGGGGTATCGAGAATAAGAGAACCGAAGAATCTTCTCGCAAGCAAGAAGTGGAGTGCTCCTGACCTGAACCTGAGTGATATCTTTATTAACTTATTCTCGCTTTAAACTGTTCCCATATTAGTATTTTATTTTTGTGCGTGTCCTTCCCATATAGCATAGCAAAATGGCGACTGGAAAATATAAAGGGAATTGATTCTTGTTAACCATGCACCTTCAGTGCTTGGGCTGTCAAGCATGTTTGACAGTAGACATGTAAGGTTAACCATGGATCGCGTCTTTTATTTTTGGCAGGGTTTTTGAAGAGTCGAAGTTTGCTATGGCAAGTAGCGCAGACGATGCCGATGACGCATGGTACGTCACTAACACAAGTTTTGGCATCAGATACGATATTGTCACAGGAAATTATCCTGTAGAGCAGGACGATCCCCCTTAATGTATTGTTCCCTCCTTAGGTAGTCATTAGGGTTTCGTATAGGATAGCATAGGTAGGGACCTTGCTTCCAGAGGGGCGAGGGATGTAATGAAAGAAGGATGTAGCAGTACATACTCCTTTCATTGTTTTCTTTTTTCTATTTTGTTATGTCGAAATGTCTCGAAATCTTTTGAATAAAAAAAGATTTCGAAATATGGAATGCCCGCCGGTGGTTTTCAGGGGGACGCTCTAGAGTCTCCAACGGACCGCGTTGGCATTCACATGTGAACTAATGTATATTTAAACGTTAAAATAAATGAAAGAATATATTAACACTGCAAGACGTATACTTTTATTCTACGTAGCTTAGTTGAAAGTGCGTAAAGTATTACGCTTAGGAATAGGCGCCTCCCAGGCTTACAGTACTTTACTTACTAAAATCATAGACTTTTAGAACCAATAGCAGATTATTCTTCACCGTATTAGGTTCTTAACAATGTAACCATGTATTTAGTTTACAATTGGCAATTTTATTAAATTAACTATGTTTTTTTGTTTCAGGTAATTAATAATTTATAACTACAACCAGTTTTGACAAGTGGTAAGTCCAACATCGAAATTAACGTAAATATAGATGGAGCGATGTCCTCCAACTGAATCAAACTGTTTACATTTATTTAAAGGTCCTTAAGCTGTCTAATTATCTATTTACTATTGTCCATGTCTAAATAAAAGAAAAATAAAACCCAACAAGTAGTCAACACCACTTAAAACTTATAAAATGCCTCGTCTAGACTTCAGGTGTTGAATTCTCTGAGGGACTGAGTTCCTGCCATTAAAAAGGTCTCCTCTAAATTACCTATTTCCAACGCCATATGTCGCTCATGTTACAGCTAGAAAATTGGACTTTATTCAAAGTGAATTAAAGTATCCTTTGCAATTTTACAATTGGGGTAGATACGAGTTTGCGTATAAAGAGACTTGATGAAAGTTTCTTCCGTAAGCTGACAATAGGGGACGCCTTTTTGCTTGGTGAGTTTGCTAATGGTGTACAAATAATTGTCTGAAAAGCATTTTGAAATCCCAAAGCATGCCATAATTTTATAAATTTAGCATCGGTAACTTGGTGGTTAATGTGCCTGCCTAAGTATGATTGTGAATATGAATATGAAAATACTACTATTGGACACATAACCACGTGTTATTGTCACCAAAAGTAAGTTATTAAAAATACTTAAAGACATACATAATAGCGATAATTAATATTAAACCTAAAATAATGATGAATATAATGTTTAAATTTTAAATGAACTGAACTCGATCTCCAAAAGATTACAGGGTGATTAGTTTACATAATCGGGTAATTCATTTCTTTTGAACGATATTACATTAAGCATAGTATATTTTTGAACCGCATTACTGGAATACCGCTGTAACCGGTGTTCTTGCATTAGTTAGCTATTGTAGTCAAGTTTATGCGGAGCCCAGAGGCCAGATTTAGGCGGAGGATGTGTTTGCGGACAAGACAACTGCTGTGTCCTCTCAGTGGCCTTAGTCGTTTCGTGAACTCAAGATATGAGTCGTGTCTAGTTAATGAGTCCTTGAACCGGAAGATAAAACAGATATTAATATAAATTAATAACAATAAATACATTCGATACCGAAGACTATAATTTTAGCTTATTATCATAGAAATAAAATGACTCTGAATTTGACACAATAAATTATTATTTTATTGAAACACCTTACTACAAACGTAGCATTTCGCATATTTTTTATTTCATCGAGAGGCATTACTTGCATTTTTTTTTATGGCATCGAGAAGGCAAACGAGCATACATGCCACCTCAGCAGGGTTTCAGCAGAAAATAGCGTCTGGTGAAATAAAATTCGATTTAATGATGCAATTGATGAAGCGAAATTCGATAAAATGATGGGTGACAAGTTTATCAATGTGTATCCTTCAGCTCAAGATAGAAAACGGGTCCCGTTTTCTCTTTAATCTATAATTTCCAGACACAAATTTTAATAAAGGCAGACAGCACTGCAGCATGCAACTTGTTACCATTGGCACCCTTCCCTTTGTTTGCATAAGTCACTAAACGCACCCCCACTAATGAAAACCTGAGGGAAAATTCGGGAAAACTGAAAATAATAGAGGGTGCGTTGATGCTATCAAAATACAGGGCGTTTTAAAAGCTAGAATATAAAAGGCTGAAAAACGGCAGCGTGCTTTTATTTCGATTTTGGATGCACAATTTGCTTTGTGAAAAGTATTTTATTGTTCATGTTTGCATTTCTGTACAAAATAAGAATGCGCCTAAAATGGTTATCCATTCGGCTATTTTAGAAATAGGAATATAAAAAAGTTACTGAAAATTGTTTTACTTTGCAGCATATACTGTGATTTTTTGCGCGAAAGTGCAATAAAGTTAAAAAACGTATTACGATATCTAGGAATGCAAATCAACCTATATTATTTATTACCCATGATTATATAGTACAAATTGTAATAAAAAAACCTATTGTTATTTTTGTATCAAGTTGTATTTTATGACTTGTAACAATTATCATATTACATAGCCCAGAAATGTCACAATCAACTTTTTCAGTTTTCCATCGCTTTCCTAAAAGTATCACCCTGTAACCACGAAACAGATATATAAATTCAAAAGGCCCGTTGGCTCAAATTGGGCAACATTCAAAGTTGCATGCAGATTCCCGACAGATGTCGCCGCACCCTCCGATTATCGTATGCAGATGAAGTGGGACCCCTAACGCAGTTAGGTACCTGGGATAGCCCTAAAACGAATTTCCCAAAATCCTGAATAATTCTGTTGCATTAGCATTTTAATTTCTGGACTTTGGGAAGTTAATTTTAAGTTGGCCGTTTTAAAAGTTATTTAATTTGCTAGCTGGTAGGTATAGTATGAAAATGCTTAATGAATATAATATGTAGAAATCGGCACAAGATAATAAATTAATTATCTATTTCACATTGTAGTGTAGTTTTTAAAACTTTTAGCACTTATAATGTCGGAAATAGAACACAACTATGAACATACCAAAGGCAATAGTGAGCACTTGATGGTGTGCCTTGTAATAGAAAATTCTTAAACTGGAAAAAAAATCGATATTTCGAATGACAGAGTTGTAACCAGGTTACCATTTTTATTGGTAACTGATGCGACCTGTACTGCCCCTAAAGTGTTTAACATCAGAATCATTCTCAGTTCTCTATTAAAAATAAAAGTTAAAATAATGTCACGTAAAGCTGTAGAGATGTGAAGTGAAATGTCAATGTATATCTTTGAAAATAGTTACTAACATTTGATTCAACCTTTTAAGGGTTACATACCCAAAGGGCGCCAACGGGACCCTATTAATAAGCCTCTGTCCGTCCGTCTGTCTGTCAGCGAGCTATATCCCATGAACCGTAATAGGTAGACAGCTGTTATTTTCACAGACTATTTTTATTGCCGCTACAACAACATATATACAGGGTGTCTCATTTAAATCGGTCAGTATGGGAAATTCTGAAACTATGTATAAGACATACGAAGATCTGTTCTTAGGAACCATGTAATCGATTTTAATAAGAAGAAAAACTGCTTTCATACAATAAAAAAAAACCTGCACTCAGCTCGGGAATCGAACCCGGTTGTTTTGAAAAAATAAATTTACACTATTTCTATTTAGATATCGACTGTGTGGATCTTAAGCAGTAAATGGCTCTATGAAACATGATGTCTAAAATGAATAAAATGCATTGTTTTCACATACTTTAGTTTATTTTAGTAGGTGTTCGAAGTGACCACCGTTCAATATTCAACAAGGTCAGGCATGTAAAATTGTCTCTACTAAAATAAATCAAAATAAAGTATGTGAAGACAATGCATTTTATTCATTTTAGACATCATGTATAATTACAAACGTGTTTTTTTCGACGTACATTGGTATGGAAGTCTACATGTGCGAATCCCATACGCCTTTGACTGTTATTTTTTACACGTTAATGGGTGAATCAACTTTTAAGGTACTCCCCAATTTTCGACATGTCTCACTATGTCACCTTAATTTGGTAGAATGCAATTTTTTTTTTTGATGTGGTCAATACATTGAATAAATCAGACAATTAAACTTACTTTCTAGCTGACAATTTTAAAAATTCTTCTATGATTTACACAAATATGTCAGGTAACGCAGGGGACGACGTTGTCCCCGGGTTTTGTATGAAAAACGTGCATTTTCCACTGCGTTACCATGTTTTTACAAAATTATAGAATTGGTTTATGATTATGAATAGTGAAATCCGAAAATCTGATTATCTAATTTTAACATGTGTAAACCATTATCAATCTCACATATTCTAGTAAGTTTTTATTAGCGTGTAGAAAAGGAGGACTTTAAAAGTTGATTCACCCTAATACGACCTGTAATATTAATTACTCATGTAACTTGCAAATGATACCCTTCTTCATAAATCTGTTGACAAACATTGTACTTTTGCGTATTAAAATATACATTTCTAACTTTCCTCCCTCCCGCCTTGAGTACACGACAGGTAACTTGCGTCATCATTTATTTAAGCGTAGGTAAAACTCCCCTAATTTGGGTAATTATTTGAGGAGGATTCCCTCCTCAAATATTGAGGGTATCCTTTGATGGCGAAGTTTTGAGAGTAAATTATGGTTTGTATCTAGTTACATTGAAGGATGTTTTGAAATCATTAGGGTTTGGTATACGAGTTCATGTTTAAAGTTATCTGATTTTCTACTATTCAAACTTAATTTTACTATCTTTACTATTATAAATGCGATAGTGTATTGATTTGTTCCATCTGCATGGTTCAAAATGCCTAAACCTATATAAAATACTAGCGACCCGCCCTCGCTTCGCTCCGGATTAAAGTATTATGCATATAAACCTTCCTCTTCAATCACTCTATCTATTAAAAAAAACCGCATCAAAATCCGTTGCGTAGTTTTAAAGATTTAAACATACATAGGGATATAGGGACAGAAAAAGCGACTTTGTTTTATAGTATGTAGTGATGGTACAAAGATAGCTTATAGCACAAAAAAAGACGTAAGCAATTAAATAGGTACATGGCGGTCTAAAAGACCTCAACACGTATAATTTGTAATTAAATAAATAATTTCCATCTGCACTTAAACGTCGCTATAACTTTTGATAAAATCTAAACCTTTTTTTTATTAACCTCATTCAAAAATGACATAATTAAACTTCATCGAAAACACGTCCAAAATTGCTTATATAACCACCAAGCACCAAAAAAGGATCAAAAAACAGCCCTCGTGTCACAATCGACATTGTGTCTCTTTTGAACACAGTCAAAATGCGTTGTTATTTATATAAATATGTCGTCCGACCCCTGAAACTCACCTGCCACAGAGTCCAAATGAAACACATAAACCCTTTGAACAAAACCCGAATTTCCATTTGAATGGCATCTCGCTTCAAACGTGAAACGGAATATTAGGTGCAAAATAAACACACCCTTACACCCTTCAAATGTTTGGGCAGTAAAGGATTTTACGCTACGTGGCTTAAGCTGTTTTGAGGACTTTTTTTTAATAGAAATAGACAAGGTTGATGTTTTCTTCGTTTAAACCCTTCGGCTATTTTTTTGGGAAAGCGTCCATTAAAGCCAGTTGCATTAGTTTTAATGATGCTAGAAGCTTTTTCAGGTTTTTTTGAGATAATTTAAATCTATACTAATATTATAAATGTGAAAGTAACTCCGTCTGTCTGAATGTTGAACCGCTGAACCGATTTAGATGAAATATGGTACGGAGATAGTTTGAGCCCCGGGGAAGGAGGGTATAGCTATAAACGACTTCTACTCGGACGTAACCACGGGAAACGGCTAGTTTAGATTTTTTTTTACTAACTGTTTCTTTCGACTCCGTTTACGTGGAAGTCGTTTATCTCTACTCTCTCAGGCACCGTCGAGTTTTTTAATATAAAAGTATCGTAAGTCCTACTTTTGTCCGTGTGGTTGCCGGTTTAAAAAAGAGCCACTGCACTCCATACGTCTTCCCGTGGACGTCGTAAGAAGCGACTAAGGAAATAAAATTGTAGTACTGTTAGGCGATGGGCTTGCAACCTGTCACTACACTGGTAAACATCTTAGCGTGATAGTGCAAAATGTGGTTACAGAATTATCAACAAGTTTTTTTAGAGTTGTTGGTAATTCTGTAGCTCTGCTTACCCTACTCTGGGAATGAAGGCGTGACGTTATGTATGTATGTTTATCGCTGTCTTGCATCCATAGTACAAGCCTACAACTTAGTTTGGAACCAGGTTCATTGGTATGAGATTGTCCCCGCATGTTTCTTTATTTGATGGACATAGTAGAAACAGCCTATGTCGGACAAGAAAAAACAAATGTCGATCGTTCGCACATCTATATAAATTATCTTCGAGACGCCGTTCTCGATTAATCTCCAGATAACTCCCGAACCTATTCGCATCTTACAATACTTCGTTCTGCTTTGAACAACGGTGCCAGGCCTGACCATAACCATCTTATACAGCAGTTTCGAAGATGTACCCTTCGGAATTGGCTTTGTTCGACAAAACTACCTCCGAGGTAAAAAGGCGTATGCGCATTTAAAGCCAGCACTATTTTACTGCCTTTTTCGTCTCAACTGCCGTAAAGGTGTATTAGCATTGAGGATTATCGCCTTTTGTAGTGTGTGCTGAATCGGTTTGTGGTTTAGCCTGAATGAATTCTTACCGAACCGTAATCGATGGGTTTTGCCGGTTTTTTGCCTCAAAGCATGAGAGATCGCGGGGAATACCTACACTCTATTAAAAATTGTGTGTCCAACATTTCTAGGTTTGATTTTTACTCGTCTAAAATTAAATCGATTTTTTCAAATGAATGTATTCAGGTTTAGTATCTAATAAAAGGCGACGGAATACAAAAATGTTTGATTAAATATTATGAGTCTATCATTAATCATTACTTTGTGACGGATACATAATGTACTTAAGACTTTGTACACAACTGACTGTTTCCTGCAACTCCGTCCGCATAGAACTCGTTTATCGCGATTCCATCAGGAACTGTCCAAATTTTCGGGTAAAAAAAATATCCTTTGTCCTTTCCAGGGACTCAAATCGGTTCAGTGGTTTATCCGTGACAGCGTAACAAATAGACAGACAGGCAGATAGACAGCCTTTAGTTTATTCAGCTAGAACTAAGGTATTCCATACTCGCTAAATCGCTTCCTCCTCCCACTTACCGATGTCTGCTTTATTACTCCAGAGCGGTTTCTGGAACAATAGTCTGAACACTATACAAGTTATAGAGAAGCGACTCCATTGTCAGAAGTTCCCCGACGACTCGAAATGCCATTAACCGCTGAATATTAAAATTCCATTCGAAATTTGAAATGTTTGCAACCGTGTACGCATTTTTTATTTGCACTTTCCATACGCAACGTTTGGAATACTCAATCTTTTTTGACAGCAAACAAATGCTATCGTTAAGTCCAAATAGTTCAAGCTTTCGATTTTCTTAGAGCAATCACTGACAACTTCAGTAGTTAGAGGCAATTCTAAGATAATCTTGGTTAATCCCTCGTGTCACATCTGTGCTCAAAGTTTGGATATCTTATTGTTTGTTTTTAAAGCTTATTTTTTCGGACTTCATCATATTCCGACGAGACTTGAACTTAGTATTTTTTTCAGCTCCAACGTACGTTTTTTTTTAAGTAGAAAATTGTTTCCGAATACGTTGCTAGTTAAAATAGTTGGTTGTATTTTATTTTTGATAAGAGTCCTTATTCAATAGTTATTAATTAAATATAATTTGATTTTTAAATCGCTTTATAAGTAAAACATTTATCACAGCGTTTTATGATGTAGTATTTTTTAATGCTAGTCTGATAAATGTTAGGTTATTGCATTTTGAAATATCTAGTCAGCTTAAACACAATTCAATGTATACAATATAGTTATTTAGTTTGAAATAAGTAGTTAAAAGTAACTGTATTTAATGCCTAGTATTTAATTTAAAAAAAAAATACGCATACAGTTGTATAAATGCTTAAATTGCTTTTTTATTTCAGACGTCCCAACTTGTCAGAATCTTACGCAATTAATGCTTTTTCAAATCAGGATTCGAAATTCAAAACCCTAATATAAACCAGCCAGTGTTGCTGCATTATTTTGTTTATTGCTGATTAAAACAGCCAGTGCAGGTGTCACGTTGACATCTCAGGGGCCCTGTGTCATGGCCCCTTTGCCATAAATCTGGCATCAGGTGGCTAAGGGGGCACTGCCTTGTTTTTTGGAGTCATTCTGGTTAACTATTGCTTTGGAAAAGGTTTTATATATCACGTGAACATATGTAATACATACATCCTTATCCTTAATTGTACATATAAATTACTAATTAATAATTCAACCAGTTCATTATTGGGTGCGTAGAAATACTTATTGAAGTAGAAACATATCCAAAACACAATATATATCAATTGTTGGTTCAGTGCCATCAATGCCACATAAATTGTACGTTTCAAAGGCTTCTTATTATTTTGTTTTATTTTAGTCCCCTAAAATACTGGTGGAAGAGTAAGATGACTTCTTTTAATTCTAAAATTTAATAGACCCAGGGGAACTAAGACAAACGAATTATATGGAAATGGAGTCGCATGCCAAACGCTAGTACAGTCAAGGTCATAAATATGTATACGCTTTAGTACCTTGTCACATTAATCGCTGTGACAATTTTATTTGGCAGTTTAAGCATGATGTTAAATAGACAAGGTACTAAAGTGTATACATATTTATGACCTTGACTGTACCATAACTTCAGTTGGAAATAAAAGCAATAAAGATTGCTACTACTTCGTACGCCGTTATGGTCTATTTTTGATAAACCCCAAGGCATCTAAAACCAGCTTATATTGGCGTAAACTGTAATGTAACGATTAATCTTTCTGGGTACATGCACTTTATGCCTTTAGGCATCTTAGATAAGTTGGCTCTCAAGTGGCAAGATATCGAAGCGTTTACAAAAACAACTCGCCCATGGGTTTCACGACGAATTTTAAACGGCGAGCGAGTTGTTTCGTCCGTGAGCATTAACAAAATGAAGCGTAGCTCTAATATGTCTTCTTGAAGATAACGGGTGATACGCTTTTGTGAATTAACGTCTACATACTTGCTACTCGCTCAAGTATAGAAAAAATATTTATATGTCAACCTAGAAGATAACCCGATTGCTCCTGCCTTTGTTCCTCCCGAACAGCAAACTACTTTAATGTAGAATAACGACATTCGAAAACTCTACGCCACTGCTATGCAGAGGCCGTAGCCAAAATGCGATCGCTAACTAGCTTCTATTCGTTTTATTTTTAAACCAATCGCGTCACTGGTAGATCGCGTCATACGAAAAGTAACGTGATGTAGCAGTGACGCGATTGGTTTAAAAACCAAACGAATAGAAATGCTAGTTAGCGAACGCATCTTGGCTACGGCCTCAGGAGAATACATTTCAAAATGTATGTTTCTACATTTAGTAGTTTGGGAGTGCGTTAAATGTTTGCCAATCAACAGGGAGATAATTACTCAAATAAATAACATCATGGTCACCCCGTTCAGTCGTATTCCTATTTGAATTTATTTGAAATTAGCTTTTGCCTGCGAATCCCGCGACTCTCCGAATAGAAGTAGTTTATTGCTACTCGTGGTATAAAGTACCTTTTATGTTTTTTTAAGCCATCTCTATACTAAATTACATGTTCATCTGTTTAGCCGTGAAAGTGTTACTAACAGATAAAATTGCATTCACGTTTATTATGTTAGTATGGTTCTTTAATATAGAAACGTCATTGTGTGATTATTTGATGAGTATGATGTGGTGACATATCTCTTATTTGACTTAACTCAAGTTTAGTTTTATCACAAAAATAAATAATCCCTGTCCAAAGCAAGTCGCATGCTCACGGATTCGTGTTTACTATTCCTGGTGGCGTAAAATCTAACTCGGCCCGTTAATGGCCGCGGTGAAGTCTGGAGGGTTCCGCGATTTATGAGTGCGTGTGCGTCGTGCGTGAGCGGCGAGCGGGAGCGGAAGCGGAAGCGGAAGCGGAAGCGAAAGAGGAGGAGGAGGAGGAAGGGGCGCTTGCAACTAATTTAGATTTCGATTTTGTACAATCGACAAATCTGCGAAAAATTTGCTAGCCAGTGTAGTTCAATGGGCGAAATCAGCTTCTAGTACTTAGGTCAAACCAATTTTTGCGCCGTCGTCGATGGCGTATCCTGTGATTTCACCAAAATACCTTTTCACAAACTGATTCCTTTCACAAACATATCATTTGGCAAACTGGATTTTTTCCGAAACTAAATATTTCAGATTTTATTTCAGGACCATCGTGTAGAACCCAATAGGTTAGGTTAGGTTAGTTTTATAAAAATCTTGTAATATGACTGACTATAGACTGTAAGTCTCTGAAAAAATGCAGTTTGCCAAATGATAATTATGTTTGTGAAATTAAACAGTTTGTGAAACGTTTTTTGGTGAAATATTAGTGAACCCGAACACTACCTACTGAGTTCTGCCAAGTTTGTTCTTGAATTAATTTCGGTCAAGTTTACCGACAGTATATTTAACAAGATATTAACCCTTACTATCAATTGCATAACTTGTGAATTTACTCTAAGAAGTCGCGCTGCGCTTTCTTTGCAAAGCATCACTTTAGGGGTTTAATTTTAATTTGGTTTACTTTCGATATGGTAGTTACACCTATGACGTTCTGACAGCTCGTACTGTCAATTGTATAAAATCTACAGGATCAACAGGATGATAACGATTTCGAAGCAAGAGGCAATAAGGGCCCTATGCACCTGTGTTAGTTCGAAGAGTCACTAAAGATGTTGTGAGAGCATTTCTTGTTAGTAGTACACCAATTCGGCCGTAATACCAAACAAAATGGATAAGTGTAATGTTGTAGTCGAAGCATTTTATAATTGTAATTTTATATTTGTAACCACTTCAAATTTAAAATGCTTGTACTATTACTATGCAGTTCGCCGCCTTCTTTGGTATAAGGGCAGAATATAGGCCTTAGCGTGTAACGCTCGTCTCTTATAACTTGGGCCACAAGTAACAACGCTGTAAGGGCTCCTTGTACGCCGTATAAAATGCACCTGCGCGCAGTGGGCAAGTGTGATTGTTGCGCATAATTGAATTACACGGGAAGATATACGGTTCATTTCGCCGTCGGGGTTATGGAGTGATTTCTGGTTCATTAACTCTATGGGTTTTAGTTGAGTATCAATACTAATGCTTGAAGTCAAACAAGACGCGATTCTAATTAAAATGCTTCCTCCTGAAGTCACGGTTTTGCTAAGAAAAATACATTTATGTATTCTTTGGTTTTGTATTTGGAATTGTCAAAAAAAAAACGATTTAAGGTCTAGTCTACATTTAGTATTCGCAGAACGATGATGGCATAGGCTGTAAAAAACAATAGAGTTTTACACAATGTTATGGTTTTCAGAAATTAACTCTTAACTTTATTTTTAACTAGCTTCCGCCCGCGACTTCGTCCTCGTAGATTTCGATAATCGTAAATCCTTTGGGAACTTATAGATTTTCCGGGATGAAAGGCTATGTGGTTAATCCAGGTTAAAAACTATTTCCATTTCGAATTTCATACTCATCGGTCCAGCCATTGCAAAGTGATAGAGTAACAAACATCCATACAGACAAACTTTTGCGTTTATAATAGTACTAGCGACCCGCCAGCGGCTTCGCCCGCTGCACTTTTTTATCTTGACATTTTTTTTTTGTTTTTGTAAAAATATTTTTTTTTTATAAAGAGAATCCTATTACTTCTAGTAATAGGATTCTCTTTATAAAAAAAAAATAGAATATGTGTACAAAGTTTTATGATGATTCGTCAAGTAGTTTTTGCGTGAAAGCGTAACAAACATCCACGCTTTCACATTTATAATATTAGTAAGGATAAAGGATATTGATTAATATCGCATTAAGAGCCACAACATTAAGATTATAGACTTGAGAATTCAAATGTCTATGGGTACCAGATTCCACTTACCATCAGATGGCTTGAGTGCTCGTGTGCCTTCTCCTTAACATAAAAAATGAAACATACAAAGTTGCCAGGAAAACTTTTATCAAACGGCTCGTTACAGGATTCTATCACTTGGACCAAGCCCCAGAAAATATACGGTAGACTTAATAATAATATGACGTTGACTATACTAGGCTAAATTTAACCAAATAAATTATGTAAAATATAATCAGTAATATCAATATTACATCTAAGACAAAGACATGTAATTTCCAATCCCCGACACCTTCCCAAGTCAAACAGAACTTGAGCAAACGTTCTAATTGCGTCTCGTGACGTCATGTTTACTCAAGTTACAATGCCGGGATTGTAACCAGTGTTGAGACCGAAACGCCGATTTTGATATTAGTTGTAGGCCTCTATTCTACTGCGTTAAAACGATATTGCCTTTGACGTGTTTTCGTATTATTTTTTACGCGCCCGAGGTAGGCACACGGGCACTCAGGCTACGAGTAGCTGATGCTAAGTGGAATCTGAGACCCATGTACATAAACTCAAAAGTATAATCTCAAGACTGTAATCTTAAGACCTCAAATGCGTTGCCAACCCTGAGGACTAAGATGGAATGCCACTATGCTAGTAATTTCACCGGTTGTCTTATCGGTCTTAGGATTGCAATCTTCAGATTGTAGTCTTGAGAATGCAAATGTCTATGGCCACAGATCCCACATACCATTAGGTGATCTGTGTGCTCGTTCGCCTTCTCTATGCAATAACAAAACACTTGTTTTTCAGGCTAGTACAAATGGTAGGCTTGCGACTTTTTTGTCGCTCGGATCTCCCTTTCTCTCTAGTCTGTAACGACACAGACGCATTGAGCGACAAACGAGAAAATACGCCTGTACTAGCCGTACAGCTGACTTTACGTTCCTGGATTCATTATATCGTTCCAACTTCCATCAATCCATCACATCACGCCTTCATTCCCAGAGTGGGGTAAGCAGAGCTACAGATACCAACACCTTTAAATTTACTTGTTTTTTTTTATGTTAAGGAGAATGCACCCGAGCACTTATTCCACCTGATGGTAAGTGGAATCTGAGACCCATAGACATTTGAATTCTCAAGACTATAATCCTAAGACCTCAAATGCGTTGCCAACCCTGAGGACTAAGATGGAATGCCTCTATGCTAGTAATTTCACCGGTTGTCTTATCCCCACACCGGAATACAACAATGCGAATGTTGCTTGGCGGGTGGTTAATGGATAAGATGGTGGTAGCGATCCGGACGGACCCTGCACAGGGTCCTTACCACCACTAAAAAATAATAATTCTGTAACCATTTTGCACATTCAGGTCAAGATTAGTGACAGTTTGCAAGCCCATCGCCTAGTACTACAAGCCCTTATTCCCTTAGTCGCCTCTTACGGCATCCACGGGAAGACATAGAGTGGCACTATAATGTAACGAGGTTGTTACAACCTCCTTTTTGCGTTCCTGGCCACTTTTACATTTCGTTTAATTTCTATCCCAATTCAAAATTGTTCATGATCTATTTGATGCGATCGATCGGTTCCCGTGTCTTGGCGTCTCATTTTATTTAATTTAATTATTTATTTAGTTATTGTTCTGTAAATATTTTTATTACCAAAAGTATTGAACACAATATTTAAAGAAAGCGATTTATTTAATACCATCTACAATATCCTGAGTAATAGCATGCGTCTCCGAGATAATTACCATTATACCGTCAGAATATTACAACCCGGCAACCACACGGGGTTCCAATTTATTATCATGATTATAAGGAACCTAAGGTTTTCTTCCCTTAGCCTAGCTTTTCTCCATTCTATTCTATTGACGATACAATTATAACGCGCAAACAATTCACACCATAACTTGAATATTGTCAGAGTTCTAACAAAACTGGTTTTAAACAGTTTGCGTCCCGCATTAGACGAAGGTCCTCATTAAAATTAACCCTTTAGGGACTCGGGATTAATTGGCTTGTGGTCTTTTAATGGGTTTAATTTTTAACTGCGCGCTTCATTTTGGTTAAAAATTTCTTTAAGACTGTTAATATGGGTAAACAAGAGCAAATTTAGACGGTCGCATATATAATAATCTCTTATTTAACTTGACTTTGTATCCTTCTGGTTTCTGGCAAGATTGATGATTAAAGTAATATAATATTGGGTAATTAACAGCTGATCCCATGCTAGAGTTAAAACTGACAAGTCCCAGACAGTGAAAGAGACAGCTATTGTATGATTCCTAAGCTCTATCTCTTTCACTGACTGGAATTTGGCAGCTTTATACTTTACTAGCGACCCGCCCTTAATAAACCTTCCTCTTCAATCACTCTATCTATTAAAAAAACCGCATCAAAATCCGTTGCGTAGTTTTAAAGATTTAAGTATACATAGGGATATAGGGACAGAAAAAACGACTTTGTTTTATACTATGTAGTGACTTGTCATCAGAAAATAAATACCTAGTTGCATTAGCAAACAGTAGAAACCAAAGCAAATTGTAAACTGATTTTATCAACCGAACCGCAAAACCAACTGTTTAAAACCACCCGTGCGCGCTAAACGCGTATTTAATCTGGTAAAAGTACCCGAGTAAAAGTTTGCGTATTTTTCCCTGTTACCTACTTGGTATTCGCGTCGCGCGGAGCAGCGATTCCGGAAAGTAAATAACACTTCGCTAAACAATCACTTAAGGGTTTCGATTGTGTGCGTTTCACGGGTATCGGTGACACGCTTTGGTTTGTTTGTTGGTGGAACTGATAAGGTGTGTGTTTTTATATTACAGTAATTTTCCCGATTGGATGGCTGAATACTGCATTTTGAAGTATTTGAGTTAATTTATTACAAAGTAGTGACTTTAAACCCGAAAATAACTATAGCTTGATAAAAACCGATCAAGTGCGAGTCGGACTCGCGCACCGAGGGTTCCGTACAAACGTATAAGAATGTAAAATTGTATTGAGGGACGAACTTGACTTTGCCGTTGAAAAACTGTTGTCTCCATACATCGATATAGGTCACTATTAGTTTACCAACTGCATAAAAGTTTTTTTTTTCGGTAGTGTAATTAAAAATTTACGGTTTTTGCAATTTTTCCAAATTTGGTACCAAATTTCAAGACTGAGTTCAAGGGAAGTACCCGGAAGGTATTGATTCCCTTGCGAGTGTCGAAAATTTGCGGCATAAACGGCTGTATCTTTTGATTGCGTTGGCTTAGTAGTTTGATTTTTTCACAGATCCAAGGGACAGTAGACTTGGCTATTTGATATCAATTCCAGCTTGATACCTCCACGCATTCCTGAGAAAAAGCGTCTTGACAGACAGACAGACAGACAGACAGACGGACGGACGGACAACAAAGCGATCCTATAAGTGTTCCGTTTTTACCTTTCGAGATACAGAACCTTCAAAATGAGAAAGTTACTAATATTATCCAATTTTGACACAAGCACTGCGCCTTAATATAATTATACTAGCTGTTTCCCGCCACTCCGTCCGCGTAGAAGTCGTTTATAAATCGCTAGTAAAAAGTCCTATAATAATAAATAATAAATCACAAGACAATGTCACGCAAATTGACCTAGTCCCAAACTGAGCTCTAGGCTTGTACTATGGGTACTAGACAACGATAAACTTACTTATACCGGGTGTTGCCTGTAATAGGAGCAATAAATTGAAGGATCGCTTCTACTCTATAAACGTAACAACATTTGTTCTACAACTTTAAAAAAATATGTAATTTATTATTTGGGATATTTTCGAACAAACTAAATAGTATTTTCAATGTACTCCATCCAATAGTCTAGTTGACATCTACTGTCAGCCTAGCAACTTCGTAGTTTTCGCAATACATTGCTTGCTTAGAAAATCTAAATTCATTAATATTTAGTTAACAATAAGTTATTTTCAAAAGTTGTAGAATAAATGTTGTTACGTTTGTGGTGTGGAAACAATCCCTCAATTTATTGCTCCTGTTACAGGCAACACCCGGTATAGAGAAATATATACTTAAAAACATAGAAAACATCCAAGACTCAGGAAAAAATACTCGTGCTCATCACTCAAATATTTGCCCTTACCGGGATTTGAACCCAGGACCCCTAGCTTCGAAGGCAAGTTCACTACCAGCAAGGCTTACGTGTCGTCCACTTGGCACACACTTGGCACAGTGTGTGTGTGGGCGTTTTCCAAAAAAAGTGTACATCGTTAAGAACAAAATTAAGAAAATTTAACTTTTCCATTTCGTCACGAAAATTAGCCATAAATTTAGATACGTTAATTTTCGTGACGAAATGGAAAAAGTTAAATTTTCTGAATTTTGTCCTTAACGATGTACACTTTTTTTGGAAAACGCCCGTGTACTGTATGTCCTTTCTCGGAATCAAAGCTGTCTCCATACCAAATTTCATGTATTATTAGTTAACTATGTCATCCATCATCTTACAAATGTTTAATGTCCAAACAACGCCATGAAAGCCACGTCCACTTGAAAAGTTAGACTCTACTAAAATCTAGATTTCTCCTTACCATTGAACATGACATGTCTATAGCTTTATGACTACATCGTAGATAAGTACTGAAAGCGTATATGTTAAGTCTAGCGAAAAAAGGCAGTCTGTTTCCATTCAAACAGCCCCTAGCTTGCCTAACTTGCTAGGCTAGTCACGTCTTATTCCCCAGCCAATATCTAGATTACTAACACTTTGCTGTCTGTACACTTTATACTTCCAGTTAGGTTCAGTGTGATGATGCCGATAATAGAACATAATTTTACTAGCTGCTTTTATATTCTATATAGCAACTTACTTGTACTGGTATGATTAAGCTTTCGTGTTAAGAAAATTATTAAATACTGCCAGTTTCAAAACCAGCTATCGAATCCAATTAAAAATAAAAGCTACATCTCAAATGAAATACTGGCACACATTCGTTCCACATTCAAAAATCAATAATACATTTTTCGCGCCGAACACGCGTTTATGGTCGTGTTTTTTTTTATAGCTTTGGCATGTCATCTACAGCTACTAGGATTCCCGTCACGCATTACCAACATAGCGGCGGTCGGTCGGCTGTGCGCGCACGACCGGCCACCGCTTTAATTTGTAACTGTCGAAAGTTTGCGCTCGGACTTATTAGACATGTCGTGTGCAGTATTAGGAGTTGTGATTTTTGTGGTGAAAGTCGTTTATTTAGAAATTTGTTTTGGCGTGTTTTAATTGATTTAAAAACAAGGCATATTAGCAAATGTTGCGCTTAAAATCATTTGGTGACTGATTTTCCATTTTGCGCTCTCCTAATGTAGTTTCATAAAAATACGAATTTTTTACAGTTCATTTTACTATTAGGTCAAAGGCAATGAACGCAAAAATAAAAATGGCTTTCTGATTAAATAAATCCCGAAACTAAAATTAGATTTGGCTGCCTCGTATATTTAATTTTTGCCGTGTACCTACCACGTGAAGAAAAATTAACATGAAACTATTACTTGGATTTTTACGGCAAGTATTATTTTAAAGCTACTTAACTATTTGAACCCCGCTATCCATCAATCCGGACATTTACGACTTTTTTAGGGGAAAGCATTTTCGAAAACCATTAACTTTCGAATCGAAATATTCATCTAAATTAGGTGTCTACGGTAATGAATGTGGCAAAAACACGCTTTACGTAAAAGTGTATTAATTTTTAGATTTATTAGGTGTTGATTTAACATATCACATGAACAGCACACCCAGATTGGTATATCTGAATAATAAAAAATGGTATGCCAGTTCATGAATTAACATGATAAGTAATTGATAACTAAATTACGGAAAAAAATATTTGTAGTTGGTTTCTAAACTTTTTCAATACATTAAAATACGAGTATAATAAAGAACAAACAAAAAATAGACACCATAATTTAACTAATATTTAAAAATAACACGCAAAATACTACTTTAGAAAGCTCAGATGGTAATACAATATACAACTAAGCGATAATAATTAAGAACAATGTTTAACACAATCCATTTCATCCAAAAACCACATAGAATACATCATTCTCAATATTCATAGACAATTTAAAAACGCATTTTAATTACCACAGAGCCATTATAGTCCAGCGCCATCACTCTCAATCTCGCTCATAAAGCGCCCCCTACACTTGCGTGACCAAATTAATACTCAGTGTTCAAATAACGGGTGTGTTCTAATAGCGTAATTCATTGAAAATGCGTCATTGATGTTAGTATAAGAAATATGATAAATAGGGATAAGAAAAAAACTAACAAGTCTGTACTGTAGTGTTTTATAGTAATGATGCAAAAATATATTAATATTCGTTATGCATCAAATAATTATAAGACTTATGACGCTCCTAAAACTTTATGTGCAAAGACTAAACTCACGTTTGTCATTGGAAACAAGTAAAAGTTAATAAAACTCTCCTACTGTTTTTTGTAGTTATAAATTAAGGTTTCAGCGTCTATGATGAAACTGATAAATGTCACCTTAAATGTAATTTTAATATTGTCATTTTACACAACGCCATTCACTCTGCACCAATAAACTGATCTAAATCTGACGACACGCTAGCCTAGTTGGTAGTGACCCTGCCTTCGAAGCTGGGTTCAAAGTTCAAATCCCGGTAAGGGCAGATATTTGTGTGACGAGCACGAGTATTTGTTGAGTCTTGGATGTTTTCTATGTATTTAAGTATATATTTCTCTATATAAGTAAGTTTATCATTTTCCAGTACCCATAGTACAAGCCTAGAGCTTAGTTTGGGACTAGGTCAATTTGAGTGACATTTTTTTTTTACTATTATAACCTTAAAACTCAGCTCAGAACAACAAAATCGTTCCCGGCTATTGAGATATAAATTTCATACCGGCATAGAAATCCAAGCAAGCGTCTAAACTAGGAATTCAATAGATATTAAGCCCCGCACCCACAACATTACTCCGTCTAGACAGCGATTACTGCACAATTACCGGCCAGTGCGCGCCCACCCTTAGAATGGCAAAAATGCGTCAGTAAATTTCAATCTATTGGACGCTTGTCGATGGTCCGCAATAAAATTCCAAGTTAGTGCCAATTGCAGTGGCTGTTAACGCTGGCAACTATATGATGGTTAGCGTTATTTATTTCAAACTGGCAACATCTTAATGGTACTGTCAAATCCGAAGGGCACTCTCACGTCTGTGCTTTTGTGTGTCTGTCTGTGGCGGCATAGCTTCAAAACTAATGGACAGATTCGGACGCGGTTTTATAGGAAGAGTGCTCTTTTAATAGGGATGGTTCTTAACTAAATTTCATTACAAATTATGTAGCCGTTTAAGATATATGTTCTTTGAAATAATGTGATACTATATTGATCAGACATTAATCAATATGAACCTATAACAGCCAATTTAAATTATTAAACACATCTTTTTATAAATGTCTCATAATTCATAATGAAAAAAACATTTCAAGTTACGAAATACAACTGTCACATGGATCAGCCTACACAAGTCCAGTATTTTCAGGAAAATTAAAAAAGTATGTCTCTCGTTCCTAGTATTGAACTAAGTCCTCGTTATCTTCAATGCGAAAAATCATATCAATCGAAACTAAACGCACTGAAGCTTTAAAAGTAGGTATAGTCAAGGTCATAAATATGTATACACTTTAGTACCTTGTCACTTTAATCGATGTGACAATTTCATATGGCAGTTTAAACATGACGTTAAATAGACAAGGTACTAAAGTGTATACATATTTATGACCTTGACTGTACCTAACCTAAAAGTATATGAAATACGTAACCACTGGTTTGTCACAGAAAAAAAGTACTGTTAATTTTATAGACAGTTAAAAATATCCTTTGACGATGGGCGCTAGAAGACATAATGTCGCCAGGATTAAGTTTCCCAAAGCGCTTACTCTCCGTGGCTCAAATTAGCTCCTTTGTCAGCCTCGCGATTTAACGAGACAAAAACTATTAAATCTACTAGTCTTTGGTTTGTACTAGACGAGGAAGACATCGTGATTTTCTTTTTAAGTTTCTTTTGAGGGGTTAAACGGTCTTTGGCGATTTACCAAAAAAAACTTATCTATGGGTACTACACTAAACTACTTATGAAAAATAGTCACTATAAGGAGCGACTTAGTCGGTTCTGGGTGTGATATTAAAGCCTAATTTAGCACAAATCAAATATATTTTTATTTCAACATTTGTTTATCTAAACTCCTATACTTTTTCTTTATTAAGTCGTTTGTCGGTATGCTCGTTCATAATGTGGCGTGCGGTAAACTGACCTTAAAGCTCAGCTAATTAGGCGTTGAAAGCTTGGACCTTATATTTGCTAATAGTTTTTTCAATTATGTGTGGTTAGCGGCTCAAATAATACTACAAAAAAAATATGTCTTGGAAAAAAAACCATCCGTACCAAAGCGATTCGAAATTAACATTGAAAAACGGCACAGTTGTGTTTTTAATAAATTGAACTAATACTTAGCCTATGTATATTATGGGTCATATACAGAATTAGGTTAGCGTCTTTCCTGTGGACACCCCGGCCTAAGGCCTAAATTTCTGGCTAAGCCCATTTCCGCATAGACGGCGTCAGGACTGCTTTAGACCTATCATATAAAAACAAAACTTATATGCTCACAAGCTTTTAACTTTTGACCACAGGAGAGACAACTTTTGTTTTTAAGAGTGTGTATGACCCAAATATACTTTTACGTGACAATAATGCATAATGTGGTATTTGGCCCAGTATCATTACCACTTTAACAACCATAGTTAATTAACAGTTAACCGTTGATAACAGAATTAGTCTCTCGAGCCTCGGGCCACTAATCGGACACCGAACTGACGCGCAAATCCGTCGGATTAGCCTAGTTCCAGTCGTTCTAACACGGATTACGAATATACTCCGGAGGGTGGGCAAGCTTGAGTATTATCAAAGGTATTCTGATTCCCCAACACTATTATAGACAAGAAGCATACCTATTTACAAACTTTTTATCAACTTGAAATGTAAATGTTGGGTCAAATCTTGCAAGGAAGATTTGAGCCACTTCCCGGGGACCAATTACCTCGATGACAATACACCATCATATAATATGGCACCATCGAGCTGGTGTGATGATGGAGTTGGCAGGTCGGAAGGCGTCAGGATCTCCACTATACTTAACGTTGACCTACCGTGTTTGGATTCATTAGGTTGGTCTTACTAAGAAATAAATGACTTTGCAAAAAAAAATACAGTTGGTAACAGAAGCTTGTGTGAAAAAATATAAGAGCTTATGTTCACCAGTACACGTCATTCAGCTGATGAAATAAAATTCACCAATCTATCTTTGTTAAGTCACTAGGAAATTTCCTATATTTAGAAACTTTCATGTGCAAATGTTTTTTGCGACTGGTCCATCGCTTGGACATCCGTTTATAAATGGTCTATAAATATAGTGACGCACTGAGCGACAAGCGAGTACAAACAAAGGGTCTCTATTGTTTGATCGAATTACATATGCAATAATATCACCTGCCCGAATTTCATATGACATAATTTTATGTGCCATAACAATAATGTGCCGTAATATTCATTTGCCATAAAGGCATTTGTTCTGAAACCGTGAACTATATAGGATTGTAATAAAACAAACCTAACCTAACCTATTGGGCTCTATACGATGGCATGTAAAAAATACCTGAAAGGTTTACAAATTAAATTATTGTATGTGATATTAGGGAAAATGAAGGTTATAGCCAGTGATTATTATGGCAAGTGAAATTAGTGCAAATGAAATTATGAAAAATTATGGGATACCAAAAACAAGATGTGCCAGCCAATTAGAATTGATGGCAGGAGACCCCGCTCTTCTAGTACCAATCAGACATTTGACCAATTACCTAAGTAAAGTGTAAGATTAAGTAGGTGTTATTTAATAATAGTACATCACGCCTTCATTCCCAGAGTGGGGTAGGCAGAGCTACAAAAATAACAACAACTCTAAAAGACTTGTTTCAATCCTGTAACCACACTTTGCAAAATCAGCCCAAGAAGTTTACCAGTATATGTTAGTGACAGGTTGCAAGCCCATCGCCTAACATTACTACAAGGCCTTATTCCGTTATTGATATGCATGTAATCATATAGTTTAGAGAAAGAAAAGAAAATAATGAAAAAAAAAAGCAAATGAGAAATGTGTAATTAGTGGATCTACCACCACAGGTTCTCTGCCTTTTTGCCGATAAATCTTTGACAAATGCATCGTTTTGCAACCTATTCCAACCCGCTTTTGTATAAAACAAACCTAACCTAACCTATACGGTTCTATACGATAGTCCTGAAATAAATCCAGAATTATTAACAGTTTCGGAAAAAACCTCGGGTTGTCAAATGACATGTTTATGAAATGAAACATTTGAAAAACGTTGGTTATGAAAAGATAGGATCCCTGGACCACAACATACAATAGAATGTTTTTTGCTTGGAGTTAGTCACCTAACCTATTTCAGACATACTTTATACCAATATCGCTACCGTCCGAATAATACCACACTCCGATTTCATTTCTAACGCCATTGTTCTTCATAAAGGACGACTGTAAACCGATCGTTTGATTTACAGCCTCGTAAATCTTGCTTTGACTCTCTGATGCATTTCAAAATTTCATATTAAAAGGTTTGGCATAAACCACACAGTTTCTACATTTTAGATTTATTTGTGCATCAAGTTTTAAGTTTATGAAGTGGATACGTTAAACAAAGAAAGGTTTGTTGTTGTAAATTTGAATTGATTTTTACAAGAAATGTTTAGTTTTTGAAAATTATATCGCGTAGGCAATATGGATGTTTTTTTATAAACAGGTAAGTGTCGAATAAACAGTAGAAAACTAAGTTACGTTAAATACTGTAGTGGCTTGAATACTATAATAGCAGATTCCAATTAAAGTTCCTACAGCCAAAATTGTTAATTCTAAACTAGATGAAACTTCTACTCTAAGCGTACCAAACTAATAACTAGCACGGTTTGCACTAGGTACTTATTTCCTACACATTCTATCCATAAAAAATATTTAATTAAAAGACGAAACATGTCATTTTTATCTTCACGTTTTTTCTCATAAATTCTCATTTACAATCGAGCTGTAACTTCGTTTTTTAATCTACACCTATTTTTCTATCGCGTCAGACTGAAGCTCTTACAAATGGAATCGCCAAATTCGAAAAGTCAACGGTTGCTAACTGGATCTAACTAGTGACGGCACGTTTGTTTAAACGGCGTTTAGCCAGGTGCCCCGGCGGCCCAATTAGCAGCATTCAATTAACTGACAGTTAAAAGATTTAGTAACACCGGGCCTGATGAAGTTGGGAAGCTGGACGAATTACGACTGCATTTTGTAACGTATTTAGACGGAAATTTCGGAAGAAAATGTAAGTAATTTATAACTTACTTTAACTGTAACTATTTATAACTACTAACTAGATCCAATACTAGGTCCAGTAGGCTAGACTACATAGAATATGTTTCAATCTCTGGTGTTGTTTGTATAGGTGTATACATTGTATACTTTTTAACTGGGACCGTTTGGGGAAATTCGAAACCATAGGAGATACAGTTCAACTGTCTCAGCAAACATTAGGGCTTTTTTTTTAAATTTTGCCATGGTTATTTTTTTTGTCAAGAGTATGTTGTTCGTAAAAATTCATAAAACTGACAATTCTTTTTTTATGTTTATCGACTCAGTTTCAATTAAGGATCAGTTAATTCATTGTAAGGAAAGGAAAAAAACTGGAACTGCAGAATTTGGTCAAATGTACTAGTCTGTTAAAAAACCTATTTTTTTGTAGAGTGAATTAGTTTCAATTTAATAAGAGTCAATTAGCGACAATTATCGTGCCTTAGTGACGATTTTTCATTCACAAATTTGAAAAAGGAACATTTAAATTGTCTCTAACAATGTCTCTTAATGCGGCGGGAAAATAATATTTTCCAATCAAATACGATGTCGCATAATTATTCACTACTTGTACACCTATTCCAACAACAATCAATACGCGTGTCACCACCAATGACAACGCGTCATAAATCGCGCAGCAACGCGCGGCTGCCGCGCGATATCGCTGATTTATCGCCCGCCGCGTTAATAAAACCGCGGCCTTATGACCGTTACGCCAGTGCCTACCCGGTGACTTTTTAAACGTTTTATTGTTACGGCTTTTCTGCATACACTAGCCGAATGGAATGCCTCGATAACAATAAAGTTATTAGTTATAGCAAAATGCGGTGCCGTTCGTATCAGGCTTTGAAATCCGTAATTCGAATTTCGGATCGCGCCGTCACTTTTTTGGGAATTAGTTACGCGTTGAGAGCAAAAGGGATAGCAATAGAAGAAGTTCTAATCTCGAAGTTCAGAGTAATGCTCCAGTAACGGTTATAATGTACTAGCGACCTCGTGCATCAAGTTTCCCATGGGAACTATGATACTCGTAATTCCTGGGATTTTTAAATCCTATACATGAACTAACTGTGTGTTTGATTTCATCCAAATCCATTCGGCCTTATTTTGCTTAACTTTAGTATTGTACTAATGAATACTATTTATTTTTGTTTCAGGTATGTACCAAAATTATACGAGACTATACTGAACTTTAAAGGTTAGAACTGATTCATCAGACTTAGACTATTAAGTACTTAAAATCAGCTGGTTACATATTCATCTGAAACACACGTTAATTAAGAACAAATTTGAACGGAAACGGGGGGGGAGCAGGAAGTCAATTCTACACAGACGAAGTCGCGACGCGGGCGCCCTCTAGTATTAAAAGAGATAATCAAGACTTGTAATTATAATATAAATCTTTATTTATTATTACATAGCATAAAAGTCGCTTTCCGTGTCTGACTGTATATCCGCTAACTCCTCCTAAACAACGCAACGGATCTTGATGCTGTTTTCACCAACTGAAAAAAATCATGAAAGGCTTTTTATGTATAGTAAATTTATGTACAGAAAACTTATATAAAGCGACACGAGGGCGAGTCGGTAGTAATTATATATTACTAGCTGCTTCCAATTTTTCAGAATAAAAAATAGCCTAAGTCCTTTCCCGTGACTCACTATCTCCATACCAAATTTCATCCAAATCTGTTCACTTTGAGTTACTTTCACATTTATAATATATAAAAAAAACTCACGCCTTCAATCCCAGAGTTGGGTAGGCAGAGCTACAGAAATACCAACAAAACTATCAGGATCATTTTCTATCACTTCCGTAGTTTTTCTATTGTTTCCTTTACTTTTTTCTTTGTTCTATCTCATGCTTCGTCTGTTGTCATTGTTTGGCTGTTTTGGAGGATATATGTATGTATATATTATATAGATGTATAATTATATGTATTTAGTATGTATTTATTCAATTATTTACTTTATGTATTTATATTTAGTCTATTTATAAATAGTTCTGAATTCCAAATTGAAATAATTTAATTGTTTCTTGTATTTAGTTTGAGTTCTAAACGAATTAGTTTACACCGCCTGCCATGAATTTGTGTCCTCAGTTGTTTCCCTTACAAGGTTGTCTGGAAGAGATCGCTATTTAGCGGTAAGACCGCCTGTTGTATACCTATGATTTAAATGTACTGTTCCGAGTTCTGTTTTAATTTTTTAATTTTTGGTGTTCAATAAAGAGTATTTGTGTTGTATTGTATTGTAAAACTAAAAAGTCTTATTAATCTGTAACCACATTTTGCACAATCAAGCCAAGATGTTTACTAGTGTACTAGTGACAGGTTGCAAGCCCATCTTCCCTTAACAACCTACCTTACTTAGCCTCTATTATAATATTAGCATGGATATAACCGAGACGTCATACAAGATAGCTATATTCCAAATCGTTCTATCACAGCTTCTGCACTTAACGGCGCGGATGTCAAACGTTTCGGTGCTGGCCCAGATTAATGCCCCATTACAACCGGAAAAATATATATTTCATCCGAAATGCTTCCTGGATAGTGGGGGAAATGTTAATATCAAGAGGAATTTGTTTTGTAGAAGAAATATTTGAGCTGAACACTCAAGTACATTGTGGCAGCTATTGATGTTGTGAATTATAACCGCTCTCACTTTGATACCGCGTCCGATGGACATTTGATCGTAATAACGGAGGCGCAATTTCGCGTCCTGAAGTTTTTGTTTTTTTTTGCTATAAGTAGTTCTCCAGCAAAAAAAATATATGCTCAAAAGCTAATACCAAGATGTTACTTTATTAGTGCAGTTCAGAAGTTAAAAATATATTGTAACTATGTGATTTCAATATAGAAGCCAGATAAGCTAAATCAGAGTAGCATGCTTTTAGAATTGATAAAAGGAAAAAGGGAGAAAAAAAGCCTCATGCTCAATAACCTTGATTTAAAAGTAAACGTAAAAAGTTTTAAAACGAATGAAACAGTTTAGTCAAAAACTATTTTTCAAATTGAATGTTTCCTACAGTTTTAATTAAAAGGCAAAGACGAGACTAAGACTTTTTCTCTGTAATTTGCGTTAAAATAATTTGAACTGAAAGAACTGGAAGTAAAAGTTTTATCAAAGAACTCAAAGAGAAAGTTGATGAATACAGTACAATTTTATATATTACATTTAAATTAGATTTAATAAACACAAAGAAAAATGTTCACTTACTTGAAATATTGCAGTTCTTGTGGAGTTTGAAAACTTAACGTTAAGTCTTAAGTTACATAAATAAGTAGTTACTGATATTTATGAAGTCAAACTGCGAATGTCTTAGATATTGACCTACTCTTTTACGCATGAGGAATAAACTGTAGTGTAGTCAAATGGTTTTAAAATCATTAAAAAAAACAATTATGAGTTAATTTGGTAATGTACTCGTAGAGTTCGCGACTATTCAAATAACAATGAGGAATGTTGATGGAAGTGCATGTATATCATTAAAAAAACATATTTAGTTTTAAATAGATTAATTATTTTAAGCCACTTTTTTTTTTCAATAAACCTGAACAGATATTTTAAGTACAGGCTGATTTTATTTTCTCAACAAAATATCAACATCCTCATTCTTTCACACCTCAAACATCAACATACAAAATGCCCGCGGAGGTGAAAATTTAAATCAGTTTACGCGAGTTTCCGGATTATGAACCCTGGCTATATCCATGCAAATTCCGTCCCGGGTTCGTAGGCCGCGCAATATCCAGGGAATGGTGCTCCCAGGTTCCCACGGTGAACGTTGGGTTGTGTAACCGTAGGCAATTCGTAGATCGACTTTTATATGGTGACAGAGTCAAGTCGAAAGGTTGTTTGAAGATGACAAAGGGTTTGGAGTTAAAGCTTGACAATATATAACAAACGTGCTTGTTTATGGCATGGCAAACGAGCACACAGGGCACCTGATGGTAAGTGTGATATAAGACCGATAGACATTTGTATTCTCAAAGCTACAATGATTGCAATCCTAAGACCGCAAATGCATTGCTAACCCTGATGACTAAGATTGGAATGTTACTAATTTCACCGTTATATTAGCGCTTGGCGGTAGGTTAAAGGATAAGATGGTGGTAGATAGTACTATAATGCTTTCTCGTGACTTAATCCCATAACCAACAAGTAATAAAGTCTCAAGCGATCTTTTTTATTTTCACATGCATTATCGTCACACTTTAAGTATCAATGTCCTGATTTTCTCTGCAATGAGGCGACAAATTAAAAAATATGAGAACTATGCGAAATGTCAAAAATAAAAAGCACCCTGTTGCCGCCATATTTTTTCTTCTCGTACAAGGCTAAACGTCACAAACAATCTTACCTAACAGAGCAGAACCTAAAGACATCGCGGACATAGTTTAGCGTCGAGAGCACTTCTGTAACTGTCACCACCACCAGTAAACAAACCTAAAAGCTGAATAACCGTCTCTCTGTCCCCTTATTTATTTTTAATGTTGCCCGCCCAGATTTATACGAGTGTCACAAACAGAAATGGTAAATTATTTTTCGACGATAGCTGTATTTAAATTTGCGCTAGTTCCTTCGAATTTTTATGCTTGGAATGCTTTTGCTTTGAACGCTTTGTTATTGCACGCTCGATTTATTTCTTATTATTTGAAATATGCTGTTTTATTTAATGACGCGTGTGACTTTGATAACGTTTTGGTAGAAAAACAGTCGTATATGGTGCAAAACTAGATAATGATAATGATTAAATACGACTATTAGTGGGATTAGTGGTATTAGTAGTTTTAGTGGTGGTAGGACCCTGTGCAGGGTCCGTCCGGATCGCTACCACCATCTTATCCATTAACCACCCGCCAAGCAACAGTGTTCGCATTGTTGTGTTCCGGTGTGGGGATAAGACAACCGGTGAAATTACTAGCATAGAGGCATTCCATCTTAGTCCTCAGGGTTGGCAACGCATTTGAGGTCTTAGGATTATAGTCTTGAGAATTCAAATGTCTATGGGTCTCAGATTCCACTTACCATCAGGTGGCCTGAGTGCCCGGGTGCCTTCTCCTTAACATAAAAAAAAAAAAAGTGATCTTTCCATTGAAAGATGCCCGGCTTTTACTTTTGATTTATTCTGTTTACTGATTTATTCTCACTCACTTGTCATTGGCGCCAATCACTGCGGAAAACCGCGGTGGACCGGCGTTAACAAAAAATAAAAAATAAACATCAACTCAAGCACTTCACTTCAAAGTTTTACAACCACTCATTTACTTAAACAGCCTGTATCATTAACCCCGCTTAAACCGTCATTACGAGCTTCAAGCCTAACGTCCAAGATATCAATCATTCCGCCCGTCATGCGTTCAATAATATTGATGTCACACGTCGATACGTATCGTGTTTACATTGGCGACATGTTTGTGGACAGCTTTAGGGTAAATTGGGCGTTTGACGAGGTAACCCGGGCGGTAACATTAATGTGATTAATACTCAGTCAAATTCACTTTTGGGTTTTGTAAATGACAGTAAGTTGACAGGGGTAAAAAGAAGTAATGATTGGAGGCTACCATCATCATTAGCAAAGAAGTTAATGATGATTAAGCTACTGAGTTGGTAATTATAAATAGGACTTTAATAGTACTTTTTTCTCGTTTTTTTTGTAGATAAGTTTTGCATTCTAACTCACGCATTTAAATTATTCTATGACACCTTCCGTTGTGCAACCAAAATTAGCATACAATTGTGAGGAAATTTTTCATCACGCAAGGAAACTCTTCGCCTTCGTTGTTTGTATGATTAACTACGCTTATCTTGTGGATCGGGTCTTTACCCATGCATAGCAATAATCAGTTATATTTGCGATATTTATCCTCAAAATTAATGCCTAAATTACTACCTACATCACGGCTGAACAAACAGTAGTTCTGAGATATAATTTAGGGGCCAAGCACGTCATTAATAGTCGCATAATTGATTTGTCGTCATACAATCAACGGTCTGGTAATCACACCTGGGGGGTTATCATGAGCTAGCTTTGCAGTTCATTTTACGGTCAGCGTAAAGGACAGAGCTATGGCGGTTATATAGCTCTGTCCTTTTCTCTGAGCGTAAACAGAACTGCAAAGCTAGCTCATGATAACCCCCCAGATTGGATATTTGCCGTTGATTATACTACTGATTTATTACAGTTTATTAATCAATCTTGACTAAGTATATAATACATACATATATACATTAAATCATGCCTGTTTCCCAGAGGTAGGCAGAGACCACTTCTTTCCACCTGCTACGATCCTGAAAAATCTCTTCCGCTTCTTCCACATTCATACATCGAGTCATACACGTCGTTTTCGGGTACTTAAGATTTCGCCCATCGCAGTATTTTTCCGATTTGATTCAAAAAGTACCTAAGAAAACGCTAAACAGAAAAACCTAGTCAAAATTAAACAGTGTTTATAGCTTAACGACTTTTCTGTTGCGTCCGTGGGTATAGTTAACTAATTTTAACTACATATATACATAACATCACGCCTTCATTCCCAGAGTGGGGTAGCCAGAGCTACAGAAATACCAACAACTCTAAAAAGACTAGTTTATAATTCTATAACCACATTTTGCACAAACAGGCTAAGATGTTTACCAGTGTATTAGTGACAGGTTGTAAGCCCATCGCCTAACAGTACTACAAGCCCCTATTACCTTAGTCGCCTCTTACGACGTCCACAGGAAGTCATGGAGTGAAGTCTGATGATTTATGAAAATTAAATACATTTATTTTAGTGAAGATCGCTGACATTCGCTGGTCAGCGTTTAAGGCTGATGATTGTTAAAATACAAGTTTTTATGCAAGAATATTTTCGAAAGAGCCTCTAATACCCTCAGCTTAGAAATGGTTTTTATCCGTCTAGCCTTAATAAACTCGAAATCCAGTCCTTTTTACTAAAATATTCGCTTCAGACATTTTCCAAAACGTTTTAATAAACACTGGCGCGTATCTCGGCTCGCGTCGCATCGTTAACCTCCTCGGTACTGACAATATCACGTGTGCTTAACATTTTAAGCGACAAGATCGCAGCTGGTGGCTTTTCCTTATTTTT
The DNA here is from genome assembly GCA_949316455.1 of Acleris holmiana. Taxonomy (NCBI): domain Eukaryota; kingdom Metazoa; phylum Arthropoda; class Insecta; order Lepidoptera; family Tortricidae; genus Acleris; species Acleris holmiana. The sequence continues at coordinate 3,608,374 of OX438766.1, forward strand.
TTCTTGACTCTGTGTAAAATTACGCATACTGATTATGTCATCAGCTTTGCGTTTATTCATGAACGCTCCGTGCTGAGCTTGTTAATTAAAAAAACAACTCACTAGTACTTATGTGAGTTAGGATTAAAGCTAATACCTGAGAAAATTCATTTGGTTTTTTACCATTGTTTCTATTAACGATTTAAACTAGTAACACCTGGAAAACCTAGTAAAACAACATTAATTTTATGTGTCACCGTACATGATCATGTGTTGTTCGCAAAATTTTAATTTACTAGAAAGCTAATGTCTGCTTAAACATTAATGTTTTCAGATTATTTTTTGTGGTCACAGGTGTAACCTACCCTAACCTACGTAACCCATGCTTAAGATCTTCTGAAAACAATAAGATTTCAGCAGAAATTAGCTTTCTATGAAATGAAAATTCTGCGAAGTGATACGTTCTATGAAATGACTGTCGGTGATACGAGGGGACACAATAAGCTACATGAACTTTAGCTTGAACAAAAACCGACGGCAACCACCATATTAACTACTTAACCACTGTCAAGCGTTCGAACTGTTGTATTCCATTGAATTGTTAATTGCATAGAGCAATTTCAATTAGTGCTCAGGATATGCATAGGCCCGTCAAAGTAAAAAAGAGAACCATGCCAACAATATTTATGTCGGCCTGTGGGCCGAGCACAACTTTTGACATAGGGTCGGGAATTTGATTCGTCTATTCCATATTCCAACGTAACTATAAAGAACTAAGGTTTAAAATAAAAGCATGTCGTAAAACCACACAAAGATTTGAGTCCTTTTATTACTAAAAACCTTAATCCCCGGGTGGCTGTCATTTTAATAATTTCATAATAATAATTGACACTAGTTCCCGTTTGACGTCATTTGACACTAAGACCCGTGGCAGCGTGCTCGGCCCACTGTTTGTATAATTAACATAACTCTTCGATCTATTGTCTACTTTCCAATAATCTATCACGCACCCTGTTCTAGAATGTTCTATCCTCCCGTCCCTTATCCCAAATCCGTGGAAGTATGCTGCCGTTATCTTTGCCTTCGTTAGGCCCGCTCGATGCCTCCGGCAATTTGCATCCTAGAGGATACATTACGTTTAAGATGCGGGCGAATTGAATGTTACACGGTTTGACAAAGGTTTTGGTAAGTAGGTCAGAGGTTATCCGAAAATATGGTTAAAGATTTGCATGTAAACAATAGCGCTGAAAATCTATAAAAAAAATAGGTACTCAGCCAATCACGTAGCTGTGTGACCATGGGAAATATACACAGGCAAATAAGGCTGACTTTATACAGCTAGCATAGTTATTTCAAAATTCTGAATCTCGCCGCCAAGTCTTTAACATACGTTAAAAAAGTTTTGTAACTTTCTGTAAGATCGATATATATGTATATAAACAGAATATGCGTTAAGTAATACATAATACTTGTTATAAAGTACCTATATAATCCCGGGCTTCCCAAATGTAGATTCCTAGCCAACCTTGATATTAAAATAACATAAAATGTAAGTCCTTCATCAAACGTAAAAAAATATTTAAGTCGCATATTTTGTTGTGTCATGCAGCATTTATTAGGTTTACCATCGTAACTGTTATTTAAGATTTATGACACAAAAAAAATATCTGGGATTAAGCTCGATATTTTAACTAAGAGAATATTTGTTATCCACTTTACCTTAATCAGTTAATATTTTCACCCAATTTACGTCGACCTTATTAAACGGCTGATCCTTAGCAAACCCAAAAATTAAATTTTAGTGCAAATCCACGTAAATTCAGCTCATTATTCCAACCCTTGCGTATTTCTATTATCACCTGAACAGTGTTGCCACGTCAGTATTCCGAAATCCCAAACAAACAAAACTTGGTCAGGTCCTGGGGTGGCAACACTCAGTGTCACAGATACAAGCAAAAATATTAGAGGTCCATAGAACGTGACTCCGCATGAAATTAGAAAATGTTTTGATGGTTTCGGTGTTTTTCGAAGGGTTACCTAATTGTTTGTTCGTTTCTCAACATTATAATTATCGCTCAACCATGCCATTAAATAATACAATACAATACAATACAAATACTCTTTATTGAACACCAAAAATTAAAAAAAGTTAAAGCAGAACATGGAACAGTACATTTAAATCATAGGTATACAACAATAATAATAATAATACCAATAATAATATTAGAGGTTATGCGTGAAATTCATGAATTAATACTTTAATTCTGGCCCAGATATAAAAAGGGCGATTCAATAAAACATCCAACTCATTGTTTCAGTTAAAAACAAAAGTCATAACAAACACGGAAACCCAGTTCGGAGTTTTTACATTTTCATGCGCTTAATGAGCGTAGTTGACTCAGCGAAAAGCTTAAAGAGTAACTCATTTGAATACGTACGATTGTTGCGTGTTTACGCATAAATTGTTTACGGAAACATACTGGCTGCTTTAAAGAACTCTTTCATCCCTTTGTTGTGTTATCTGTGTAGATTGACGCGTTTTATCGCGTTCGAGATTCAAAAGTATAATTTAAATTAGGAATTTAAATTTTGTTTGGAACGATGTTTCCATTGATTTAATGAATTGCAAACTTTTAAGAATGCCTGGTTACGCTTTGACTTTCTGTTTTTTTAAATAGGTTATGCCTACGTAATCAGTTGTCATATTCAAATATCACAAGTGCTTAACATTTGTAAAATAAGCATTACGAAAAAAATCATCGTACGTAATTTATTTGTAAAACACGTATTTCTGGAAGCCTAGCCAACCGACCAACTCAAGCCAATATCGTTTTGATCGTCGTCGCTTATCGTATTGACATGGCTTCCGAGCCCTGAGATTTACGTGCGACGACTTTTAACTTTGGTTGGTTGGTTCTATTAACGTTGGATATTTGAATTTATTGTTCCGAATTATCGAGTTACAACATTCAATATTATGTCATATAGGTGTAGTTAGAAATTGACCGTTTTGGGGCACATTAACATGATTAGGGAAAGGAGTTTTTCTGAATCATTCTTGCTAGGAAAGTAATTTAAACAAGATCGCAAAAAGTATATTACCATTTAGTTTAGTATGTCACAATGATATAGTTCAAAGAATACATTTGTGTACAATGTACTAGGTATAACTGACACTATACAAACATTTTAGTTCCAAAATCGAACTCACATTTTACATTACCACAGATAAAAAACTGTACGAAAATATAAGGGGAAGCAACTATCAATACCAACTCTCCAGCGGCTGGCTTAGCATAAAAAACGTTCTATCACAACATAAGCAATTTTTCTCCATCCAATAACCATAAACACAATTTCTGCTCACTCCACAACTCACCCTAAGCGGAAAAGAGACGCGTCATGCAAAATGTTAACAAGAACAAGCGAGATGCCGAAACGAATAATTCTGCTGAAGTCTGCCACTCGACTTATTTGATGTGACCTCACAGCGGTAAAATAGTGCATTATTTACTGCAGTTTTTTATGGATTATACCTCGCTGCAAAGTTGAATGTAGTTTCTTGGGGTGTAAAAGTAACCACGGCATTATTCTCTTGCTATGAGTTAGTTTTATTAAGTTGGCAAGGCATCTTTTACGTGTTCTTGTTTAAATTGTAAAATATAAAAAATGCCTTTAGTTTTAGACTTTAATTTCATAGTTTTTAACAACGGTAAGTATTGCCACGTATGACATAAACAAGCATAAACATTTAATTAAAGCAACAATAAATTAACCCCACTAAAAAGCTCACAAAAAACTTTCACACTTAAAAACAGAAATACCAACTTTTTAATTAACACTTCGCTTAATTTTCACACTGTAGCGGAATATTAAAAAGTATTAAAACCGGTATTCAATAAAGAAAAGACCGTAAAAGGTAAAAAACCGGAATGAGAGCCGAGTGGCGACACTCAAGTCGTTTAACTGTCGTTTAAGATGCGGTGGAATTGCGGAGTTTCGCACTTTAAAATTGTACCGAGTTTTCAGACTGTATTTTTTGCATAATTAATAAAAATGGCCCCCGCGTATGGTATTAATTATTAAAACTTTAATGCATTGTATTAAATTGACTAAGTGGTTGGGAACGCTTTTATGCCGCTATTGCTTAATTTTTTTGACAGCGAATATTACTCGAGACTTGACAGAATATGTAAGACTACACAGAATTCAGATGAAAAAAAGGAGGAGATTCTCGATTCGCCTGTTATTTTTTTAATGTTTCATTTTTTTTGTGTGTCGACGTCTCCACCAATTGTCAACCGATTTGAATTAAAAAAAAATGATCAGGGTGCATATCTCAAGGGTAGTTACATTAAAATTTCAGCAAGATCGGTAATTGGAAGTCATCGGAACTCCTGTATAATTTTTAGTCGATTCATTGCTTTTTAAACATTTAATTATGCTTTTTCCCGGCCTTTTTAAAGTATCCTAATCAAACGGGTTATTTTTTTAATAATAATTAAGGTTATTATTTACTTATCGCAATTTATCGCTCTAGTTATAGATTATACACAACCCGACCGCGCCCAACCTATAATTTAAAACCATGTCCACTCAACCAACCAATATTTATCGGTTCGTATCGTATCAGGCATCAATATTAATATCTCATTGGGATTCATCGGCGTACATTCATTGCGTATTATGTCATTACACAACACGGGAGAGGCTTTCAACACCTGCCATCCCCAGAGGTCGTATAGCGGCGCTATAGTGATTGAATAGTGGTGCCAAAGTGGTTATATAGTGGAAGCTAGCTGTTTATTGACGGTTAATGGCCGACAAGGTTTCGTGACAGGATATAAATGTTACACGCGATAAATATCAAAGGACAATATTTCACAAATTTAACGTCTTAACTAATAGCTATAACTAAGCTCAAGGATAATGTACAAAGACATATATATTTTGTTCCGTGTGGTTGTCGGGTTAGAATAGTGCCACTCCATGTCTTACCGTGGATGTCGTGAGAGATGACTAAGGGAATAAAGGCTTGTAGTTACTGTTAGGCGATGGGCTTGCAACCTGTCACTAATACACTGGACATCTTAGCCTGACTGTGCAAAATGTGGTTACAGAATTATCAACAAGTTTAGAGTTGTTGGTATTCTGTTGCTCTGCCTACCCCACTCTGGGAATAAAGGCGTGACGTTATGTATGTATGTATATATACGTAGATAATAAATACTTTTGCGGTTCGGCGAAGTCAAAGATTTTATTTGTGTACCTTATTCCATTGATATAAGGTACAAAAACGTAAACATATCTTTGACATCAGCACCTGATTTGCCTTGACCTGAGATCGAATCTGGAACCTGTAGCTTCGTAGGCAATTAAAAATAGACAACGTAAAGAATAGAAAGTATTTATTCAACGCACACAGAAGAAAAAACGATAGAAAAATATAAAGTAAAAAGAAGACATTACGTTGACTAGCATCCCTCTCAGCATTGTGCCGTGGTACCCTTACTTTAAAGTAACCTAAGGTAACATAACAAAAACTAGCGAAAATTATATACAGAAGATGAAATAAAACCATACTTACACAAACACTGATTGAAAATTTGTGTGATAACACCAGAAAAAGACAAGCGTTTCCTGTTGGATCGTCGCAAGTATCGCCCAATTTAATTATATATTCCCAAAATGATAGTACCTACACAACATATCTTGCATATTTCCAAAATAATAATAACTTCACTACCAAATTTAAATATTTGCTAACCGCGTTGGCCAATATATATATTGGACAACGCTAAGCTTTCGGTAATTAAGCTGTGTGTGGTTAGCACAGCTCATTGCGGACAGCCTGAAATTTGGTATCTAAATTTAGACGGCTGAATTGAATTTGTGCATGATGACACCCAATTTCAATCAATAGGGTATTGTCGATGACATTCATTTAGAGGGCAGGAATGAGTTCGCATCATTAACTATTTACATGGGTAGTTGTAAATAAGTAAAACATCAAATTTTGTTTAGAAGTGCAAGCGTCTCATGAATGACAACTATTTTATAAAAGGAAACAACGAAATAGTTTCGAACATTTATGAGCTTCTGATTTTTCATCAAAGCTATCTAAGAACTCCCTCGATTAAAACAGATTTCTATTAAAAATCGCGATTAATCTCTCCATACTTTTGCGAGCTGCAATGCAAACTGTTTGCGCCAGGAGTTTAAAATCACCACATTGTAAGGTGAAAACCGCCGCTTTGACATAACGCAAGGACGAATCTAACGACCCGTGTCGTTTGTTTTAATTAGGCCCTTTGCAACTCTGTTCACCCATGACGCTATAAAAACTCACACTCCTTTCTTTTGGACAGTGACGTAAAAACGGAACATTCTCCCTAAAACAGACTCTTACATAAACCTAAGTAAACGAAACATACGTTCCCTGTCCTTTCAATTCTACTGAATAAATCATTCGCATTTAGAACAATGAGTGCTGTCATTTAGGAAAACAATACCTCCGCCGAAGCGTGAACGCTGACATTTTGAACAACGTACGACCAATGAACCGTTGGGCGAGTGCCGAAAACCGAACGCCGATCGCCGAATTTACGGTTCGGCTTATCGTCCTCGGCCGTAATTTGATGATTCCAATTTTATTGTCGACGCCTCTGGTGTGAATGAATAAAGCGGGTAATGTTTTTTTTTCTTGTTTTATGGTGTCTTTGAGCGCGGCAGACGGTTTTTTTAACTTATTTTCTTTTGTTTCTGGCCAGTTCGATTGTTGTTTGAGTAGCGTATCAATTAGACGTTAACGTACTAATACAGACAAGACTTTCTTTTTCTAATATGAAAACCGAAATAAAAATCGAATTAATTTAAAAGAAACATTAAAATGTTGTTAGAATCTCAATTAATAATGAAATGTTATAACAACGAAGTGATTAAAATCTATAATTCGATCAGAAAACCAGAAACTGGTTATAAGATTTCTTCCGCATTTTTGCACATCAAAATAATTCGAACTAATAATTTGTCACAAGTGCCTTGCAACTGTTTAATTAGTTACTATTATAACACAGTTAGCAGGGTTAGGTCTATAAAATACGCACCCGTCCATAAGCCAGAATTTAAAATACATGAAAACTATCCGTGAAAAAACAATCTAATGGCACAGAATAAGTAATAGTGAAAACCGCATCAGAATCCGTTGCGTTGTTTAGGAGGAGCTAGCGGATATACATACTGACAGAAAGACAGACGCTAAGAGCGACTTTGTTTCATACTATGTGTGTGTAAAACACAAAATTGTGTTACGTTTTAAATTAACAATATATTGAGAATTATATTATTTATTGTCTCCTAAACTATATTTTTATGTTCTTCGTTGAAACTGCACATGAAAAATAATTCGCTTTCAGACTACGCTGAGATACAGGCTAGCCTCAATTTGTCCGACGTTCCGTCGAAGATTCGCGTCGTGTCTCAACGGTTTTATTTTTAAACCGCTTTCAATTTTCGAGCGCTCTTTATTTAAATAACAATTTCATTTTTAGAAGACGCTTTTATTTGGTTGGTTTAAACGTCAAACGGTCAAGGCATGCATTATTATTATAGTTCTGAGAACTTTTAAACGATATCGCACATCTTTAAAATTTTTACTTGTTCGATTTTTACTATTCTGCGTCAATTGTAAATGCCTCGGTTAATTTTACGTGCCATTATTGTATTAAGTACCTACTAGTTGCCTTGTTAATTGTGACTTCATGTATTTTATCAATTATAATTTCGTACTGATATAAAACATTACAAAATTACAAAAACCGCTTTTTATTTCTCTTCTTTTCGCGAAAGCAAGATAACAAAATAAATCAACATGGCGCATGCACATGGTTCCTATTTTAAAAAGTAAAACCAAGGAGGTTCTCTAAAGCCTTCAGGCGTTATCCACTAGCCTTTACAGCTATTCGTGTATCCATTCAGCCGTTCAGGAGTGCAGTCAAGGAGTGTTGCCAGCCACAACAAACAGCTAAGCCGACGGACGATCGATCCCGCAACTTTCTCCGTCTAGATTTATTTCGTTAAACTGCGGGAGTTTAAAAAGCTGGTAACACTTGGATTCTTTGGTTATTGGCTGTTCTCGTTTGATAATGTTTTTGATTTATTATGCGATTTATAATGGCGTTAACCCGTGTGGCTGCCGGAATAGAATAGGGCCACTGTCTTCCCGTGGATGTTGTAAGAGGCGACTAAGGGAATAAGGGCTTGTAACACTATACAATTTCTTGGCCTGATTGTGCAAAATGTGTTTACAAAATTATGATCAAATAATTTAAGAGTGGTTGATTTTTGTTTAGCCCTGCTTACCCCTCTCTGGTTATGGAGGCGTGAAGTTATGTATGTACATGGGCAATTCTTTGGCGTTTCAACCGCCCGTCATTGTTGTCTTCAATATATTGACCAAAATAATGATAACTACGAGCAAATTTTGATGTAACTAGAAGCAGTACCAGGGATAGTTTATAATTCTTGTAAATTAATTAAAGAAGCGCTCATTATATCTGAAATAATATGCAAAGACAACAATGACGGCGGTTAAAACGCCGAAGAATCACCCACTGTATAAAAATTGAAAATGGTATTATAGTGTAGAGCAAAAGCAGTTTATTTCCTTGCTGGTTGATAAAAATTCCCTATTCATAGTTATGTTACGATCTATAGAGAGTTGGAACGCAGCTCCAAATTGTAAACTAACATACGTTCGACACATCTAGACCCCTCTAACTAAACACTAACCCGTCCAAAACACATATGAATCAAACTTGAACTGCGCTACATACAAGCAAGAGGCCTTTGCAAACCGGGTGTATTGCATTGACCAGAGTAATTAGAATCACGTGTTATATGTAGTTACATCAACATAGAGGTCTGTCGTTAATTGGTAGTTTGACCAGAGTCATTAGGAACCTGCGTCGTATGTAGGTGCACAGAATGAGGAGGTCTGTGTGTTTTGGTTGGGGATATTGTAATTATTGTTCAGTGTTTCTGATGACGTATAACAGCGTCAATGACTGTCGACATGCTGTCTGAGGAAATATTGACTTAACTGATGCTGATTTCGGTGGATCGCGTTTTTGAATTAAGACTTTCATTACAGTTTATCACATGTACTGTTTGATTTTTTATCGACAAGTCTATTATACTATTACACGAACTTATGACGGGCACTTGATTCTTATTTAACAGAATATAATGTTTAAAATTGGTTCGCAACATTAAATTTATGAGCGTATGAGTTTTGAATTAAGACTTAAGTGTCCTTTAATGGTGCCTGGTCAACGAAAAGTGTCCACAACTGGTGCTAATAGGTGCCATCACCCTAGCTATCTCTATACCAAATTTCATTAAAATCTGTTTTGATGTTTTGCCGTGAACACGAAAAAGAGAGACAGACAGAGTTCCTTTTGCATTTATAATATTGATAATTCATTACTATTATTGATTTAAAGATGAGGGATATCACGAGTCATATTTCCGAGCAGTTAAAGTTAAAAACGCTATGAAGTATCTTAAAAAATTAAAACCCACATCTCCATCATGCCCTGCGTCTAGCAGCCAACAAAAATTAGCTCTTAGTCTATGATCCTGCAAATCCATACCAACATAATAAACAAAGCTGCCCCTTGCCCTGCGCAATGTTGCCACAACAGCGGGAGGAACCGTTTAATTCTGCAAACAGCCTCACATCTCAGTCTGCGCAGTGTATACCGCACGGCAAACATTATTCACGCACGCAAACACGCACGGCAAACACCGTGTGTGCTGCGGCGGGAAAACGCCTTTGGAAATTATCGGTGCGTCTTGTGCTGCTAACCACAACAGACGTTGTGTATCGTCGGTATGGATTGTATTGTTTGAGCCTTAAATACGATACGTAAGCTAAGGTAACGTTAAAATTACATTTTCTGAGAGGTAATTAGCAGCCTTATCAGCTGTCGACGGATTATCATCGGTTTACGGGGGTGTCCCCTTGTTTTACAGAAACTCTTTTCATAGAATGTATCACTTCGCAGAATTTTCATTTCATACATAGCTAATTTCTGCTGAAACCTTAATGCTTTCAGATTATCTTAAGCATGAGTTACATAGGTTAGGTTAGGTTAGACCTGTGACCACCAAAAAATAATCTGAAAACAGTAAGGTTACAGCAGAAATTAGGTTTCTATGAAATGAAAATTCTGTGAAGTGGTACATTTTATAAAATGAGTTTCTGTAAAACAGTGTACAACCATATTTTTGTAATCATATATTGATGAAAATTGTGGCATAGGGGTTTTTTTGGGTCAAAAAGCCGATCTGTCCGAAATTAGGTTCTCGCCGAAAAATCGGCTTCCGAGATATTTGCCATATATATACGACACTATCAAATTGTGATTTAATAAAGACGTCTATATACACCCGAGTAGAGCTCGGTCGTCCAGGTACTTAACAGAAACATATCAATAAATTGAAATATGGATGTATAAAGGCAACCATGTTTCAAAGTATGATAAATAATACATCAATTCGAGATGAACACGGGTCTGGATTGGTGCAGTCTGTAGGAAATTGCGATGTCTGAGAGACGAGGCGGGTAGCGTCGTCAGTAAAAAATATTATTGCATTTTAACCTTAGGAAGTTTATTTTAATCACTGAAGTCTTAGTTATAGTTGAGTGTTAATGTTTGATAATTCATCGGTGATGCGTATCATGTAAGAAAATTGCATTGTTTTTCGAGTGTATATATGTCTATTTCTTTGTCACGTTCGGCTCTGCAGCCTACACGGCTAATAACATTTGTCGTCATTTTTTTTGTTACTTAAGTTCAGATCACGCTTTGCTTGCCAGACTTTAGTTTAGATGATGATGAAATGCTTCAGAGATATCGTCTCTGATAGTAGCGGACGCTGAATGATTATAAGCTTGAAGAAACCAATATGCCATATTATATGAGATTTTATTAAATGATCAAAGTGTTCGTATTGACAGCAGAGAGAAATGACTTGACACAGGCGTTTATGCAGCCAGTTAAACATTAAGAACGTATTGCGTTTACAAGGAAACCTATATTTTCTTACGGATGCCATTATGTTTATAGATATATTATAGCGCAAGATCCGGATCGCTACCATCTTCTTAGACATTAACCTACCACCAAGCAGCATTCGCATTGTGTTCCGAGTGTGGAGATAAGACAACCGTTAAAATTACCAAGCGTAGAGGCATTCCATCTTAGTGCTCAGGGTCGGCAACGCATTTGAGGTCTTAATTGCAGTCTTGAGAATTCAAATGTCTATGGGTCTCAGATTCCATTTACCATCAGGTGTCCTGAGTGCTCTGCGATGTATTTATTTTTATTTTGCGAGACGCGATCTGTTTTGCTGTCACTACGTGTTATCGAAGGCTCGGTTCGTCTAGTTTCCATAACTCAGAACGAAATGAGGTGTGAACTTTCCATTATGCGCCCGCGCCCCCGGCTCACAACGATTTGCTCGGCTTTTAAATATAAATGGATTTGGCATATCTTACTTACTTACTCACTTACTCGAACTCGTATCTACACATATTTTTTGCTGTTGGTAATTTAATTTTCATGTATTAATACTTAGCGGGAATAAGTTTACCAACAGCAAAAAGAAATGCAAATACGAGTTTGATTTAGTAAGATGACGATATTGAATGTTTTCAGACTAAATCTGGCTCTGGCCTCTATTCTCCTGGTTAAAACGATATTGCTTTTATCGTGTTTCCAAATTGTCAAGGTATTGGTAACTCTTATTTATTTCACAGTAATGGGGGTCGAGTTAAAAACAATACTAACACGTCAAAGGTACTAAAGTTTTAACCCAGTAGTATAGTAGGTTGCCGGGTTAGAATAGTGCCACTCCATGTCTTCCCGTGGATGTTAGAGGCCACTAAGGGAATAAGGGCTTGTAGTACTGTTAGGCGATGGGCTTGCAACCTGCCTGGCCTGATTGTGCAAAGTGTGGTTACAGAATTATTAACAAGTCTTTTTAGAGTTGATGGTATTTATGTAGCACTGCCTACCATACTAATAAATGTAATAGTAACTCTGTCTGTCGTCTGTATGTTACGCTTTCACGGATAAACCGCTGAACCGATTTAGATGAAATTTTCTATGGAGGTAGTTTGAGTCCTGAGAAAGGATACTAGGTACTTTTTATCTCGAAAAAAATCTATGCGGACGGAGCCGCGGGACACGGCCAGTTTTATTATAAAACAATAACTTACATTCACACTTTAGTACATGGGGAATATGATGATGAACTAAATTGAAATAGTTAAACATAAGAAAACAATCTTAAAAGAAAACATTTACCAAGTAAACCACAGACACATTACTTACAGTGACACATAACGCATTCTATTTATTTTTATAATGTAAATATGGTGGTGTTAATGGTGAAGTGTGGTGGAAGGTGGGGGTGAATATACATGTCGTTTAATTTTTACCATGTTGTATTTTTTACCTTTAAATAATATGTTTACTGCTGATGTTAAAAGTTGAATGTGCAAAATGAGACCAATTGCATCTCGTATCTTTGAATCCCAAAGGGATAGAAGAAGAAATGCACTCAGGATTCTTAGGACTGTATTTATAAACTGATCTCGGTTTAAATGCCCGTCTCAAGATACGTCAAGAATGTCAGTTTTCTATGGTTTGACATTTACTTTCACGTATCTTGAGATGGGCATTTAAACCGAGACGAGTTTATTAATACGGCCATTAGTCACTCACAGCAAAAACCAACTTTGCGCACAAATAACTACGTAGTATCTGTTCCTATTTCGAAGCAAGAGTACCACAGATTGTAAGGGTATTATGTGGCTATTGGAAATATCCAATCGCCACATAATGCATTGTATTGACTGTCCAGTCGGCTGCAATTTGTCAAGGTGCAAATGCGCCCGACAGCGCTCGTTAGCCAGCTCTAGCATTTACACCGTCTCCGATAATACGCTTAACTGGTTTGCTGGAAGCGCTTAAAATTCCAAATTCAAAATTGGAACGCTGTAGTTTTTGTTCAGTCGGCAATTACTTGATCGATCTGAGGCCATTTTTCATGAACTTGTCAAGATTCAGGCAGTGAAAGGGACGGAGTTATAGCAGCATTATAGATCTATCTCTTACCCTGTCTGGAACTTGGTAATTTTGTTTTGTTCTTATTTTTTATTTTTTAAATGAAAATGGTAGTTATAACTCGTGCTTGTATGGATTTTTGATAGCTGTTACGTCACGTAAATAAAATATAGGTTATTGTTACTCTATGATTATGTAGCATTCTATTGGTGAAAGAATTTTTCAAATCTGTTCTTTAGTTTTGCAGGTTATTCGTTTCAAACAGACAAAACTACAAATCTTTCCATTATACAATATTAATGTTAATAACGTATCTAATATAATTATTAATCTTTAAAAAAGTAACAACTTAATCATTCAAAATCACTATAACAATATGTTAGCTACGACAAAATTCAGTCCGACATTTTCCAACGAATAAAGCTCTTACACTCCAAAACAAGAGAACCGGGTCACGGTTCACGTAAATTACATCAACAACCCGTTTTAATTGCTCCAGAATGTATATTCAATAATCATTGAACCGATGCTTTCCGATTATAATTCCGCTCTAATTTGCCCAGCGCTCGACAAGACTTGGGGCCCTAGAGGCCGATTAGAGGCCTCGAGGCCGATTAGAGGCCCCGTCGGCCCCGGGAGGGTTCCGCGATCGCTGCAGTATCGCTTGCCGGGATCTTGAGCTGCGGGGAAATCTCAGGCTGTAGAGCGTAACCTTAGGAGAACGCTTAGGTAAATATTTGGATCTTAAATATAAGTAAGTATGTGGGTAAGGACCAAATAGTTGGACCACAGTTAAGCGTAGTTAACCATACAAACAAGAGAAGTGAACAAAAGGTCCGTTGTGACACGAAAATTATCCCTATAAATGTATGGCTAATTTTCGGGTCACAACGGAAAAGTTTCATAGAAAATTTAATTGACTGAGTAAGCGTGGTCAACTTTTTGGTCCTTACCCATGTAGCTATAGATGTAGCCAATTAAAGAAACGACTGCATACATACATAGCGCCTTCATTCCCAGAGTGGGGTAGGCAGAGCTACAGAAATACCAACTACTTTAAAATTACGATTGCACACGGTATATTTGGAGGTATTATAAATAAAATAATAATAAATAAATAACAGGACAATGTCACACAAATTGAACTAGTCCCAAACTAAGCTCTAGGCTTGTACTACGGGTACTAGACAACGATAAACTTACTTACATAGAGAAATATAATACTTAAATACATAGAAAGGAACAAATACTCGTGCTCATCACACAAATATTTGCCCTTACCAGGATTTGAACCCAGGACCCCTGGCTTCGAAGGCAGAGTCACTACCAACTAGGCTAGCGTGTCGTCGTTATGATAGTATTTATCTTACTTTCTTAGTTTATCGATGGATAATCTCACTACATCCAAGCTTATAGATATGTTTTGGGGTGTCGTACCTTAAAAGGAAACCACTAAACCCTTATAGGATCACTTGCGGGTCTGTATGTGCGTCCGACTATCACCAATTTGCTCCGTAACCACTTAAGCGAGTGAGTTAAAATTTTGTACACATGTAAATTCGATGCCCCGAAGACGGACGATAGTAACTTCGGGAGGTATTTTTTTATTACGAACTAAACCGTGTGACATATTAAATGGGTATTTTTTTATACTTTAAGACCTCAAATGCGTTGCCAACCCTGAGGACTAAGATGGAATGCCTCTATGCTAGTAATTTCACCGGTTGTCTTATCCCCACACCGGAACACAACAATGCTAAGCTAATGCTAATGCTAATGTTAATGTTTAGATTTATTTTTTCGCCATCCTCAGTTTATTTACGTAATATTTTACTTCAGTGATATTGGCTTAAACATAGTTATCAACGAAATAAATACAAATTTCTTTATCAGGTCCTTATATTTTAAACGTGCAACAACAGCTGTGACGTCATTGCTGTCACCGATTGTGTATAGAGTATTTTTGCAGGGGGTCTGAACTACGACTTTTAAAACCTTCATACCTTATGAAAAAATTACATGACAATTATTTCGCGTAAACAATTATTCCTCTCTTTCATAGCACTTTCTAGAAAGCGTAAGAAAATAATCCATGTTCCCTATTATAACTTAGAGTCCACTCTGACTAATCCCAGATCTGGGCTGGGATTCTACACGGCAATAACGATATCGTCTTTGACGTGTTTCCGTATTGTCAACGTTTTGATAACTCTTATGTCTCTTACAATAATGGCGACTGTGACATAAACGATTCTAGAACATGTCAACCGTGATATCGTTATAACGCAGTAGAATAGAGACCCTGTACAAGACCATAATATGTATTTCGTTACGCAGCTTGAGCTAAGACTTTTATAACCATTGTTTTAATAGAGGTATTCTTCTTACACTGAAAAGGCTCATGTTGCACATTGCACGTCCCAAGCCTAACACATTACGATGCTCTTGTCAGACCCTATCGGGTCTTATCGGAAGATACGCGGAACGACCACGCGATTTACAGCCGCGTGAGGACACCAACGACCTCGTAACTCCCTGATCGCCGATAACTATGCTGCCTGTTTCCTTTTTGCTGCCGTGCAGGGCCTCTATTCAGGTACGTTAAAACGATATCGTTTTTGACCTGTTTCCGTATTGTCAACGTTTTGATAACTCTTATGTCATTTACAATAATGGCGACTGTGACATAAACGATTCTTAAACGTGTCAAACACGATATCGTTTTAACGCACCTGAATAGAGGCCCAGCACGGCTAGCACATGACGGCGCGCGAGTCATGTCGCCCGCGAGATAGACTACCTGTCCTTTTGTGACCGTTCTAATAATCGCCAACATTTGTTGGTGCAACTCACGAAGGTCCTCAGAGCAATCAAACGTGATGTCACAATAATATAGGTCATTGCCTTCATGGGATGAAGTGGGTACCTATGCATGCGTTTTTGCTGTATTTACGTAATAAATTCATAGTACTTGCGTTTAGTCTTGTAGCCAAATTGAATCCGAGTTGATTAGTAGCTTAATTTAATTAGTTTGTATATGTAGGTATAACATTAAAATAGTTTAACTCATGAGCACACTATTCGCCAACAAACTGACCCTAGTTTGGCGAATGTTTTTGTATGCCTACCACCTAAGTTGTTTTTGAAATAAATAAATAAACAATTAGACAATGTCGGGTAGTCTATCTCGCGCGCGACCTAACTCGCGCGCCGTCCTGTGCTAGCCGTGCAGGGCTAGAGGGCATGTCGCGAGGAATGACGGTGTTTAGAATGCAATGCTACGACATTGGTATTTCTGCAGACCGGTCAAATTGGCATCTATGAGGCATTCCAACTTAGGGTTGGCAACGTGTTTGAGGTCTTACAATACAATACAAATGCGCTTTATTGAACACCATACAAAAAAGAAACATGGCAAGACAAAAACATGAAATTCTTACACGGTAGACGACAGGCGTTCTTATCGCTATAAGCGATCTCTTCCAGACAACCTTGGATAGAAGGGACGCAGCAACATAAACATTAAAATAAAGTAGGTGGTGCAATCAAGGATATTTAATATTTAATTGCAGTCTTGAGATTATAGTCTTGAGAATTTAAATGTCTGGGTCTCAGATTCCACTTAGGTACTATCAAATGGCCTGAGTGCTTATTTGCCTTTTACATGCCGTAAAAAAAAAAAATCGAGATTACCCGCAACTCCGTCGGCCGTTTATCGCTCTTCCCTCGGAATCTATCCAATTTTCCGGGATACAAAGTACCCTAATCTATTTCCGTGATTCAAGCTATATTCCTACCAAATTTGGTCGTAATCGGTTCTCCCGTAGACAGACACTTGAGACAATTATAATATTAGTATGGAAGTATTTGTGATAGTGCCAATAAAATAGAATACCATTAACAAATCATTAGCTCTAAATCTTGGAGACCGATTAAGAACATTATTACGTAAGATAAATGGTATTATTTATAACCAGCGTTAATTGACCCCCACGGGAACTGTAATTTTTTCGGGATAAAAACTAGTCTACCTATGTGTTGAATCAGGGTAATATGAATTTCAAACTTCACCCGAAAAGTACCTAACAAACATACAAACACAGAAACTTTTGCATTTATAATATCATTCTGATTAAAACTAACTAATTTCCATATAGCTTAAACCTTAAAAGTGATCTAGAAGCTAAATTACGACAGCAGCATAAATACTGGGTAACTTATAATTGAAAATGGCCGAGTTGGAAACTCCTCGTAGTGCTGTTATTATAGAAACCTTGGGCCTATTTATGGTCGATAAAACATCTGACACTTTCTGGCGAGTATGTAAGTGCGAGGGTGACGGATGCTTTATCGTTGTGGATGAAGCATCCATCAATTTCTGACCATGCTACGGGCCCTGTTAACATAACTAGAATATAATAAACATGAACATGGAAATGATGCATTGAAACCGTACAATTGTTTAAACAGGGAAATAAGATATTGATCCGCAACTTTAATTTATTAGATACGGGGTTATTGTTTTTTATTAATGAAGGAAACGAGCTTATTTACAAAAAAAGATTCAAAGGTTTTTATTCTACACGCTATAACAATATTGCTTTTGACATGTTATCGTATTGTTTTTAACTCTGCCGCCATTACTGTCAAGTAAATAAGAGCTATCGTAACGTTAACAATACGGTAACATGTCAAAAGCAATGTTGTTTTACCCAGTGGAATAAAGGCCCAGTATGCGTGCGGTTTATACCATCAGTTAGATAATATTTCAAGGAAGGGTTTCATGTATATCTCGGTTTTACAGAAAACTTACATAATTGTGACAACCAAGAAGAAACAAGAAACACCTTCATGCTTATGTTGTCAAAATCCCATTATCTGCCATGAAGTATTTTACTTTTTCATTATTAGTTATAGGTAATTATAATTATGACTATCTCAATGACTATATGGAACATCCCTAATATTTCCTTTTATATTATAACAGCCCTAATACAAATATGCAAACGTAAATGTTAATTTAAAACCACGCATCGCAAACTCAAACGCGCAGCGGTTGGTGCATGTGCAAATGCATCAGCAAGTGCAAACGGCTTAACTTTAAACACACTAATTAGTGTATCCACTAATTGCAGAAGAAACGCAGTTGACGTGAGTTGCAACGACGCTTTCACTGCGTTTGTGCACATGAATTTACGGTTATGTTCAAATTCTTGTTACTCGTAGGGATAGAGAGTTAAATGTTTTATGCATTTTTTTAAGAATCCTCTTTATTACTCACTGTACCTACTTCTTAATCTGATAGATAATAAACTCGCTATAAAAAGACCTGTCAAATAAGTTCAAATTCGACGGACCTACTTTGAGGCATTAAGGAGTTCCTATGGCCCCATTCCAACATTTACAGGTAGGTTTAAATAGACCCAAGACTTTATTTCATTATTAGGTAGTTCTTTCCTAGTAATAATATGAATGGGACGTATAAACGGGCAGACTTTTATGCTTTAACAATTAGTTTTATCAAAATATCAAAGAGCATTTTCTTTCTCCAAAACTCTCACTAACATCACATAAAACCTCCCACACACGTAAGTCGCATCACACCCATGCGATAAATCAGTGCGGGCGCGAATTAATTCATTTCCTCGCGCGTACGTGACGTCCGACAGTGAACAGCTGGCTTTAGCCGGAGCACGTTTCATTGGCCCATAGAGAAGTGGCGGGAAATTGATAAAGAAAATTCGTGAGAAAAAATGGCGGTGATACCAACATAAAAAACCTGTGGAATTATTGTAATAAACGGCAGATATTCTGATGTTGGTGGCTCATCAATTTTATATTGATAATCATTAGTGATTATTTCGCTGGTGGTAAGACCTAATATAGGGTCTGTCCGGATTGTCACACAGTCCTTACATACTAAACTTGTCACCAAACAGTCCCAGCCCTGTTTGGTGACACGGTAATAACGATATCGTTTTGACGTGTTTCCGTATTGTCAACGTTTTGAAAACTCTTATGTCATTTACAATAATGGCGATTGTGACATAAACGATTCTAAAACACGTCAATCGCCTTATCGTTATAACGCAGTAGAATAGAGACCCAGTATAGTATGTATTCGCGCTATAGTGTAACATTATGTATAGGGATTTCATCTTAGTTCTTAGGGTTAGCAATGCACTGATGGTTCACTTACTTACAGTTGACCTGTGTGTTAATTTGCCTCCTCCGAGCTGTCACATTAAAAAATACTATTTATCTAAACATACGTACACTTTTTAAGTCGCAAAACAATTACCAGCTTCCAATCCCAGTTGCTAGTTGGACCCATTTTTAGGGTTCCGTACCCAAAGGGTAAAATCAGGACCATATTACTAAGACTCTGCTGTCCGTCTGTCTGTCACCAGGCTTTATCTCATGAACAGTGATAGCTAGACAGTTGAAAATTTCACAGATGATGTATTTCTGTTGCCGCTATAACAACAAATACTAAAAACAGAATTAAATCAATATTTAAATGGGGCTCCCATGCAACAAACGTGGTTTTTTGCCGCTTTTTGCTCGATATTAATAACGACAACACACACGCAACACGGTACACGCTTGAATATTCACAGAATATTGCGTTTTATATTCTCTTTAAAAATAAATAATGAAATAAGAATAAAATAACTATCTAAGAGGGGGTTTTTGCTCGATAAAGACAACAGGTACGTAAACGCTTGAAATAAACGTAATATATTTGCGGTTTTGTTATAATGGTTTTAATTTATAATATAGTGTCTAATGTTGTATAGACAATGGTACTGAACCCTTCCTGCGCGGGTCCAACTCGCACTTGGCCGGTTTCCTATTGTAGAAGACCACAATTTGAATCGCGGCGACTACTTCTGCTCATTCCACATGTTAAATATACTTCCATAACTCCGAGGCATAAACGGTGCAAACTTCGCGAGTTAAAACGACGCCAATAAAAACATCAACACAACTAAAGGGCGTATGTATCAACGTGCCCGATAAACTTGGGCCCTTTTAGAAGTATTACGCGTTTACGGGGTAACTTTTTTATTGGTTCAATGCATTATAGTATTGCGAGTAACCGGGTCGCCGAGGAAGTAATACTGACTTCAGGACCAATGTCTTTGGAATTTCTTTAAAGTGCCACGTGGAAATATGACAGTTTCACGCGAAGTGAAGGTTGCATTTGGTTTTTATCTATGTATTCAAGTATGTATTACCCATAGTACAAGCCTAGAGCTTAGTTTGGGACTAGGTCAATTTCTGTGAGAGTGACCCTGATATTTATTTATTTACTAGCACCTGCCCGCGACTTCATCCGCGTGGAATTTGTCATACATGACTTTTGCGAAACTTTAACCGTTTACGCAGCGCACGCAGAGGAAGCTCCCAAAAAGGAAAAAAAATACCCCGATTTTGAAACATTTTCCCTTGCTACTCCGCTTCTGTTGGCTTTATCGTGATGATGTATAGCCTTCCTCAAGAAATGGGCTATCTAACACTGAAAGAATTTTTCAAATCGGACCAGTAGTTCCTGAGATTAGCGAGTTAAAGCAAACAAATAAACAAACTCTTCAGCTTTATAATATTAGTATAGATTTATTTAATTCTTAGTAAAGGATTTGCGTACACGAAAACGACTTAATCATGTTTGATGAAATTTGGTTCAGTTAAAAGCTTTAAGTGGCTTTAATTACATAGTTTTAATAATGGTTGACAGACAGACAACCTGCCTATGCATAAGTAAAAACAAGAAATTCTTTTCGTAATTACAGTAAACAGGGGTGTAGCGGAAATGTAATTCTCGTACAAAATGGCAGCTAATCTAAAGCATTAGATAGGTATACATTGGCGACCTTATACTTGGGGTTACTTTGAAAAACCTCAACTTACTTAACTTACTTGTAGACCCAAACATCAAGCCAAAATCTCTAACTTGTTTTAGGACTGTGATTTAATAATTTACATTATACAACTTACGTCACTGTCATACATAAGTTCCACAGATTAAAAACTTAATTTCGGTTAGCAGTTTATTAAAATAGAATTTATTTGAAGTTAAGGTAAACACTCAAAATTCACCGTTAAGAACCCAATTCATTAGCTCAATAAATAATGGCACGCGGACTAATTATTAAATAACCCTTCACTCTCGCATTTGTGCCACAATCCGACCACAATCGGCTCAAATGAGCCCGCCATCATTCAGACGTAATGCTAATGCTGCTTATTTATTGACGGTAATCCATTACACAACGCCAGCTAACAAGACCCTCGCACAAAACCAACTGCAATTAAAACTGAGCTCCACTCCAATTGGTGGTTAGAGCTCCTATGCCATTATCTTAAGAAACGCCTTAGCGTCCTACACTCAAGAGATCGGGTATCTTTGCTCGATGGTCGGCACTTGAGCTTCAAATAAGGCGCGCTGAAGTGGTCATGTCTTTGCCTAAAGCCAGTGTTGCGTGAACTTCCCCGCTGCTCTCGATCGGTTAATTTAGATAGCGTCCAGGGGGTGTGGTTGCTTTTAGTTGGGTCTGTGTAAATTGGTCGGTTGGAAGGGCTTTCAAGAAAGGATGCGTCCCTACCACAGCCTCTCAGCGTCTTAGGAGTTCACTTATGTTCTGAGGTAAGTATAGCCGGCAAGAGGGAAGTAATTAGTTGGCTTAAGGTTTTAGCATATGGTTATTAGGAGATTTTTAGAGGAGCTCGTGATGTTTAATTGCCTGGTGATTGCAATATTACTCAGGTATGATTAGATTAGATTAAATTATTTATAGCTCAATGCATAAATTGTACATCGTGTCAAATTATTATAAATTAACATTGAGGTCGTCAGAACTACAAATAAAAATTTAAAAGCATAAAACAATTACTTAAAACTTAAAACAATAAAATACAAGTGATGTCGTGCACATTGTTACATAAGTAAAAACTCAAACACGAAACAAGTAAAATAACAATTTAAATAACTAAGTAGAACGTTAATAACTCGCGTGACATAACTTCTTCTAACTTATAATTTAGGTGTTCTGTTGATTCCGATGCGATCGTTATTTATGAGTATACAAATATGTAACAATTTGGTGAGCATTATAGTACCTTATTTTTCGAAAAATAAACTTTGAAAATATTTTAAAATTATTTGTTGGATTTAATGTTGTGGTTATTAGTTTATTACGTTTTGACGACACGGTGGCCTAGTTGGGAGTGACCCTGCCTTCGAAGCCAGCGGTCCTGGGTTCAAATCCCGGTAAGGGCAGATATTTGTGTGATGAGCGCGAATATTTGTTCCTGAGTCTTGGATGTTTTCTATGTATTTAAGTATTTATTTCTCTATATATAAGTATGTTTATCGTTGTCTAGTACCCATAATTCAAGCCTAGAGCTTAGTTTGGGACTAGGTCTATTTGTGTGAGATTGTCCCCTGATATTTATTTATTTATTAGCGTCTAAAATAAAAAAAATTGAATTAATAAAGGACTTTGCGTCTAAAGACATGTACTAATTTGGTCCAATTGGGACTGGAATAATAAAAAATATGTCTCAAGAACTTTCCTTCTCAACGTAAAATGTTCTAAGATTTTCCGCAACTACTAATGCCGACCGCTTTTTCCACACAACATTCAAACTTACAATTCCTCTACAAAACTGAATATATTTCAAACCGTATCACACCGAGAACACAGTTACAAATGAACGCGTGATGTTTCTACCTAGGCCCTTTTCACTGTGTATGTGCATACAGAAAAAGTATTTTCCCCCTATCCCGCCTCTTTCCTGTCGGCCGTGAATTACTCGAGTGCCTAATGCCCGTTGGATGAGCTGGACGGGTCTTAAGAACCACTCGCGGCTTAAGTCACGGCCGTTACAGGGTAATGTCCGATGGGCTGTAAAAGAAATTGTTTGTTTTGTCAGTCATGTCGGCTAAACTGTAGTCCATGTAATACTATATATCTTGTTGGAAAACTGTATCAAAATGTAGTGTATAAATCTGCCGCGTAAGGAAATTGTCTTGAGGTTTTTAGTTTCGATTCATTTAGTTTCTTAAGCATCTTAGTCCTCAGCCTTGGCAACGCATTTGTAGCCTTTGGACTGCAGTCTTATTCTTGAAGTCTTGAGATAAAAATGTGTAATAGTCTCAGATCCCACTTACCTTCAGGTAGCCTATTGCTCCAGCATAAAACATTGTTATTACGAGAATTTGTTGTGACTGCAATTACGACGTTTTTATTACGTGATAGATGATCAAGAATTTAGATCAGGAATTTCATTTAAAATAACACGAAACAGATTTTGAAAGGAGCTTAATTACAATTTACAAACAGTAAAATAATATACATTTAAGTTTCTGTACGAATTCTAACTTTTAATTGGTTTTTTGTACAACATAGAGTTTACATACATAATTTCTTCCTTTTTTTAAGTCTGCACAAAACCTTAGTTAGCAATTCACAGAAATTATTACAAAAACACGCCGTAATAAAATCTCTGACATAGCCAATTTATCAAAGAGCAAATAAAAACAGCTAGAGCACGAATAAATTAACCATTCATCTCGGAATAAAAACTGCAGCCGGATTAGCCTTTTTGCGGCGACATGTGTCGTGGAAACAATGCTTGCTAATTAAATCTTCCCAGCGAGCGGTGATGTGATTTAGCTGGTTTGCGAGGGGATAAAAAGTTAAAGGTATTTTTATTACGTTTTAACGAAACTGGGTTTAAAAATGAGCTTAACTTGACATTGGTATTGCTATGAAGACAGAACTACACGTAAAAAACTAGCAAGGATAACATGACATAACTATGCAGTTCTGTTTACGCTCAGAGAAAAGGACAGAGCTATATAACTGCCATAGCTCTGTCCTTTACGCTCACCGTAAAATGAACTGCATAGGTAGGTCATAATAACCCCCCAGAACATAAATTACAGAATATCAAAAAAACTTAGAGATGTTTTTAGTCCTGGATGATTGATGTGTGTGCATCTAACGCAAAAAGAATAAGGCCAGCCAATGTTACTGTCGATCGGTTGGTCTCAGATCTATTTTAATTTCAAATTGGCCAATGTTATGCTATTTGTGTGTATTAACGTTTGTATTAAAAGCACAGTTATAAAATGTACTAGATTTTTTGCAAGATCTCAGATTGTCGTAGTTCAAATCACAAAAGAATAAAAACGAATTTCTGCGACAACACGTTTTACTAGCTCAACAATCAAAGTTCGCAACACTTCAACTGCACGCCATAACTTTCCGTAGTCTCTCAAATACTACCTTATTAGCTTTCATAGAACTGGATGTTTGTAAATATATTACATTTTCAACCATCCGTTGACATCGACAAGCGATCTCAAGGACTGACCCTAAATCTTAATCAAATGCTCGTCCCGATATTCAATAGGCGGAAGATTGGATGAGGAAGGATCGTTCCTTACGAGTGCGATTTGACTTCGAGGGCCGAGATAGTAAATACAATTTGAGATTAAAAGCTCCTTTTTGTCCGGTAAATCTTTTAAACAGGAGCCACATATATTTGCATCTACATACATACATACATACAAATCATTTCAATACTAAGTACGGTAGCAATACGAAATAGCTCCAAGAACTTGTCCGATTAACCTTTAGAATACTTTTAGAGTGCTAGTTTTTGTGTTTCTTAGTGCACTAAAATGTATATTCAAATCATAATGCCATTGCAATCAATGTTGCTAAAAAAAATCGACCCGTATGATCTCTAAAAACTTGTCAGATTGAGCCTTGGAATATTTTTAGAGCTAGTTCTAAAATTTAGTTTCTTATTGCAGTAAAATGTAAATTCATACCATGATTCCATTGCAATCGATGTTGCTAGAAATACCCGTGTAAGCTCTAAAACTTGTCCGATTGAGCTTGGAATATTTTTAGAGCTAGTTCTAAAATTTAGTCCCTTATTGCAGTAAAATGTAAATTCATACCATGATTCCATTGCTATCGATGTTGCTAGAAAAATCCGTGTAAGCTCTAAAAACTTGTCCGATTGAGCCTTGGAATATTTTTAGAGCTAGTTCTAAAATTTAGTTTCTTATTGCAGTAAAATGTAAATTCATACCATGATACCATTGCAATTGATGGTGGTAATAAATTGGAAAGCTAATAATCTCTGACATTGTAATTTTGCAGTAACACATTTTTACATAATGTAATGATTAAGTTTCTTATCTGAATTCCCTATAAATGAATCAACAGTAGACAAAGATCAGATAAGAGGATTCTTGAATTTGCTTACGTGTCTTCATCATCAACTTTAAAAGTTTAAAACAAAGATATCCCTCCGTCCTCCGTCCCTTAATTATACTTTACGCGCATTCACTTTTCTACTGACTTATGTCATTATACTTGTAGCAAGTCTTCGTGATCGCCTCGCTCTAGACTGAGCTGTCCGAAGCACTAATTGCGTCGTGTTGCCATTTGTCCGTGGTTTGCGGTTCCGGGGAAAATACTGAAAGAGAAAAGACTCCAAAATGGCACAATTTGCAGTTTCTCGTTAGTCGTTCAGCGGGTATCATTTATTTTAGACTAGTTAGATGCTGGACTGAGATACAAACAAGATGCAGACCAGCAATTGTTTAGCATTTTGAATGAAAATAAAATGTTTTGGGCAAGATTCCTATTACGATTTAAAAACAAATTAACCTAGCTACAACAACTCTACTGCAATTTTAATTTATCAGATATTCTAAACAAGAGAAAGCGCTTTCAAAATATAACGGTTAATGTAAAAGGTATTTCAACACTCAGTAAAAATCCAACATTTGAAAAGGGAGTCTCAAAAAGTTCTTCAATTTTAATAATAAAACGAGGGGCCGTCAAGCAGTAGATATCAAACATTGTTTTTGGAGTTATTCTATAAAAGACAATGTCTGAAGGAATGCTCGAAGAAATGTACTTTTAAAAATAATTCGAAATGCTTCCGGTAGCGGGCGGAATACCAATTTAATACAGTATTTCTCATCGCATCTGTAATAAAGTACATAGAGTTGATTTTGATCTGCAAGACTAAAATTTAAGTTTGCACAGTACACAATGAAGTTTTTCCGTGTCTGAAGCTTGGCAGATGGGAGACATGAATATCTTACGCATTTTGTCTCGTATTATTTCCTCCTCGCTTAGTGCATTAAAAGAAAAAAATCAAATCAACGTCGAGTAGCCACCATTAATATTCGAGTAAATATTTTCTAAACACCGTTACTAAATTATCATGTTAGGAAGAAGTTATAAACAAGTCCAAAATATTAAAAAGGTTATAAAATAACCTGATAACATCAGCTTTATTATATACCCAAAGGCGCTTTTAAACCTATTGTTAATCTTATTAAAAGTACGCAAACAAATAACACCCCAGGCTATAAAGGGAAACATT
The DNA here is from genome assembly GCA_949316455.1 of Acleris holmiana. NCBI lineage: Eukaryota > Metazoa > Arthropoda > Insecta > Lepidoptera > Tortricidae > Acleris > Acleris holmiana. The sequence goes on from OX438766.1 coordinate 3,634,914, forward strand.
TTATTTTTTTATCTCAACTCCCACTGCGAGGCCCGGGGCAAATGCTTCTCGTCCGAACAGCCAAAAATGCTGGCAACATGAGATGCCATAAACGTCATATCTGAGAAGTTTGACATGTAACGCATATTATGGGAATTAGATAACTGTAATATTGTAACATTCTTGCCTGAAGGGAAGTTCTTCCGTAATTTCGTTTTCTTGCCTTTTTAATACTTGTATTGAAGAATCGCCGGAGGTGTTTACTCGTTAGATGGTATTACGGCAGTGATGGCAATGTGGTGTTGGAAGACAGGGTTATTAGATTTTTTTCATTTCCTTCAGGTTATTCCCATATTAATATGATTTATTTGTAAAAAAATCTTTAACTTATGTCAATATACTTAGGTACACATAACATAGAGTATCCACTTACAAGCTTGTTTTTTTGGTTTCAGGTAATTACAGAAAATACCAACAAAGCTGCACTTGCGAATGTCACAAACGGCAAGTAAACTGTTACCACCCTAAAAAATGAGACCATAACCAATTAACAATATCTCACTTTCCCGCGTTATCCCCAAACGCCGGTTATCCCCGTTCCGCGCGGGTGGCGCCACTGATGCGCCGAAGTCTTTATTGGGCCATTTTGTTTATGCCTGCGATGTTGGCCGCCCTGACTTATGAAGCGCGTATGATAAGACTGGCTGAATTTATTTCTTAAACGAGTTGAATTAGGAGCGACCACACTGGAAGTTAACGGTGCGTAAATTACGGTCCGTCAAAATTGACGCCATGTAATTAGTATGACCCATTCTTTTGTTTCCGCAACGTCACCGTATTTTACGCGTCGTTGTGGTCGCTCCCATAGTTTTATTCCATCTTCTTGCTTTGTGTACTGTTGATTAAATAAGTGGACTGCGACCCTAGTCGCCAAGTACCAATGAGTTTTTCTAACTTAAACACATTGCCCGATGCTCTTACGGTGAGAGACAGGACGTGAGGAAACCTGCACTCAAATACCTGGGCTGGGATTCTACACGGTTATAACGATATCGTCTTTAACGTGTGAAATTTTATCAACGTTTTGATAACTCTTATGTCACTTACAATAATGGCGACTGTGCCACAAACGATTCTAAAACACGTCAAGAATAGAGGCCCTGAAGGTGTGTTATTATATACACGAAAAAGCCTACAGTTTCGAAATGTATTTGAACGAGCCCATATTATGTAGATCACGTCATTAAATAAAAAGTCTATGAGATGTGAAGAGAGTTGTGTCAATAAGTAATGTCGATGTTAGGGATAATTTCATTTGATAAAAGATAAAAATGAAAGAATACTTTCCTGGCTGATCGTAACCATACTTTTTATAGTGTACAATTTAACTACAGCCAACGTAATCGCCAATGTCTTTACAATGATGGTTAACTTATTCAGTCAAAAACATAGAAAACATACATTCTACATGAACAAAAATACACAGCCAGTGTTCGAAAATACTGGACAACTCTACTTAATTACCTCAAAAGCCGTATTCAAAGGTAATTATTACCACTACATTACTCGTCCCGCGAGTGTCATCGGCGTCGGTATGCATAATTACGAATTAATTAAGTTTTCGTTTCGACCGGGTAATATGAGACTAATATCCCAGCGACATGTGTTTGTGTCGTGTTGTGTTATTGTTGTGGTCATTTTAGTTTCGTTTGTATTGTAATTACAAGTAACGTAACTAAAATGGTTTAGAACATATGAGACAGTTAAGTATTCTCTGTTTATGAGTTCCTAATCATCCGGTTGTTAACTTAGTCTTTATTATTCGGAATATAAACTCGTTTTTTTTTTCGAATTCTGCAAGACCCTCAACTTGTTTCTGTTTGACTTTGTGGTTAACTGATGAATGTCTTAAGACGAAAAAAAGTAGTAATATTAAATTCAAGTCGAGAACAGATATGTAATGATTTCGAATTAAAGTCGTGACTATACTAATGGTTTAAAACGATAAATCAATGAATACCTGGGCTCAAAGTATCACACGTGGTCATAGAGGCTGAAATAAAAACCCTTTTTTATATCTAACTTCAGATTGGGCGATCTATTTAAACATGAAAAGCGTATTTATTTCATCCCATTCTTCAACAATGCTATCTAACTGTTCCACGTAAATGCCAAAAACCAAGTGGTCCAAACTCAAGATGGCGCCCATTAACAGAGTCTGTCGGTAATGGTTCCTCAGCTAGAGAGGGCTCTGAGAGGGCCCATCAGTTACACGCCACGCTGCACTATTCGCCGAAGAATACTTAGGAGTTTCAGTGCCATAAACACCCAATGTAGTCAATTTTATATGAAAGGGAGGTGGACACTGAAGAATATAGATAAAGGCTTTTATGATATAATTTTTATTTTTGGAAAAAATCTCTTAGAGCCTAAATACAACTATACTTAAAACCAAGTAGTCAAGAAGCACTGTATTTGGCAAATAATTTCCATTTCGATAATTACATAAAGGGACTGAGTAATACTGAGTATGATTTTTAAACCAACTAAGTCAAGATACCTAATCATTCTAGCCGTAAAATCGCATATTTTAAAGTAGTTTCTCAGATTGCTCAACATAAAGTTTAAGCTTGACGTTAAGTTAATAAATAGTTAGTATTGCAATCAAATTATCACAATAAAAATTATTGATTTCATACTTGTACCATCTCATAACTTGAAAAATAGTCTTCGAAATTCAAACTCATCACTCACCGTTCCTAATTCAAAAAGCACCAACACCCGAAAACAAAAGCGGCGTGACCGTGCACAAAAACAGCCAGTAACGTTCGCATCAAGACGCCCCATTAACTTGATGAAGAAAGTATTTTATAGCGTAACTTGCAACCCTAATTACACAACATACATAACAACAGAAGGCCCGTTCTTGCATTTTCTCGATTACAATTACTACGTTTTTGTACCTTTTAGACGAAATTAACCTTCTGTAGTCGTAAACTTTGTGACATATTATACGAAGTTCGATGCGGTAGTAAGAGCTGATTTAACCTCTCGCTTATTTCTGTGAGGAATGACAAAGACGTACATAAAGCTACGGCTGTAAAATAGCTGTTAAACGCGATTTGCATTTAATTGCTGGCCATTTTAACGTAAATTGTGCAAGTAAAACGTTTATTAGCAATAAACATAAGAATTCAAGTATAATTTAAAGTTTTAAAGAAATTCTTATCTGAAATTATATCAATGTATGCAAATTTCAGACTAAACAACCCTTCAGCTGTTAATTTTTAATCACCCGTTCAAATCCAAATGCTCTTATTGGTAACACACGCCATTTCCGGTCTGGTCGTCCCTCACGCGCGTCCGCTTCCGGAAGACAATGTCCGGCCTGCCTACGTCCGATCACCGATTTCCGGTCTATCCCGAACCATCGAGTCCTCCGTGAAGTCTCCGATTTCATGTTTGAATTTTGAATTTCGAAATTGACTGTTCCATTTATGTTTTGAATTTTCTTGAAAATTATTAACGAGGTTATTGGAGTGGTTATTTGCCAGTTTACGTTTTCCTTAATAATTCAAAGCCAAGCCTCACGATTTTGGCTCTGTTTTTAAAGAAAATGCGAAAGTTTGGGACTGAACGTGTTATTTCTAAAAGCAGCCGTCTGGAAGCTCCGATTAACGACTAATTTTCCCGTCGTTATAATTAAATTTTTATGGGTAGTGATTTATTAATATGTTAGATAACATTGCTTTCATAACAATTTTCAAAGTTTAGTTCTTTAAGGTGCTTGTGTCTCATTTAATTATCTTGAAAGTGCGGGAATATTAAAAAAAAAAAACATTCCACCCTTACATCCGTATGCTTACTAGCTAACCCTAAGTGCTAAATGTAATCTCACAAAGAACTAAACTAAAACATAAGAATCCCCACCAAACATCCAGCACATAACTGAAATTTAAAAGGCACTGAAGTCGAAATGACAGTCGTGGATAAAGTTCGAACAGCGAAAGGCTATTTCCGTTCGAGGAAAGACCGTTGGAAAACCGTTGGTTATTCGAGATCCTATTTCAAACGGTCGAAATGTGCAATCTCTCAACGCTATTGGTTCTCGTGATTTCAAGCTTTGAGGATTTGTTGGGATGAAAAGTGCTGTTATGAAAAGCGTTATATGTTTGTGTTAGTAGTACTTGCAGTTGTTTGCTACATAAATGCTGCCTTCAGCAACGCTATCTATCGCTCAAAATGTATGGGATGACAGTCAAGTCAAGTGGTTGAGGAAACGCACGAGAATGTCATCCCATACGTTTTGAGTAATAGAAAAGAAAAACGTTAGTAGCGTTTGCATCTTGGCTAGGGCCCAAGGTAGCGATTTTCGAAAATCGACAAAATGTAATCCATATACCCTGCTGCCAAGCAGTGGTATTCGCACTATTGTGTTCCTGTGTGGAGAGAAAAGCCCGTGACACTGTAAACCATTGAGAACCTAAGCTCTTCCAAAATAAGCTATGTAATGAAAAAAACTAGCTTAATATTTTCTTAAAGGCTGGCAACATTGCGATTTATTTATATGACCCATTTGCCCGCCAGTTTTCTTTAAAAAAACAAATATCAGTGACCCCATGTACAAACAAAGTATTGTTTATTATATTTCTGTTAGTGTTATTAAGATATATATTGACCACAAAAAAAAACATTAAAGAAATTATTCGTAACTAACTGCAATAGTTCTTTAATTAATTAAAGTATAATTTATTAGAAAGAAGTTTACTAGTGTATTAGTGAAAGGTAGCAAGCCCATCGCCTAACAATACTACAAGCCCTTATTCCCTTAGTTGCCTCTTACGACATCCACGGGAAGATGTGGAGTGGCACTACTGTAACCCGGCAACCACACGGGATCAAACGAAGTATTTTTTATTATGTTTCTATTATTGTAATTAAGATACTTATTAATAAATAGAATAGAATATAATTATAAGCAAGTATTTTTAGAGTTGTTTGGTATTTCTGTAGCTCTGTCTTCCCCACTATGGGAATAAAGGCGTAATGTTATGTGTGTAAGATACTTATTGACCACAAGAAAAAATGTAAAATTAAACAAAATATTTGTAATCCAGTTGATTGCGAATATTTTGTTTAATTATACATTAATCGTCGAAAACTGCTAAAATTAAAACAGCTTTACAGCTCATAGTATAGGATAGTAGTAAAAAAAAGTACAGCTTATAGGCTTCGAGCTCAATATAATCCAAAAGTCGGGAATCACAAAACGCACCCCCCGGTCTATTGCAGAAGTTCGCCGACAAATTTATGTGCATATTGAATCGCTATTAACAAACTTTGCGCTGGAATCCAATTGAATTTTATCTTTTTGCAGTCTTTTTAAAGCTAAAATCGTTAAGATACCTTTATTTTTTCATTAAAATATACGTTTTTTTATAAAAAATATATATATTACAAAAACAAACTCATTCTGTTTTTCATGCAAATACACATCACTTGTTTAATAAATTATAATAAATAAATATCAGGAAACAATGTTCAACAAATTGACTCGGTCCTAAACTAAGCTCTAGGCTTTTAACATTCATTCTAAAATATATGGAAAAATATGCTCTTGCTAAAGTTGGTCGAACCGAGGAACGCTATAATCTGTGCACTGTAGGATGGTGCCTGTGACAGCCGTATTTCGTAATTTCAATCTCTTACTGTACTGACAAGCGAGGTATTTAAAAAACTAAAACCCGTCTTTAAAAAGCAAGAAATAACTCCTTTTAAAATGATAGGTACAGTCCAACTGAATTTGGCATTTGGTTATTTAGACTGACCCACAATATCCAATATATGTTAGGTATTAGTCCTATCATTTTAAAAGAAGTTATTTCTTGCTTTTTGAAGACGGTTTTTAGGTTTTTAAAACATTTATTTTATTTCATACCTTTTAGTGATCATAATAATACTGTTATGTCGTCCACGTACATTCATTCCTATAATTTTTCAGGAGTTCCCTAGATTTCTCCGAGATCCCATCATTAGATCTTGGATTGAGGAAAATACATTAAAAAAAACCCGATGAATTGAGAGAACCTTTTTGAAGTCGGTTAAAAATAGGCGATTATTTATTCAAGCTCCTGAACGGCGTCGCTAGCTTTGTACCAATATCGTATTTATAAAAAATTAAAGAAACAATTGTATTACGTGTTTAAATGAGCTGTCACAGGCACCATCCTACAGTGCACAGATTGTTGGCATTGTCACTTCCAACTGCCCCCGATTTCACCATCTAGAAAATGACAGGTGACATTTCAGTGAACATGGCGCAGTCTATACGAAGCCCAGTGATGTATCAGCGTGTTAACTTTGTAATGTATACCGAATTATCACCTGTCACGTGCCATTGTCAAGACGGTGAAATAGGCTGGTCTAACAGCGTCATTACTTACTTACTCTGACGTCATTTCTGCTCGACATCGCCGTTTACTACTAATATAAATGTGACATATACCATTGTAAAGTATACTCGTACATATTTAACTTTAATTCCCGCCTTTTCTGTATACCCAGGGAGTTTTTTATTCTATGGGCCGTGACCTTTAATTGCTACGCCATAATAAACCTTATTCGCACAAGTGACAAATGGCCAATAGTACCGCTTAGTTTCCGCAAACTCATTGCTGCACCCACTAATTCCGGACCTAACTCCATATCACCAATAGCTAAGTTAGTCTATTGTGGAATGTCTTTTAGTTCCAGTATTTGGAATATCTTGAAGTTTGCGAAATAGAGCTGTTTGCTTTAATCGTGTTAAGTTCTTGGCAAGTATTTGTGTGTCTGGCATAATGGTTTATAGCAAATAGTGACTTATAGGTTTAAAGTAAAAGTATTTCAACTTTGTGAATTTAGAAATGCGAAATAGGTTTTCCCTAAGTCTGTTTTGTTTTAGTTTAAGGACGATGAGCATTTGGTAACCGCTTAATAGCAATCACGGTGGTGTCGTTGAATAGGCCATACAGATAGGAACAGCAAATGGAGATACTTTGTCCTAGTTGGGAGTGACCCTGCCTCCGAAGCCAACGGTCTTAGTTTCATATCCCGGAAGGGCAGATATTTGTGTGATGAGTGCGAATATTTGTTCCTGAGTCTTGGATGTTTTCTATGTATTCCTCTATATAAGTATGTTTATCGTTGTCTAGTACTAAGTACAAGCCTATAGCTTAGTTTGGGACTAGGTCAATTTGTGTGAGATTGTCCCCCGATATTTATTTTATTTATTATTTATATGCGCCCTGGATTCTCGTGACTTCGAGAAATCATCGCGAAGTTACGACTTCTCGAATTGGGTTCCTGGTTATAATTGCTCTAGGTACAAACCGCCACACAATTAACTGCCCATTAAAGACAAAAGTGAGAAAATGTAGAAAGAGATGAATATAGATTTTCCATAAGAATCTCATGTGCACGACCAAGACAGTTTCTCTCGGTTTATCTTCTTTGGTCACTCAGCTGTGTGGGCGATTGTACATTAAAATACCTTTCCATTGATATATGAGTTATGTCGAGTGGGGCGTGTACCACATTACATACATTTTTGCCAACTGTCCTTTGGTTAAATAATACCGAAATTCGATGCAGATTTTAGACAGATTTATTAAAATTAAATCCTTCATTTCTACTTTATAATGTTTAGTGAAATTACGTTTAAATAAACAAACTCGCCTTTGTACATTTTATTTTATAATGCTGTATTTGTCAAGTATATATTTGTTTAATAAAGAGGTAATCTAAACACATACATACGGCGTAAGCTAAATAGTCATTGTTTTTTTTATTTAGTTCAATTCGCAGTTCCCTTTAGCCGTATTCCCTTTAATCTCAAACTTGGTCCCAAGTCCGAGTTCGCCGCTATTCAACTATCTCAGGGAACTCTGCTTCATTTGTTTCTTTGTTCTGTTTTATCCTAAGAACATTTTCCTCAGACGGCAAACAAAACTAAGTGCAATAATAAAACTTAAATCGACTTCTAACTAATTCATGGTTATAATGGTTATAATGATACAGTGGTGAAAAGCAGGATTGAATTATTTGTTCAGTTGAAGTAGGCTAACATAACTTTGTTTTCATAGCTATAATATGTACAAAACACAGTAAATTGGTTGATATCGTACTTTTAAGGGCAGTATTTCCTTCGCCACCAATTATCGTAACAGCCAATTAGTACAGCAATCGTTGAGCCACAAAGCTAAGGAAGCATTACTCATTTGTAAGGAATAAAGCGACCCAGAAAAATGTCGCCACTATCTGACCCAATTCCCAGCGCAACGACCTGGGTATCCAAAATCGAGTAAAGTTTCAGTTTTCGTCAGCAGCGTCTCTTTCTCGCAAAAGCTTAACCACTCGAGAGCAAAAGAGATAGTTCTGAATGTCACGTGTCGAAATACACCCGCTGTGTTTTCAGCCAGCATTATTTTAAGGCGCGCCCGAAATTCACACTCGCTCCCCAAAGGAACTTTAACCTTGTGTGTTTCTAACTAGAGTTAACTTTTCTTTGGTCCTACGTTAATTTAATTTACGAATTTATCTAGAGAATGATCATGCGAGTATAAACTTTATAGACAGCGGGTAAACGACTTGTGTGCCAGTTTTATTGCACCGCGTGTATAAACGCGGTATTAAAGGAATACAGCTGTTGGTGGCAATAAAAAGTATGCATTTTTAATTTCGTGTTTGATTAATGAGTTATTAAGAGCTGTCAGGCCTTCCAAATTCAAATTGGAATTTGGAAGATGAAATTTAAATTTACATCATAACCGTCACAAGTTGTATCACTGATGAAGTGTAATTAAAAAAATCAAGCGAAACAGAACGAATTGGTTTAGAAAAACACGTTTTCAAACTGTACTTCTGTCACAGCGTAAACAACAGCATAATAACAATAAAAAAATCATTCAACTACAATTTATTCTGTTCCGATGCCCAATAAATTCTTTCAAACACTCATCACGGACTCTAAAACTGTCGTAACTAGGCACAAAAGAATCGTAAATAAGAAGAAATTGGGGCAAAAAGGCCTAAGTGAAGGCATCCAGTAATGAGGCAGAATTAGACTTCGGGTGGTGTCGGCCGTCGTCGGGTGCCATCGTAAATTGTCGGAACCGTTCCAACCTTCCAGATGAAACCCGGCCGGGGCGAGTTGGCAGCAGTTTGGAGGTTCTGTAGTTGTGAAACTAGTTTGTTTAATTTTGCAGCGTTGTAATTGTTAAGAGACGTGTGAATAGAGTGTTGGGCTTTATACTTCTTCAAATTAAATTAGATTTGGTGCTAAAGTAACGGGATATTAAATTGCGGTTTTGTTTATTTTTACTACGGTATTAACAAGTTATATTAATGGTTAGCACAGGATCGAGGAGAGTGGTATAATAAGGAGCAGGCATCGAAGTTGGTGGATATTGGCTATTGAATGGATGGGTCGATCGACGTACTCTATAGCCTTAGGATGATCTGTATTTAGGGTTTTTAAACACATATAAATATATATAAAACATGTAATGTATATTCTATTATATATTATTTTTTCATCACTACAGTATACAATTAAAAAGGTAAGTATATACAAAAGTTGTTATTATAATTAACCTCACTAGAGCAAATAAGTAGAAACCGTCTAACTGTCTGTCTGTCTGTCTGTCTGTCTGTCTTGTGTGTAAAATAAGCGACATTTGCGCAAATCCAAAAATCCTGAGAAAAGCATGTGACGAGGTGAAATCATCCCATGTACTTTTGTTTTATGACAGATGCCACCAATAGCCTCAGACAGCACCTTGGTCTGTGCATAGTACAATCAGATTTAAATAATATAAAATAATAATAATAATATTGTTTCCTCTCATGCGGAACCCTAAACGAAGAGACAAAGGGACTCAAGTTATATAAGGGCTATCGGCGCTCAGCCCATTCCTTTGATTGCCTCAAGGATTTGGGAGCGATTGATTTGAGCACTAAACGGCAATTTGAGCTCTCAACGAGACTTTAAGCACTAAACGGCAATTGGCGCCCTAAACAAAAGCAGTTGATAAAAAATATAACGACCTTAGGTATACACGGTAAGTATACATTTTTGTAAAGCTTTAAGAAAACTTATCTTCGCATTTTTTGACGTCAGGAGGGCTAAGTACAAGTTGTCCGCGACTTGTTTTTCGTTCGGATTTCTCCTTCTATCTAGTTGGAGCTAGACAAGTTGCATTCGAAAGTCGTTAGTGATTATGTTTCGATTGACAAATGTATGGAATTGACGTTGGCCACCGAGATAGAACCACGTGACTAAACAGTTGTCTATCGAAACATAATCGCTAAAGATTGTCGAATGCTACCTGTCTAGCTCCACTGTATCGATAGAGGCGCACTGAGCGACAAGCGAGAAATTACAACTTGTGCTAAGCGTACTGGGGAGGGATTCAACACGGTAATAACGATGTCGTCTTTGACGTGTTTCCGTATTATCAACGGGTTGATAACTCTTATGTCATTTACAATAATGGCGACCGATTCTAAAACACGTCAAACGCGATATCGTTATAAGTTATAACACAGTAGAATAGAGGCCCTGATCAATCTATTTTAGCTTTTTGTATTTCAGTTAAATTTAAATGATACAATAGAAAACAGCATTTATAGTGAACTTTTTTAATACGTTAAGTATTGTTTTTTTTTTAGTACATAAACAGGAAAAAAACCTGTTTTTTTTAAATATAAAGACTAATTTTGTAAGTTTTCATTTCCATCCTACCAACTGCGCCAGATAAGGTTTCCTCAAAATCATTCGATAAATTCTTGAAAATGTATTCAATTTCCAAACAATACACAAAGTACCTTTATTACTTTTACCTTCTCGAAAAAAAAAATGTTTACACAAAAACATCTTAAAATGAAAAAATGCGACAATTCTTTTCTTTTTAGGCCTGTGCAAATAACTCACCGTTCTCACCGTTGAGTTGTTATTTTCACCAGAAAGCCTCCGTAAACAATACAGCTGCGAAACATTAAGAACCCGCTTGTTTCCCAAAAACATCCAAACAATTCAATGAATATTCATTAATTTCAAACGTAAACGATACAATAATACCGTTATTAATTATATTTTCATGATTGTTTCATCAATTGTTTATTTCACAGACGCATATTGTTGGAATTAAAACGAGATTTCCGATGAAAATGATTTTGATTTATGCCCAATGGTAAATTTGTTTGCGTTATGTAATTAATATATACTGTATTATTCCATTATATTATTTATGATTCCATTGAAAATCATGAAAAGTGTTTCATGAAACAAACTTATAGTTATTTTAATTTCACCGAATTTTTGCCTACGCTACGTTATTAAATCTGAATTCATTTAATAAACTAAAAATCAGGCGATTTTTAGTAAGCGTAATTAAGTCTGATTCCGTAGAGTTCTTCTAACCGTAGAGACGGTAACTGATGTTGTCCGAGCTTCTCTGAGGCGTTGTTGCACCTCAACAGCACTGGCGAAGCTAGAGATGACGTCACAATGAAGCGATCATGTCTTTCGGATGTGCAGCGTCGCCGACCTGCCCCATATCTTCTGATGTAGCCCCCAGTCTCTTGGAACCGCTGGAATACTCGGCGGACAGCATGACCGCTTAAATTGAGTTGCCGAGCGACATCACACTGCCTAACTGCTTGCAGCAGTGCAACCACTTGAGCTAATTCAGCAGCGGTGTTCTCCATGTTCGAGGGTTGTTTTCTTGCTTGAGTTGCTTAGATGTGTTCTTTTCGACGTCAGGATAGTTAATGATTGACATTGCCGTGCCTGGTCTTCTCGCTCCTCCCCTGGGGGGGGGGATGAGGAACCGGTGCCGGGCAGAAAGCCCTTGGCCGGGGTGGTCTGCGCCGACCGTGAAAACGGCCGGGTCCATGGGTTTACAGCCGGCGCCGAAGGCGCAGGCTGTAAGGGGATGAGGATGGGGGAGGGGTTTAGGGAGGGGGGGGGGGAAGGGGGGCGTCAAATCCGGGTAGTACGCTGCTCGCGAGGTCCAGCCAGCTGGGTGGGACCCTGCTAGCGACCTACAAGCGGGGCAGCGTCTTCATGGGTCCTCACTTGGTTGTCGACGTCGTCGCAGAGTCGAGGTCGCGGGGGTAAGCCTTGCCGTCGGGAGGACGCGCGTGCTGGGGCGCGATGTCCCTCAGATGAGGGAAACGCGACGCGTCCGCTCGCGCAAACATCGACGTGGCAAGGCGTCCGATGAAGTCGTCCAGGCTCTCGATCCTAAGGTCCCTCTGGATCGTGGCGTTCCTCACGTAGCGGGGGGCATCTGTGATGGCCCGCAAGCACAGGTTTTGCTGGACACGCAGCTTCTTCCTGTGCGTTGCGGCCAGGAGGGCGTACCAGGCGGGAGCGGCATACGTGAGGCGGGGTCTGATGTAGGTCTTATAGACCCCGAGCTTCACCCGCAGAGGGAGGCCGGATCGGAGCACTGGACGGAGGAGTGCTCGTGCGGTTTTTGTGGAGGCGACGACGGATTTGGTGTGAGGACCCATGGTTAGTCCTCGGTCGATCTTGATCCCCAGGTATTTGACTACCGGGGACCAAGGGATGTTTGTCCCGTGAAGAGAGAGTGGTGGGTCTGGGGGGCGGCTCCTGCTCACGAAGATCGCCTGGGTCTTCGCGACGTTGACGGTTAGCCTCCACCTGGCGAGCCAAGCTGGAAGGGCGTCGAGTTGTCGCTGTAGCTTGACGACGGCGTGCTCGGGCTTGAAGGAGCTCGCATAAAAAGCCGCGTCGTCAGCGTACAGGGCCAGGTGGGAACCGACAACGACTGGGATGTCGTCGGTGTACTTCGAGTAGCATACCGGTGATAGGCAGCTACCCTGTGGGACTCCAGCAGCGATGGGGCGATCTTCGGAGGTGGCGTCTTCCACCACCACTCTAAAACTTCTTCCGGACAGGAAGGACTGGAGGACCTTCACCAGTCTTCGTGGGGCCGAGGACATCGACAACTTATAGGTAAGGCCTGCGTGCCAGACCCGGTCGAAGGCCTTCTCCATGTCCAGGAGAACTGCAGCCGTATGCTCGCGCTTGTTGGCGGCCACCGCCATGTGGTGCAGGACTCTGGACAGTTGGAGTGTCGTGCTGTGGTCTTCGCGGAACCCGTACTGTTCGGGGCGAGGCATGATGTGTGGGACCAGTTGGGTGAGCAGCAGCTTCTCGAACACCTTCGAGATGCACGGAAGGAGGGTGATGGGCCGATAGCTCTCGGGCTTCAGAATGTTTTTCCCCTGTTTGGGCAGCATGATCACGTGGCCGGTCTTCCAGTTGGAAGGGAAGTTTCCGATGCGGAGGATGCCATTGAAAAGATGTGTTACCGCCGCGATTGCGCGTGGCGGTAAGTGGCGAAGGGTGGCGTTTGTGATTCCGTCCGCACCGGGGGCCTTTCTGGGTTTGGCCTTTGTGATCATGCGTCTCACGCTGCCCGGGGAGAAGAAGATGGGGTCTTCATCAGGAGCTATCGGGGTGCCGAAGTATTCTTCCAGGTGTTCGTTCACCGCTGCAATGTGGTCTGCCTCGTCCGACGGGTTCGGCTGGAACTGACGCTCCAGGCACTCGGCGAAGATTTCGGCGCGGTCCTCGGCCCGGTATCTGGGTGTACCGTCGGCATGAAGTAGAGGGCGGACAGGTGTGGGGGCTCCGCTAAGCCGGCGGCATAGACGGTGGATGGAGTTCCAGTCGTCCGCCGCTTCGGCCAGCGTTTCTTCCCAAGCAGCTGCCCTGTGGTCCTCCAGTGCCGCCTTCACCTTGGTGGTGAGAGCGTTGAGGGCGGTCTTCATGATGGGGCACCGGATGGTTTGCCAGCGTTTGCGGAGACGCCTCTTGTCCGCAATCATTCTTTGGATATGCGCTGGCAGTGGTGGGAGTTTCCGGGTGCGTGCTGGTGGTGATGACGCCGCGGACAGAGCTTCTCGAATACGGCTGGTTAGTTCCGCCGAGAATCTGTCGATGTCCGCGGCGTCAGCGAGCGTGTGGAGCGGAACAGGAACGTCCATGTGGCGAGCAAATGTCTCCCAGTTGGTGGTGGGTCGAGGGGCCATGGGAGCCCTTTGGATCGGTGCCGCAGTCAGGACGAGAAGCACCGGCTGGTGGTCGGAGAGAACCTCGTCGTCCAGTGTCTCCTGGAGGAGCTGGCCTTGCAGTCCGCGGTGCACGGCTATGTCGAGGACGTCCGGAGTGTACGCAGTCTGGGAGGGGTAGTGCGTTGGAGTTTCCGGACCGTCCACGTAGTAGCCGTGGGCTTCTGCGTCTGTGAGGAGTCGATGTCCATCGGGATTTGTGGTGGAGGAGTTCCACGCCGGGTTCTTGCAGTTCCAGTCGCCGGCCGCAAGTGTGGGCAGTGGCGAGTCCAGCAGAGCCCTAACCTCTGCAAGATCAAGACGCGAGGTGGGGGGCTTGACATTTGACCTTGTACAGGCATTTTATACCCCTGGAAACGGGCACAACTCGCGACCCTTGAAACGAGTATTTGAGTTGTGCACTTTTATTTAGAAACGCTCTGATTCACAAGCCATTATGTTTTGTTTAAATTAAACATTGTTTATTTAAAACACATTAAACGTGCTTTTAATTGATACTAATATCAATTAGATAACATAATTTCGCTAAGGTCTAGATTAGCTTGAATCTGATTTTCGCGGAAGGGCGATATTTTTGACGCCAAGTGTAGTTCTTCAAACCGCGGGCTCATTTACCAACAACCTTACAGTGACAGACATGTATCAATCCCTCAACAGTCCAGTGTAGGATAGGCCAAATAAATCGTCACATCAATGGAAAAGTTGCGAATTGGCATTTCGATTTAAAATGAGAATAGCAGATTCGCTACTTTACCAAGTGGCGTTTCCGTCATTGTCTTTTGAAATCAAAGTGCAGATTCATAATGACCCTTAAAATTGACAGACGTATTTTATCGACTTTGTTATTTTAAGATGTGCAGAAGGAAATTAATCTTAACACATACTTGACCGACGGGAATGTCGCCGCCAACTCTGTTCGGGTAGAAGTCATGAATTGCTATTCCCTTAGGAACTGATTTATTTTTCGGGATAAACGGTACCCTATGCTCTTCTCCGATGTTGAAACGATCTCTGTACCAAATTTGATTAAACTTGGTTCAGTGGTTGGGCTATGAAAACGTATCAAACAAACAAACAGAGTTACTTTCGCATATGTAATTAAATACATGGATATATGGATGAGATATCTTTGACTTAGGGACTGTTCGACGTTGCGATATATTATTATGTACATCTAATTTTACTTGGGCTTGTAGTATTGTTAGGCGATGGGCTTGCAACCAGTCACTAATACACTAGTAAATATCTTGGCCTGATTGTGCAAAATGTGGTTACAGAATTATAAGCAAGTCTTTTTAGAGTGGTTGGTATTTCTGTAGCTCTGCCTACCCCTCTCTGGGAATGAGGGAGTGATGTTATGTATGTACGTCGAATTTTAACCTTCTACTGGTCCCTGTTGCCTTGGTAGCTGGTTTGCCTTCTCCAAGTTATAAAAAAGTTAGCTGTAACACTCTGAATGATCTCTGGGTCAATGACCCGCAGCTTCCGGCGAATCACTCGGCATCCTTCCATCTCCTATATTTAAATCAGGCTGTTCCGCCAAATCCTGGCCTGACCCATTTCCGCTGGAGGCTCGTAATGCCGACGCACTTCCGAGTGAGGCCGGGGTCGAGTATCAGCGGGGAGTCCTGTTTAAAATTATTTTCAAAACAAGATCCTGTTCAAACTTTTGAGAAAAACTTTTGTTACGGACTTTTTTTGCAAAGAAGTCCTGTTGCCACCTTCCGACTCCATCATCAGATTAACTTTTAGACACCATAATATTGAATTGTCATTGAGGCCATTTGAACATCGGAAACTGGTTCAAAACTGACTTGCAAGATTATATGGACAGTAATATCGAAGGACTCACACAAATTTACCTAGTTCTTAACTAAGCTCTAGGCTCGTACTATGAGTACTAGATAACGATGAAACGGAATATACGTTTATAGAGACACGTACGACTATTAATTGTTAAGTATGAGGCTATAAATTAGCATCTGTGGTCAAAAAAAAGTTCTAAGTAGATAGCGTTACATGTCAATGTATTGGTGGAATTATAATTTTTTGTTTTTGCTTCATAATCAAAATATACGGATCTGAGACGTGGGCGCTAACGATGGGCCTCATAAGAAAGCTCAGAGTCACTCAGAGGGCTATGGAGAGAGCTATGCTCGGGGTTTCTCTGCGGGATAGAATCAAAAATGATGATATCCGCAGTAGAACTAAGGTTACCGACATAGCCCGAAGAATAGCGAAACTTAAGTGGCAGTGGGCGGGTCACATTGCTCGCAGAACTGATGGCCGATGGGGCCAGAAAGTTCTCGAATGGCGTCCACGGACCGGGAGACGAGCTGTTGGTAGGCCTCCAACAAGATGGAGCGACGACCTCGTAAGGATGGCGGGATCGCAATGGATGCGGAAGGCACAAGACCGGTCTAAGTGGAGAGCCTTGGGGGAGGCCTATGTCCAGCAGTGGACGTCTTTCGGCTGATATGATGATGATGATATGATGATGAATCAAAATATATGTATTAGATGCATTGAGGATTGCAACAATAAATTATTATACTTTTTAAAGGTTACTTGACTTTAGTTAATTTGAGTTTTCTGTGAGCAAACCTGTTTTTTTATCAGAAGTGGGAACTAGTACAGTATTATTATCCTATATTGTAATGCAAGCTGTTTGTTTAACAATAAAAAAAGAAAAATAATTTACGCAGTAAACGTCCAGTACTCAGGTACAAATTCTCGCGCTCATCACATTTCCCTTACAAGGAATCAAACCCGGGACCACTACCCATTGACCCTGGGTTCCCTTATTCAAAATGCAGCAAATGTCAAATTTTAACGAGACGTTTTGAATATAGGAACCTAAGGCAACCGCGACGTCAACGGCGAATATATATTTATGGTAAAAATAACGTTTAACAAACGCTCATCGCTCGAACTGAGCCCCAATACCCAACAAGACCAGACTCGCATCCGCAGCGTCTTCAACTCAAAAAATAATAATAACACTTTGCATAAGCATTTCTCGCCGGAACCAAAACGGGCATTTTTCACTGAAATGGGTAACAGGAATCTGGATCAACAGTCTCAAGTATGTGATGATCAACAGGGCTTGGGCATAAGAATAAATACTAATAGAAGGGTAACTTCATCCCCACCACGCTCGCTCCAGCGTGGCCTGTCAACAATCCAAGACTACTTATCGCGGGTTGCCATGCCACCCAGAATCGGCGCTTGAAGTAAACGTGCAAAAATATTTCAAATGAAGCTCTCAAAGGCGCCACTATCTACGCAAACTGTGGTTTTACTATACGAAATTATTAGTCCCGTATTTGACCACGTGCTTTACAGTAATTGTAGGACGATATCAACTAAGTTTAAATCTTTATTTATTATTTGTAACATTAACACATTAAGTAAAGAGCGTAAGAATTAAATAATTAAATAAATACATTATTTATCTGTGCACTTTTTGTTTATATTTAACAATCCGCAATCCAATTCAGGATCTTGCTCTTGGTATATATTATTAGTATTATTACGTCACTGATACGAGTACGGGATAAGCGTTTTATTTATAACTGCACCTTTTAACTGAAGAGAGATTTGTCAAGGACACCACTGAGACGTAAAATATTTAGGGTACTTTTTATCCCACTCCGCTTGTGTAAAAAAAGGTTATGGTTTATCGTATAGTTTTACTGGTAAATAAACTAATTCGTTGCGGGCTCGGTTAGTTTTATATACTTGTGACAACCCTAATTTTGCGACAGGCGAGAGAGAGGTAAGGCGGGGCGGGGGCGCTGTACGTTATTATTTGACGGCTTTTTTGTCAAATCCATACATCGACGCCGAAGATGCCCTTCTAATAGTATTTATTCTTATGGCTTGGGGCCGTATTAACTTATCTTGGCTGAGATGTGAAAATGTACGTCAAAGTAAACGTCAAGCCATAGAAAACTGTCATTTAGACGCATCTTGAGACGAGCATCCAGTCGAGATCTGTTTAGTTCTGCGGCCCATCGTCGCTTTTGCCCTTATTAACCCTTTGAACGCCAAGTGGTCATGAGCTGTTGTACCTACAACGTCACCGACCATTATATAGGTCACATGTACAGTTTAAAAGAGACGTTGAATTAATTAAGTTATTTTTTTTAAGTTCTACTACAGACGCAGCATAATGAACCAAAATTTACCCTATACTTATAGGAAGAAAAAAAACAATTTTGAATCGTGTTTACGCACACAAAGAAGGGTGTAAAGAGTGTGTATAAATTACACTCAGTCAGGGCCATATCATTTCTATATTCCTTTAGACAAAACCTCGGAAGCATGCTTCGTAAACCTGGGCAAACAAAGACGCCCTTCGTTAGATGAGCTATTCCATGAATAAACATGGCGGCGGAAGGACCAGCTGATTTATGGCGTTTCGCGCCGTTTTGGACTAAAAGCAATTTTGCACTTGGTTAAAACGTGTTAGATGTTTGCACTTAATGTCTATATCGCTTTCCGGGGTAAACACGACAAAACAGTTTTTTGAGGCTTGAGACGAATAGTGGTTGGCACCATTTTTTTTCTTCAACGCGCTTTGACAAATTCAAAATCAGGCCGATTTTGTAAGTCTTCTTCTTTATCTTTTATTTATTTTATTAATGGCATGCCGCGATATTCCGCAGTGAGTAGAGTAAAACAGTAAACAGAATAAATCAAAAGTAAAAGCCGGACATCTTTCAATCGGCCATCTTCCCTCCCCGATCGTTACCGGAAACCCGTCACATGTCCTAAGGCTTTTAATTCAGGCTAATATACCTAAATCATATCGTATATTATGAGATTTATATTATCAAATAACAGAGTCTTCATTCAATATGAAAATATTTAATGAAGTTTTATAATATCTATAAACCCCGTAAGAGCTAATCAACGTTCGTGTCTGCTTGTACCTAACCAACTACCCTCAATTTGCATGATTCCGCAACTCTCGGTGCGTCGTCTAATTCAATCGGCGACTTATAAAATATTCATGCGTATGATAATCGGGCGCAGGTCTGTGATGCATAGCGCGGGAGTAAAGGGATTTAGGATATTGTAAGTTTACTGATAAAATACATTGTAGTGGAAGGACATTGTATAGGGTCCGACTTGATCGCTTCCGCCATCTTTTCCTTAACTGACCTCCAAGCATTGATCGCATTTGTTCCGGTGTGGGGATAAGACAACCGAAATGACTAACAGCATTCCAGTTTAATCCTCTGGGTTTGCGACGCATTAGGATTCCAGTCTTAAGATTGTACTCTTGGTATTCAAAACTACAGTTTTAAGACTGGAATCAAATATGTCGCTCATATGTTCATTTTACCTGTCTGTGCCATACTATTTATTGCATTGTGTATCGATAAACTGCCTGACTCTTCACTTGGCCGAGGTCTCCCCTGTTTTTCGCCATTCGTTATTTGTATATTTTGTATAAATAATGTTGCACCCGACAATATTTCCGCGCCTTTTTATTATTTAATAAAGCCCTCAAAATGTTTATCAAGTAACTTATAACGTACTAAAACAAGATATTACTCACAGCTGTCATAAACAAAATGTAATACGTCAAGACGTTGATCCCCCCTTCGTCAAAATCCTAATTTTAATATCTCCCTACAAATATAAAGCTAAGTAGCTAAACCTCGGCTTTATAACAATTTCGGAAAAAAAGTGAATTTCATCAAAGCGACGACACCATACTCGCACTTCTAAATTCGTTATCCACCAATTTCTTCCTCATAAAACGTAATCTTGTTAAAGGAAACTTATTTCATAAAGCCGGAAGAAACTGGGGTAAAAATTAAAAGAATTTCGGGGGAACAAAGAAATTCTTATTAATGTTCGTTGTAGGATTGTAAGGAGGTTGAACCATTACTTGTCTGTGGACTTTCGTGCATCATTAAAAAGTTTCGGACGGATCAGGGGGACTATTCTCAAGCTCAAATTTAAGCTTCGTGTGTCCTGTGCTATACGTTTTACTCTAGGGGCTTCGTTGTATAGCAAGAAAGAGACAGAATGTTTTACCCTGTCTTTGTTGTGTAAATCCAAAAGACCTGTAATTATAAAAGCAGTTAGTTTAGAATAGACTTCATAAATATAATGTACGAGCAAGACGCCATAAAATCTCTTCAGGGTTTTTTACCACTAATAATGAAGTTTGTGTACGACTATACAATGACATTAGGATTTTGCACGTAGACTATTCTAGTCAGTTAGGCCTATATTACTTTTGAAATGCTGTCGTATTGTATTAATTTGTCAAGTAAATAGGAGCTATCAAAACGTTGGCAATACGATAACATCTCAAAAGCTATATGGTTTTATCGAGTAGAATAGAGCCCCTAAGGTTACATTTACCAACGTAAAAAAAACAGATGAAAATAAACGTAACAAACCAGTCTATCTGAGGGTTTCAAAACACCTCATAACGCATTTAACGCTTATAATCTATCCCTACAAACAATGCCCTCTGGTGAACAAATTAAATTGTATCAAGAGGCAGTATAATCTAATAGCATGCCTCGTGAAGTTGTTTAGGAAAATTAAAAAAATATGCCCCTCGTCTATGGCCGCCATCGCAATTCCCGCCTTAATTTGTTACGAACGAATCAACGTGGCAGAAGTACTTTTTTATTGCTTAAAACTCAATTTGCGATTAAAGATCAAGGCATGAAGTTGGAGGAAAATATTAAATTTGTTTTCTTTGGTGAAATTGTTTTTGCAGCAAACTTAATTAGATAATTTAAAAAAAAACATACTAGGAGAGCTCAATAATAGGAAGCAAAAATTAAAACTAATATAAATTAGCGTTTAACGAATTAAAATTTAGTAATACTCTAAATAATGCTAATATCAACCCAATTCAAAAGAAAACGTGTACATTATTAATTTAACTTAACTCCGACAATTTTATCTAAAAACTAGCCATGATTAAGGCTTAACTTAGTCAACTTAAACGTGTTTTATTTCTGAAAGTATCATTAACTTGCTCCAATTGTTGCTAACTTAAATTGTATGGAAATTAACGAAACATCAATGTTTCAGGATTAGAACTCGCAAACCACAGCTATTTTGCGCCTTGTTGGTCAAAGGGATGAAAGGCGATCTGGGCCTGGTGCTTGCTTTGACCGGCAAGCCGATATGTATTAGTTAGCCGAAATTATGCCCATTGAGTGCGTACATGCAATTACAGTTGCTGTTAGTTAATTGCAATCACAGCCTTATAACGATTTAAAAAAAAAACATTGATGATGAAAGCCATAGCTAATGTAGTAGAAAAAGTCTACTTTATTACAGATGCATGGAAACATTGAACATTAACTATTACCCGTATGTTAGTAACACAAAGCTTCATTTAATATGTATAGCATAACACTTACTTGAAAGAGTTTTAAAAAATATGAGGGCGATTTTCAAAGCGAAATTGGCAACATGATCCAATTTTTACCCACAAATGCTGCTTCACGTGGTACTTGAAAAAAAAAGATGCCACTTGAGAATAATGTAGTTCTCCCTGTAACCGCGTTTTTTTTTATCTTGCTATAACTTACGTTATGTTAGTCACCCACCTGTCAAATGAATCTACTATAAAAAACACGACTAAGATATAGTTTAATAACGACAATCAAGAAATCGATATAAGAACTCCACGCAGCTCGCTGAAAACATAACTTCCATAGACAAGTGCTATGTATCACGAAGGCGGTTGTCAGCGCGTTTATATTCTGAGATAATGGTTGAAAATGACTACCCCTCGTGACATAAAAGGGCTCTAAGCCAAGCCTCAGAGCGTTACAGTGGCATTGTGAGCCACTCTCATCTCGTCCGGTGTTTTGGTACGCCCGACTGTTTGCTCAGGCCAGGATATTGCTACCCTCAGGCCGCGACCATACGTAATTATCCGTGAAATTTATTTGTTTAAATGTCTGTATATGTTTATTGGTATCTGTAGATAGACAATTTGATTTGTAAGTGAAAATCAAGAAGCTTATATAACACACTGGGGATTGCACGGCGAACAACGGCAACGCCTTGAAGTGAAGAAAAGTAACCGTGAATGACGTCGCTTATGTTTTTTGTCCCTTTCTTTAGAGTGATCCTGAGTTTTTGAGAAAGGGACAAAAAACATAAGCAACGTCATTCAAGGTCACCTTTCTTCGCTTCAAAGCATTGTTCGCCGTGCAATCTCCAGTGTCATAATTAATTATAAGCTTCTTGTTGAAAATACAACCTTGTAATAAACAACCAATTTAATTTTGAGGTTATTATGAACTGTCGCACAGTAGCGTAGAATAGTTGTCATAATAGAAGTAACTGGCAAGGAAGATTTAGGTTATATATTTTTTGTGATACGTGTTTAAATTTTGAATTAAGAACTTTAACATTCTGCAAAATGTATCTTCGGGGTATGACGAGTGACAATTTTAAATTTAGAATTGATACCCAATCATTTTACAATTAGACCAATCCAATGTGAAACGGTAGGTATTTCTAACTTGCTGACTTTGCACACTACGTCAATATTTTTATGCAACACACTAGAGTTGGAGTTTTCAAAATCTTATATTTATTACTTCATTTAGAGGTTATATTTTCGAATTAGACCCACTGGCCACAATTATTGAAGAGAAATCCTAAAATAAAGGATTAAGGTCCCTTTGAAAGCACGTTACAGATACGAGTAGCCATTGAAATCAAATAACCAAATCTTCATACAAATTAGATTTATAGATACCAAGAGCTTCAGACACGAGGGTCGTGCAAATATCCCGTAGGATAATAACCCAGGAGCAACGGACAAACAAACAGACCGACCCAATTAAATGGCCGCTGTATGCATAGGACCGGTTCTTTGATACTGACATCTCTATTTGGTAAGATGTAATTTTATCGAATGTATTTTATTATGGGTATGTAAATGTTGGTGCAAATCTAAGGACCTTATTGAAATTAAAACCACATACTCAGGTCTACAGTCCTTTGAAGCTGTGATAAAAACGAACTTCTAAGTTAACGTAAAAAAGATACGGCCATTTATACCGCAAAAAACGTATATTTCGACACTCAAGGAATCAAAATTTATAGGGTACTTTCCATTGACCTAGAATCCTGAAATTTGGCAAGAAGGAAGGTCGTACAGCAGAAGTAAAATTTTAATGTAATAATTCGAAAATTAGTAATCATTTATTTCATCAGAAAATAAATCGTTTTGCGATTGCAAACTTATTTACAACGACTTATGATAATGTCTGGAGACAACAGTTTTTCAACGGCAAAGTCAAGTTTGGCCCTGAATACATTTTTGCATTCATATAAGTTTGTACGGAACGGTTTGTAATTTGTTGGAAAAAAAATACAGCTGGATCTATATACTGGGTGATTTTGGGGTCATGAATGGCCAAAAAAAAACAGCTGTTCCATACATTAACGGTGAATTAATTGAGAGTTAAGGTATGGAACAGCTGGGTTTTTTTGGCGATTTCGTGGTTGGTCCCATTGGAAAGGTTGTTCAGTATGACCATCTTATTCACTTTTGGCCATTCCGGATCATGACCCCAAAATCACCCAGTATATATTTTGTATTTTTATTTATTTGTTAGTTACTTTGATAGTTTATGACTTGATATTGACTTTGAACCATTTTGTAACGAGCATTGTACTATTCGTGTATTGACATTGTCATCTTCCTGTCCTTGTCCCACACTAAATGTGGTCGGCACAACATGTTTTCATCTTCCACTCTCCTCTATCTGCTGTTAACTCTGCACTCACACCTTTCATACACATGCTTCACACTATCCATCCAAAACAATTTCCGTCTTCCTCTAACCTTGTATCCATCCATCCACATTCATATTCATTACTCTTCTATTTATGTTTCCTTCGTCCCTCCTAATTACATGTCCAACCACGCCAATCTAAAACTCCTCATGCATTGACACTGAATATAAATCTAGGTACCTACACTATGTATTTATTTACACTAAGTTTATCCTCCCGCTCAGTTAATTAAAAACGTAATCGCATAACTTAAATTGAAAATGTTCCGAAGTCAATAAAGCTGTAAATATTTGCGAACAAACGAACAATAAGTAAAAAATGCTCGTATGTGTTTGTTTGAGCGCTTTGTGGACGGGCCCGGTAAATAATATCCGCCCTTTTCACGTTATTAATTAAACAGCGAGCTTATTTATTTGTCTGTTGTTTTTAAAAGTTGTATTATACTTAATCCTTTTAATTATATTATAGATATAAATGTGAAACTCTTTTTTTGTGTGCTTGTATATTTTTATGTCACAGCGGATTCTTGTAAAAACAGTAAACGGACTTAATGCAGACGCAGTCGGGGAAGTGTATTGTTAAGTATGATTGATATATTTTTAAAGTCGTATAATAATGTTTCAATGATCACTTTACAACTTTAAGTATAGTCATCCAAGCATTTTCTTTACCGTTTTGGACCTCGATTCGCTACAAATAGAGTCTAACCCCCTTATGAACGTGGAATAAGCTTGGAATAGTTTATGCCATGCTTTATCCTTATCTGTAATTGTGACATTTGCATCTGACAGAAAGTGACAAAGCATGGCATAAACTATTCCAAGCTTATTTCACGTTCATAAGTAATTGGGTAAAAGTCGCAAACTACTTTAGTCGACACTAAATTTAACACCCGCACATTTGCCTCTAAGACTACTTGCGCATCAAACTCCTAATGTTATAAAAAAACCTTTTCCATGTCCTAACATGAATCACCTCATAATTCCATTTAATGAACTCCCTGAAACGTGCATTTCCAAATCTAATTAGCCATTGAAACGTTCAAAAGAATATCTAAAAGGGAGCAGACAAATATGAAGAAATTAGGGTCCTAAATACGTAATATGAAGGCCCTTACGGTGCAGTCTCTGGGGGAGACGCTTTGTATATTAGTGTATGGTATTCACAATTTTAACTTCCTTTCCTGTTCAGTTTAAATTTAATCATTTTACATGATGCGAGCAGCGCGGGGATGGGATAAGCGCTGAGTTTTCTTGCGGATGGATGTTTTTCGTCCAACTTTGATTTAATCTAGCCACCTTTAAACTGACGAAAAGGTTTTGGAGATGTTAAACGAGAAAAGACAATGTAGGAGAGGAAAAATTATGGAACACTTGATACGGCCTGACAGTTTCTTTTTGAACATTTTGGATGGCAAAGCTGATAGAAAAAGAAGAAGCGGAAAACCTAGGCTTACTTACTTCAGACAAATAAGACAGAAGGCCAGTGTCGTGTCCTATTAGGAGGTGAGAAGACTGGCAGAGGACAGAGAAAAACGAAAATAACTCGACCGACAAGGGCCTTTCTCTAAAGTTAAATAATGAATAATGATCTTTTATTTAAGATAGGAAAGCAAATCTTTTCTGTGATAATCTTATTATTCGCATTAAATCTACAAAATCTATAATAGCTTAGTTGATGACATTCGATTAATAAACGATTATATCTATGATTATTATTTACTTACTGACCATGGTAGCACCATGATTGCAAGTTCAGAGTTAGTATTAGTGGTACAGTCAAGGTCATATATATGTATACACTTTAGTACCTTGTCACTTTAATCGCTATGACCACTTCATATGACAGTTTAAACATGACGGTAAATAGACAAGGTACTAAAGTGTATACATATTTATGACCTTGACTGTACCAAGGTCCTTCATGCATTTGTAGACTTCATCACTAAAGTGGTACCTAGGTATATGGTAGCGGTAGATGAAGATTTAACAACTACCTCTGTGAAGACATTATCAACAAAATTCACTGCAATTATAGCCCTGTGTTTCTTCAATTTTATACTTCTTACTAACCTTAAATACCCAGGGGTATCAGCGTATCCACTCCAGATCTGATCCTAATGCTGTTAAGGACGCAGATGCGATGAATCGAAGCAATCAACGCGGGATGGAAGGAAAAATGCATTTTTGAACGAAAGATTTTATATGG
Source organism: Acleris holmiana (assembly GCA_949316455.1). NCBI lineage: Eukaryota > Metazoa > Arthropoda > Insecta > Lepidoptera > Tortricidae > Acleris > Acleris holmiana. The sequence goes on from OX438766.1 coordinate 3,661,056, forward strand.
TGTTGAAGTTGTACAAATTGTTGAATAATAATTTGATAGACTGTAGTAAATATATAGAGCTTTTTATTCGATAAATCGTTTATTGTGTGTGTTTGTTCTTTTTTTCCGTTTATTCTATTAATCTTCGATCCTACTTTCAACTGTCTTATGTTTATTGTGAAAGTATGTGAGGGTGTTTACAGTTTGTCTGTAAACTGTAGTAATTATATTCTGTTTGGGTTAGTCTTTCAATCACGTATAAGGTTAAACAAATTCGGATGAAAATTAGCATACATACAGGGCCTAGCCAAGATGCAAATGTTAGCACGTTTCTGTTTTCAATTGACTCGAAATATATGGACTTGATATAGCGGTCGAAGCGACCTGTCACTCATCACTGCTTACGCCAGTCCTCATTTTATAGATTATCGAAAATCGCTAACTTAGCGTTACGCATCTTGACTCAGCTCCCAAATGAGATAATCCTTTTTTGTACGGCGAATGTAAACGAACATACAGGACATTTCCTATCATCAATAACATTTTATTTTACTTAATGGCTTTCACTCCTTGTTTTGACCACGAACTTATTAGGGGAATAAGTCCATGGATATCCCACGCGAGGGCAATAGTTCGGTTAAAGAGTATTTACTCTGGTGGACTAAACAGAAGCACTTGGCATTAGCTCCACGAGCATCTGTTAAGTCATCAATAACAATGTTTAACAGCTTAATATATCTACTTGTCACACTGTAAATTATTAATAGTCGTTCCGTCGTACCCAAAGACAATTAACTTAATTCTTTTGAACGTGTGTATGAAAAATAGTCGCTAAGAAACGACGGAATCGTCTTTGACTAACTGTGAGTGTGGTCATTAGCGTTAGATATATTTTGCTGTGAAACCTTATTTTATTGTTCGTATTTATTAAGGAAATTACACCATTTAATGTCTGATTACGTATCCCATTTTTATGAAACAAATCACGTTCACAGAGCGCTGTCATACGCAAGGGTTGTAATTGTGACAGACAGACAGACGGAAGGGTTGCTAATCGCGTTCTAAACGTCATTCAACGTAATTATATTAATGCTCGCGGGTTTTTTCAGCTGTTTGGACTAATGTTACTGTCTGGGTGGCTTTACATATACCATTTGGGTGACTTTTACTTAATTATTTAAGTGTTTTTAATCAACGAAGACGTGCCCCACCACTTACTTTTATATTGCGGGATTGATTTAATGTTCGTAAAATCAAAGATTGCGGCAAAACAATATACCAGTGCCTCTGTTCTATTCGCTAAAACCACATTGCGTTTGACATGTATTGTTTTTAACTCGGCCGCCATTACGGTCAAGTAAATACGAGCTATAACGTTGATATGTCAAACGCAAAATGGTTTCACCCAGTAAAGGCCCTGGGGTCCCCTAGCCAAGATGAAAACGCTACTAACGTTTTTCTGTTCTATCGCTCAAAATATATGGGATGACAGTTGACCACGTGGTTTATCGAAACGCACGTGCGCGCACGAGAATGTCATCCAATACATTTTGAGTGATAGAAAAGTTAAACGTTTGTCATTGGCAGTAATGGTTGCTAACCTAAAGCGACCGGTTGCCAAAAAAGAAAAGAATAGAATAGAATAGAATAGAAAGTTAAACGTTAGTAGCGTTTTTTCTTTAGAGAGTGAGTGAGTTTTGAATTAAACAAACATGAACCTTGCCAACAGAGTTATATTTCTGTACTTTTTAAGATGCAACTTAGTCTTTAAAGTTCCTTATATAAAATACCACTACCAAAAAATTACCACGTCAGACGTTTCAAAAGTTTCCAACAAAGACGTTGCTAATTATTTATTCGTTTATAAAAACAAAACCAATCTTATTCAAGTAGTGAAGTTAAGTTCCTAATACCTAATCACTACTTACAAAATGATTTTGATTTTGTCCAAATCACTGTGTTCTTTTTCCTTTACAACAGGTAAAAAAATGAAGAAGAAACTAGACAAAGTCAAATCAATTTACAACTTTTTATACTGAACAATCCACTTTCATACTTCGGAAACAATGTAAATAAATCCATCGCGGCTGGAAACTTCCCCGGCCCCCTCCCCTTGACCCCCCGTTTCCCTGCAAGTATGAATATTGAAGGAATATCAGCTAATCTCTCGGGGAAATTCTTCTGCGGTGCAAGTTGTATAAATGCGACATCATGGGGATTTTAGTGATTGTTAATTACTAAGGTCTACTGTTAATTACTAATTACTAGTAAAAGACCATCTTATCCAATAACCAACCGCCAAGCAACAGTGTTCGCATTGTGTTCCGGTGTGGGGATAAGACAACAGGTGTAATTACTAACATAGAGACATCCCATCTTAATCTTCAGGGTTGGCAACGTATTTGCGGTCTTAAAATTGCAATTTTATGATTAAAGTCTTGAGAATTCAAATGTTTATGTGTCTAAGATCCACTTACCATCAGGTGGCCTGAGAGTTAAAAAAAAAAAAACCCTTCGGTGGCCTAAGATACTGAGTTCGAACCCCCGCGGTCTCTATTTTTACCAATGAGTTTTTCTAAGCACATTACCCGCCAATGGAGCTATCGCCAAACGTCAAACGGCAATGAGTGTATGCCATTGTCAAGTTATTGCCATAGGTCGTGAATACGCGTTAAACGTCCATCATCGAGATAGTTAAAAGCGTATCCCGTTAGTGTAGCCCCAGCATGACATATTTGCGATAGGTATTAAAGTAGTAAAATAACGTTGATCATCAATTGGTAGAGTAAACTGCATGTACAAAAAACATGGCCTCTATTCTACTGGATTAAACGATATTGCCTTTGACGTGTTTCCGTATTGTCAACGTTTTGATAGCTTTTATTTACTTGACAGAAATGGCGGCCGGGTTGAAAACAATACTAAAACACATCAAATGTAATATCGTTTTAACCCAGAGAATAAAGGCCCTGGACCAATAATATTACATATAAACAGAAAGTAGATATCTACTTTCTGTTTATATGCCGCCATTATTGTAAAAGATATAAGAGTTATCAAAACGTTGACAATACGGAAACACATCAAAGACGATATCGTTATTACCGTGTAGAATCCCAGCCCTGAACGCATACCGCCAACCGCTCATGACACAAGCAGTTAATAAATCAAAACTTCCTAAACACGCCGACAGCGTTAATATTTAGGCAAAATTTAAAATGTATACCTCGTCAAATGCCTTAATGGCTGTATAAACTGAATTTTAAGATGTTCAAACTCGAGGCATTACGTCTTTTACGTCCCACGAGGCTACCCTAAGTGGGAGCGGGCAATTTGTTAAAAACTCGCATCTTTTCAAATTTAATCAGGTTGCTTCTCGATACCTTATTTGTTTAAATTGATGAAATGGTTCGGTGAAACACACTTTGGGGAACGGCTCTAAGATTGTAAGATGTTCGTTGTTGAATAAATAAGTATGAATACAGGGTGTTTTTTTAAGAATAATGTTAATGTTAATGTTGAATTTTAATTCATGTAAACTAAACATACTTATGTAATGTAGATTTATTATTTAATTTAAATTAATTTTAATATGGAACAAAACTGTTTTACAACGGCACATGTACGTTATTTTTTGTTTTACTGCTTATTCTCATTATAATTCAAACTTATAACTTTTATACTAAACTGAACCAACACATCAAAAATGGCTATGACCAAATTGTATCCTCAGACATTTTTGATGCGCGTAATACAAATATGTAAAGTAACTATATCAAAGTCACATATGAAAGTTCAGGCTGGCTTTTACTGAAGCTTTTAATAATTTCCCGGCTGCTCCGGAGCTTCAATGAAAGCGCGCAGGAAATTAAAGTCGCTACTCTATAAAGTTTATTCGAATCGCCGATCGCATTGAATATCAAAGAAATACTCATCTGTTATTTTTTTGTTACAGGTACGTTCTCATAATAAGGGAATACTGAGATGAAATTAAAACGGAATTAAATCACCTTTGGCAAGTGAAAATTTACACTATTAAGTAAGTATGTAAACTATTTTTTCGTTCGTAAAGTGTTGACTTTGTTGCCTGATTAATAAAATTAAAAGTAACTTATGTAGGTTGTGGCGGGCTGTTATGTGCAACTTGACGACTTATGTATGCGCCTACTATGCGCAGAAACAAATAACGTATGTAATCTTTTTTTTCCTTTGGCTAGTCTATTTGAGTGTCCCACTGCCGGGCAAAGGCCTCTCCCCTTGATCTCCATGAGTTCCTATTTGGTGCCTCTTCCAGCCAGTTCCTGAGGAATGCGTCTAAGTCGTCTAGCCATCTCCGCCTCGGCTTGCCTCTGAATCTTTATTACATAGTATAAAACAAAGTCGCTTACAGCATCTGTCTGTCTGTCTGTCTTCCTATATTACCGCTAACTTCTCCTAAACCACTCAACGGATTTTAATGCGGTTTTCACCATCAGTTAGATAATTTAAACGAAAGGTGTTTTAGAATAATCAATTCTGGTTTATGTACGGTTGTTACACAAACTCACATAAACCGAAGCAAAGCGAGATCGGGTCGCTAGTATTAATGTACAATACAATACAATATTCTTTATTGAACACCACATACAAATACAGCATGAAAAGTAAAATACAAATAAAAAGTTACTAAGTGAGTCAATAGGCGGTTTTATCGCTAAGTAGCGATCTCTTCCAGACAACCTTACAAAGAAGAGATGTAAATGAACTTTTCATATTAACATGCCAGGAAACCTTATGTATTATGTAGCATCAATTTCGTTAATGCAAACACGTCTATCTTTTATTATATAATTACTTGAACTAAAAACAAATGAAATGCAAAATCTTATCAACTACCTAAGAGAAAACTTCAAACATCTGAAGGGATAAAGAAAATGAGTTCCTTCCCCTAAAAGGCGAATAGGCTGTTAGAAATTATCTCCTTCCTTGTCTTACATTATATCACTTTACTAGTACAAACACCGCATCCTACTTTGACATTCATTTTCAAAAGTAACCCTACGTCTATCAAAATAAGGTTGCAATTTTAAGCCCAGTCTTTAGTGACTTGCGCGAAAGTTCGGTCGATCCTAGAAGTCGTAATTAAACTTCAAGGCTTAACGTTTCCAAGAATTCAAGGAACATTGTGAAGGCTTTGTTGTATTCAAACTGAAAACAAAGGTTTAAGCTCTTTGATAGGTTTTCTTATTAGTTTAAGAACTGTTGTGATAAAGAAATTCTCCTGAGTTTGGACAAAAGTATTCCTCGTTTAAGACAAAAAAGGACCTTCTGCTGGAGTTTCTTGGCGCTTCTCTCCGCAATGATGGTCTTATCTGAAGCGCTAGTAAATTCACTTCATATTACCGACGTGTAAAAGGGCCCCATATAAACATTTTGATTTTGATTTCTCTTTCAAGAGGGTCTCATTTTAAAATCAATTAGGATAATTTTGAAACTCGGTTTATTTAAAAAATATAAACAAAATAGGTTTCTTTTATATACAGGGTATTACAAATCACAAATATTACTGATCGCGTTGTTGTGGTCAAGTATTAGGTATACTAATAAAGTTTTATATTAATTGTCGTACTGTGTCCTACTAATATTGAAATATCCTAGTTTGTATGCTAGTTTGTAACTCCTTCACGCTTTAATGGCTTAACGGATTCGGATGAAATTTGGTAAGAGATAGCTTTATTAGGATTAACACGTAGGCTACTTTTCATGCCGGATTTTTTTCTCATGGGAATAACTATAATCGAAATGTACGCGGATGGAATCGCGGGCCGATGCTAGTAAAGCACATTTGTCCCGGTTTAATTCGAAATTTCCTTATTAACTACGAAGAGAAAGAACGAATATTGTTATTACAGACGAAAAACGACGCAATCAAAATTACAAGCTCAGAAAATAAATTAAAAAGATTTTTAGGGTTTTAATTTTAAACGTCATCCGCAAACCTGTGCCAGGGATTAAGAACCACCCCTCAAGGACGTAAGACCCTTCCGTGTCCTTTGCGCAGTTAATCAGCTGAGATATTTCATTACCGGGACTAACACTGCGGCTGTCCGCCACTCAACCCTTCGACGGCCCAAGTTGAAGGGTTTAGTTTGAAATTGGTCCAAGAAAGGATTTGGCTGGATATATGGCTAAAAAATAGCTGGTTTAATAAAATAAAATAGAAAAATAAATAAAATAAATAGAGAAATACTGGAAAAGTTCCGAATCCTTAGTACCCGAAACCGACGTGCATGCATGACTCGATGTATGAATGTTGATGAAGCTAAAGAGCTTTGTCAGGATCGTAGCAGGTGGAAAAAAACGGTGATCCATCTGACATGCTGTTTAAATACGTGCCAGAATTGTAAATATGCTAGTAAAAAACCGTTTTCAATACTCAATACTCAAATGTTTATTGCACTCCATAGTGTTAGTTTACAGATGTTAGACTAACTTAAGTTTATACAGTAATCATTATATATAACTTAATTATGGAAAATGTTGGGCATAGTAACATTAGGAGAGAGGGCTTGTAATCTTAAAATATATTTATTAATTATATTGCACATGTATTATAATTTAAATTATCTTAAGTATAATCATTTTAATTCTATTCCCTTACTTTTTGTCACAAACTGTATATGCGGAAGTGCCAGCCTCGAGTTTCCAACTATTATAAAAAAAAAAGTTAGATTAACTTTAACTAAATACATTTGAAATATTTGACTTCTTGTCTTTATGCCAGAACAAAACACCACCAAGTTCTGGCAGAAACCGCTACCTCTTCTCTCCTACACCCTAAATAATAATTCATAAGGAGCTCAATATTTCACCCACCGTTCCTTGTTTATTAAGGCCACCAATCTGCCTTTTTTACCCCTTTCTTAAGGCCCCCTCGGCTACCATTTAGGCGAAGATATTAAATTAATCCCGATTTTTAAATTGAATTTGGTATTGATTTTTTAAGTACTAGGGTTGGTAATTGAAATGATTGTGCTATGAATATTTCATTTGGTTAAAACTACAGGATGATTACAAAAACGGTACTGTTATTTTTCTGCTTATTAGTTAGCAAAACATGTAAAGGGATGATTTTTTTTAATATTTTATCATACCTTTCATCTCCTGTCCAGCGTTTTTTGGCATTCTCACTCGCTTCCTGCTACAATGTCACAACTGGATATATATTTTTACAAGCTGTTTTACGCACATTATAATGACGTCCTACCAAAAAAATACTTTTAGAAACACATTTCTATTTGTAGTAGTCAAGAAGACTTTTTACTCCAAGCACTGAAAGTTGTTTTTGTACGGGAGGCATTTATTTGTCAAAAAGTCAAATACGCCAAAGTTAAAAAGAACTTCAGAACTTTCACAATCTGAATACAACTAGAGAAGTATTAACTTTAGTGAAAAGATAATGTAATAAGGTATAATTTGGCTTGTATAAAAAAAAAAAAAAAAAAAAAAACAGGAGGCTTTGGTAAAGACTGTCAGAAGACGGTGTACAAATAAATATTGCTACTGTGGATTATATAAAGGCCGAGTTGTATGATAAGTAGTTAACTAAACTAATGATTAAAAATCGAAAAAGAATCGAAAATTTGACACATTTCCTTGAGATTAACCATTACTTATGATTTTTGACAATTAGTTTAACTACAAACAACAGGCCCTAACTTACAGACGCTCCAACATTTTATTATTATTGTATTTTTATTATGTACTTTCATAACCACTGACTATTATAAAAAAGTGCTGCTTGAAAATTAGCATTCATTAAAAAAAATACACCAGAGCATGCATGCATAAATATCGAACCTCAAGGCATGGCAGGGTTACAGTGTTACCTCAGTATTAATCCCAGTTATTAAGTTAGTGAGACAAAGTAAACGTCTTAGCCCAGACGTAAGCCGGCGAGAGCAAGTTAGTGTCCCTCCTGAACCCTTGACTTATTGCATTAATTAATCGTGAGGGAGCATTTTTCTCACTTATCTACTTAATGCAAGCGCTGCATTTTACGTAGCGTTTTTAAGTTGCATTTTTAACCGTCATTAAATTATTCAAATTAGAGATTATTGAATGAATGAATGAATGAATCGTTTGTTCAAAGAACTTGTGGTAAGTAATTCAGATCTGATTATTGGTATACATAGCTTCCCAAGATATATTCAGCCGAGTCAGGCATGTGAAAGTTAAAGTAAACATAATAATATAAAATTGAAAAGAAGAAATTGTAATGTTATAAGTAAAAATGGATTAAAATTATACATAAAAAAAATTGATGTCATATCATTAAAGACCACAAGATCTATTAAACAAGATAAGGTTCAAATGAGACCCCAGATTTTTGACGCAATGACGTCACAGTAGGGTAGTTTGGGGAGTAAATGGAGCGGTGTTAATTAACAAAAATTATAATCAGGCATTCATGAGTTTCATGATATTTTATATCATAGGTCAAAACTTAATTAGGTTGTATAGGTTAAAGCTTTTAAATTGATAAAGATAATTCTAATACGTTTAATTATGTTCCACAGTTTTGGAACTCTTGTTTTGGTGGCTCTTGAGAGCGACAGCAGTGTTCGCTCCACGCCCTTCCGTCAAGTCCTTATGTTGGGTTACTTCGAGTTAAAATTTGGCATTGGTCCTCATTTACCCCGTACAAAATGTGTCAAATTTAACCAGAAGTGTCAATCTAATTGCGCTTTCAATATTGGGAACGGATGTTTAATATGAGACAGGTCTTTACGTAGACGGAAATTGCTCGTCTAATTATGATTATCACTATAAACAGGTTTGTCAGCTAATCTAACTTACATTATAAATGTTAACACTTTGTGAGAATATTAGGAATTTTTGGATGTTTAGGTAATTCGTCCCTCAATCTATCTGAACTAAATATACATATATAACCTTACTAGACTAAGTGACTGACATAGACAACGCACAGCCGAAACCGCTGGACCTAGGGACTTCAAATGTGCAGAGAATATAGATATTAAGAGATTTTTGGAAATTCATCCCCTAAGGGTTTAAAATAGGGGAGGTAGCCGGAAACTACTCGTAAAAAGTCGCGGGCGTCGTCTATAGATATTTCATTAGCGGGACTAACACTGCGGCTGTCCGCCACTCAACCCTTCGACGGTCAACTTGAAGGGTTTGGTTTGAAATTGGTCCAAGAAAGAGTTTGGCTGGAAATCTGGCTAAGAAATAGCTGGTTTATTATTAGATTATTATAATATAGTTGTACTTTTTTTATCAAATCGGAGAAATTCTACAAAAGAGCCGAATTTCAAATACCCGAATCCGACGTGCATGCATGACTCGATCAGGATCGTAGCAAGTGGAAACAAGTGGTCTCTGCCTACCTCTGGAAACCGGCGTGATTTAATGTAATGCACTTTGTATACCAAACACTTTGATAATCCCGTGAGAATACCGTAAAATAAAATCTACGCGGATAAAGCTAAGAGAATCGCTAGAAAGCCTACGAAACTGCTCCCCACTGTTACTCGTACCTTTACTTCCATCACGAGTCATCATTTTCATTAATCATCATACTTCCTTTGATTGAAACAATAATGGCACTCTTCGATATGTTCATATATACATCTAAAGCTCAAAGGGATGTCGTGTCTGCCGGCGCTAACCTCAGCCCAGCGCGAGCCGGCAACGCTCCCGGTTTATGAGTTAATCATGGCTGAACGTTTGACGAATGGGGAATATTTATTGCTTCGATCACGATACGCTGGGGCTGTGATTTATTGGATAATTTTAGGTGGATTATGTTTAGGAATTAGATTGTTGAATGGAAAATCAATGGGTTTTGATCAACAGGGCCTACAGGGTAAACCAATATTACTCTTGACGTGTATCATTGTTTTGCCATTACTGTCAACTAAGTAAAAACATTGCAAAGGCAAAATATGGTTATTTTCAGTTGAATGGAGGCGCTGTACAATTGTTTTATCTCACGAATGCGGGTGGGCTATACATGTGTGCGTGAGTCTGTCGTCGCTAAGCGTCGCTGTAGTGTGCGTAGCTATACGCATTACTACTACAAGTACAGCCCACCCGCTTTCATGAGATCAAACAGTTGCATAAATTGTTTAAGTAACGTAGTGGAAACGGTATAGAAGTGTTTTTTGCTACCACCATCTTATCCCGTATTCCGGCGGCGATAAGACAACCGGTGAAATTACTAGCATAGAAGCAGTCTATCTCAGTCCTCACGGTTGATAACGCGTTTACAGCCTTAAGATTGTTGTCTCAAATCCCATTTACTGTCAGGTGGCCTGTGTGCTCATTTGTCTCATTAATGCCATAAAAAACTACCGCGTCAAAGTAGGACGTAAAATTAAGCAGTGGGAACGTTGCGGATAGAAAACACGTTGTCAAGTCGCAACTCCTCCTTTCTTATAACAGGAGTAAAGCCCGATCACAAAAAAAAGTCATTAATGCTATCTCTCAATTGCGGTCAAATTGAGGTTTGTAGTGCGTGTGGTCTATTTCTTGGATATTGGATATATATAATTGAACACCCCCAGAGCAACGTATTCAACGTAGAGTTTTCAAAACTTGTTTTTACTTACTATTTTTTTTTGAGTTATGTCCTCCCTAGGGTGCTTCCCTGAAACTGAAAAATTGTTCAACCTAAATTACGGTTGGTCTACAATGTAGGTACAGTCAAGACTCTAAATAAATATACGTTTCCAAGATGTCAAAAATATCAATACACCTCTATGCCACTGGCAATAAGGCCTGGGTAAACATATATGTATTAATGCCCTTGACTGTACCTATTAGCTGTAAAACGCTGAAAAAAATCTAGAGCCGCCGCAGCCAACTTAAAACGAAACAAGCGAGAAACTGAGTCTGTGGCAACTTATAAACTGCACTATTACGTTGTTTAGCAGATTGCTAAGTGTCAAGTGCACTAGAAAAGGCCATTTGTATGAAGCGGCGCGTAAAGCGAGTTGCAAGTTGCTGACTTGCCACTTGTCTTTACTAAACTGTTAAATCTCCAGTGAAATGTGGTTGGACTTGTGTGACGCTGATACTAGTCTGTCTCGTCTTAAATTTGTCTTGTTCTTCTTTAAGTAAACGGAGAAAATGCTTTATGTTTATGTTCTGTTTGGCCGTAAAGCTTGCAGGTTCTGAACTCCTGGTGATAGGGTGAACACCTATCTGAAAAAGGAAGAAGAATGAGTCTGTGGAGAGTGTTTACAGTTGTTTATTTTTACTATTTTGATCTAATTAGATATAGGTATCACTACATAGTATAAAACAAAGTCGCTTTTTCTGTCCCTATATGCCTATGTATGCTTAAATCTTTAAAACTACGCAACGGATTTTGATGCGGTTTTTTTTAATAGATAGAGTGATTGAAGAGGAAGGTTTATATGTACAATACTTTAATCCGGAGCGAAGCAAGGGCAGGTCACTAGTATTATAATATTTTAGTAACTAAACCTGATTACGTGACGCTTTTTTGAATGAAAGTTTTTTATTTATTACATTCCTTATGACTTTTATTTTGCACAGTGACGAAATATTTTTTTTGCTAATTTTATTTTAGTGAGATCTCGGAAACCGGAACAAAATCCGTTCGAAACAGTTTTTTTATCCCGAAAATGTTAGCCGTCTTGGTAATTTTAAGTGTATAAATTCCGAAAAACATGAATTATTGGATGCTTCAAATCGATTTACTATAACGTCACCCATGACGCGACACGTCACGCAAATCAAAATAACTCGTACGCCCCTGAAAAATTGTATCGTAAACGTTGGAGGGAAACTTTAGAGCCATCCTTAGCTATAAACCCGGCGGGTAATAAGTTATTTATCGTAACGCTGAATGCCGCTATATGTGCGTGGGCGCATGGCAACGGCGATAAAGCGAAACGCATAATAACATCAAAAGGAACGCACGGATTGACTCGTAAAGTGTTCAGTGTGTTGGGGCCCAGTGAGAGCGGATAGCGAGTTCATAAGCGGAAGCGGTGATACCTGTACATAATCTAGTGTAGAAATTTAGAATGGAGATAGTTTATATCCCGATTAATACATAGGATACATTATTATCCACGCGGACAAAGTCGCGGGAAGTAGCTAGTATACAATAAAAGTATGAACAATAATTGTTTTCAAGAAGGCTAAGTAAATGGCCTAACAGCTTAAGTAGTAATAAACATATGTTTCTCATTCAATCACGCTTAAAAATAGCTAACTGTTTTAAAAGTTTATTAACATCTTAATGCAAACTTGAGCTTTTAATATAATTAATATAAATAAATGTTACATACATACTATTATACTTTTTATGAACGTGTTTAGAACTAGTGAGTATTTTATTTGGTTCCACTAAATAATAGTGTGCTAGACAAAATTCCTCTTGGGTTAATCCAAATCTTTCGCTAACACTGCGACCCCATATCGGGTGGACCACGAAAGCGACGTCGATTTATTTCCGCATAAAGCATAAAGGAAAGGAACTCTCGTGTCCGAAGCTATAAGGTGATATGTGAGTTATTGTGCTTGTTTACCAAACGATATTGAACCTTAAGGTGCGCTAGACATTGAAAACATTTTATTAAAACTAAATAAGTCGTGAATAAGTCGTAGTTTAATATTCTCTTTGTACATAATTATTCGCTTTTTCAAGGTATAAGTATCCGCTCTTACATAGATTAGGAGTTGATTGGACAAGTTAGATTTCTTTACATAATAAGCTGATGACTGATGACTCAGAAAAAAAATCGTTTGATTTGATGTCAGAATGATTTAATCAATTCGTTAACAAATCACGCTGTGTTGCAGGCGTGATACTAACTTCGTAACGTTGGTATTAAGTTTCATGATAATTTACACTTTTACACAAGCAATCTAACACCGAGTTTTACAACAATTTTTACTACAAAGTACACCGCCCTTAACACGCCCTAAAGCAGAATTTTATTATTATTACAACTCCTTTATTAAGATGGCCTCACATTTACGACGTTTAAAACCTTCGATGTGTGAACGTCGTAAATTTGCATACGTTCCTTAATACGACACATAAGGCAATTCTCGCTGGCGTTACTATAAGATTATTTTTTAATTCACCTCTCAATCAAAAAGTGATCTTAACTTCTTACGTTTAAGATCAAATTTTACTTACGCTGACGTTATACTGATTTATATAGGGCAGGTTGATAATGGCTCCGTTTTCATGACGTCATCAAAACGTTTAAACCTGTGACGTTAAAATACCCTGTTAAAATTGCGGTCGTGAACCGTGAACGCGTTTAATTTTGAATCTTAGCCTGAAGTAATAAACGTTAGTTAAGGTTTAGGGAGATGCAAAAAGATTATTGCGAAATTGTAAATGTACATAAATTTACTCGTAAGAGTAAAGTCGCATCACTTTAACGGGGAATTCTTAATTTGGACTTAGTTTTGAGTACATGAAGGTTGTTTTTTCGCGCGTTTTTTCGATGACCTAAGGTTTTTACAGTTTGTGTTATATATGTTTGAAATAGGTATGTGTGTGTTAACGGCAAGGTAACGTTGTTTTTACGCGGCACTTTATTTGAGTCGGTTTGGTTTTCGAGTTATCCTTAATAAAATATTTTTATTTGGTTTCTGATGCTTTAAGTGTTGTTTGATTTGGCATAATAACTATTTCGGTGCCTTTTTATGTTAAGCCATTTCGTTTTAGTTTTTTTGGTGTAAACTAAAATAAAACACGCAAGCGAAGTTACATACACCCTTTAATCTATTAAGGCAATATCGTATCTTAAGATATACTTGCTTTTAAGTTATTTCGTTACTTTTTTTTTTCAAATAATAACTATTAATAAATATACATACATACATACATACATACATACATACATAAAGTCACGCCTTTATTCCCAGAGTGGGGTAGGCAGAGCTACAGAATTACCAACAACTCTAAAAAACTTGTTGATAATTCTGTAACCACATTTTGCACGATCAGGCTAAGATTTTTACCACTGTAGGTAATATAAACTCCAATTTAATAGTAACACCTACTTTAACAGCTGTTTTTATAAACCCACCTTAGAAACGTGTAACCTTGTAAGGCCCACTACAAACAGAAAGATTCTTGTGAATGGGAATTGGTATCTAACGGCAAGGAAATAAAGTTCAAATACGTTTGCTCTATAATGCCTATTTAGAGCAAACGTATTTGAACGTATGAGACCATGGGAACCTGGTCAGCAGATATGAAAAGTTTCATTAATGCCCTGTAATCCAGGCTCATAGACTCCTCCGGAGATCCTGGAGCTGGTGCTTACCCCTCTCAGCCCAATTCTTTGGGCTTTAGGCCTAGTTGGGAGTGACCCTGCCTCCGAAGCCAGCGGTCCTGGGTTCAAATCCCGGTAAGGGCAGATATTTGTGTGATGAGCGCGAATATTTGTCCCTGAGTCTTGGATGTTTTCTATGTATTTAAGTATGTATTTCTCCATATATGTATGTTTATCGTTGTCTAGTACTCACAGTACAAGCCTAGAGCTTTGTTTGGGACTAGGTCAATTTGTGTGAGATTGTCCCCTGATATTTACATACATACATACATAACATCACGCCTTCATTCCCAGAGTGGGGTAGGCAAAGCTACAGAAATACCAACAACTCTAAAAAGACTTGTTGATAATTCTGTAACCACATTTTGCACAATCAGGCCAAGAAGTTTACTAGTGTATTAGTGACAGGTTGCAAGCCCATCGCCTAACAATACTATAAACCCTTATTCCCTGAGTCGCCTCTTACGACATCCACGGGAAGACATGGAGTGGCACTATTCTAACCCGGCAACCACACGGGCTATATATTGATACCCTTGATATTTATTTTATTTATTTATTAGTAGAAGCATATTTTTTCAACTCTCATCATCTTTTGTAAATTTATTTTCCCCAAAACCCAATGACTGAGTTTAGAGAAGTTCCGAACACAATACTTCACAAACGTAACGTGCTACCTGTCATCTCCCCCCACGTTTTACGTTTGAGCGACGTAAATAAATGTAAATACTTGTTACTGACGTATTCTCGGTATTTGAGACGCTTGGGGAGAATTATCAGCGTTTTCAGGGAGTTTGTGCGGAAACGTGAACGATATGATCGTGTTATGATGGGAGTCGTGTCCTCTTAAAAATAGTATTTACTGAATTTGCTGGTGTTTATGGGCGACGGTGACTATTTACCATCAGTGGGCCGAGCACGCTACCACGGGACTTAGTGTCAAATGAAGTTAAACGGGAACTAGTGTCAAATATTATTGTGAAAAATTAAAATGACAGCCCGGGGATTAAGTTGCTTAGTAATAAAAGGACTCAAATCACACGAAGCACACCATAAACCTAAACCCTATTTTAAACCTTAGTTCTTTATATTTACGTTGGAATATGCAATAGACGGATTATAGTCCCGACCCTTTGCCAAAAATTGACCCGTGGCAGCGTGCTCGTGGGAAGGAAATTTCTAGATGCGAGTAGCAAAAACCGATCGTCGTGTAGATCCTTCGAGAAGATCCATTTCCAGCACTGGAAGGCTTTTGTTTGATATGACAGTGACATGGAAAGTACTATGCCTAGGGTGACCTTTTTGACGTGATCATATGACGAAAACAGGGTAACAACTGCGTTATAACGATATCGCGTTTGACGCGTTTTGAAATCGTTTATAGTCAACGTTTTGATAGCTCTTATTAATTTGATAGTAACATTGGCTGAGTTAAAACAATGCCATATGTGAAAAGAACTATTTTACCGAATTAAATAGATGCCCGGGTCCTGAAAGTCGACCCCTTCGACTTTTATCTATCAGAGGTCTTCGAAGTGTACCCGCCGTATTCAGAGACAGTAAAGATCAACGTAATCGGCACTAACCAGTGTATGCCTAAAAAACGTAAAATTAAAGGTCAAATAGTAGAAAAGTTTTATTTTGACGCATCTTGAGACGGACATCTCGTTTGTTCTTAAGATAACGCGTGAACATGAAACGTGTAAAACCATATACCGTATTGATTGAAACTCATGGAAGCTAAATAACTCTTAATATTGTACTGTACTGTGATCAGACGTAACGCTACGGCACCTGCGTAGGCGCATTCAACGTAGCCACAGCTACGTCGTAGGGAGCTACGTGGTATTGAGTGCTACGGCGTAGAGTGTCGACAGTTAATTCGCGTTCTATTTTATTTATTACTCCTTTGGAAACTGTCTAATAATTTGGGATACATTTAAAAATTCTGATTTTGTTCGTTTCCAAAATAAATAACGTTAATGATGGTATTTACGTTTTTATACAAGTTATTTCAAAATCAGGCGTTTGTTATAAAAATATCAAGCACTGCACGAGCCTCTTAAACGAACAAAAGCCCGTGGAGGCTTTGACGGAGCTTCTGACCTCAGCTCATTGTCAGTTATACGAGTTATTGTTCCCTTTATCGTGGTACCCTAAAGGGCATTTTATTTAGCTTTCTTACTGCGCTATTTAATATGACATACATATAGAATACGTACGAGTATACTTCTGTTTTATACATCACGGAAGCGAGTATGTTGAATTGAGTTTAATAAGTTTGTTATACTAATTTTAGTCCAAATAACTTTTGTTTATTTATTTGTTGCCTATTTCAGAGACTAAACCGGTTTTTTTTTTTAATTATAACACTCATTTTAAGTTAAACATTACATATCTATGTTGTGTAAAATCCTGCAAGTCAATTTTGAAGTGGTTCGTGGAATACAGGATGATCAGGGTGAGCAATCCAAATGAGTCAGTATGGGTCCATTAGGAAACTACAAAAGTTAGGCTAATCTGTTCTTAGACTCAAAGGCCTCGATTAAAAAAAAAAGACTGCGTTTAATAATTTTTGCAATCCCATTTTGATTACTCACCCTTTATAAACCCGACGGTTACAAAAATGACCTATAACGATAGAGTTTTCGAGGAACTCATTATTATATAATACAGGATGATTCCCAGTCTCCCAAGTACAGTTACTTTAAACCAATCTTGAAACTTTTACCTTCCGAACTCCTAACCCGACCTGTCTTACAACCGGCGCTAACGCATCCCGACGGGCCATTAGGCGTTATGTTAATACCCCCCTGTCTAAGGAGGGGGAGCCTTCATTTATCATTAGCATCATCGATTTTGTAAGGTGCTTAGATTTGATTAAGTGATATTAATGATCGATTTTAGAATTTAGCAATGGTAATTACTTCAAAATGTGTATCTGTTTTTTTGGGTTGTTATAGGAAGATGTGTAAAAGATTCGGTTTTTTGTGCTTTTTTCACCATATCAAAGGATTACAATGCAATTACACAATAAAGTCTTATTACATGCATGCTTTGTTTGCCTATCACAGTATAAGCACTCTGATTTTTACTAAGAACTATACGATTCTTTGCATCTTTGTCTTTGCCTTTGTTTTGTGTACAGTGATGTACGTGTCGGCGAACTTTTAATAAATAAATAGAATATAATAGATTATTTTAACCAATCTGATATTGTTAAATAAAACGTGGTTATGTCTCGTTCTTGTTAAGTCCATGAAATGAATTGACCGACAAATAAAAATACATACATACATACATAACATCACGCCTTCATTCCCAGAGTGGGGTAGGCAGAGCTACAGAAATACCAACAACTCTAAAAAAGACTTGTTGATGATTCTGTAACCACATTTGTACAATCAGGCTAAGATGTTTACTAGTGTATTAGTGACAGATTGCAAGCCCATCGCCTACCAGTACTACAAGCCCTTATTCCCTTAGTTGCCTCCTACGATATCCACGGGAAGACTTGGAGTGGCACTATTCTAACCCGGCCGCCACACGGGGCACAAATAAAAATAGACCATATTTATTTTAAAAATACGTCAAATGACATGTTATTATCATTATTTATCTAAAAAGCATTATTATTATAACGGCCAATTTTGGAAGTACTATAAAAACATGTATTCGAAACAGCACACATGTTAAACACGTGTACAATTCTCTAAACAGGTTAAAACAACGTCCCGACGTTATAACTTTTAACCGTCACTTTCGTTAACAGCACTTAAACAACTTTGACTAACGCCAAGAAATTTTACCGTCATACGTTGGCTTAATGAAACTTATCCCACAGCACAATATCACCTTTAAAACCATTAGCATAAGGTAAGAAATAACATTGAGAAGAACATCGCATGTGTTGCAACGTTTAATTTCATCATTTGTTCGCCTAAATGGAATTTTTCAGCGCAATTTTAGTGCGATTTATTTTATGCGACAAAAAAATAAAGAAATTAATATTTTGCCCACTAGCTGTGCTCTCCGAAAAAGAAAGGTAGTGTAAAAGTATTAAATCCGTATGCGTATACTGCCTTTTTGCTTTGTACTCTACTACTCTCTCTTGCAAAGTGTAAAAGAGACAAGGTTTTGGCTGTTCAGGTAAATTCAAATGAAACGTTTAAAGTTACGTTCCGTTTTATTTTCATTGCACTTTCGCTACTTAATTTCGTCACGAAAATGGTTTTACGTTATTGCCGTCTCAAGTATTAAGAACGTATGACGACATTTCGTGAAGCTTCTAGAAAGTTTAAGGAATTTAAAGTAATAGACATATAAAACCTGTATTCTGCTTTCATTTTCATTTTTGCTTTCATCAAGTGAATAAGAGCGGTCATAAAGTTAACAATACGATAACGATATCGAAGCAAGGTGGGTTTTATCAAAAAAAAAAAGTCCCAACGTGGTAGAAATAGCCAAGGCCTTATTGATGATGGCGATAAATAACTAACAATTTGCATAATTTAATTAAAATGTTTGGCATTCAAGAGGTGGTTTAAAAAAACAGACATGCGCTACAGATACGGTAGCGCTGACTAATATACAGGCAGTAAATTATCCTGACTTTCTCTAGGACAATAATCATTAAGTAAGGCCTAAATTTACTCATTTATCCTCCGTCCCCAGAGACAATCTAAAAAACAATTCCACTGCTTAAACACCCGTAACATTTAAATACTGTCGATGAGTTCACAAGATGGCGTCCTTAATTCCCGCCAACGCCGAATCGCTGTAACGTATTATGCGCACAACGGAACGTGTTTCTAAATTGAATGAGTAACGAAACGTGGAACGGAACGTAAGCCGCTTACGAGTGGTAACAAGCGAGACAAAAAGTAACGATCAAAGTTCAGAAGTAACAATTAGGACTTGTTACCAGGTATTTATGGTATTTGTGTTTGAGGAAGGTTTTGGTTTTTCATTATTGAATATTATTTATTAGTAATATACAACACATTTTGACTAAAGTAAAATAAAAAACAGTTATAATTATTACTATTTAGGTTAACAAAATGTTACTTGTATTTGACATAGACCACAGATAGATCTTTTTGTGCTCATCGCACTAAAAAAATCCTTGGTCGAGAACTTATCCTGCGACTATTAGAAACATTTACAGGCGTCTTACAACTGTAAACAATAGGTAACTTCTGAGAGTTGAAATGAAACCGGGTCACTTTCTATGGAAGTTCTGTACTAAATGACCCGTTTTCATTGCTCTTCACCTGCGTTATCGACGTACCGGAATGAAGTCCGTGTCTTCACCGAGCGGTCCCAACGGAAGATCAGCGTTGGCTTCACAGCCAGCATATGCTGAGTTGGGTCCGTTTCGCAACATTGACGCGACATGTCGTCTCTTTTCTTTTTTTTTCTTTTATTTTTGTTACTTTTTATTTTTTGTCTGCGTGTTTTTGTTGTGAATAAATGATTTACTTACTTACTTACTTACTTAAGTAATTTGTTGATAAAACAGCGCATTGGTACACCATTAGACAACAATTTATTTAGCATTTACTTATAAAGCTTAAGAGTTTTTGGAGAATATTCACATTGTCAAATATTACTCTCGATACATGACATTAATTCCATTAACTGCGGTCTACCAATCAATAACCTATTACTGTTGGCAATATCCGAGAGCTGCGTATTCCGATATCCAGCTAAATTAACCTAAACATCAACAACATAAACACCCTGTAACAGACACTGTAACTACACATTATACAAGGTGAAGACGACATATTTAAAGAGCATCGTAAACTTCAACATTCTTGGAACATTCGGTTTTAGTTTTAATTACTGCTTCTGTGTTAAGGACTTATAAACTCAAACTTAAAACTTATTACACTTTTTTCAGAAATTTATATTAGGATTAAGAAAGATATCGTATAATCGTATTTAGGGTCATATTAAAGACAATTGAAATAGTTTTATAATCCTAAGACAAGTTAATTGGGACCCTAATTAGTTTACTACAAATTGGATAACGTAAGAACCACTTTAGCGATACCATTGCAACTTTTTGTTTGGCACTGAAGTTCTATAAAATGTCTGAAAGAGATCCCTTATGGCCTGTTGTCTACCGTATAATAATTTCAAGTCTTTGTCTTTCCTTGTTTTTCTTTGTTGGATGTACAATAACGCGTGTTTGTACTGTATTATATCTTAAACATTATGCTAAATTTCATAAATGCATATTTAGAAAATCTCTCTTGAATATAACTAAAACTATAAAGAAGAGATACTGCTGCTTTTTAATCAGGGTACTACTAACCTTTATATTGCATTTATAAACTCTGCAATACCTTCTAAATGGAAAGGACCATGGGCAGAAATGTCCCCCCCCACCAACAGAAATGAAACATGTCTCATTTAATAGATCTCAGCAACATTATGTATTTTTACTATGGAGACGATCACCAGATGTATGGGGTTTTCTTGGAAAACCATAATCGTATCGTATGGAATTTGTTTGAAAATGAACACATATATGGATGATTTGCCTTATTTGGCCCTTGTTTTCATTAAAAAAATCCCATTGATTTTGCTACTAAAATAAGTATTTTGTCTTTTTTTGGGTCCTTATATATAGACATGCATCCCGTTACTGTTGGTGGGGGGGGACAGTGCCCATACAAATTTGACCATTGTCCTTTATTAATGAACCACCCTGTAAACACTTCAACCATACCATAGACAACCATATCATAGATCTACTGCGTCAACACTCAGCAATTTGACACCACAAAGGGTATCGATAACACCCGCAGTATTATCAAGTGATGCTTCAGCTAATGAGAAATTATGTACCTAGGTAAATTTTGATGTATTAGACATACATGCACATGTCACTTGAAGTCTTTCTTGAGATTTCCAAACTTTTGTTAATTGCTAGGTATAGGTAACTATATTTCGTGGCGTAAAGATTGTTGATGGCACAACCATTACATAAATTCGGATTTTCAAATGCAGGACTAGAATGGTTGTCACTTTAACATTATGTATATACACATACAAATTAATCCCTATTTCCCTTGGTCACGGCATCACTCGTAAACAATTTTGCTAATCCTTTTTTGTTGTGTTTGTTATAGTCAGAAAGTTCTTAAGAAAGTAGGAAAACTAAAAATCCACCTGTAAAGTCAGAAATATGAAGCGGGACGAAGCCGCTAGCGAGTCACTGGTTTACACTATTATCATCCATTATTCCTATGCCTTGGTCATAACTCTATTACTTTGACGCAGTTTGGCTAACCGAAGTGCAAGATCTAGAGAAACACGTAATTTGTTCTCTCTGACATGTCAACCAGCGTATCTTTGTCGATGATAACTTTATCCAGTTTTTCCCATCATCAAAACTACTTCCTTAGAACACCGTTGGAATTACCACAACCATATAGTTAACAATGTCCAATTTCCATTACCTTAGACGTATAAATTATTGGGCTATTTGTAATAGGCTATTACAGAGGTTATTACTGCTAATCGCCAATTCGCTGTCCGTTACACACAGATGGCGCTGATGTTGCGTGCGGCGAGGCGACCTTTATCGATTACCCTCAAATTTGATTTATTTTTAGCCAATTATATAGAGACTAGAGGACGCCTGCCACTTCGTACGCGTAGGATTTTTCCGCTACTCCCCCTATCTTAACTCCTTAGGGGATGAATTTCCAGAAATCCCTTCTCAGTGCACCCCTACGAAATCCAAGGAATGGTCCCTCCTACTTTCAAGCCCCTAGGTCCAGCGGTTTCAGCTGTGCGTTGATCGATCAGCCAGTCAGTTTCTTCTTTTACATGTACCTGGGCGACCGAGCTCTACTCGGGTGTACGTAGACGACACTATTAAATCACAATTTGATAGTGTCGTCTATATAATATATCTCGTTTTCGCTATTCCTTCGGGAATTTCAATTTTCTGGGTTAAAAAGTATTCTATATCCTTCCCCGAGACCTTAGTTATCTCCATACCAAATTTTATTTAATTTGGTTCAGCAGATCCATAGATTACCCCCTACAACCTAACTAACTCACAAACACACAAACTCAGTATCAGTTTCACCATACGATGTTAAACACCTAACAGATGATTAGAGCGTTAACAGTTGTCAAATTGTATGAACTAACATTCGATTAACACTGATTAAATTAACATCGTATGATGAAATTCGTGCTTAACCTCTTTAAAATAAGCTCGCTGCTAAGGGTAGCCTTTCGCAAGTGTAAAGTTTTGTTTCTGAACAGTTTCATTTGTCCAAACATTCATGTTTCTTTTTCTAAATTCATTAACTTTTCAAAAGGTTTAAAGGCCTAGCTAAAGTCTGTATTGTTCCGTGATCTGGATCTCTATAACCATAACACCTGCGCCTGTTTTTTTTGATACAGTAAAGTTGATTACTTTCCCTTGATACCTACTACCTTACCTTGATACCTGGGTTTTGCCGTGTGGTTGCCGGGTTAGAATAGTGCCACTCCATGTCTTCCCTTGGATGTCGTAAGAGGCGACTATGGGAATAAGGGCTTGTAGTACTGTTAGGCGATGGGCTTGCAACCTGTCACTAATACACTGGTACGAATCTTGGCCTGATTGTGCAAAATGTGGTTACAGAATTATCAAAAAGTTTTTTAGACTTGTTGGTAACTCTGTAGCTCTGCCTACCCCACTCTGGGAATAAAGGCGTGACTTTATGTATGTGTATGTGATACCTACTGTTAAACGTGAAAACACATGAAATGGAAATAAAAACCTCGATAGGGACTTTGACTTTTCAAACAAACACCTTTTTCGTACGGATTTAATTGAATCTTTAAAACGCCCACTTGTGAGTTAATAGTTGAGTACTAAGTATAACTTATCAATCGTAGTAAACTATTTTATTAATTATTGTTATAGTTGTAAAGTAAAGTGCAATTATTTGAATTTGAAGCAAGCGTCTTATATTCCTAGCTTTAAATCAATTCCAGAGACATAATCGATTCTTTTATTGAAAAACACCTTCAAAGAGACCTGTAATTGAATCCTCTTAATATTCCTTACTCCTCGAAAAAGAATCTCCATCCCTTTCACACCTTTAACTAATCCGCAAAGCCCATTGTTAGTTAGTTGCACCTTAACAAAACGACCAGTGTAACGTGGCCCGTCTCATCTTAAACTGTAAAGGGAATTGTATGGTGGAATTGACGGGGTATACAACAGAGCGGCTCAGGTTACACCGGCCGGTTCGCTTGATCGGTTTCCTGACTGTTGGAGATAAACTCCGTAACTTTAGCAACTTCGGATGCTACAGCGTGGTAGAAATAACGTTATTAAACACGGAATATTTATGCAATTTTAAAACATTTAACGGGGAGCCAGCCGTTTGCCCAAAATTTTATTGGTCAAATGTATCCTTTCCCAAATTTTTCATTTGCCAAAGCAATGTTTGGCAAAATTTTCAGAATTTATTTTAGTCATCGTTAGCTTTTATACAATCCTGAAATATTTACGGTTAGGTACAGAAAAGAAAGCGGTTCGGCAAATAAAAATTTGGGAAATTAAACACTTGACCAAAAACTTTTTGAGGTAACGAAGGTATAGGAAGCTAGCCACGTCGCACGAGTAAAGTTAGAGGTCGATTCTTAATCACGTAAAAGTTTTTTTATGTATTTAGCACTCAGAGACATTTTGGAGACTATTTACTGATTCCGTTTTCAAAGTTTGAAAACGGAATCAGTAAATGGTGATTGAGTAACGACTTAGGGAGCGACCACAATTCAAAATTCGTCAAAATTGACGCCATGTCATTAGTATGACCCATTCTTTTGTTTTTTTTTTTTTATTTATTTATTAAAACAAAAGAAAATACATTATTACAATGCCCATCTAGGCAAAACCTTGAAGCGGTTTGTGTGCCGATGGGGAGTTCTTAACAATTCAATCCAATTTATAGATATATTATAAAGTATGCGTCTTAGGTTTATTTTTACAGAATATAGGTTAAATTGTTACATTTTAAAAAGTGCTTCTCCAAGATTTTTCTGCGTTTGATCACTCCGTTAATCATCATTAACTGACTCTTCGGCCGTTAGTCTACCACCTTGCAGCTTTCTCTATGCTGCTCTAGTATTTTCACTTCACAAAGGCCATTACAGATTTAACGTGCAGCAGGCGTCAATATAGCGATATATCGCATTTCAGCGGCTTCCGCTCTTTGTCAGCGCTGTGAAGTGATTCTTTGAGCTATTCGTGGGGTCTCAGTGAAGGCGAACAGTACCTACGAGTATTCTACAACCCTTAATTTCAACCCTATCAAATTAAGGGTACTAGTGCGTAAGCAGTTTCTACGTACAACGTATTGTCTTTTTTTGCTTTGCTGTTGGTTGAGGTCAAACAATACCATATAGAAACCTGACAGTGACAATACTATAGATCATTTAAAATATAAGATAAGAAGCTCAGCTCCAGTTTTAAAGCGAGCGTCAGTAAATTGAAAACTGGCGTCTCTAACTTGTCCCATCAGTACCTACGTACAAATAACGAATTAACGTGCACACTTCGTTGAAGCGCAACCAAGGTCGTACGTAACGAGGCATAATGCGCTTCTAGGCATTATGCCTCGCCTCAAGGATCATTTTAAGCTACACTTGGGAGCAAAGAAATCGAGCCACTTAGTACTGAACTTCCATAGAAACTGGGTCGATTTTTTTGCTCCTAAGTATATCTCAAAGACAACAGGGACTTTTAAGACCAACAGTAATTTTCTATTTTCACGGTATATCGCTTTCGATTTCGCCCGCTGCACGAACACCGCTCCCAATCCCGCGTCGCTCGCGTCTGTGGAGAGCGCGAACGCCTCTAAAAGCCTCTCCACTCGCCACTTATTGTTCCATTGTACGCCATTGTTCTGTTCTAGTGGCTTTCATACCGTAACCCACAAACTGGTTATGCAATGCGGCCTGAAATTAAAAAAGGGCGAAGAGAGCTAGGGCGGAAAAGATTCCGTAGTGTTGAGAGCCATTTGTCAATGGAAAAAGCATAAATAAACGAACGAATAGCTCTTTTTTAGAAATATTTTGATAGTGAACGTAATTACGGAACCACACAACATTACTTTATCGCCGTAATATTAAGTGATAATACTTTCAGATGAAAACTCTGTATGAAAACTTTAGCAACGACATCCTTGCGACTACGGAACCCTAAAAAGCCAAATGCAACAATGGGGCTGGCATGCAGGTCGCTTTTGTTACGTAGTTTGCTCTAGTCAGTGTTGCCGACCTTTGTTATGTCGGAATGCATGTTTGTTCCAAATATAAAAGGACATTGCCGTCGCCCGAGTTTCAGCGCTGGCGGAATTCCACAAATTGTAATTTTCCTTCACTTGTTTCATATATGGTTGTAAAAGGTATTTTACATGACAACTCCGTTTTGATGGCATGAAATTTACCTAATATCCTAGAATATTTTTACGCGACTGCACAAAAAGAAGGGTAGTATGTATGTATCCTTGTATCTTTGTGCCCTCCTGTAAGCTAAACGCCATGACGTTTAAGAGATTCTTAAGCTGCTTCTGGATTTTAATGTTTAACCTCTCTATTGTGTTTAAAAGTGGTAATAGACGTCGACTGCAAATTGAAAAAGAACTTTAGCCTGATAGACGTAAATAAAGATAAAATGACCACCTGTTACTAATTAATAAATAATAATTCTTATTTTATCTTACATGTTCTTCTTTTTAGTACGTATACAAACTAAAGCTTAGTTTTGGATGTTCCCTAGCTTAGCTACCTTTGACATGTTATGGCATTGTTTTTAACTCGGCCGCCATTGCAGTCAAGTAAATAAGATCTATCGTAACGTTGACAATACGGTAACATGTCAAAAGCAATGTGGTTTACCCAGTAGAACAGCGAAACAGTATAAATATCGAACATAGAACAGGAATATAATCATCAGTCGTAATAGTGTCTATTTTATAATTTATGCGTCT
Organism: Acleris holmiana; assembly: GCA_949316455.1. Classification (NCBI taxonomy): domain Eukaryota; kingdom Metazoa; phylum Arthropoda; class Insecta; order Lepidoptera; family Tortricidae; genus Acleris; species Acleris holmiana. Next base: position 3,687,388 of record OX438766.1, read on the forward strand.
ACGTGTATGTATAGGTATATGACGTGTTTTAATTTGTGCTGCCAGGCAATTGTCACGGGCCACAGTAAATTCAAAACATATGATGCAGCATAGGTGTGTCTATCATTTAATCGAAACACCTTTCATTCTCACCTTTCTTTTGACGACACGCTAGCCTAGTTGGTAGTGACCCTGCCTTCGAAGCTAGGGGTCCTGGGTTCAAATCCCGGTAATGGTAGATATTTGTGTGATGGATGAGCACGAGTATTTGTTCCTGAGTCTTGGATGTTTTCTATGTATTTAAGTATATATTTATATATTATATAAGTAAGTTAATGGTTGTCTAGTACCCATAGTACAAGCCTAGAGCTTAGTTTGGGACTAAGTCAATTTGTGTGACAATGTCCTGTGATTTATTTATTTATTTATTGGATGTATCACTTCATCGAACGCTATTTTCTGCTGAAATCACAATAAATGTAGTCATCTTAAACATATAACCTAACCTGACCTACGTAATTTATGTTTAATATAAGTACCCTGAAAACATTATAGTTTCAGCAGAAAATAGCGTTCGAAGTTATGAAATTCGATCAAATGATAGAGGTACATTCAATGAAGGAAAATTCGATAAAATGTTGAGTTACCGCATCAATACACACAGTATAACTAAAAATGTGCCGTTTTTGCTTTATATGAGTCTACCTACTTGTCAATATTTGAAAAATCTATATTCCATGACCACTAAACCCTACCACGTTTTTTAAATTATAAAAGTACAAGAAATATATTACGTCCAACTAAATTAATCTTTTTTTCTGCCATAAGTTTTCAAAAAGGCTTAAACCGTTTAAGGCAGTGGCCGTACAATAATGTTTAATTTAAGCCTGAGGCCACATTGGGACCTTGAGTTGGCATTTACGTTTAGCCTCGTGTGAACATAGCCTTCAGCAAGAATTATAAATCAAGCTTAACGTCTTTCCTATTAACACGCAGAATTAGCTACGAACGTGGTAAAACAACAATTTTATGTCAAAAGTTAAACTAAAGAGCCTTCGACTCAGACTTAGTAAAAAATACATTTAGGAAAGCTTATTTTTATGTCGTGATTCCATTTTTAAATTATACACTGTCATTCTTCTAAATACCATCTTACTTACTTTCCACTCTCTTTTCAGAGGTTATAGAAACGAAGGAACTTACTTCGAAGATCTATTTTGAAAGCCTGCATTCTTTATAATGTGTCTGCTTGCAAAACATTCCCTATGGGAAATTCAAACAAGTTTTTCTATCTCGACAAACGAATTTGCGTTACTCATTTGTTTATTTTTGAAGGCAAGGATATTAAATAATAGTTCGTATATGAAACTTATGAAGTCCCAGTGCATACTGGGTCTGCTTGGCTTGAACCCAAGTCCTTTCTCTACCCAGCAGCAGAACTTATAGGCTGCTTATGTATGCGGACGAGTCGGCGGAGAAAAACTTACTGAAACCAAATTCATTGCCAAGATCTTTTACAATTGGCTAATGACTTACAATGGTGGCTTCAAAGTCCTACGGACGACATTTTGGCGTTGCTCCAAATCGGTTCCTTAGGTTCTATAGTATTATTACTAGCTTTTCCACGTGGCTGTGCTCGTTAGTTAAGCCTGAATAAAGTTTCTGCTTTTATCCCATTGGGTAACAAAATTAAAAAATAACTGAGCACCATACTAGGGTAGGTTGAAGGTGAAACTACCCAAAAACTGACTTGGAAGTAACATACACCCTATTCTTTCTAACTCTCGCGTAATGATTGATGTGAAAAGGAATAAAGATTCCGAATCTTCGTTTTTAGCACTTAGGTATAACTTACAATACAATTAGGCAGGTAAATCACTGAGCTACAAGGTCAGACCCACTACATAATTTTACCATCATTGATGTCATTGCTGGACGCGCTTTCGCGGATTCGTGGGTGTTTTAAACATAATTTTGGATGTTCACAGTGGGAAATTTTCCAAGCCACGCCACGGTAAAAGCATAGTATAGTGAACAAAAGGTACCAGGATGCCAGAACTAGCAAGAAGTCCGAAGCGCCAGACCCAATTAGGGCAGGGTTGCCACCTGCCAATAACGAGAGGTCGCCAAATAGGCTGAGTTTTAGCGTTCCGTTAGTGCTGGTTGGATAAGCAGAATTTGTGGGATTAAACACGGGGGCAGCAGAAATAGTCACGTCTAGTTGGATTAATGATTTGTAGATGATAACTAGTGTAATAATAAATATAAGGTACTTAAGCAAAGCAGATATGTAACAAAGAATACAAGAATGAGGAAATATGTACAACATGTGGTCAAAAACTATTATGGTAGAAGAGTAGATAAATTTTTGGTCCCGAAAATATATAATAAAATAGAATGGTTAAAAGAGGATAAGAAATATGGCTTATGGAAGTCAAGAATAGGTTAAAGAAAATGTTTTTAGATAACTTAACTTGATTTCAGCTACTGTGTACTGTGTGTGTGTTAATAGATTTGTTGTTATTCTATTATGTTCTGTTGTATGGGTACCTACTTTTACTTATTAAGTTGTATAGTTTAAGTAAATTAAAGAATGAGCGCTGTCTCGCCAACAAACTGCGTAGGCAGTTTGGCGAGTAACTTTAAAATTATTTATTTATATGTACGTGCCTTTTAAAAACACTTGAAAAAAAATATGTTTTTTTTTACCTACTAATTTTTTGTTTATTAAGCATTTTTTTATGAGTTGGTACATTTACTGTGTATGTATAAAAATACTCAAACCGAGATGCTATTCTGATAGCTTTAGCTTTCTTTTTCTTGTTTTGTTGCGTGGTTTTTAAGTCACCTTGGACCTTAAACCGTTGACTATAAACCCAATTTACTAACCGTAAAATAAATTACACGATTAAGATTCGCTTTTGTGACGAAAGTTTTAAACCGTGTAACCATTAGGCAAAAGATACATTTTAATCAGCCATAAAATGTACCTCAATATTCTACACTTGTCTTCGTCAAACATCAACGCTTGCAAAATTCCGCCCAAAATGACAAATGGCGGCATCACATACTCAAAACAAACGAGCACTGATAAAGGTGCGTTCACAACGACACCCAAATGACGTACACGTGTAAGTCAGCCGCAGGTGTACACCTGACCCACTTTGCTAATATATTAAAAATGTACGCGTTCGTGCAACTTAGCCGTATCTCTGAACGCGCCTCTAAATTAGGCGGCAAGCGAACGTTCCAAATTTGAATTTTGACGTTTACGCACAGAGAGGGTTTATGGAGTGCGCTATTTACTAAATCAGGTTATCTTTGTTTACATTTTAGCTTATGAGATACTTAAGATGTTACGCAGAAATTAGGACGGACATTTCATTTGAGATATAGTTTCTTGTTTTGTACAATAGCAATGCGAGATATAAATCTAAACGTGACTTCACTAAGATATTAAAACTGTTCAAGAAATTATGTCTTTATTTTCTTCGACAGTAAGTTCATGATTACTATTGAATACTCACTAATTATTAGACTCGCTATTAAATTAATTTGTTGAACTTTTTTTCTTTTTACATCTAAGTAAGTAATATAAAAAAGACGCTATTTCGGTATGCCTCGTGGCGGACTTAGGTATTTTAAACTTTGTGATAGAATTTGATTGTGTTGAAGATACTCGTACCTACTGTATTTTTAAGACTTCATTTACAACGTTAAGCAATAAATGAATAATATATGACTATGACTACAATTCGATCCATTACACTTTATTTTCGATATTACGCTCTTACACCCTCAGTTGTTCGAAAGCACAGGTTTCCTCACGATGCCTTCCTTGCTTCCTTCACCGTAAGAGTATATAGGGTAATGTACTTAAGTTAGCAAAACTCATTGGTTCATGGTGACCGCGGGGGTTCGAACGTTCGTTCCTTGCGACCGAGAGTCGGTCGACAGACATAGGCCACCTCCTTTTGAATACAGATAATGGGTACCTATTATCGAAACACCTTTCAACAAATGTATCATTACGCAATTTTTCATTTCATCGATGAAGTAAAATTCGATAAAATTATAGGTTACCACAGATAATACATTGCTCCTACAAAAAAAGGCCGGCGGACTTCACATATACATATAATTCTAACATTATCTATCACATCAACTATCAACTCAACTATCTGGCCTGCGGCAGCGGTCATCGCCTGCGTTCCAGCGCCAATCTTTCCCTTGCGGTTCCGTCTAATAAAACACGTTTCTATGCCAAATCCTTCACAGTCCGTGGTGTCCAACTGTGGAATGAACTTCCGTTGTCCTTAAGGCAGTCCCCTTCTGTAAACTCTCTAAAGAGGAATTTAAAAACTGTGGCTGAATGAGTCGTGAAGTCAGGTTCCTATAATGATTAGAGTTGTTATTTATATATTTATGTAGGTATATATGTATATGTATATGTATGTATATATGTATATATGTGTGTATTATATATTATACATGTACGTTTATATTAGTTTGTGTACTTGCTAATTTGTTTAAAATTTATTTATTTATAAGTATCATCATTTCTTTTTACTTTTTGTGCAAACTTGTATGTGTCCAACCCCATGCATTGTCCTTACTCATTTGCTTCAGGGTTAGCTGGAAGAGATCCCAATTAGGGATAAGTTCGCCTTTGTACATTAATTTAGTATTATAATTGTAATATTTATATTTTTGTGCAATAAAGAGTTTACATACATACATACATACACATCGAAACTTTGTCGTAATTTTTGGTATACGTAGATAACATAATAGGTAAGACACTAACCACTATTTTCAACATGATAATGATAACTCATTTCCAAAACGTAAAAGAAGAAATGGAGTCCGTCCGTAAGCAATTCATCTTTTATGATACACGGTAATATAATAATGTAGGAGTCTAATGGTGAAATTATTTTTGAAATCGGTCCAGCAGTTTTTGAGTTTATTCTATACAGACTTTCAAAATTACAAATCTTTCCTCTTTATAATATTATTGTAGAAGTAAGGGTCCATAGATAGAGTTAGATGGTCGCGAAATATATATCGCAGCGCGCGTAGTACATAATAAGGAAATATATAGCGCCGCGCATAGTAAATAATAATTAGATCTAAGTATCAAAACGTGTTTTGTGACCAAAAACCAGTATTGCCATAAACAAACTTAAGATTTCTACTGTTGTCACCTCGTTGCAAAGTTATTGTGGGATGACAATCAAACCACAGATACACAAATACCTTGATGTTCTGGTATATATATCGTGTCTGTCTGTGTGTTGCATATCGGCCGTCAGTTCAGGTGCGCGGACACAATCCCTGGATATACAATTAGGGGACATTGATACGGGGTGGGGGATGTGTGGTACAAGCGAAGGAAGGAGGCGGTAAATAGGAGTGAATTTCAATATTTGGAGACGGAAAACGTAGGTAATGTTTGTCTATTAAGTTTTAGGGATTTATGGTGATCAAGGGAGAGGCCTTTACCTAGCAAAGGGACATTCATATACGAGTAGAATAGGAATAAGTTCTACGATTGTTGAGAAACGATGGAACCAAAATAGGATAATAATTTTCATTTAAGTAATTTTAAGTTTTTTTTTCTCTATACGTTCTGTACTCTACCATAATGACGTCGTCCATTATATTAAGAACCACATGAACTACATTGTGTATATGTTACTTCTTAGTAAACTATCTACTCGTCTTAGCCTATATCTTAAAAAAGCCATATAGAAACCTGTTATTGGCTTTACTATTATATACATCCCTAACTGCCAATATAAAATGTATGCTGTTGGTTTCTCGAAATAAAAAAAATAAAAAAAATGTATGTATGTAAACACTTTATTGTACAAAAGAAAAACCAAAACAATACAATGAATAATAATAAAAAGATGTACAAAGGCGAACTTAACCCTTTAAGGGATCTCTTCCAGCTAACCCTTAAGAGATTGAGAAAAGTGAAAGGTTGTGCATCGAGTAAACAGGTGTACAAATTTATTTAGAGCACCCATAAAACAAAAAACACATTTAAATATTTACATACATAGATAGAAAGATATGTAATTATACATCAATAAATATACTTAAACTTACATAAACTACATACCTATATAAAGTGATCGTATAATAAGTAAAAAATAAGAAAGACGTAGCAGTATTGTTTATTGCTATTTAGCCTAAACTGCGTTTAACCGATTTACTCACATTCTAGACAAGGCATCACTACATAAACTGAGAAGCTTATTACTTGACCCACTCTAACGCACGCCACGGGTTTAATAGATAAGATTTACGACAGCACTCATCTGGTCAAGGGTTGTGCGGTAATTTGTCGCGAGGGGGCGCTGACCGGACGCCGGCTGCAAAAATGCCGTTCTGAATTCAAATTTTAAAATGCTAGTTCTAATTTTGATTGATGTTTCTTGTCTGTGGTTCGACTTTTTGTGAAATGCGTAAATGCAACTAAGGTTTTTATCATATCACATGAATACCTATTATTGTAAAAAATATATTGGGATAGGTAGGATGCAAGACTGTTGTATTTAATTTACATAAAATGACAATGTTTAATGGTACAATTCTGTTATTTATTGATTGTGTGGCGTGATTTATTTTTACAGGGACATGTAATTAAATTTAAGTAAGTAAGTAATTATACAGCGGAGCCCTACAAGATTACTTGGCTTTACTATAAATAAGGACAATAATATTCCGTATAGCAGTGAATAAATTAAAAAATACATAATAAATTAATCAAATTCCAATGGCATCACATTTTTAGGAAAATTTAGTTGAAATAGGTACATATACAGTAGGAATAATAATATAAATAATAATATGGGTCCTGGGTTCAAATCCCGGTAAGGGCAGATATTTGTGTGATGAGCACGAGTATTTGTTCCTGAGTCTTGGATGTTTTCTATGTATTTAAGTATATATTTCTCTATATAAGTAAGTTTAACGTTTTCTAGTACCCATAGCACAAGCCTAGAGCTTAGTTTGGGACTAGGTCAATTTGTGTGACATTGTCCCGTGATATATTATATTATATTATATTATTTATGGAAAAATCTTTACGCAGGAAATATTTCTACGAAAATTCTTTATTCTACCGTATTCCTAAGGAGTTTAACATGTTAATGTAATGTTAAAACGTAGGTTGATTACGTCGAACCATCAAAATAACAAGCAGGCGACCACCGGCCGCTTCACGACATTCCATTCCACTATACAAAGTTTAAAAATAGCCAAACTACACGCGTATTAACTAGAAATAGAAAAACCACCCCAGCCAGCTGGTCGATACGTCTCCGTGACTAGCAGCCGTAAAAACAGCGGAAAAAAACAACGTAGGAAAAAACAAAACATTAAATTACACTGTAATAAGCCCGCGGACGCCCAAACGCGGGTGATCGACCTCTCCGTAGTACCCTAGATTTTCCACATGGGAAATTCGCGAAAAAGTAAATTGTTTATGGTTGAAAAATTTGTAGGATTTTTTTTAATTAACCTAAAGGGTTAATTTTAAAAATGGATGAACGATAAGTTCAAATTTATTCCATGGAATATCAATACGCCTACTAAATTCTCTTCATAGCGACCGCGATTCGGATTTCGGTAGCGAATATTTAAATTTGAATTTGGAATATCGGAAACGCTTGCGTACTATTCCAATTTTGGAATTCTAATCAAAAATCGTATCTTGTCGAGATTGAAAAGAAGCGGTGGTTTATGCCAAGAACGGTCGGTTTATTGAAAAAGTTTCGGCCATTCACCCCATAGAAAGGATTCTTTATGGAATACCAAAGTGATAAAATATAAGCATCTGTATATTCTTTAGTAATTTAAAATGAACAAATGTTTTGAAATTCAAACTTAGAGCAGTTCCAAATCTTACAACAAATCAGCTTTAACTCCATAGGGTTTTTCTTAATACCGTAATCTGTCTCTCAGCGGTGTATTAATAATTAAACTAGGGTGAAATGATTATTCTCCAGCCGGGGGTTTTTGTTTCAAAGAATTTATATCCTGTAAGCCGATTTTGAGGGACCTCTGGTTTGGGTTAAACTCAGCTTTTACGAGTGAAGAATTCAAATTTAAGGTCGAATTACGGTTTAAATTAAATTATATTCACTGACAAATCATCAAAAATGGAAATTCCATGGAGGATCTAAACAAACCGCAAATTTTAACTACCTACTAAGTTTAAGTATAAGCGTAAAAAAACACGCTTATGCCAAACTGAAATTTGCATTTGTTCCAAATCTAAAATCAGAAACAAACGAAAACAATTCAAACTTCGAACGCGTCATTTGACAGAGTCGCGAACGGAAGTCGCTCGCTAATGAAGTGGCGACGACGTCGAGTGCACTTCCTTGTTGTCTCTCTATCGTGCCCGCTCTATAGATATCTTTTGTCTCTTTCCTGCGTAGAATATGCAAATCCTCGCGTCTAGAGATTATGCTCAGTTGGCGAGTTTGATCCATCTACGTAATGAAGTACGTTGAGGAAGATCGTTCCGGCTTTTGTTGCCTTTTTTCAAGCTCTCCGTGAAATGACACAGTGCCTTCTCCGTTCTTATAGTAAATGAAAAAGTGTGGAGAAAAGGAGGGTTTATTGAAAGACTCTGGTAATAAGATGGCACTGTACCACATTGTATTTCGTGAAGTGAAGTATTCTTGATGTAGGTTTTGTCTTGGAAAAATAAACAACAATATTGGCTCTATAGAGCCAATATTGTAAAACTGTTCCACCGTTACTCGATCTTGTTACAAGGTTAATAAATATCAGGGGACAATCTCACACAAATTGACTAAGTCCCAAACTAAGCTCTAGGCTTGTACTATGGGTACTAGACAACGATAAACATACTTAAATAGAGAAATACATAGTTAAATACATAGAAAACATCCAATGACTCAGGAACAAATATTCGCGCTCATCACACAAATATCTGCCCTTGAATTGAACCCAGGACCGCTGGCTTCGGAGGCAGGGTCACTCCCAACTAGGCCACCGTGTCCTCATATTTTAATAAAGATAATAATTATATTAGGTGATATCATATTAATAAAGACAAAAAGTTGTCTGTATGATCTGTCAGCATGATCTATAGCAGCTGTTACTTCCGACATTTTAAATCGTAAATAGTTTACAACGTCACACGGAAACACTAGACTAATCTAAATAAGTACTTCCAATCTCAAAGCACATTAGGGTTAAGTTTTCCCGAACCAGTTAGGAACTCGTGTGAGAGCACTAAATCACGGGCTGAGTAAATCTGTATTGCCCATGCGCAGCACGCTCTGTAAGTTGGCAGACGTGGAAGTGATGGCGCCTCATATCATATGCGGAGGTTGCTTTAGTTTCAACTAGATTTTAAATTTATCGCCAGAGTCGCGTCTTTTTTACAGATTGTTAATGGCTTTCTCTTTTGTGAAATTCTCTTTGTGACTTGTTTTACCTTTACTTTCTAGCACTCCGTTTGAATCTTCAGATTGTTGTTTTAAGATTGGGTCTCAGATCTCACTCGAGGTGGCCTGAGTGCTATTGTTTGCCTTCACCTTTCGAGTAAAGTTTTTGAAGGTTATTTAGTTATATAAAGCACAAGTGAATCATTATTAAAATCGTTAAAAAAATATTTTTCACGTTATCCATTGGTTAAATTATATTATGCTAGCGACCCGCCAGCGGCTTCGCCCGCTGCTTTTTTTTCTTGGCACTTTTATTATTTATTTAAAAAAAAAAAAAAAAATCTCTTATTTTACTTCTAGTACCTCTCAGAATATGTGTAAGTTTATAAAGTTTATATAAAGTTTATAAAGTTTCAAGATGATTCGTCAAGTAGTTTTTGCGTGAAAGCGTGACAAAATCCACGCTTTCACATTTATAATATTATTAAGGATTTCTTAATACTTATACACATTGAATGCCGGGTTAGAATAGTGCCACTCCATGTCTCCCCGTGGATGTCGTAAGAGGCGACTAAGGGAATATAGGGTTGTAGTACTGTTAGGCGACGGGCTTGCAACCTGTCACTAATACACTAGTAAACATAGTAGCCTGTTTGTGCAAAATGTGGTAACAGAATTATCAAGAAGTCTTTTTAGAGTTGTTGGTATTTCTGTACCTCTACCTACCCCCCTCTGGGAATAAAGGCGTGATGTTATGCATGTATTTATCAAAGCTTCATCTCGTTTGTTACAGGATGGAGGACACAGTGCGATCGCTGCTTCAATACAAGGGCCGCGTGGAAACTTTAAAGCAAGAGAAGGCTTCCTTGTCTTCAGCCCTGGAGGTAAGTTTAAAAGTACCCTACAGGACTTCCTCGGGACTCAAACTATATCCATACCAAATTACTTCTAAATCGGTTCAGCTGTTTATCCTTGAAAGTGTAACAAATAGGCAGGCAGATTACTCGCACATTTAATTTACACAGTTAGTAAACAAACAGCAAGAGAAAGCAAACTGCAACAAGCAAAAATACGACTGCATATTTTAATATGGTCGTCTATATAGATATGTTAACATACATAACGTAAACTTGTTGATAATTCTGTAACCACATTTAACCTTGTATAATTTTGAAAGTAGCCGTTACACTTGCTATGCTATGACAAATCTTCATAGTAGACGCGGAACCCAACCCACGCTAGCCAATTAAGGTTCTATACATCTTTATCACACTATCGAAAGTTTTTGGTTTGACTTTGCGGCACTTATCGTTAGATGTCGCCACTATTGCCTCTTTTTCAATAAAACATTAAACAACAAGTTAAGTTAAGGGAATGGGCCCGTTTCTCGAAACTCATTACTAATAATAATAGTCCATGGGGTACATTTCACTAGTAGAACTGGAGAAAATCGTATTGAGAAAACGAATAGTCACATTTCAAATATAGAATGTCGAACGGTCTATACAGCAGATGTGTTTAATACAACCGGTCCTTTACTCAATGTATTTTGTAAAAAAATATAATGCTTTACGTAATGGCTGGGCCGCAGACGGCAAAGGTAGATGAAACGTTCCTATGCATTTGGTGTTTCGCACCACTTATTGCATCGCCGTAACCTCAAAGTCGTGGCCAGGCTGGTAGAAGATTCACAAATATAGAGTTTTCGATTCACGATTTCCCGCCACAGTACAACATTGTTGGTAAATCATCATTTTACCGAAATTCGCTTCATGGAATGTATCTATCATTTCATCGAACGCTATATTCTGCTGAAACCACAATAATATTTTCAGGGTTATCTTAAACATTACTTACGTAGGTTAGGTTAGGTTAGGTTAGATTTTTAAGATACCCTGAAAACATTATGGTTTTAGTTTAACTCAGCCACATTTTTCATGCTTTAACGCAGCTCTGTAACGTTAATTTGTATGGCAGAGCGAGCCATCGTTCAGTCAATTAAAGACTGATATGGTATATATCTAACAAAAAGCGAAATAAATAATGTATATTACTATTGGTGGTCTGTCATACAGGGTCTCCTAGTATAGACACCAGACTCTCACACTAGTTTCTTGCAATATTTTTATTATAAAGTTATTTCAGTGACCATTGTAAGAGTAAATAAAGATTTTTAAATTTACAAATTAGTTATAATGATAATAATGAGTTTTAATTATTATACAGGGTGTCCCAGGAAGTAGTGTCAAGCGGAAGTCCAGAGGTAGTGCACCTCAAGGGGCATCTGAATCACCCCCATGTATGTTCAGCGATTTTTCGTAGTTTCGGAGTTATTGATCATTTTAATCGGAATTATTGTAATTTTTCCTTATGTCCATGTTTCGAAAGACCCTTAATTTCATGTATTATTTCAATATTTTTTCATTGGGTACCTATATTGGTAGAATAATTATGAACTTAGGATGTATTTAAAGCTACTTGCCAATTTCTTTTTCAAGGAATTTTTGTGTGTAATTTCACGAAGTTTGTTTCTCCATACTAGATGAAATGGGAACTAGGGCTCAATTAGTATGGAGAAAGTAACTTTGTGTGATTACACAAAAAGTTGACATAAAAAAATATTGGCAAGTAGCTTTAAAAACATCCTTTGTTCATAATTATTTTGTCGATTTAAGAATCCACTGAAAAAAATATGACATAATACATGAACTTAAGGGTTTTTCGAAACATGGACATAAGGAAAAATTACAATAATTCCGATTAAAATGATCAATATCTCCAAAACTACGAAAAATCGCGGAACATACATGGGGGTGATTCAGATGCCCCTTGAGGTGCACTACCTCTGGACTTCCGCTTGACACTACTTCCTGGGACACCCTGTATATCCATATTACAAAGTATAAAATATACTTCTCGTCTCCTACATTTTCCACGAAAATGCAACAACATATTCGGCCCGCCCGCAAATTGCTTTCCAAATATTCTAACTTGTCGTATTAAAAATTCACTAAGGACGCTTGGAGCACCATTTCAAACGTTCAACCAGCATAACGTGACCCCTCACATTCGTACACACTGGTTACTAGTTATTCCTACTGCAAGGTGGTTTTTTTGGCGTTACATGTACAATTTGATTTTTAAGCCACTAGTGGTGGTCGCTACCACCACCTTATCCATTAACTTACCGCCAAGCAGCATTGTTCGCATAACGTTCCAGTGTGGGGATAATACAACCGGTGAAATTACTAGCATAGAGGCATTCCATCTTAGTCATCAGGGTTGGCAACGCATTTGAGGTCTTAGGATTGCAGTCTTGAGAATTCAAATGTCGATGGATCTCAGATTCCACTTACCATCAGGGTGCCTGAGTGCATATGTCAAAGAGACGTATTCAATCGAAACATCAGACGACATTTTATAATTTTATTCATAATGTCACTTTGTGGTATATAGTGGCTTAGGAATTAAATTGGGTGATTCTACGTGAGACACGTTATTATTTGCAATTATTTTGGGAGAATAGGGTTACTTTACCATTAACTGCATAACCACTGTAGCCACTTGCTGATTGCAGTACAAATGGGTCAGCTGGCCTGGGAAAAGTCAACGCTCTCATAAAACATTGTATTCAAGTAATGGCATCATATTGCTTCTCGATTGGCCAGTACACCCTCCACTAATTTCCTTAGTCCACAATACCGATAACACATCAAACTATTGCAACGATGATTGTTCAGTCATGGTTCCTTTACAGCATAAAGATAGCAAACTAACAAACCAAGTGTGGTCTCTGAACATGCCTTGATGCCCATGGTCTTTATTTAATCTCAAAATCGAAAATGGCGCATGTGATCCGCTCGCTCATTTGACGTTTGATTACAAAAGCAAAAGTATTACTTATCCGTTTTCTACCACAAAACTTTCGCTTTACGCCCGTTCCCGAAATTCAAACCATGCAATTAGTATGTTAAATAGCATATTCGCAAAACAGGATATTCGCAAAACATGATATTCGCAACAGACGATATTTGGAAAACATTATATTCTCAAAACATAATTATTAACAAGACATCAATTAGACAGTGTCGACGGGGCTCCGTTCCCGCGGAGCTCCTGTTTCTGGGAGGTTTGGTCCTCCGGGCCTGCTGTAGAACTAACATAACCTAAACCTACCTACGATTCTATAACCTTATTCCACTATTTGCAAATATCATGTTTTGCGAATATCATGTTTTGCGAATGTCGTGTTTTGCGAATGTCATGTTTTGCGAATATGATAGTCTGCGAAGTATGGGTTTTATCTGTGCAGTTACTCGTACCTAGTAAACATGAAGAATTTATTAGAATTAGACCCCCACGCTCACCGTGCAGCGATCCTAAAGAGGTCTGGATTTATTGGCGACTGCGCTTTCCAAGTATAATGGGTATGCAAAATATTTGAGACGGCGTCTGATAGGAGCCGGTTTCAATTTTATATTCTAAAGAATTTGAAGGTAACGTAGGAAGCGTTTTGTAGGAGATATAATGGGAGGGACGCGGGGGCTGCAATGTTGAAGTTTATTTATGTGCGAAATAAATATTTATGTGATCTTCTTTTGTCGCTCTTTCAGTAGCACGTTATTTTGACTTAGTTCCACGGTGATCTAAGAACCCTTTACTGTACTATATGTACAGTCAGCAGTAGAAATAGCTACGCAACCGAAGAGCTCAAAATGATCTGCTCTCGACTCTATTGTCAAGAGAATACTTCGTGTCTAGATAACTTTGAGCATGTTAATCTGCTTAGCTACTTTGATGCTGACTGTACTTACAAACAGTACACTGTTATCATATCTCTTCCGATCTATCTTAAAGGCGCATTGTAATTTGAACACTTGTCCTAGCGCTTAACTGACCACATATTTATGCCCGCGTTCGGTCTAATATATCTCGAGTGATATAAACATGGGGAAGCGCCATAAGTTAGCGTTTACGACATCGACGACCACCCAGACGACGGCGGGACGTCCAATCGCTTCCTGTCGACTAGTCAAAGATTACTCGAGATATACTAGTACTGCCGCAATACCAAAGAAGACTAACTGCAATGCAGTAGTCGAAGCATTCTATACTCTTTGGTAACGACATACAATTTAAAATGTTAATATTACTATTAGCTCTTTGTAAGTTCTTTAGTATTACGGCAGAGTACTAGCGATATCTTTAGCAAGAATACAGTCTAGAGTTAAATAGCTTGTGTTACGTAATAGTTGTCGCCTGCGTAGAAGTCATTGCTATGCCCTCGGGAACTGCCCAATTTTACAGGATAAATATACCATTTGCGAGGTTCAAGCAATATCCATACCACATATCATTCCAATCGTTTTAGTGGTTTAGCTGTGAGAGCGTAACAAACAAACAAAATCGTTTTGCATTTGAATTATTAGGATGGATTTGACGATAACTAGGAGTTTTCGCGATTGCGGCAATACGGCTGCATACGCAGCAGCAGAAATAAATGGATGAAGATGTATGAAGCATGCCACGAGTTACCGCGGAGGCGTTACGTACAAGTCTGCCCTCCTAAGCCAATAAGCAGTATCTCAAACTCAATGGCCAAAGCAGATTCAATCTTGTGCTTTTTGTATTAAGGTTGCATTTACTATAGGAGTTTTGTCTGAGATACTGCCTCGTTTGCCTTATTTGCCACAAAGGTGGTATAGGTGCAAAACTTAACTAGGCAAAGGACCAGGGCCTCTATTCTACTGCGTTATAACGATTTCGCGTTTGACGTGTAGAATCTCAATTCTCACCCCAGAGCTGAAATTCTACACGGTAATAATCGCCTTAGATTGATAACTCTTACTCGTCATTGTCAATAATGGCGGCTGATTCATAAACGATTCTAAAACACGTCAAACGCGATATCGTTCTAACGTAGTACAATAAAGGCCCAAGGCTGAGATTGAACACGGTAAAAACGATATCGTCTTTAACGTGTTTCCGTATTGTCAACGCTTTGATAACTCCTATGTACCTACGTAACAGTAATAGCGGCCGAGTTGTAAACGATACTAAAACATGTCAAACGCGATATCGTAACGCAGAAGATAACGCAGTAGAATACAGGCACTGTTGTATGTAGTTATAACACATATCTGTATCTATAGACCGTTCGACATTCTATATTTGAAATTTGATGTAACAATTTACCCGATGTAGGTTGATTTATACTCGTTGGATAGGTATAGGTATTTTCCTCTGTCCATCTCTACTTTAAGCAAAGTTTACATATCTATTTTTTTAATGGCATGCAGAAGGCAAACGATCACACAGGCTAACTGTGGTAAATTAATTTAAAAGCATCAAAAAATATTCTCAAATGACGCTTGCTCATAAAGCCAAATGGCGGCAAATAATTAAAGATATTTATGACTTTACCAATTCCCCTATATCATTTTCGTATACGGCAACACTGTACAAAATGACACATCAAAGCTACCAAAATTACAATAGGAATAAGGTGTGTTCCCGCTCCGCTCATTCTACCGTTTGGTCATTGTTGCTCCCCTCGCGTCAACGTCACCGTTATCTATGAATTTGAATGGCGGACTCGAATTTTGATTTTTCCATTTCCCGTTACCATCTACCTACCTGAGTTTCCTATTGTGCTGGAACCCCTATTTTTAATATCGGCCCTTAACTTTTCACGTTGTCAGCGGTTAGGAGTCTCGCCAATTTTTTGCTCACTCTTTTATTTTATTCGTGTTCGAGCGTTCGTATTCGCTGATTTTTATCGGAAATTCACGTCATCGGTTCGTGTTATTTTTTCGGGTATGGCGTCCCCATACTCTACACGTATTTGGAAAAGTTTTAATAAACATCTCATGACAAAACTCACTCATAGCGCTTCTTAGCTCTTAATAGCATCAAAGCACTTATCAAAAGAAAGCCCACTAATTACGCAAAAACATCGCATCCCTCAAAAACACTTTATGATCCCTCAAAGGACGTCCAGTTCCGACCAACCAGTTCTCCTAGAACTGCCCCTCCCTTGGCTAGCACGTACTAATAAGTCGAAATATAAAGAATCTATGTAAGTGACGCGGGCCAGGCTTGTCTGGTATGGGAGCGGTGCTTTCGAGAATTAATTCCTATCTGCAGGGGCAGGCATAATCCAAAAATGATCGCCTGTCCCCTTCCTCGATAAATGCGTTTTAATGTCGCTAAACGAGCGGACAAGTTAGGAACAGACCACGTCGATTTTGGCGCAGCAAAACTTGTTTTTGTGTTTCCATGTTTATAGTCTATTTTGGTTATAACACAGACATTCCTGTCTATTGAATGCGCTCTCTACTTATTTTACACGTAGCGATGAGATTTGAAAGAAGAGCACAAAACATGCATTAACCTATATCAGACATTGACATCAGGTTATAGGGATGTACTCGTGCTAAAAGACTAAAAAAAAGGTAGCATTACTTTTGAAAAGAATCATCAAATTCATCAGTCATTAAGGCCTAAATTTAATATGTTAAGTTTACCATTAGCCGTCCCACAATTTCGTCAGTTTACTATATACTTTCAGGTCTAAGATTGTACAAGATAAAACCTTGTTAGTATAGCTAGCAATAATAGTAATAATAATAATAATAATAATAATTAGTAGTTAGTAGTAGTAGTTGGTAGTAATAATTTACTTGACAGAAATAGCGGCCGAGTTAAACACAATACGGTAACACGTCAAAGGCCGTTGTGTTTTAACCGAGTTGAAATGGGTTTAAAGAGGCCTATCAGGGCCAAGTAAATAAGAGCTATCAAAACGTTGACAATACGGAAACACGTCCAAAACAATCAAGTTTTACCGTGCGGAATCTCAGCCCTGGTCAGTGTACTTATAGCATTGCCATATTTAGTATTTACCTAATTAAAATTACCTATAGTAAATAACATAAGTAAATGACCTGTTGTAATAGTACCACATCTGTATCCTTTATTTGAAATTTGACGTAAATTCCATATAAGCTTTGTACAAAACTACATACTACAATAGATTCTATACTTAAGTTTTTCACCTGTAAGTGCTTATAAATAATTGGTATTTTATAATAACACTTTTTACTCATGGCACTCTCCGACATTGCAAATGTTATCACCCAGCTGTCAATTCAAAATCATTATTCTTTCTAAACTTATTAACTTGACTTAAAAATACGCGAAATTAAGTATCAGACACGTAGAAGGGTGGCTTGCTTTTTCAATGACTCATCGGTGCTGATGAATGGGGCTACCCCTATTTTAAATCGATATTAACATTATGTTCATCAAAACTTATTTATTACTGCTTAACTTATTACAATCTGAAACAAATTAGTTTTGTCAAATCTTTCGTTTTAGCGATATGATATTGATACATATTTATCACAATATATTTCCCCTACACAACTGATCCCGTTTAGTGAAATTCAGATTAGAATGACAGCTATTTTCTCTTTGATTTTGTTTTAATTTAATATCTGTTCAACTATTAGCTCAACAAAAATAACACCGTCTATTTATAAAAAAAAATATTTCAAAAATATTACAGACACGTTCGAATTTTAAATACAACACCGTTGTGACTGTTTTCAGCCAGCTAAATAATTAAAGCTGGACGCACATGAGATTTTATGGCAGAATCAGAATGCCACTTTTGTCACTGGGTAAGATGTGGCGGAATCATAACAGAAATACTTAAGACGGCCGTCCCCTATAATGACGGCGGATGGGGGACTGACAGTCTGCAGATAGTTTAATACGGCCCATATAAGCAGAGATTAATTATTTGTAATGGTGTTTTCTCCGTGTTGGTTATTTTAGACGGTCGTGTCTTGGGCTGGGAATGGTGGAATACATGCAGTTATATCACCTATTTTTTAAAAACGCAACACGCAAGTATACGCAACTATTAGAAGGACTTTGTGTATTGAACCCTTAAAATCATTTAACTATTTGTAATTGTACTTACAGTACAGTAGAAGTCAATAATAGTCGCAGTAACGAATTAACGAGTTTACATTTAGTAAGTATAATCAATAGGCCAGCTGCGACCAAGTTCTAAAATGTACAACTACTTTTGAGTTCGACCGTTCCTACCTACTAAATTTATTAGTTCTTTCTTATTAATTTAAAATGTGTATAAAAAGCTACATAGTCTATCTGCAATAAATTATTACAATACAATAAAATGTAACAGCTAAAAACATCCCAACTGTAAGTACCTAAACCTTTTCAAATTTAAAACCGGGCAAGACCATGTCGGACCATGCTCAGTGTAAAGTTCCGAAGCCGTTTAGTAGGTACTACAAACATGTAAATTAACAAGTAATAACTAATTTTGTATTTAAAGACAATTGGTGCCGTCTTAGACGATTTTAGTAGGTATAAACACTTTAAGCGCCTGTATCTCAAGAACCAATGATGTCTACGTAGTCGTGATGATTTTCCTTTTAAAGTCGTTATATGCGCTTTCATTTAGGATTTTTTTCAGATTTTTAGTATTTGTAGTTTTGGATGTAGGTGGGGGGGAGACATTTGACTCTAACAAAAATTTGCGCTTTAACGCTTGATATTTTATAACGGATCCATTAATCAAGAAAATATATTTGAACAAACCCGTATTATTTTTGAAAGACCTATCCAACGTCACCCCTATGTGTAGATTGTGTAGAGGTTCAAAAAAATACATCGCCACGTTATGAGTAGGGAGGGTAAATAAAAAATAAAAAAAGATTTTATTTTATCACTTTGTTGGCGTAACCAACATGTCTATTCTTCCAAAATTATAGCTTTCTAGTACTAAGCGTCTCTGAGCTAGGCTGCGGACGGACGAACGGACAGACGCACGGAGGGACATGGCGAAACTATAAGGGTTCCTAGTTTGACTACGGATCCCTAAAAATCGACTTTCAATATCCTTCGGTGTAACTAATGTTGAACCCACTCGTCATTCCACTTTATAGTTCATCTAGGCAAAACGCTGCTGTTCCCGCGCGCCCCAGCGCCCCCTAGCCTCGACTCCAGGTACTCAGCGGGAATTCTCAGAACTGCAATAAAAGCCGTAGCAGCCTAGCAACCCTGGCCACTCACACACGCAACTCGAACAAATGACAATACAGACAAATTTTTTCGAGTGGTCCAAGGCATGGGAAATGCGAGGGAATGCCTCAAGTCCGTGAAGGTTAAAATTATTATTTGTTACTTTCTGTCAAATTCAAATGTCACAATTCAAGATCATATTTTGAGCACACTTTAGCTGTTGTCCGTTTACGGTTTATTGTGTCTTTATGAGTAAAGTGTCAGTTGCTTCATTAATTTCATATAAGTGAATGTTTTAAAATTTTGCACATGTTTCGTAATGCAGGTTCGTGAATCTTTTACCGTCCCTCGCTTACTAATTAGTCTATGCCACCCCGTAATCATTCCAATTACTTACGAGTATAATAAATCCATTCAAATATAGACCAACCAAGTAAATTTTCAAGTTGTGACAAGTAAATCCGCTTTTTTTTAATCCACGCGGCATGCAAGCTATAGGCGGACATTAAAATGGCGGAAGGCGGGAAATCGGGTATGCACAATGGTCGGGGTTTCCCGGTTTAAAAGGTCCCCCCGCTAAACAATAATTCAGCTTCACCCTTCCGAAGTGCAAGGGCGCAGTTAGGGACGTGGGTAGGGATGGACAATTTAATCGATGGTTTTAAATTCAAATCGGTTTTTTTACCACTTAGTGAACTCGCAACGTCCCGTAGGTAAAAAAAAATGGCAGATTTATGATCTATAATTTTTCTTGTATTTAAAGAAACAGTCTAACAAGCAGTTAAGCAGTTCAGCTTTATGTCAATAATGTAAAATCCTGTTGGTGAGTCGGAATGTGAGTACGACCCATCTAAAGTAAATTCAATGAACTTGGACAACGTTATACGTAATTTTAATAGTAGATAAGTCAACAAATCATTTACAGGAACGTTTTAAATTTACTTCTTAATTTAATAGACATTGACCGTGCAACGTCAACTTAGGGGACGGGGCGCGTCTTTGCCTGAAATCACTATAGTGTATTAACGTCGCCCCTATCAACCTTAGCTTTCGCGAGATCCATTATCATGCAGAAATTCATGCTTCACTCAACTCTCTTTCGCTGTCTCCCATTCTCCTATTCCATTCCATCGATACCCATAAACCCCGACGGATGCAAGCCCATCCCTACGAGGGTGCATCGTATCACTGCCCCTCGCGCATGTCAAATTTACACTCTCGCACTAATTGTGTTTGCCAGTTATTCGGTTATGCTATTTTGTAAACGGGTATTTAAGGCTGGATTAGGCTTGTGTGTAGTAAAGATACTGTATTCTAATTTCGTATTATGTAGGTTAAGCTTCTTGTGACGTTGTAGCACCTTTTCCTAGATAACTATCGGTCTTTTCATAGAAACACGCTTGTTAAATATAAATAGACGTGCGTGGCGACAGTCGATTTTTTTTTATCGACGTGTCGTTACTATATTTGTTTCTTTCGCAGAAGGGTAGGTAGGACACAACACAACATAGCGATATAGAATTAATCGCAAATAGATTTGTTAAGACACTGGCACAGATTGCATATCAGGGGGCCTAACATGGTCGTGTTTATCGATGTGGATAAACGTGGATAATGCTTCCGTCACTCTCGCACATGTATTATCCACGTTAGGCCCCCTTCAAACGTTTAAGATACCCTGAAAACATTATGGTTTCAACAGAATATTTTCTGTTAAAACGTTCGATGAAATGAAATTCGATGAAGTGATGAGTTACCGCCTAAAACACATATTTTGTACTGACTTGATAGCTGTCAAACAGGCTTAAGAAAAGCGTGAGCAATAATCTAAATTACATACAGACTCATACAATTTAAATATTTTTAAAAGCCCAATAAAAACAGTCAACAGGTCATGGCTTAAGTCCAGAATAAGTCTGGACTGTAAACGAACAAAAGCAAAACGCCAATAGCACGAAATACCAGCTCAAAATGCTGAATGCACTGCATTTTAAACTGCGAACAAGGCAAGTTATTCATTACGCTATCTGCGGGTAGTTCATAATTACGTTACCGTTGCGTCCCAGCGCGGGTGCGGTGCGGGTGCGGAACGGGTGCGGTGCGGGCGCGGGACGGGAGCCTTGCGAATCGCCCGCATAGTTGGGCTAACGAAACCAATTATCTGCTAGTGGTAAGGCACGATATGACCTCGTTGTGTGTAAGAAATATCAAAGGGAGCTTGTTTTCTTGAGGGAAATAATTGTTTCATAGGGAAAAATAAACGAGCGTTAAAAAAAATGCTGTGATCTTTTTGTTACGTGGTGTCATTTCTTTATTGTATTTTTTTGTTACGGCTTACGGAGTTCAAACTGTACCTAAATGAGATGACTTGAATTAAATGAAAACGTTTTTCCCAGTATTTTCAAGAAGGCTGGCAGTAGGCATTTCCTCTGTGGACCACCTTTTATTACTTAAGTAGATTCTAGCTACGAGGTTCATAAATATATATAACAAAAAGGACATCGGTAGCGACACTAGTGACCTTGCCTACGAAGTAAGTGGTCCTGGGTTCGATTCTCCGTTTGAGCAAATTTCTGTGTAATGAGGGCGAGTATTTGTTCCTGAGTCTTGGGATGTTTTCTATGTATTTCTCGGTATAAACATGTTTTTCGTTGGTTGGTACCCATAGTACGAGTACAAGCCTAGGGTTTAGTTTAGGACCGTGTCAATTTGTGTGAGGGTTTTGATTGATTACTTATTAATTTATCCCGTGTGGTTGCCCGGTTAGAATAGTGCCACTCCATGTCTTTTCGTGTATGTCGTAAGAGGCGATCAAGGGAATAAGGGCTTGTAGTACTGTTAGGCGATGGGTTTGCAACCTGTCACTATTACAGTAGTAAACTTCTTGGGCTGATTGTGCAAAATGTGGTTACAGAATTATTATCCAGTCTTTTTAGAGTTGTTGGTATTTCTGTAGCTCTGCTTACCCCTCTCTGGGAATAAAAGCGTGATCTTATGTATGTATGTACTTTTTTATAAATTGATTTACTATTATCATGCAATTACATCATTTAGCACGTTTATATGGTATAAATATCTCCTAAAATCCGGTACAATTCGAAACATTTGTAATCAATTCTAAATTCAACAACAAATTCGAGGATTTAACAACCAAACGGGACCGTATGGTTTACTTGCTAATAGCCTTTGCATGTTCGAGAAGGGTTCGGCCCCTCACAATCTGGCGGCCGCGGATTCCTGCCATGTTAAGAAACTTCACTAGTTCGGTTATTTGGTTAATGTTGCTCTGGTTTGGCTACATGAAGTTTAAAAACGTAAGAGGAAGCGGAGCGAGATACGTTATTCTATATGAAAACTGAGATAGCGTTATGAGGACGCTGCTCGAGAAGAAATCTAAGTGCGTTGCTGAATAGAGAACATGCATGAAAGTCAGAATTGAGTATCATTGATACGATTTAGGAGAAAATGTAAAAAATATAATACATATATAACGCAATACACTAAGTATTGACCCGTTCCTAACACCCTGTATAGAATCAAAGGTCCTTATATTTTAAACATGGAACAACAGCTGTGACGCCATTCCTGTCGCCGATTTTGTATAGTGTTTTTGCAGGAGGTCTGAACTATGACTTTTTAAAACTTCATATTCATATCTTGTGAAAAAATTACACGACTATTATTTCGCATATACAGTACTCTCTTTCATAGCACTTTCCAGAGAGCTTAAAAAAACAAATGCATGTCCCCCTATTTAAAACTCTTAAGTGTTGTGTGGTTGCGGGGTTAGAATAGTGCCACTCCATGTCTTCCCATGGATGTCGTAAGAGGCGACTCAGGGAATAAGGGCTTGTAGTACTGTTAGGTGATGGGCTTGCAACCTGTCACTAATACACTAGTAAACTTCTTGGCCTGATTGTGCAAAATGTGGTTACAGAATTATGAACAAGTCTTTTTAGAGTTGTTGGTATTTCTGTAGCTCTGCCTACCCCACTCTGGGAATGAAGGCGTGATGTTATGTATGTATGTATGTAAGTTGCAAAATTAAAAGAATTAACTAGCGCTTCTATCACACACGACGTATTACTATGTGCTTCGCATCTATCACAGGACACAGAACGTACATTTAAAACGTATGTATACAACCGGCGGCCAAACTCCAATTCTAATTAGCAATTCCATTAGAACTCAAATTAAACAAGTACAAGAACCACTTAAAGTATTTCAATTTTGAAGTATATACTATGACTTACTTTCTTTAGCACGTATTTCCCACTGAAAGACGCTCACGACTTCGCACGCGTAGAATTAGTTTCTCACTGTTTCATCTCGAATTTCCAAAAATATATTCTTATTTTTCGTCTATGTCTACCTGTGAAAATATTCAGCTTTCTAAGTCCAGCGTTGATGAGTCAGTGAGTCAAGCCTTCTCTTTTTATATATATTTAGGCATGTGACTTAAAACAACATTTTAATTAAGTATAAGTAAACTGTGTATCCAGCCGGGTATATTCCACTTTGTTCTAATACAACTTTTTTTGAAAGAAAGAAAGAAGAAAGAAATACATTTATTCGCAACAATAACATAAAAAAAATAAAAGAGAACAGAAAAGCGATGTTTGTCGCGAAACGGTCCCAACTCAGCATGTGCTGGCTGTGAAGCCAACGCTGATCTTCCGTCGGGACCGCTCGGTGGAAACACGGAAGGTGACACAGACATAACGAATATTGAAACAAATTAAAAGCAAAGTTGTTAGTATTTGTTTTTGTTTGTTTGTTTTTTAGTTTGTTTTTAGTGTCCAAATTGTTTTTTTTTTTTAATCAAAATGCGTTTATTTGCTGGAATATAGTCATAAAGGTGCTACAAGTTTTTGGTACAGAGTATCCAGCCTGCATGCAGGCATGCATAATGTTTTAACAGATGAATTTATAAAGTAAAATATTACACAATAATAGGATATAAAATATAATTGTAAAATTAAAAAAAATGACAACTTAATTCCTATCATGCTCGAGATACATCTTAACACTATAAAAGCATTTGTCCAAAAGGCATTTTGTGTGCGAGCGCTTAAAATCGTTATCTTCTACAGTTTTCAGGTTTATGGGTAGTTTGTTTAATATGACAATGCACATATTAAAACATTTCTTTTATAATTTTTCTGATGCGTACACCTTCACAACTTCACTTCACTTCAACGTGTGACTTAGTAGCGATTAAAGCTTTCTTGACTGAAGCCGCCCTCGCTTGTGGCTTGCTCTGCCACGTAAACTGCACAACCTCTTCGATCGACGAGATAATTCACTGTAATTGGATCGCGTCTCTATTAACCGGTCCCGCTAATAGTGGTTATATATGTCTTAAGGAGAACGCAAATACTTTAACTATTGGGATTATTGGAAACTAGGGGAAGGTAGTAGATATCTATGTCAAAACCATGCAAAGAACGAAGACGTAGAATATGAGTCGTTTGCTGGTAGTGTTTTAATTAAATTGTATGTTTTTGTTTTTTAGCCGTCTGCCCCAGGAAGAGAATTTGTTGTGGGATCTATTTATAAATAAATAAATATCACAGGACAATGTCACCCAAATTGACCTACTCCCAAACTAAGCTCTAGGCTTGTACGGGTACTAGACAACGATAAACATACTTAGATAGAGAAGTAAATACTTAAAAACATAGAAAACACCTAAGACTCAGAAACAAATACTAGTGCTCATTATACAAATATCTGCCCTTACCGGGATTTGAACCCGCTGACTTCGGAGGCAGGGTCACTCCCAACTAGGCCAACGTGTCGTCAATAAGGAAGATGTCTGTTTCTTTGTGATTTGCTGCAGGGTAAACGGCTTAACGGGTTTTGAAACATAAGGTATCATTAGATGGGTTTACTCGTACGTTTAAAGTTTGCTATCAGTCTTGCTCTTTATTAGACTTCTTACCCAGAAGCCAAAGCAAAGGTAAGCCTAAGCTTTTTGCCTACGGTTACCACAAATTATATTTGCTTGCTTGTCGCTGTACGTCTCTTTCATTGTAGACTAAGTAGCTAGGGAGCGACCAACAACTCCCGATCAAGTTTTGTTAGTGATAGAAGAGCCCGGAATTTATATGTAAATCGGCAGTCGATAAACGAGAAGTCCCTATGACAGCTCAAAATTGCTACCAAAATTCCGGGCTCTGGTGATAGGCCTGTACTCTCTTAAATTGGCAACACTAAGACAGCAGCGCCATTAAGTTCATTGTAAACATTTGTTGCTAGCAACAGTCGCAATTCATGTTGCAGAGTTGATCACCGCATGTTAACAAGTTTTCGCAATGCGTGATAGAACATTTTTGATGCTCATCAACTGTTGATCAGCAAATTATTAAACAAACTATTTGTTCTCCGCGCTAAATAATACATTAATAAACTTGCTAGAATGACTAACAGACAGATAACGCAAAGCCAACTAAATTACTAATGAATTACACTGGGAATACACTATATAATTACACTAGGAATTAGGATTCTTCTAAACTCAACTCCTAACAACTCCTAACGGAAAACAATGGCGGTAGGTACCTATGTATAACGGGAGAAGAAATCTACGCATGAGAAGTCGCTGACAAACGCTTAACTATAGTACATATATAAATTTACTAACACTAAACACAAAGCACAAAAACATTCCAATACGTCCATCAAAGCCTTTCCAAGTAAAACATATCGCGCCAGCGCTAATGATGTACACTGCGGGCCATGATTAATAGTGAACGTTTAATTCCAGTTATTGCCGCCTCGCGACGGCGGCGCCACGGGCGCTGAAAGGGCCTTTGTATACGATCACTATTTTTGGATTAATCTTCTTCGCTTAAACCATTTGTGTTGATTTGATGGGATGATTTTGCAACGTCAGCGTTTGACTCAATTAGGCAGTGAGGGTGCATGTGTCAGATTTGACGAGTATAACACAATAATTAAGAAATAAGAAAGCTGTTCGTGTCATACAAATATATTTTTACTTTATTTGTGCTGTTTAAAGTCGTAAATGCTTTACAAAATTAAAAATGCAATTTAAGTCTTTCTGGAGTAACTTTAAACTTGAAGATTTCTATAGGCTGATTACTGGTATACGACGATTGAGTGACTTACATATGACAACGTATTTAGTCGGAAATTTGGTTCATCTAATTTTCTTACTCGCCTTCAGCATCCATCGATAACCTAATTGAGATGGCAAGATGAATATAAACTAGTCCTGCAAAATACGATGTCGAATGGTTGTATTAAGCTCCAAACAATTGTCCTCATTAGGGTCAAGGCGTGAATGCTAAAAAGGCACAAATTTATGACCACGGAGTGCCCAGCGCAACCCTGAATACTGTTTATTCAACGTCATTCCATTTCCTTTGCACATTTATTTCAAGAATAAAATGCAAAGTTCGAAAGAGTAAGGTAACGACAAACGAACATTTGATAAATCGAGTCACCAGGGGTTGTTCGCAAGGCCCACGTCAAATTTCGTTGAAAGTAGAACTTTAAGTCAATCTAGGTTAAGTTCAAAACTATTTTGATCATAGTGCTATTTTTTAAGCTTAGAGTTTTAGTTTTCTTTCCTCATCGGTGTGGCGTGAACCTAACGACAGGTAACGCGATTATTCGGAATGGTCATGTTCATTAGTCATTAGTGATTTAATAAGCCACTTATTATTGCCAGCAGGTGTACTCGGAACGAATGCAATTATATTTTACACTTGTAAGTGATGAGTTTTGTATGCTAATGTCTGTCCGTGTGTGGCAAATTATTGGCCGACCCGGCAGGCGCGCACTTGCAAGGGTTAACTTTGTTTATGGCATATTTGGTGGCACGATATTTTTTTTCGATTTGCTTCACTGACTACTAAATAAGCGTTTTAGTGGATCTATGTATCTTGTGTTAAGATTTTTTTACTTGATTGTTGAATCACAAGCACACAATCATCAATTGAAGAATAATCGTAAATGTTACACCTTTTTATCTGTCTTGTCTTGCTTTCATTTGTTTGATGATTCCGTGTGACAATTAAACAAGAAATCAAAGTTATTTTCTGTGCTGATAAAGCAGGCATCAAATAACGAAAGCATTTGAAAAAAAGAAGAAATTAAATATAAACATACTATTTATTATTAAACAGATATATCTACCGTGACTTGCGATGTCTATTGGTTGGCGCCTGATTATTTTGTAAGTCTCCCAAGCTTTGGGCTTTTAAATTAATTAAACGCTTTCATATGGTCGCTTCGGACAACAAAGCAAATATTAGTTTGGTGTAAAAACGACTTTATTTAATCTAACTTATGGATAATGGGATTAATGGGTGGTTTTGAAGTTTTGCAAAAAAACAGGCAGAAAACTAGACTCATTTATATTATTTTCTTCACTACATAGTATAAAACAAAGTCGCTTTTCTGTCCCTATATCCTTATGTACCTATGCTTAAATCTTTAAAACTACGCAACGGATTTTGATGCGGTTTTTTTTAATAGATAGAGTGATTGAAAAGGAAGGTTTATATGTATAATACTTTAATCTGGAGCGAAGCGAGGGCGGGTTGCTAGTAAATATATAAATGTTGGTCGGTAGTATTAAAGCGTCGACTGTTGACCAATTCAGTATTATAATATATGTATCTATAAAAGGCCTCCGAAATTTCCGCAATACACACTTCAACGATAGATACACTATTACGGTTTTTCGTGATGTTAAGCACCGCTACACAATTTTACTTTTTTCTGTGTAATAAACGTATTGTCAAATAATTGAACTTGGCGCATAGGTTGGTAAAAAAAGCTTTGAAAGCAAAGTTGGTAACATAATCCAATTTTGTACCTAAAATCTGATGTCTTATTGTGTTGGTTACCTCTTGAGAATATTGTAGTTCCATCACAACATGAAACTTTTTTTTACCGTGCTAGGTATAGATCATCTTTCAGCTGCATAGCCTTTGTTTGCTCACAATTTACAATTATCATAGACCATTGTTCCCATTTCTCAATTCACAAACAAACGTCAGTCTCACTGAGAAACGGAAAATCCAACAAAGTCCTTTGATACAAAACCAAGTTACAATCGGATTTAAATTTGGATCCTATCTAGACGTAACACAGTTTACATTGAAATGATTTCAGTTACTTTATTTTAATTTAAAAGGTGCATTTCAAGTTTAATTTTGTCATTGATGGAAAAGCAATTACAGTCGTGCGATTCGGTTTAATTAGTCGCTACAGCTGTGGTTACGTTCCAAATATAAATTCAATTTTATAAATTCAATGCAACAAGAAAATGACGGCGTTAATTTTAAATGTGAAATTAATCACATTTTTGCGGTCCTAATTTTGTCCGTAATTATAAATAATCTGTACTGTCATTTTGTCTATGGTCACTTCAACCTATTTACTAAAAAATAACACTGGCTAAATGTTGTGCATATTTTTATATAGCCGTTATATACGTCAGTTTTTTTGACAGAAGCTCGACAACCAACCCAACAAAACAAACAAACAATTTCTAAACTGACTTCTTTAAATTCGTGATTAATGATTATTATCGAAAAATAACGACGTCAAATTGGTATGTACCTTATTACAATAAAGTACGTAGAGTAATCGTGCATATTGTAATTATCAAATTGTATAGAGTAATACTCTGAAATATTAAGTATACAGAAGAATATCTAGTATAGGCAGAAGTTCCTAGTAAATATCAGAATCATGAGGCTGAAAAAGCGACAGGTAATAATAATTTAATAAATACCTGTAAAAGCTACTTCTTAGTGAACCAGCTTCATTTCAAAGTAAACAAAGAAAATATATCTGAAATAAAAAATCCAAATTATTAGCAATGCCTATTGTAGCTTTCCCCTTTGCCGCCGTATCAACCGCATGTTGTTTCAGACAGACGCACAGACAAACAGATTCCTTCTCTTTGTGTCGCGCCCTCTGTTGACGACTAATGAAAGCTTCACCTACCACGCTCACCAAAACTATATAGGGCATCTGTATTACCACAGTTTAAGGTCTAAATCGGTTGATTTGAACTGCATATTTAATTTGGTAAAATTGAGTTCGTGTCAAATATTAGTAGACCTCAGTGTTTCAATGCGGATGGGGATATGTATGATTTGAGGCTTAGGAGAAGGGTGCTCACAGCTCATGTTATGCTGGTTTGTTTATTTTTCGTAGTAACTGTTGGCGGTCGCTTAATTAAGAGTGCGAATGATGGGCCCTTTTAGGGAGTTTTTTAGGTATTATAATGGGAGCGGGGTGACGAGTGACGCGAAATGAGTAAATATGAAACTGTAGCATCGCTTCGTTCAAGCGAGATGACGGCTAATTGCTTCTCGGTCGTTAACTATTTTATCGTGAGATTATTTGTGATGATCTGAAAAGTAACATCAGTTTTTTATGGTGTACTGCCTTTTTGCCGAATTATGTTTCGTCAAATTTCATTTGGCAATAAACTTTTCGCCGAAGTTTTATTTGGCAAATCAATCTTTGGCATAATTTTACTTCGTAATTTTTTTATTTCGCTACATTTTTATATTGCAAAATTTTATTATGTCAAATTTTATGTGGTAAATAATTGTGTAGCAAATGATTTGCTTAGGCAAATAACATATTGTCAAATTTTATATGACAACTTTTTAATTCGCAGGATTATTATAAAGCGTATTATTATAACGCCTTTACACTTTTGGCAGACTCATCATTTGTCAAATCTTTCACTTGGCTTAACAACTCTTGGACGAATAACGTTTAGTTGATGCAAATTTTCCCTTTTCATACATTTGCCAAGATAGAAATAAGTAAGAAAAAAATAACATATTCTTTGGTTAGAAATTATTATATGTGTGCATGAGCGAGCAAGACCTTCCTGGGCAAAACCGACTCGGCAAGGTTAGGTTAGAAGGCTATGGCGGGAGCGAAGCACAGCGAGCTCCCGCCTTAGCCTTCGAGGTTTTTTTTTTTTGACATCCGTTGAAAAATAAAATCATACTGCAAATTGAACCTTGCATTCTAAAAAATTAGGTTAGATTTCATAATGCCATTCAATATGTTGCTAAATCAAAGTATGCCAATCAATACATTTGACGAAAAATAATTGACATCTTAAAAAAATCCCACGTAATAATTTGTCTAACAATAATTTATCAAATCATTAGTTGGGAATAGATATCAGTGCGAAACGTTGAGTTGGGAAATAAAAATTTGACCAAATAAAAATATGGGATACGTAGTTTGGCGAGTTAAGAATTTGCTAAATAATTTTCGGCGAAACATTAGTAAACCGTTTTTTATGCTTAATTTGAGCCATCCTTTATTCCAGGTATAATTCGTTTTAAAATCTTTCGTCCCCTAAAAAACAAAATGACCAAATAAACTTAACAGGACAATACTAAACGTTGCCACCATGATCGTAAAAAACACATCATCGATAAGTATTACTAGCGATGACAAAACAGCCTTGCCAAGCATGCGCCCACGTCTTGCAACGTTGACCAACCACCACCATTCAAAAAACAAAAGCTCAGCATGCACCGTAATTGCAGGCTTCCGCGGCGCACTACCAGAGCCAGGTGTCGGCGCTGACGCTGGAGAACGAGCGGCTGTGCGCCCAGCTGGCAGCCGGCGCGGCGGGCGCGCATGAGCGGCGGCTAGACGACGTCGCGCAGCACGTTGTACGCGCGCTGCTCTCGCAGAAGGTACAGCACTCTGGCTCTTTCGTTCTTCTTGACGAGTGAAAGGGTAAGATGATGGCCACACGGCGGGCGCCCACGTCGTGTCTTGCATTAGTTACAGCTCTCAGGCTCTTTCATCCTTGCGAAAAAGTAAAATGGTGGTGGCGTTGG
The DNA here is from genome assembly GCA_949316455.1 of Acleris holmiana. NCBI lineage: Eukaryota > Metazoa > Arthropoda > Insecta > Lepidoptera > Tortricidae > Acleris > Acleris holmiana. The sequence continues at coordinate 3,718,733 of OX438766.1, forward strand.
AGAACGAGAGCCAGTATTTGCAAAAGCTACACTAATTGACCTGCACTTGATCAGCGATCTAAAGAAGAATTTGGCCTTCGACACAAGAGAAACCCATTCCTCCCTATTCTGCGCCACTTCACGCCAGTTGGGAGGGCGATCAGATATTTTTGGACGGAATCTGCATGCGGACTATGCGGTCCTACCACTACTAAAACTACTAGCACTGAGGAGTTAAATCGAACATTCGGTTGAACATAGCGCATAAGTCGTCATCGACTCCCCCTCACTTCTTGGTAGAATATCATTTAAAGTTCCTCATCGCCCTACACGCCGTAGAAACTTATTTGTTGTACCTGCCTCTAATACTATTTACACTTCAAATGCCTTCTTTAATCGCTGTCTCGATTATTACAATAAAGAATTGTATAATATAGATATTTTCAAAACGAATAGTTGTAATAAGTTCAAAAATCAAGTGATCCGACTCTTTAACTCTTGTCTCGCTTGATTACTTTGCACCCAGACATTATTATATGTATAAGTACCTTAAAAAAAAAGTTTTATTTTTTATTTTTTATTGTTATTGGGTGTTTACTTAACACCACCACAGTAGGAAAGTTCACCATTTTCTAATATTACTGGTATTCTAATCTACGATCCTTGTAGTAAGGTTTACTATGTTGTTCTACCACTCTCATGTACAATTAATACATCCTTATTATTTCTCGTTACTTTATCTAAAAACAATATGTCATTTTGCGTTTCATTGTTTACCGCTTCCATTGTAAAATGTAATGCAATTAGTATATTTAAGTATGGCACTCAAGGTCATGTCATAAAATGTATTTTTTGTAATACTTACTTATAAGACTGTATGTTGCCTAAATAAATAAAAAATAAAAAAAATAAAAAAAAGTCTTATCTCTCCAGATGATTCTGCTCAGTAATTTGGCTGCGTTAGTATGTGGAGTTCAAATAAAAGTACGGATTATAGATGTATCGGTCAGCCAGCTGGTCACCAAGCAAAACAAGCATCTAAGTTCCAATAGGAACAAAGCAGTCTAACGCTCCTACAGAAACAAGATGCCATCTACTAACCACCAGCATTAAGTACCAGCAACTGTCTAAGGTATTACTTACTTATTACGACAGCAGTCATCAGGAGCTTGTTAGATACATACTCTTATAACATCACACTAACTACAATTCCAAAGGTTAGTGAAACTGCCTGCTAAGGTATTGTATGAATTTTTCCAACGCGCAACGAAAATGGAGCCTTAAAATTAATTCACTAAAAACAAAACCGACATAATCGCCGCACAGAAATATTTTACACAATTCGACGCAATTCCTGTGTCTCTTAATCCACTAAAAGCATTAAGATGCATCCCAGAAATTGTTTCCTCATAATTATAGGCGACCTGTTTTCCCGCGGCGGATTATGTGGTGCTACATTCGCACATAAATCGCGTGAAATGGGACACCCTGGTTTTAGCTGGCACCGTAATAATTTCCAAGCCTTGGCCGACTGTAATCTGGACATAATCTGGCCGATAATGCGAGTGTTTGCGTTTAAATCCAGTTTGTGAATGGCCGCCATGTTGTTTTAGTTTTCGCGCGGACTTCACAAAGATGGCGCCGTGTGCTCGGAACGGCTGCGTTCATTTGATTGTTTTTGAAAGTTTAACAGGTGTTCTCTGTGGAAACGTTCAACTTTGCGAAGTAACTTTTACATTGAGATCGAGCTGGTATTAATGGATCTCGCTTTGCACTGTTACTCCCTTTATTTTTGAACTAACAACATTTAACATGTGCAGAATGATTATTACTTCCTAGTAATTAACACCTTATCCACCGCTATGTAAATTTGCGCCTAATTTACTTGTAACCCAATATCGTGACAGGCAGGCTTTCGTCTTCCCTCTAATTACTTACTCAAGATAATTCCTGAAGACGTCTCACACATGGCGCCCCTTAACATCTGCATAGCTAACGCATTATTATCAATAAACTCGTCAGGGGATGATCAATCAAATCATAAGCTGACGACGCTAATTACTTTATAATATTGCAGTTAGACAATATTAAGATGAGAGGAAACTTCAGTAAATAGTGAATAATTTTCGTAATATCGGAATTTCACAGCTGGTTACACGGGAGAAACGGTTACCGTTTATGATTATTATTTACTAATTAAATACAAACCGTACTTTGTTGTTGGTGTCATTGCTTGCGCAATCAATACTCCACGTAGTTTGTATAGTTGGTCCAAATCACTCATCGTTTTTTTTATTTTTTACATACATACATAACATCACACCTGGATGGGAATAGGGTAGGCAAAGCTACAGAAATACGAACAACTCTAGAAAGACTGTGGATAATTCTGGTTCATTTTTGTTTTATATATAACAATAATGATGCTAATGTATTTATTACACCCCTTGTTTTTTTTTTAAATTTCACTGTAAAACCGCAACTTGTGTTAATGACATGAACCCGTCCAAAACTTGTCATGAACACTTTCTTAATTATAATTATCTCCCGGATTTAATGACTTCCAAAAATATAATATTTCAACCGACTTAATTAAGCTCATACGCCTTTAATTAAGATTTAAATTAATTTAACAAACTCCCGCCAAATCTTTACGCTGTCTCGGCCATGTTGGATTTTAAAGTTGGCAACACTGAGAGCAATGTCTTGTTGCCATCCCGCTATCTGCATCTCCCCTCTAATTACAGCTTGTCAATTACTTCTACTTGAATTTAATTTAACTAATGAAGCATAATTAAAATATACGCATTTATTTTGAAGACGTCTGACGGGCTTCTGAGTGGGGGCTCAAAATGATTCCGTAATTGATATCGTTCTGAGCAAAATTCTGATTAAACCTTTATATATAAATTCACGAAATGGGCTATTTGACTTAGGCAAACATTATTATTGATATTAAACCAACGGTTGGTTCTGGTTGCCGCGTTTAATGCTCAGGTAAAATGTTTAAGGCTATGGTTGAATAAGGATGATTTACGCGAGACCAGACTGGCTTTTAAACCAGAAAGGTTTCGCCTTTGTGGCTGTAAATATACCACTCCACCTAAGTTTAGCTTTTGGTTCAGAAACATAAGATTAGTTTATAGGTAGGTATGGATCAATGGCCGTCTATTTTAGTAATTGTCAGTAGGCAAGTGTCAACGGACACAACTTGCATTTTCTGCTTATAGATTGGTGAGTTTTTTTATGATAGAGACGGGAGGAATAGAACATAAAACCCGACTCGAGGCCTGGGGTCCCTAATTACCATACCTATATGGAGATGTCACTCAAACTAAAACTAAACGCCAATGTTAGTACTAATACTAAATTAACTAAAGTATTAAACTAATAATACCTACCTACTAAACAAACGTTATTTTTATTTTAGTTAAAGGTGATAAGATAATCACCTAATGTTAATAGATTGTTAAAAGTATTGATAATGTTTAACTGTAATGTTATGAATATTACAGATATTCTATTTGTGTTAGAATTACTATGATTTAATTTTATGTAAAGCCTGACAAGATTCTATTTGGCCCTATTTCCATCTAAATTTGTATTGAAATAGGGCCAAATAGAATCTTGTCAGGCTTTATGTTGTACCAAAACATTACAATACCCTTACTGGGTGGTACTTCGGAATAAGTATCTTTTGTACAAAATGTAATGTAATAAATAATATACTAACCGCCTATTTAAACGTAAAACGGCTAAAATAACGTTGAAATTTATCATCCTTCATATACTAGCATACACTGTTAAATCAAGTCAGCTAATAATTATTAAAAAAGTACCTTCAGTGCCCTATTTTATAAAGCTAAGCTACAAGCGGAACTCTCTTTCAATCAAACGGAGTTAGAAAGAGATTTGTAATTTGTAGCTTATAAAACAGGGCCCAGATGTAACCTTGCTTCTCAATAACTCTGCCTTACATACCCGCATCTAATTTTCCATCCTCTTATTCCAGAGCGTGCGCGAGGAGCTGGGATGTGCGCGCGCGCGCGTGCGCGAGCTGGAGGCGCAGAACCGCGCGCTGAGCGCCCTGCTGGTGCGCCAGCTGCGCCCGCCGCCGCGACCCTCGCCAGCCACCCCGCACACGCCGCTCACCCCGCACACGCCGAGAGAACTACAAGGTACAATACTCTAGCTAGAACATTCTAGAGCACAAAGTGAGTAGCTTATTCAACCTGCGGGGTGCCCTAACTGCGCATGCTCACGATCTTCCTACTCTAAAAAAACCGGGCAAGAGCATGTCGGAACATGCTGAGTGTAGGTTCTGAAGCCGTTCAGTACTAAAAACATAAAAATCAGCAAGTAATAACAAAGTTTCTATTGAAAGTCATTTTGTGCTGTCTTAATTGATTTTAGTAGTTATAAACACTTTGATCGCCTGCATCTCAAGAACCAATGATGTCTCAGTCGTGATAGTTTTCCTTAAAAAATAATTATATGCGCTTTCATTTAAGATTGTTTCCTGATTTTTAGTATGTGCAGTTTTGGCTGTAGTGTGGGGGACACTTAACTCTAACAAAAATAAGCACTTTTACATAAATGGTTCCCTTAATCGAAAGACCTATCCAACGATATCCCACACTATGGGGTAGACGAGAAAATACATCCCCACGATACGTACCTATAGAGGGGAGGTAGGAACACTAAAAACCTTTTTTTTCAATATTTTAGCTTACCACTTGGTTGGCGTGACTAATATGTATATTCATGCCAAATTACAGCTTTCTAGTACTAAAAGTCTCTGAGCTAGGCTGCGGATGGACGGACGGACGGATATACGGACATGGCGAAACTATAAGGGTTCCTAGTTTGACTATGGAACCCTAAAAAAAGGGATAACACGCAAAAAAACATTGTTACAATGTTCTAAGTATTAGGAAGTAATATCATGCAAAAAAATTTTGAACAGGTCAGAAAATAATAACAATTGTACCTATATTAAGTTAATAGAATAATAAATTTAGTTCATTTTATTATAATAAATAATAAGTCAATTTCCATCCATAAGTCATTCTGGAGTTTTCTATCGCTTAGTTTCTTCCAGCAGATACACCTCCTAATAACTTACGCCAGCCGCTGTAGCCCTAATTGTTATGGCAATAACTCTTTAGCCTTATAGATTTAGGCTTATTTTATCAGCGATGAGATCTGAATGGATGCATTCTGGTATCGTGATGTATCTCCCACATATCATTATGCCTAAAAACGATATTGCTACCGAATAATGTGTAAACTAAGAGTTCAGAGGAACTCATCCCACATGGCGCTTATTTCCAGTGCACCTGGTAGACGTTGGGTCCTGCGGATCGCTAATCTCGTTCCGGGACTCACCGCCACCGGTGCCGGCGCCCGTGCACGCGCTCTGCCACGACGATAAGCGCCGCCATCAGATCCTGGCTGACATCTGGACTGAACTCAAGGTAACCGTCGAACCACTCGATGCTGAATATAGTCCATGGTTCACAAACATGTACAGTCTTTCCCAGGAAGAGAAAAGTGCCGATGGCTGGGATTCTACACGAGAATAACGTCTTTGACCTGTTTCCGTATTGTCAACGTTTTGATAACTCTTATGTCATTTACAATAATGGCGACTGTGACATAAACGATTCTTAAACGTGTCAAATACGATATCGTTTTAACGCACCTAAATAGAAGCCCAGTATTGATGCCACAGTATACTTGCCTGGTCCTTCTCTGAACAAACTGTGGAGAAATATGCGATTAAAGTGCAATAATCCCCGGAGAGCCGGAGGAAATACTGACATCGTTCAAAACAGATTGACACTTATGTTGAATGACAAAAAAGGTCATTAAAGGTCTTTTTTTGTTGTGTTGTGTAGTGTGCGTTGAATAAATATTTTCTATTTCTATTTCTATTTCTATTAATCTTATTTTTGGTTCAATCCTTCTGTAAATAGAAACGCTTCATTATGGCAGGGTATGGAGGTGACACCAGCTAACCTGGCGCGAGCGCTGTCGGCAGTGGACCCTACGCTCTGGGCCGCGCCACCCCGGCCTGCCACCCTCAGCCTCAACGTGCCGCAAGCCTGCGCAGAATCCGTCAGGGGTAAGCTGTATGACTATGTAATACAGTTTAGTAAAACAGCAATCTACTACTCTAAGGATTAAATTTCCGGGCAAAACAATAAGATTTCATTAGATATGAGTGTCGCGTGAAATGGTCGATGTTAGAAAGTAGCATTAAAATTTAAAGATAGTTAGTTTCTCGGCCGTGCCCACGGACGTATGACTTGACAACTGCTAAATTAAAATTTCGCCCCGCTGCAAATTTCTGACCTTGTCCTGATATTAACGAACGCATCAAACAAGAATTATTCAATTTGGTGGAGTCGTTCGGAAGTTATGCGCGGACATACATTACGGCGGTTCACTTTTAAATATATAGATTATTATTAGACTGCACATTACACGAATCACCCCCCCATTTAAATCTTTAGCACACTAAACTGGATCAATCCTTGTGTGCCTTAAAAATTCTCCTAATTGGTTGCTCAATCATTTCAGATGGAGCCGTGGACAAAGCAATAGAAGAAGAAAATGGTGAGACTGGCGAAGCAGGTGCAGAATCTCCTGAAAGCGGCGCCAAAGATGAAGGATACTCGACCATGTCGAGCGACGTGCAAGCCGATGCGTCCAGACAAAGCGACCACGCCGCGGACAGGGCTCTGCCCGACCTCAACGAAGCTTCCGACGAAACCGACAACCAAACAATAGTTTCTATTAATCCAAGAGAATCTCGCAGACATGCCAGGCTGCTAGGAACCGATGCAGATTATATCTACTTTCCGATAGGCGTAGCGTTCGCCGGTTTCCGAGGCAGCTACCCTCCGTCCCGACCAATCTTGCCTTTTCAACACGTCGTGAGAAGTTTCTCGGACTCGCACCTCTGCCTCAAACTGCTTGCAGGCACGACCTGCCCGACGAGTTGCCTCGATAGCCCGACGCCTAGCTCAGGCATGTTACTTTTAGATTTGAATCCAGGGCCAGAACGTCCACTGAGACGACCAGCTATAGTATCCACGACGAGTTCTGAACGAGTTTCATGGGGGAGTACGGCGGATGAACGCGCAGATGGCTCACAGTACGACGCAGACTATGTTCAACATTGGCTCGAACTAGATGACGCTAGATCAGCATTGCAACAAAGGCATCGGGATGTAGCGGAGTTGGAGTACGATAGAGCTGAACTAGAGGATTGGAGCTTGTCTCTATCATGTGAAGATCTCAGAGATAGGCAATCTCCATTTGCAGAAATTACAACTCCTGGACAAATATCATTATCAACGTTGCCGAGTATAAGAGAAGATGATGCCTTGGAACTTGAGGAGGATGTCGGTGACTGCCTTTGGAATGATTGTGGATTTGCAACGATTGAGATTGATGAATGTAGAATTGGGGATGAAACCGAACCTTCAGAAAAGAGGTGGGAGTGTTCCAGGACGCATTCTCCTGGGGGTTCATGGTCTAGTACTTCCGATGCGCATGATAAACGATCGAGCACGGCACTCAGTGAGGATGGCGACTGTGCTAACGTCGGTCTTGATTTTACTCGGGATTTCTATCGACTAGTTAAGTATGAAAGCACAAAAAGTTTAGCATCGAACTCCTCTAGAGGCTTGCCAACAGCGGATGCTAATAATCACTTACGAATCCATGATGTCCAAGCGATGGCATTGCAAGATCACGAACAAGCCTTGCAAAATGTACTGAACTTCATCGCAGAACAACAGAAATATTGCCGAGACAGAGAAGAATCTGACTCTTTTCCCTCAAGGCCTGTATCGGAGATAAGGGAACTTCCTCCTCCGTACGCAGCTGCTGACTTTGACGACGAGTCAATCGGTCCGCGAAGTGAGGTTTCTGAGGATAGACTACGTCCAGATTCCTTTGGAAGCTTCTCGGAAAACGACTCTTGTGATGTGCTTCCCGATAGACCAAAAATCCAGTTTTGCGATGCTGTATCTGAGCCAAAGTCGACGCCTCGGTTTATTGAACGAGAGGAACCTTACGCCGAATCTGAAGATTACTACGAGGAATCCGCGCGAACCGAGAACGATGAAAATAACCTAGATGAAAATCATCTACTAAAGGTCAAAAGAAAGAACGAAATCAACAGATCTATAGATGTAAGCAAGGTCACCGATTTGGATAGCTTACCCGATAAGGTTGATGAGAGGCCTAGTGATATCGACTCTAGTCGAAACCCTGACGAGTCTTTCAAAGAGGCCGCCGTTAAGATACTGCTGAAAGGGTTGAACGAGAGGCCAGAAATAGAGAGTAGTCTGATAAAATCGTCGAGCTTTCCTTTCACTAATGGCGAAGCAGAGGTGTCTTTGGTGGAGGAAGTGCTGAGCGCCTGCAGGCGAAGCACAGGAACTTTGGTAACCGTTCCGGAGGAGGAAGAGAACTCGTCGCCCGAGACGAGCTCGCCTCAGATGACCGAATCGAACACGACTAGTACTTCAACTGCCGAAACTGTGATAATAAGTAATAAGGACGGGAAGGACAGAGGGAAGGAGAAAAGCCGCATACCGATGCTGATGGGCAGGCGGCCACCGGCGTCGCCCAGTAGAGTCAAGTCCCGGATCCCGGTGTCGGAGCGCAGTCGGCCCGGCGCGGCGCCGGCGCCCGACCCGATCATCGTGAAGCAGGAGCATACGCTGAGCTTCCACGAAGCTGCTACCTCCAAAGATGTTATTGAAGAACTGAACAGGTAAGTTTTATTAATGTATAAGTCTAACAGTGCAACATAGTGACATTTAAAAGTATGAGAGATTTAGCAGTAGGCACGAGTAGAAATGAGGGGAAGCTGTGATGATGACGTATTAACATACATAGTTTCAAACATTCAAATTTGGTTGTATAAAACTCAAAACCATGCATTGTTATGTACGTTGAAATTGGTAAATTATATAAGTAGCGCTAGGTAGCAGCAGCTGTAATATAATGTAATTATCAATAAAGAATCAAAAAAATTCCAGTGGTTTCAAACGCATTCATTTTAAAAATAGGTACCTATTAGAGGGCACATACAAATATATTAAACAAATTAACCTAGTCCCAAGCATAGATAACCCAGAATCAGATAGCTGACTTTCGCTACTTGAAGAGGCAGATAAACAAGAAAAATCATGTCAAACGGTCACCACTAAGGGTAATAGATTAGAAAATGAACTGAGCCCTCGTGGGTTCCAGGATGATCCGGCAGAACGAGGGCGAGGCGCGCGAGGAGCGGCCGGCGGCGCAGCGCGACGCGGCGGCCTGGGCGCCCACGGGCTGGGTGCACGTCGAGCGGGACATCGACTTCAGCGACCCCAAGGTACCATCGCCCACACTGTTAACTGTCATCGGTGGACCTTATGCCTTTTGTAATAAGGGCCACCGATGGTAACTCATCACTTCATCCAGTGTATAATTTCATCGAACGCAATTTTCTGCTGAAACCAGTTTTCAGGATATATTAAACATTAATTACGTAGGTTAGGTTAGGTTAGATGTTTAAGGTGCCTACCCTGGCTAGATTATGGTTTCAGCAGAAAATAGCGCTCGATGAAATTAAATTCGATGATGTGATACATTCGATGAAATTATAGACACCCGCCACCGATGGAAAGTTAAGAGTGTTGCTGTTTGTACCGAGTCATCATCGGCCAATAACACAACCCTCCTAAGCCAAAAGGCAGTATATCTGGTAAAACTTCTGTAGCAATATCAATCTTATTACTAAGAGAGGAGAATTAAAATTGCTTTTGATATTGAATTTGAGATACTTCTTATTAGCTTAAAAGGGCAGAACAATGGCTAAATCGGAAAATAAGATACGTGTTTTTGAATAGAAAGTAGAAGGCACACGAGCACACAGGCCACCTGATGGTAGGAGGGATCTGAGACCCATTGAAATTTAGATTCTCAAGGCTGCAATTCTAAGATTCTAAAATTCTAAATGCTAACCCTGAGAATTAAGACTGCTACCTCTATGCTACTAATTTCACTGGTGGTCGACTTGGAACACGACAACGCGCACACTGCTGCTTGACGGTAGGTAAGAGGGTTAAGATGGTGGTAGCGATCAGAACGCACCTTGTCCAACGTCCTACCAAATGTGTGGCAATTCGAAGCGTAGATAATTTGTGAGCCGTTTATTTTACGGAAAATGGTGTCAAAGCATAAAGACCACTTATTTGAGCGACTGTATCTATTTTCGCATTCATAGTTTTCAAATTAAATACACACCACATTATCTGTTACGTTAATCAAAATAATCGATATCTGTACAAGTATTATCATGTTAGTGATGATGTATCGACATATAAATAAATATTTATCTATGATTCATAATTTTTTTATTGTCTTTGATTCGGAACTCGTTTGTGTTCCACGCACATTATCTATGGTTTACGCTTTTTATCTCAAATTTGCTTTAAATCCGAAGTGAGTGGCCAGTTTCTGACAAAGGTAAGTAAATATAAATAATTTCATATAACATCACAATTATCCAAATCGCGATGACGCAGTCTTATGCAATGTGGCAACGCCGTCTTAAGTTTGGGCCCAAAGTCTATAATATTTATAATATTTTTATTTCATTTGCACACATCATGGGATTGTTGAGCCGCTTGCGACTTCGTATTTTGCCCGTGTAATGCAAATCGGTTTTATTCGGTTATACTCTTATATCCAGTATATATGACTCGGCTAAATTATTAAGGGTAACAAGTGGCTTAACATTCCTGTGTACTGTACCATCAGCAACTGACCATTTGTGAATCATGTCACCTTACAATAAGGCTCAGTAATGGTTAGTTAACAGTGATGTGGTTTGTACAAAATATCACGTCACTCTAATAGATATGTATTAATACAAATGCCCATGGATATTTTTAATAGCGTATTCGCATACGCTTTTTAAAAAATTATAACCCTAAGGTGTTACCCGCCTTATCTTCCTTCTTAAGCTGGGTACGAATCTGAGCGGCTCAGCCTGAGGCATGCGGGCCTCGCGCAGCGAGCTGCTCGCGAGTCAAATTGTTGCACATTAACAAGCGTGGGTGAGGCAGCGTGCTCGCCGCGAGCCGACATTTCAAAATGGCGTCGGACACGATGACAGCCGTGGCTGTGTTTATCATAATTAACATAAAGAAGAAGAAATCGCCTCGGTGGTGGAACGGCTCAGCAACTTTATCAAATTTGTACGCGCCTCGCCCACAGACATGTTACAACTTGTCGTTCTGCCCACGGCACGCTCGGATACACGTCCAAATTACGCGAGGGACGCACTCCGAGGCGCATTTGAGGACGGTCAAAAGACCGATTCTCGGCGCGCCGCTCGCGGGCTGCTATATTTGAGCAAAATAGGTGAGCCGTGCGTGCCTCAACCCGAGGCTGCTCTAATTCATACCCACCTTTATATTTTAGTCTTTCACCGACTCTTTCACACTTTACACCAGAACATAACTTAGCAAACAATACAGTATAACCTACGGTACAACCATTTCCTGTCTAGCTGTCACACTCGCATCTGACAGTATATTTGTCACTCTGTCTCATAGAAACATAAAGAAAGCCGATAGATACTTAGGACATAGTAATACTTAAAAGACCACATAATTATGCTGCCACACCCACATAAGAATGAAAAGGGATTATGTGATTCCGCGCGAAGAACGTGACATGGAGTTAGTGCGCGCCTTGATGGCAGCGTCAAACTCAAATAATTGTTTTTTCCTTTTAAACCACAAAATTTATTAAAAAAAGTGGTTTAACAGGATTAAGAAGTTATAATACTTAACTATCGAATCAAAATTCCTAGTTAAAGAAAGGGTTTCGAAAAACACGCGATATATAGGTGTCATGTTAGAAAAAATAAACTGTCGAGATTATTTTTTCTAATCTCGTTTTCGAGTTTAACAGTCTTGAGGAAATAATATGATGAAGTTAAAACAGACATTGGTGTTATGTTCATTGAGATCCAGAATGCAGAACACTACCGACTTTATCGTCATTCCAAGAGGCCCGACTTGACATCTGTCACCTCAGTACAAAATATGTTTGATGCATGTTTGAGGTTATATTTTGTACTGCGTTGACAGCTGTCAAATCGGGCCATAGTATGAGCCATTTTTCCCTCCCTATAAATGATCCCCCCCCCCTCAGGCGCGCGCGAACCTGCTGGACGTGATGCTGGCCTCGTCCGACTCGTCCCCGTCGTCGTGCGGCTCGTCCCCCGCCGAGCCCCCCCCGCCCTACTCGCGCCTGCACCGCCTGCACCGCTCGCGCCGACAGAAAACTGGTAACTACCCGCAATTTTTTACGTTTTGACGGAGTGCGCGTGGGGTTCGTGTTTACTTGTCTTATGTGGGTAGTACCTATGATACTAACCTAACACAATCTAAGAAAAAAAAAACCTAATGGAAAACCGTTAAGATCTTAATTTTACCTGATAGATACTGTTATCGGGTGATTGGAAAATTGGCCCTAAATTGATAATTGCTTTCCTTTTACACGTTAAAGGTTTGAATCGTGTTTTTAAGAGAAGTAAACATGAACGAGCGTCTATACGTCTTGATTACGTTAAAGGCGCAATAATGTAACTTTTTTTCGAATACTCATCATTTGAAATTATTTTTGAAGTAAGCAAGAGATGAATAAAATACCTACCTCATACATACTTTACACCTTTTTAATGTCTTAACAATACGTATAGACCTATTTTTGGGATGGCAGCCATTACTTTGTATCTATCTTTGAGTGTTTCCTGTTGTTGTTGTTGTTTTAATTATTGTTTTTTATCATTCATACAAATTTATGCGATTTCACTGTATGTTTTTGTCAAATCTGAGAGCTGCGGAGAGGTCGCTACCATTGGGTATATATTTAAATAGTTTCAAACAATCTCGTCCTAAGGTTTTATTAAAATTAAACTACCAATGGCAGCGCTCTCTAACGTTTCCCGCAACATTCATTTTGAACGCGGCTTGGGGAACCTGTGTTATTTTTTAAGAACAACGCCCTCTGTTTTTTGTGTTTGGGTACTATTAAGTGGTATTATGGTTTATTATTATTTATCTGTACTTTAAAAACATTATTCAATCGCTAACAATTTTAGTATTTTCTTTATAAATATAATGCTTGAGTTCTTATTAGAATTATATCGAATGTTACGTCATTTTAGTTATTATTAGGAGTAATGTTCAATCATGCTAATTCTTCGGTGCATATGTTTAAGGTAGTTCATGGATCATGTTATCAAATATGCTTGAATATTTTTAATTTAAGGAGCGTGACTTTTATTTAATTTGGTCTTACTTTAAAGTAAGTGCTTTAAGCACTACAAATATTAAATTAATAACAATAAGACATTTAAAGAAAATCACAGCTCAATGTTGTTTTTTCTGTGTCATGTCATGTGCCGTCATGTGTTGTCATATTCTTTGGCGTCATGTGTCGTCATGTCGCTCGACGTCACGTCTATGACGTTTCGTTGAGCCAAGTGGCGTCACGTCTCGCCGAGTGTTGTCATGTCCTGTTTCACGCCCAGCCACGTCACGTTTCCGCTCTCAATCACACGCACCTCACTCTGTCGCCTCATCTCGAGTAGACGATCATTAGTGACACTCCGCTCTGCAATTTCTGATGTCTTCTATAACCTCATGAGGCATAATACAAACAGGGAGTTTTTTGTAAATGGGAATTTGAATCCGTTCTTAAAAGTCATTTTTTAATTGGAAATAAATAAAATGAAACTTTATGGTTTAAAGTAAATTGCCTTGCTTTGTACGTCCGGGTGTCACACCGGATATCACGGGAATAAATCGAAGATTTTCTTTTAATCAATGAACTGTTGGAAAACTGAGTCTGATAAGTTTTATCTTCATTTAAGTGGTGACTCTGTCGTAAGTAAATAAAAAAATATTCTTTTGTACCTTATACGAGGATAGTTTTTATTTAAATATCTTGCAAAGCGGTATGTCATAGCATCAATAGATATAATAAGGGTCCTTATCTCCAAGAAAGCGACTTGTAAGTCCTGATACAATAGAACTGTGTGATGTAAGGAGGTCAAAACGACCAACTTCTTGGAGACAAGTGATTAGGAGACTACTAAGAAACTTTCTGTTTGAGGTTACGAGTATACCTATGCTATTTATTGAATGACAACCATTACGCTCCTTAAGAGGGACAGGATTCTAGAATTCATTTCCACGATTTGCGTATGAAAATATGTCCCTCTTAACACATTGACTGCTAGCTACGAGTATACTTTTAACATTTGATTCAATAGTTTATAACTACGAGTATACTCGTAGCTGGCAGTCAATGTGTTAAAGCGTAGTATCTAGCATACGTAGCAGACTCAAAAAGCAAGTTACCAGTAGCAAAAGCTATGTGTGAGGGTCGGTTTCGAGGCGAGGCTATGCGAGGCGGGGCTTGCCTCACGCCGTGTTGTCTCGTCTCGCCAGAGGGCGTGCGCCCGTAGTGACGTGATCCGCTTGCAGCCGCCGCGCTGCGCAGCCGCGGGCTGGGCGTGCTGCGCTTCCCGCGCGGGCGCCGGCCGTCCATCCTGGGCCGCGAGGGCTTCTTCGTGCGCTACGGCGACCGCGAGCGCGCCGCCGTCGCCAACTTCGACTTCCTCGACGACATCTCCCCCGCGGAGACCAAAGACTGTTAATATTAGCAATAAACGCGTCCCCAAATTATATTTTTCTATGTGATAACGGTGACAGTGACTGACGTGTAGTGTTCGATGTCCGCTTCCGCGTAGCATGTAAATTGTGGGTAAGCCAAATAGTTTTTATTTCTAGTGTAGCGTTGTTGAATGCGGCTGCACCACGTCCGTACGGCTGCAGCTTCTTAGAATATTTTAGCGGAGACGGTTTTACTAAATATTTGTAACATCGATTCTGATTTTGCCTATGGAAACCTACTTACGGTCTGTGACATAGATGTTGGATGAAATAATGTTAATCGACTCGTCAATGTTTGTTTACGAGCGTAATTTTGAGGCAAAACCAGAGTCGAGATAATCTACCTACTATTAGGTGTAGTCATTTCACTCTTATAACATTAACTTGAAACTATGACGAAGCACCTAGTCTTTAAAATCTTCCTCGTTTTTTATTATTAGGTGTAGGAAGAAGTGGTCTGGGACTTGTCTAAGGGTGGTTTCGTGTACAAATTGGTAAAAACTCCTCATTTTGATTATTATGTAACAAATTGTACCGCATTTGAATGAAATTCACAATCCTGTTTTGCATGATTACATTTGACTGTTTTATCTGCGTGTATACGCTTGCACACAGCTTGATCAAGCGATAATAGCTTGTACTACAATAGCAATACGAACGGTTGATTACTCCCAGCGATGTCTTGCTTACGCTTCGAACGACTTAGGTAAGAAGACGAACTAATGACTAAGAAATGAAAGCTGCGGCCTCGAAGTAATGTGATATTTTTGTATATACTGTAAGTCCCACTTATTTTCATATACATTTAAATGGTTTCATTTGTAACCGAACGAAGCGTTTTCAGCTGTTGGTTCTAGAGTGAGAGAAATTGTTTTTTCGGAACTCGTATAGTGCGCGGCGGCGGTTGCGCGATCCTGTCTAAGTAGTACCATTATGCGGCTGATAGATGGCAGCACCGGCTACCCGAGGCTATGTGAGCTCCTGACGTCTTGGCAGGAATCGCCACATGTCACCACTTTTTAGGTAGTAGCTTCGTTTAAGGATAATCTTATATCGAAATGACTGAGTAAATATGAGAAATGGTAGCTTGGCTAGCATCGCCCGACCGCCGCCCCGCTAGTTAACTATTAGGTAGTTATGTAAATATTGACGATGATAATTCAAGTAACGAGCTAGTAACTACACCTATTAATTATAAAGAATAGTCATCTATATTATAGTATAACAATCGATTAACCATACAAAAAATCCATTAAAATCGAAGGGTACTAGACTTTGTTAAGTGTATATAATATAATTGTCATTGATGCTATTTATTGATTTGTAATCATTTGCGGGTTTTCGATCGTTTGTGGTATACTTGTGTAAGTACATATCATGGATTTCTTGTTTACTGTATTATACCTACTTACAGTTTTTGCGATGCTTGACTTTGAAACGAATTAACGGGCAAAGGTCTGTGAAATAACTACCTTAAATTAATCTCAAAGAAGTTAAGAAACATGACTAAAATGTGAAACGTGGGCATGCAATTGCCTAGCGCCATCTACATGCATACATATAACATAACATCACGCCTTCATTCCCAGAGTGGGGTAGGCAGAGCCACAGAAATACCAACAACTCTAAAATGACTTGACATAATTTTGTAACTACACTTGGCACAATCAGGCTAAGAAGTTTACTAGTGTATTAGTAACAGGTTGCAAGCCCATCGCCTAACAGTACTACAAACCCTTATTCCCTTAGTCGCCTCTTACGACATCCACGGGAAGACATGGAGTGGCCTGTGGCACTATTCTAACCCGGCAACCACACGGGGAATAGCGCCATCTATACGTCAGTAAACAAAACTCACAATGCAAAATTAATTCGGCTTAATAAGAGGGCGCTGTTCGGTGGCAGTGAGCGAATCTTATCGCACCACTCTTTTTTACCAAGCCGTAGATAGTAGTGGTAGGAAGTTTCATCAATAATAGTGCTTAGTCAGAAAAAATAAGATTGTTTCTATTGAAAACGTAGCCTGTCGTAACTGCACAGGGGCTGTCACAACTCACCCTAGATTAATCAAAGTACCTATAACCGGAAATGGTGATATTCAATAGGAATGCAATCATTGATCTGGTCACATGGCAGAAAAAATGTCCTGTTAAAGTTTCAGAGTCAAGCTACATGTTAGAATTTAATTAAAAAGTCAAAGCTTGTATGTTAGTATTTTGGTCTAAATACAGTATTTAAAATGTATTAAAATATACGACTGCATACAAACCTTGCCTTTGTTTTTCATCCATTACTTAATTAAATTTTATAAGGTTTTTAAATCTGGAGATCCTCTCAGTCTTGTTATTGTTGCTTATTATTAGCACCTTGCAAGACGTATTTGCAAAAATATTTTAAAGAGGCATTTCAAATTGACGCCATTATTATAAATGTGCGGTGTTACCAGGAAAATAGGCATACGTGCTTTGCAGCATGCTTTATTAAATAACCTTATCTGACCGGCAAATAAAACTTAACGTTACGAAATGCTAGGCTAGGAAAGTCTACCTACTAAGAACGATGTGTAGAAATCGTGACGATATGGCATCTAAAAATGTGTTTGCTCGCACTTGTCCTGCTATACTTACTTTGAAAAGTGACGAAGTTAACTGTAAAGGCTGAAAAAGGTATGTCAAGTCTCCTTGGAAGCTAGAAAACATTAGTGCTGTCAATTTATCCCAATCGTTATAAACAAAATTATGATGGGAAAGCAATTACAAGTAGATGGTAAAAGCGGTAGCCCTCGTTTTAGGCCTGTGTCCAACGTAACATTTAAAATATTGTTTCCAATCGCTTTCAGTACTTATTACTCTTTCTGGTGAAGATCGTGGATACCGATGGATGCGACCGCCGTAGCGATCTTTGGGAAACGCCTATGTCCATCAGTATTTTTTTTGTAATTGACATCGACGACGGTCAAGCGTCTGCCTGCTTGGCCCACCTGATGGGAAGTGGTCACCGCCGCCTATGGATATTTGCAACGCCGGAGGCGTCACCAATGCGTTGCCGATCTCGATCAAAAGTAGATTTATTTCTGCTGACATAATTCCCTTTCTTGACAAGCAAAAGTAGGACAAACAGAAGGTTTTTGGAAACAATTTTCCTTACTTTTCGAATATAGGCACTTAAACAGTCATTACAGAAAGCTTCACAATAGAAAAAGTGATGTTGTGCAGCTACCTGCGTTATATGACGCATTGACTGACACTCAAAGGGCCAAAGGGCGCTACGTGTGTTGTCACCGCACTTTGAAACAAAGAGGTGCTATATCCACGTCTTCTTCAAGACTATTCATCATCGATGTTATCATTATGGGTCAAGGGAATGTGGAAACATGCTGCTTCATTTAAAACGTAGGTGGACGCTACAGTTACTATTCTGCCATTGTCATATCATATGGGGCAAGTGCGACAAACCGCACGTTTGACGCACTTCGGTACCCTGTAGATACATGCCTTACCAGACTTAACAACACGCAGGACCGATTATAATTGAGATCTTTGGAGAAAGTAAAGCAGTGGACGTGTTTCGGCTGACATGATGAATAATGATTCAATGTTACATCTTTATATTATAGCCTAACAAGTGACTTTAAAGCCAAAGATTAGCTGATGGGTAGAATTGTTCGATAGATAAGGTTATTTGCTATCGCAGCCTCAAGTGTAGTCTAAAAAACAATTTCTAGACATTGTTCGTGCTTCCTCTCTCTTCCAAGGCATATTGCCCTCGTGGGAAAAGGAGGACCAGTAATTTTTCTGCTATTTTTTGAGATCAAAAAATTAACGGTTAAATTACTATACACACATTTTTTATGGATCATAGAGTTGCAAGGTAGAAAACATACTATACATTGATTAGGTACGTTGTAAATTACCAAATGATTAAAGGTCAATGTATTTATAAACAAGTGTTCCAGTATTAAAAAAATATGGTAAAATAACCGTTATTTGTTCTAATCTGAAAGATAACAATGTTAGTCTATGGTAACGCCGCCATTATTTGAGATTTCCGGTTTAAATTATACCCCAGCTTTGTTTAATGGTAAATATTGAAGACAATAAAGGAAGATTTATACCTATTATTAATTATTAATAAATTTAACGAAGCGAAACGATCGATATCTAAAATATTAACGTATTAGTATAGATTACCTACATATTTATACCGTGTAAGTGGTACTTGTCATGTGGTGTTGGCTCGAAACGTTGTTTACTCTTTGGTAGATTATTGATCAAGTTCTATATACTAAATGGGCGGAGTTCAAAAAGTTTGACATAACTCGCGTATTTACATTTTATACGGCATTTTCCGTCTGTCGACAAAAAATAGCCATACAATGTAATGTATGTATACTTTTCGTCATACAACTGAACTTTTTTGACTGCTTTGTTTATATGTCAAACTTAATAATGGTGTGAACTTCATCGAAATACTTTCTACTGAACTTAAATATAGTAAAAACCTCTCTCCATAGTTTCGTCGAGTGTTTTAATTATTAATGTACCAGATTGTACCACCATTGTTGGACACGCACCGTAATAGCGATCAACGTCACCGCGGAGTAAACACGAATGTTCCGGCCCGAAACAATTTTAAAATCAGCTTTTGTTTTTTTTTAACCTTGACTGATTGATCCTTTTTGTTTACAATGCCATTATGTAAATTTCATTGTTTAATAATGTACCTATTTTTCCTTCCTATTGGCATATTTATTTCATAATAAAATCGTATTCTATATATCCATTATATTCATTAATCGTAGGATCCTGATGGTACTGTGATTGGTAGCTACCACTGAATTTCGGAGCACATACATAAATAAATGAAATTATATGAAAACCTATTCGGCAATCGGTTCATTCTTTGGTACATCCTAACCTAAGAAATAGAATACTTGAGATAGGTAGGTACTTTGAACAGTACAAAATGTGTAGAGTAACTGTATGATTTAACTATATCAGATGGGTTTAATAAACGATTCCGTTCCCAAGAGAAAAATTGTTTAATTTATTAACCCTTACCTAAAATAAGTATCTGTCAAAACATCTATGCCTTGCTTATTTACACCTTAGCTGCCGTGAGCATCGCTGGTGGGATCACGTAAGCTTCTCTGTGTGGCCATGAGCGTCACCGGTGGGATCACGTAAGCTTCTCTGTGTGGCCATGAGCGTCACCGGTGGGATCACGTAAGCTGCTGTGTGGCCATGAGCGTCACCGGTGGGATCGCATAAGCTTCTGTGTGGCCATGAGCGTCACCGGTAGGATCACGTAAGCTGCTGTGTGGCCATGAGCGTCACCGGTGGGATCACGTAAGCTTCTGTGTGGCCATGAGCGTCACCGGTGGGATCATGTAAGCTTCTCGGTGGCCATGAGCGTCACCAGTGGGATCACGTAAGCTTCTCTGTGTGGCCATGAGTGTCACTGGTGGGATCACATAAGCTTCGCTGTGTGGCCATGAGCGTCACCGGTGGGATCACGTAAGCTGCTGTGTGGCCATGAGCGTCACCGGTGGGATCACGTAAGCTTCTGTGTGGCCATGAGCGTCACCGGTGGGATCACGTAAGCTTCTGTGTGGCCATGAGCGTCACCGGTGGGATCATGTAAGCTTCTCTGTGGCCATGAGTGTCACCAGTGGGATCACGTAAGCTTCTCTGTGTGGCCATGAGTGTCACTGGTAGGATCACATAAGCTTCGCTGTGTGGCCATGAGCGTCACTGGTGGGATCACGTAAGCTGCTGTGTGGCCATGAGCGTCACCGGTGGGATCATGTAAGCTTCTGTGTGGCCATGAGCGTCACCGGTGGGATCATGTAAGCTTCTGTGTGGCCATGAGCGTCACCGGTGGGATCATGTAAGCTTCTGTGTGGCCATGAGCGTCACCGGTGGGATCACGTAAGCTGCTGTGTGGCCATGAGCGTCACCGGTGGGATCATGTAAGCTTCTGTGCGGCCATGAGCGTCACCGGTGGGATCATGTAAGCTTCTGTGTGGCCATGTGCGTCACCGGTGGGATCATGTAAGCTTCTGTGTGGCCATGAGCGTCACCGGTGGGATCACGTAAGCTTCTGTGTGGCCATGAGTGTCACTGGTGGGATCATGTAAGCTTCTCTGTGGCCATGAGCGTCACCAGTGGGATCACGTAAGCTTCTCTGTGTGGCAATGAGTGTCACTGGTGGGATCATGTAAGCTTCTCTGTGGCCATGAGCGTCACCAGTGGGATCACGTAAGCTTCTCTGTGTGGCCATGAGTGTCACTGGTGGGATCACGTAAGCTTCGCTGTGTGGCCATGAGCGTCACCGGTGGGATCACGTAAGCTGCTGTGTGGCCATGAGCGTCACCGGTGGGATCACGTAAGCTGCTGTGTGGCCATGAGCGTCACCGGTGGGATCACGTAAGCTTCTGTGTGGCCATGAGCGTCACCGGTGGGATCACGTAAGCTGCTGTGTGGCCATAAGCGTCACCGGTGGGATCACGTAAGCTGCTGTGTGGCCATGAGCGTCACCGGTGGGATCACGTAAGCTTCTGTGTGGCCATGAGCGTCACCGGTGGGATCACGTAAGCTGCTGTGTGGCCATGAGCGTCACCGGTGGGATCACGTAAGCTGCTGTGTGGCCATAAGCGTCACCAGTGGGATCACGTAAGCTTCTCTGTGTGGCCATGAGTGTCACTGGTGGGATCACATAAGCTTCGCTGTGTGGCCTGAGCGTCACCGGTGGGATCACGTAAGCTGCTGTGTGGCCATGAGCGTCACCGGTGGGATCACGTAAGCTGCTGTGTGGCCATGAGCGTCACCGGTGGGATCACGTAAGCTTCTGTGTGGCCATGAGCGTCACCGGTGGGATCACGTAAGCTTCTGTGTGGCCATGAGCGTCACCGGTGGGATCACGTAAGCTGCTGTGTGGCCATGAGCGTCACCGGTGGGATCACGTAAGCTGCTGTGTGGCCATGAGCGTCACCGGTGGGATCACGTAAGCTGCTGTGTGGCCATGAGCGTCACCGGTGGGATCACGTAAGCTTCTGTGTGGCCATGAGCGTCACCGGTGGGATCACGTAAGCTGCTGTGTGGCCATGAGCGTCACCGGTGGGATCACGTAAGCTGCTGTGTGGCCATGAGCGTCACCAGTGGGATCACGTAAGCTTCTCTGTGTGGCCATGAGTGTCACTGGTGGGATCACATAAGCTTCGCTGTGTGGCCTGAGCGTCACCGGTGGGATCACGTAAGCTGCTGTGTGGCCATGAGCGTCACCGGTGGGATCACGTAAGCTTCTGTGTGACCATGAGCGTCACCGGTGGGATCATGTAAGCTTCTCTGTGGCCATGAGCATCACCGGAGTTATAGCCCATAATGTAGTGTTTTATGTTAACGGGTCACCGGTGATGCTCATTCACCTCAGTAATGGGGCGATGCTGTGAGCATCACCGGGATTGCTAAATTTGTACGCGTGGGAGCAAGGTAGGTGTAGTATGGTGGGTAGACAACGTGTTAATAAAAGTGGAGTAATTAAGCCGTGATTTGTCGTTATCTGTCATGATGACATTTGAATTCGACAGATAAGGAAAAAGTATGGCTTGGCTAGCTAATAAAGGTGGAGGTGTTGTCAAAATGCATAACGGTAGCTTAGCGATTCTCGAAAATCGATAAATTGTATAAGATTGATTGGATTGATTGACCGGCTGATGACAGATCGCTTCTGAGTACAAACCTGATTCCGGTAACCTTCGGGGAGGGAAGATGGCCGATTGAAAAATGCCCGGCTTTTACTTTTGATTTATTCTGATTTACTCTATTCACTTGACATTGGCGAAATCACTGTGTGGACCGCCATTTAATAAAAAAGAAGAAGAAGAAGAAGAGTACAAACCCGAGGGCTTATTGTCTAACGCACTCGCAATCACGATCGTTTTCATTTTGAAAATCGAACGCTCGTCTGCATACAATATGAAAACAATTGCTCCATTTTGAAGCCGGTTGCGATTGCGAGTGCGTTAGACAATAGCCCCTCTGGGCCCGAAGAATGATCGCTAAACGTGAATAACACATCTGCCACTTTCTGACCAGTATGTGAGGGCGAGAGTGACAGATATATTATCCACGTTTATCCACATCGATAAAGGCGACCATGCTACGGGCCCTGGTGGGGCTCCGTTTAGTACAGCGAAGATCCTGTTGCCGCCTGCCGAATCCATCGTCAGATCAGCCAACTTGTATACAGGAAAAAAAACGCCACATGGACGGCAACTACCTTAAATATTGGAAATAGAAAATTCTGCGCAAAGGAGACTTACTTTTATTTTTGAAAACAATAAATAAGTACTACATTTGTTTTTTTTTTAATTTGGCTTCCGTACCGTCGACTCGGGTTATTTTAGCCCTAGGGGGTAACATTGACCACAACAAAAACATCTTTAATATTATTTTGTTTAATGTTACATAAGCACTAAGCTACTTATATGGTTCTAAATATAGTTAACCAATTAGATTAGATTAGATTTATTTATTTCATAATATAATTTACAGATATATTGAACAACATGTCAATTTTACAGAGTTCATATTATGATCGTCAAAGAAGTAAAACTAAAAAAATAATAAAATAATAATAATCATTTAGCAAAAGCCAATGTCGAAAATTAATGGATTATTATAGCACACAAATACTTAACAATAAAACAATCGCAAAAGTATAGGTATAAGTCATAATTCAGCGTCAATAAATTCACTTACAGAGTAAAATGCTTTATCCAACAAAAGAATTTTAATCGACGCTTGAATGTTTCGTCACTGGATTCATTTTTTAAGACAGCGGGTAGGTGCTCGTAGAATTTAGGGCCGATAATACGCGGGTTCTTTCTGGCTAGCGCCGTGCGGCTCGGAGCCGGCCGCAGGCGGCCAATGCTGCGAGTGACCTTGCCCTCGACTCCCATTCGCGCGAAGGTATGGAGGTTTAAACGTGTATACATTATAATTTGGTACAGGTACACGGAATATTGAGTCAGAATGCGATATTGAGAAAATGAAATTGAAGATGATTACCACTAAAATACTTACAGTTTTAAGGGTGGGCAATGTTACCCCCTAGGGTTAAAGTAACCCGAGTTTACGGTAACTGAGATTCGAACTGTGTAATAATTATGACAAAACAAGAAAGTCGTGTTTTTTAAAAAACAGTGCTATGTCGGTTGGTTGGTTGGTTGGTTGGTTTGTTTTGTTGGTTGGCTGGTTTATGCGTTCTAGATATAAGTGATCCATATCAATGACCATTTCGATCTAGGAGGTTATTATGACATAACTAGGTAGTTGATTTTACGCTGAGCGTAAAGGACAGACCTATGGCAGTAATATAGCTCTGTCATTTACGCTCACCCTAAAATGAACTACCTAGCTATGTCATAATAACCTCTGTATCATAAAATTCATAAAACACGACTTTACCGTTTTGTCATATTTGACCAGGGCCTCTATTCTACTGCGTTATAACGATATCTTGTTTGACGTGTTTTAGAATCGGTATGTATATATATAATGACTCGGTTGTCGATTTTTTTTTAACTGGTAACCTTCGGGTGGCTGATTGAAAAATGCCCGGCTTTTACTTTTTATTTATTCTGTTTACTGATTTACTCTATTAACTTGATATAAGAAGAAGAAGAAGACTCGGTTGTCATTATAGTAAATGACATAAGAGTTATCAAACGTTGACAATACGGAAACACGTCAAAGACGATGCTAACGAATGTAGAATCCCAGCCCAGTTCGATTCCGGTTAAGAAAGACGATAAAAAAACTATAAGGGTGAAGGGGGAGGGTGTTATTCCTCGCACAGCTCTGGTGGAAACGCAGCCTTATTCTCTTTTTATCAACATATAGGTAGATACCTACATTTTGCGGTTGCCGCTGTAGATCAGCGGCACACGAGGACGCTACGCACGAAGTGACGTCACTGATACACGAGTGGCCTGCTCCGAAGTGTTTCCTGTCTCCTACTTCACCATCTTGATAATGATAGGTGACAGGTGACAATTCACTATACATTGCAAAGTTAACTAGCTTTCACATCAGTGGGATTCATATCAGCTGCGCCATGAACACTGAAATGTCACCTGTCACCTGTCATTCTCAAGATGGCTGATGTCCTGCTATAAGATCGCGTCAGATATTTTAAAGCCCAACGTCCGATAATATGCACCAACAGCTGTTGACAGTGAAATTTAAACAACGTGAATTATATTTATTACTTACTTAGCATGATAAATATAATAATTGTAAAGCATAACCTTTAGATAAACTTTACAAGATATCAGTGTGAACGAAAGTAATAAATACAATGGGCAAAACAGCACTTTATTGAGGGGTATTCCCAGTTATGAGTTTTCCCAATAAGCGATAGGAAAATTACTCAATATATTTTTTTATTTTTTTATTATTAAAACAACATATCCCAAAAGTAATTTATAGAACATTCTGCAGCTGCGATTCTGTAGCCTCGCAAGGCCCCAACGACCTAAATTTAGGACATGAATGAAATTAAAATTAAAATCCATATTCTGTGAGTACTGAGTAGGCCCTGTAGGCACTTCCACACGTCTGAGTCTAGTTACAAAAATAAAATATACATAGCCAGGGAGATGTATAAGGTCTCCCAAACAACTACAAAAATAACATACTATTGTTGAAATGTCACAGGAATGTTTACAGGTCCCAGAGTAAGTCATAGAGATGTCTAAAGTTTAAAATTAAAATTAGTGAAACAGCCATAAATTAATAATATAACTATTTATATAATACTAATAACACATTAAACACACATATTTACATTGTCAAAGTGCCTAAATTGAAGTTCACTGACTCAAGATAGTTGTTTGAACTAGCAAAATTTGACGTGGGCGTTACGAGGTTAGTGCAGACAGAATCAAAAGTAGCTAAACAGAATAACATGCTCACAATGATCTAGACACGACGTATTCTCTTGACAATACAGTCGAGTGCAGATCATTTTCAGCGCTCCGGTTGCGTAGCTACTTCTGCTGCTGACTGTACACAGCCGTCATCAATTACATCGACACAGACAAAATATATTTATCTCGCTTGTGTGTTAGATGGGGGGGTGGCCGTCTTTCACGTCCGTAGGTAATAACCCTGAGAGTCCCTACACGTGCCCCCTGGGTGGTGCCAATCGAAAGACAATGCCAAAGCATCGGGCGGCGGTTAACTAACCCGATTAAAGGAGGCTGCCACAAGCCTAGAAAACCGAAAAGTGTGGAGCTCGCCAAGACGTGTGGCTGACGTGGCGGGTATCGAGCTATTTACCTCCAATGAAAATCATGAATAATACAACCTTACCACGGCCCCCAGTCCCCAGCAGCCCCGCTATCCCGAGCTAAGGCAGCGGTTGTGGTAACGGCGGGGCAGGGGGTGCGAAGAATCCCTGGGTACGATTCGGCTGCCAAACCAAACTGACCCTAGCTACATATAATACTAGAACTCTTAGAGATGAAGGAAGACTGGAGGAGTTACAGAGGGAACTAGGACATATAAACTACCTACGATATAGTTGGACTGAGTGAAACCAGACGAGCGGGAGAAGGTACCATGAGGCTTCAGTCAGGTGACTTGTTCTACTACAAAGGTGAAGAAGACTCTTCGTATGGCGGTGTGGGCTTTATAATAAGACGCAACCTTGAGGAACACATAACTGAACTTTGCAGCATATCATCTCGCGTAGCCTACTCTGTTATACGAATTAACAAGAAGTATTCCCTTAAAATCATCCAGGTTTATGCCCCAACCAGCTCACATAGTGACGAAGTTGTAGAGGCGTTCTTTGAAGACATATCTAAAGCGATGAGAAAAGGACGCTCCCATTACGTTATAATCATGGGTGATTTTAACGCAAGGATTGGCACAAGACGGGAGTCGGAAACCTGCATGGGTCCTCACGGAATAGGCAATCGGAACGCGCGTGGAGAGACGCTGTTAAACTATCTTGCAGCAAACAACCTATTTGCCATGAATTCGTACTTCCAGAAGAAGCCCAAAAGAAAGTGGACATGGGTAAGCCCGGGAGGAAATACGAAAAATGAGATAGATTTCATTATCTCCAACAACAAGCACATTGTCACTGACGTCACAGTGCTCAATCGTTTCCAAACAGGCAGCGACCACAGACTTGTCCGAGGAACAATCGTGTTGAACACAAAGCTGGAAAGAGTCAAACTCGTACGGAAAAAGCTTGGAAAGCTATATATCCCAGAAGGCTGCAACGAAAGGTTCGAAAAATCGCTTGGAAAATCCTTGGAAGGAACAGCGATTGAACATTGCGAGGGTGACCTCCAATCGAAATACAGCCGATTTACAAAGATCTTGACGGATACAGCAAGGGAACATTTCGTAAGACCAACAAAACCTTCGTCTTGGTTTCCAGAAAACGTGAAGATCATGATGCAAGAACGACGTAAGATAGCGGCCGATGACTTTAACAGCGATGCACACCGTGAGCTCAATAGGAAAATTCACCAGACTCTCAGGCGTGAAATCCGTAAAAAGAACACTCTTGAAATCCAAGAGCTCATAGAGAAAAATCGGGGGTTCAAAGTGTTCCAGCGAAATAGCGGAGGAAACGACCTAAACACCCTGAGAGATACCAATGGTAACCCGACAAGTAACATCATTGAGATCAAGGGAATCACGGAAACATTCTACAGGGATCTATACTCTACCACCACACCACAGCTTACTTCCAGTGTTCCAAGCGACAAACGTGCTCCTATTAAGCGACACTACACGGAAGATATCCCTGAAATTGGTACGTATGAAGTAAAGCAAGCACTGAAACAAACCAAGAAGTTCAAGGCTCCGGGAGAGGATGGCATTACTGTGGAACTACTAAAAGCTGGAGGCAGGGCTGTTGTAAAAGAGTTAAGCCTGCTGTTCAACGAGGTCCTGTTCACGGGCGAAGTACCTAAAGACTGGACAAACAGCATTGTTGTGCTCTTCCATAAAAAGGGTGATAAGTCCCAACTTAAAAACTATCGCCCTATCTCACTTCTGAGCCAGGTGTACAAAGTTTTCTCTAGAATCCTGACTACACGCTTGACACAAAGACTGGACGAACATCAACCCAGGGAGCAGGCAGGATTTAGAAGGGGCTTTGGAACAATCGACCACATCTTCACACTTCGGCAGGTCATCCAAAAGTCTGAAGAATACAACAGGCCTCTCTATCTAGCCTACGTCGATTATGAAAAAGCTTTCGATTCCATTGAACACTGGGCGGTCACCGAATCGCTACATCGTTGTCACATAGATTACAGATACATACAGATCCTTAAAAGCTTGTACAGGTCGGCGACATTGACAGTACAGCTGAAAGAGACAACAGATCCAATACCAGTACAAAGAGGAGTCCGACAAGGAGACGTTATATCACCTAAGCTATTCACCAATGCTATGGAGGATATATTTAAAACATTGGACTGGAGTGGCAAGGGAATCAATGTGGACGGCGTGTACCTAAATCATCTGCGATACGCTGATGATATAGTTCTAATTGCTGAATCAGCTGAAGATCTACAATACATGCTGGAGCAACTATATCACGCGTCCCTGCGAACCGGTCTCAAGATGAATATGGATAAAACAAAGGTCATGGCGAAAGCCGATCTCACACCGAACCCCATTTCATTGGACGGAAAACCTCTAGAGCAGGTTCAGGAGTACACGTACCTAGGACAGGTGATAAAGCTCGGTCGAGACTCGATGGTGGCAGAGATAAAGAGAAGGATACAGTTGGGCTGGGCAGCTTTCGGGAAGTTTAACTGCGTGTTGAAGTCCAAAATTCCCCAATCGCTCAAGACGAAAGTGTTTAACCAGGGCGTGTTACCGGCTATGACGTATGCATGTGAGACATGGACACTGACTGCTGGGTTGATCCACAAGCTCAAGGTGACACAGCGTAACATGGAGCGCGCTATGCTCTGCATAACGCTCTGTGACCGAGTCCGGAACGAGGTCATCAGACAGCGCACGCGAGTGGCTGACGTGGGCCACCGAGTGGCCAGATTAAAGTGGGCTTGGGCCGGGCATGTATGCAGACGTCACGACGAGCGTTGGAGCAAGCGCGTTCTGGAGTGGAGACCCCGGCAAGGCAGGAGAAGTGTGGGTAGACCACCTGCCCGTTGGTCCGATGACATTAAGGAGACAGCAGGCCCAGTCTGGACAAGGGAAACGGAAAACCGTTCTAGTTGGAGGAAAATTGGAGAGGCGTATGCTCAACGGTGGGCGAATACACGCTGATGAAGAAGTGTGTTAGATACTATAGTATCCTCAAACCAAACTGACGACTGGGGCAATAAAACCTGGTGAATGTAATGCGAGTCACGCTCCGTAAGACTATGCAAGTGGGAGAGAGATTGCGATCCTAATCTTTTTATGGCTCCAGTCGTCAGTTTAGTTTGAGGATACTATAGGTAGAAAGGGAGATTCGAGCGACAAACAAGCCGCGGATAACTTGCGCTAGCCTTCCAGTTGAGTTTACTCCGAAAGAAAAGAACAGAGCTATATAACTGCTATAACTCTGCTCTATACGCTCGCTTTAAAATGAACTGCATATAGCCAAGCGCAATGCCCACATGTTTCTTAGCTCCTTGTCGGATACGGTGTATGTTGTTAACGACTGCACCTACGTTACGGAGTACCATTTAAATATTAATGTTACGAGTAAAATTACAAAAATCTAGGGTATCAAGCTCAAAAATAATGATTCGGATGTTGACTATCGAAGAGGTTGGAACTTGAAATTTAGTGAAAAAGTAAGAATTTAATCTGCTTTCATAATCACTACATAGTATAAAACAAAATGCTTTTTCTGTCCTTATATCCCTATGTATGCTTAAATCTTTAAAACTACGCAACGGATTTTGATGCGGTTTTTTTTAATAGATAGAGTGATTGAAGAGGAAGGTTTATATGCATAATACTTTAATCCGGAGCGAAGCGAGGGCGGGTCGCTAGTCTATAAATAAAAGAAAAACTAAATTCATCAAGTCATCCGGTGTACTGGTCATCCGTGTGGTTGCTGAGTTAGAATAGTGGCACTCCATGTCTTCCCGTGGATGTCGTAAGAGGCGACTAAGGGAATAAGGGCTTGTGTTAGGCGATGGGCTTGCAACCTGTCGCTAGTAATATACTGGTAAATATAATATCGAGTTGTTTTTAGGGTCCGGTTTTTACCCTTTGGGTACGGAATCCTAAAAACCACTCGATATTATAATTGCTAAAACCATGGCGTAGGCTTTAATTGCGCTCCAGTTTCCTATAGCCTGATAAGACTAATTATTTGTTATCTGTAAGCAATAGCAACATGTGCCCCGGCGGGGGTATCCGCCCACTTCCTGATAACGACAATGATTGCCGTAGGTAAACAAATAATAACTGGTCCTAAACTAAGCTTTAGGATTGTACTATGGGTACTAGGCAACGATAAATATACTTATATGTAAAATAAATAAATATCAGGGGACAGTCTTACACAAACTGAGCTAGCCTTAAACTAAGCTCTAGACTTGTACTATGGGTACTATTTAGGCAACGATAAATGTCGGGTTAAAGAATCTTTATTATCTCAAAAGAAATTAACAAATATATTTATATGTAAAATAAATAAATATCAGGGGACAATCTTACACAAACTGAGCTAGCCTTAAACTAAGCTCTAGACTTGTACTATGGGTACTATTTAGGCAACGATAAATGTTGGGTTTAAGAATCTTTATTATCTCAAAAGAAATTAACAAATATATTTATATGTAAAATAAAAAATATCAGGGGACAGTCTTACACAAATTGAGCTAGCCCTAAACTAAGCTCTAGACTTGTACTATGGGTACTATTTAGGCAACGATAAATATTGGCTTTAAGAATCTTTATTATTTCAAAAGAAATTAACAAATATATTTATATGTAAAATAAATAAATATCAGGGCACAGCCTTACACAAATTAAACTAGCCCTAAACTAAGCTCTAGACTTGTACTATGGGTACTAGACAACGATAAATATACTTATATTGAAAATAAATAAATATCAGGGGACAATACCATACCGATTGACTTAGTCCCTTACTAAACTACTAGAAATACACAACGATATAAATACTTATATATTGAAATAAATAAGTCTTTTTAGAATTGTTTGGTATTTCTGTAGCTCTGCCTACCCCACTTTGGGAATAAAGGCGTAATGTTATGTGTGTGAAATAAATACGACCTTGCCTACGAAGCTAGCGGTCCCGGATTCATATCCCGGTAAGGTGATGAGCGCGAATATTTGTTACTGAGTCTTGAATGTTTTCTATATTTAAGTATGTCTATAGGTAAGTAAGTTTATCGTTGTTAAGTCCTCATAGTACAAGGCTAGAGCTTAGTTTGGGACTAGGTCAATTGGTATGAGATTGTCCCGAGATATTTATTAATATGGCTGCGTCGTGAGCGTTCCGAATAAACAATGGTAGGAATTTGGTGCGAACAGAAGTTGTTTAGCAATGCTTAATTACAACATAAATGGATTTTCTACTTAGTGCCGGTTGCGACACGCCTTGATGATGTTACATGAACACAATGTACCAGGGATATGAATATTTAGCAGTTTAAATAAATAAATAAATATAATATAATATCACAGGACAATGTCACATAAATTGAACTAGTCCCAAACTAAGCTCTAACTAGGCTTGTACGTCAAGATTATAAATATGTATACACTTTAGTACCTTGTTTTAAATAGACAAGGTACTCATGTTCAAGGTACTCATCAAGGTACGTCATGTTTAAACTGCCATATGAAATTGTCACTGCGATTAAAGTGACAAGGTACTAAAGTGTATACATATTTATGACCTTGACTGTACTTTGGGTACTTGACAACGATAAACTTACTTATATAAATAAATAATAAATAAATATCAGGGGACAATCTCACACAAATTGACCTAGTCCCAAATTAAGCTCTAGGCTTGTACTATGGGTACTGGACAACGATAAACATACTTATATATAGAGAAATACATACTTAAATACATAGTAAACATCCAAGACTCAGGAATAAATACTCGTGCTCATCACACAAATATCTGCCCTTACCAGGATTTGAACGCTAGCTTCGAAGGCAGGGTCACTACCAACTAGGCCAACGTGTCGTCACACAGTTCAGTCAGTTGGGTCATTCTACTTTTTAGCGCATAATAATCATTGGTGAAATTAAAGGCATTTTTAGTCATTTTTTTCACGTAAATTTGACTTATATTGAAACTGAAACAACTAAATTTAATAGTTCAAAACAAAACACTTTAAATTTATTGATATTTTATCAGGAAAAGTTGGTAACACAGCGGTAAATACACTTTTTCCATACAAATGGCGGGGACATGCGTGACCACTATGTTACCTACTTTAAAGTTAATTATAGTGACTTTTTAAATGTAGTGATAATTTTAAATGTAAGCCAAGTTGTGTAACTATTTCAATATTAAATTACAAAACCGAGCACATTAACATTTTTATAAAAATATTATTTGAAGAGCACTTGTCAAGAAATCGACCTGCGCTTAAAAGTAGAATGACCCAGTTTCACATAATACTTAAATTAGCTTTGTTATACATGTGTCATATCGTGAATCGAACCCGGGACTATGCCTAATGACGTTGGCGTAATCACTGGGGAACCGCGGAGGGTCAACATTCCCAGAGGGTTTTTTTCATTAGCGTTTTTCACAGCGGCTACTTTAATTCTTGAAATAGGTAGGTAAATTCATTATCTAACTTAATTTATGCTATATGAAGCTTAAGGAAAACAGCGGCTCGAACAACAACATTTTAATTAACATATTTTATTTATCTGTTTTGATTTGTTTTACCTCTTTTAACGGTACATAAGTTAAAATAGAAACCTATATAGTTTTGCCATGTCTATCTTACGGCCGAACCCTATATTCAAACCGAGGACAGATAGCCTTACTTCGGATTAAAATTTGACACATTTTGTATAGGCAAATGTCAAATTTCAACCCGAAGTAAGCCTTATCTATCCGCGGTTTGAATATAGGGTTCTGCAGTTAATGTCACTTGTTCTCAGAAATTTTCAAAGTTATAAAAGTGATATTTTGTTCACAAATGATGAAATAAGTGAACAAAAAAAACCAGCCAAGTGCATGTCGGACCACGCACAGTGAAGGGTTCCGTAGCTGGGATGAACGTTCATGGTTGAAATTCATTTTTTTTATTAAAATCTCGAAAACTACACAGCGTATCGTGTTCAAAATAATTTTGGTTGGAAGTATTTCGTATGTTCTACTTCTGTAATTTTTATTAGAATGTTCTAATTAACAGTTCAAAAGCTACCCACCCGGACAGAATTTTTACGACTTAAGAAGCGTATATCTCGCCAACTGTTCACTTACGTAAAAAAGTCACTTAAAAACCTCTGTATCATTTTGGAAGCCCTATCTAAAAATACCCCACACGCTGATGTAAGTCAAAAAAGTTCCTCCCCTAGTTACATGTATGGAGTGCCACCCCTAAATATATTTTTTTTTTCTATTTTACTACATCATTGTATAGCGGTTCATAGAATACATCTATCCTCCAAATTTCATTTATATAGTGCCAATAGGCTCTGAGTAAAATGGCTGTGACATACAGACGGACTGACGGACATGACGAAATTATAAGGGTTCCGCCAGGGTTTTGCCATTCGGCTCCGGAACCCTAAAAACAATGGTATGGTAACTCGTGCACATATTTTGCAAGGGTGAAAATATTATTTTACTTTAGGTCAACATCGTGTAATATTTTGTTGGACCGTCTCGGCGGCTTTGATTTTACGGGATCAGTTGATTGCGGGCCCTCCTTTTAGATTTTATATCAGAACGCCTTTATCACATATCAAGTCCAAAAGGTGGGCCCGCTCGGTGATGAAATCGCTGCACAATTTGGTTTTAAAATTAAGTAGTAAATTTTGTCGTTGAGCTTAAAAAATTACCCCCCAAGCATTCCATCTTAGTCCTTAGGGTTCGCAACACATTTGCAGCCTAGAGTTGCAGTCTTGAGAAAATGAATGGGTAAAACACAGATTTACGTTAG
This sequence comes from Acleris holmiana, assembly GCA_949316455.1. Classification (NCBI taxonomy): domain Eukaryota; kingdom Metazoa; phylum Arthropoda; class Insecta; order Lepidoptera; family Tortricidae; genus Acleris; species Acleris holmiana. The sequence goes on from OX438766.1 coordinate 3,752,648, forward strand.
CTACCGTCTTTCCTGAGGACACACCGGTAGTTAACGTTTTAAAGGCCTAATTTTCTGGATAAGCCCATTCCCGCATAAGGAGCGTCAGGACTGCTTTAGACTTCTCAAATAAAAGTATAACTTATATATGCACACAAGCTGTTAACTATTGACCACAGGAAAGACAAATAAAATTTAAGATAACACGAAGATATGTTATAGAAGCCCAAGATAGAATTAAATATTTAAATAACAACAATTTCTGCATGAAAAAAACACTGTTGTCGATAAAAAACAAGAATGACCTCAACGAATTTTTTAGGTCGGGTAAACATACTCTATGGACTTATCGCAGCGAGTAAAAAGAAACATGTGCACTCAATGACCTACAGACTGCCGATAAGAACTATTTCCTCAAAAGTCTAGCCGGACTCGTGTTCGAGTCTATCTCCGCGCTGCACGTGTTACACCGATTACAGGGGCTTAAACGCCATATCAGAACACCGGCAGTTTCGTGTACACACTTTTTAATTCATATTAAACCTATTCAACTTGAAATTGAAATGTGTTAGAGTTTTATCGCACGCCGGTTGATTCAAAGTTATGTCGTTGTAGAATTGAATGTGAATGTTTAGTTAATTAAGTTATTTTCAGTTATAGCGGAACGAATACATTTTAAGTGAATAAGAATGAGGCTTGAAATAAACATGTTTTATTTAAATTTTAAAGTGTAGTTTGTTTTATTTTGTAAGAAACCGGTCAAGTCTGAGTAAGACTCGCGCACCGAGGGTTCCGTACCGCCGCACAGTTCATACCTACACAACATCAGTAGGGTATTATTGGGGATTCTGGATCATTTGTCCTCGCTGCGCTCGGATGATCCAGAATCCCCAATAATGATCCAGGATCCCCAATAGTTTCCATCGATCAGTGATTCAGAATTCCATAAACTCAACAGGTAGTGACCTAACGAATGACCTGTCAATCCTTCAATGGTAAATTTGCATATCCTCGCCTCGTTCATTCGACTGATACTGTCGAAATGTAGATACAAAAATGTCTATAACAAAATATTTTGTAAAGAGAAGCAAAACCGGAGTGCCGTATAATTCAATTTTATATTACTTATATTTTTGTTTACGGCACTCCGGTTTATTTTTCATAAATTTATTTCTTTGTTTAGTCATCTTTGTTTATTCATCTTTGTTCCTGTTAACACTTTCCACACAACCATTGCTGTACTAATGTTATAGGATAGTCCCGCTAACAGTTTTCTGGAGTGGCCAATTCCATACTAATTGTTTAAGGACAAGGTGGTCTTTCGATACTAGAACGCTGATCTATATATGCGAGCGATCGTAAAAACTTTGATAGCACGATTTAAAATAAATTCTCCATGTTTGCTCTCTTTCAGCCATTTTCATGATATACTCGTATGTAGCCCCATTATCCTTCTTAACCTTACTTTTGGTTTGATTAAATTTTATTAAAATTGACATTAGTAATTGACGTTGTCGTAATTCAATAAGTAAATACTATTTGATTTGAGAACTCAGGGTTAATTACCTTTATAAGATAATAAATAAAAAGAATTTATAAAACATGTTTATTTAAACACCATTTTCTTAAACAAGTTACATTTCTTAGCGCGCATACAGTTGGATGATATATACAGTTAAACACATCACTTGACAATCTATATTCTTCGTACAAACTTAACAATTTAGGACAGTTCATATCTTCCAGGTTAATAACATCATTATGATCTAAAATAGTTTTAAGCCAGGTAACTTTTTCCAGACCCTTACATAAAATCGTCTTATCAATCAGAAACTCTTGGATATACATTAAATATTTTTCGTAAGGTATAAATCCATCATTCCAATTAATTTTTCTGTTTCTCTGTATCCACGATACTTGTTTACGTTCGGTTGGAGAGAGATTGTGCAGTGGGCAAGGTGGTAGAATAAGTAGGTGTAGTAATTGTTCATTAACAGCTATTGCAACTTCTTTGACAATTAATGAATTGTTGTCCGTTTTAAACCCCTGCACATCAACTATTGCTGTCGACATCATGTCAACTTTCTAACAATATTACTCAAAGGTCTGTACTCCACCAAACGATCGTTAATAATCAAACAGTAAGCACTAGTGTTATCCGGCAAATCCTTTTCTGTTTCGATTTCTAAACGAACGTCAACAGGTCCAGTTTTTAAATGCTCATTTTGCCTCGAACAATCAATCACATATAATGGAGCTTTTTCCTTAAATTGTATAAGATCAAGCAGCGGATCTATAGGAAGGTTATAATACGACTGACGAAATCTCGCATACATATCGTATAATATACTGTATTTGTACTCATCAAATTTCAAGTTAAGACTATCGTATGGATAATAGTATGAATTTAAAAATAAAGTCACATTTTTAAGATTACAATGATCAAATACAGCGCTATCGTTTAATTTGTTATTTTTTCTATTAGTTTGCAATCCAAAAATTACATACCGAGGCTTTTCTAGTTGCGAAGTGGTTTTTATAGACCATGTATGTTTGGTTGTTTTTGGTAATAATGGATATTCATATAAATCCCAATTTCTAAACGCTATTTGCATAGGTTTATCTTTTTCTAAATGTTTAAGCAATGCAAGCCTTTGATGATCTGAAACTTTAACATGCGGCATGCGCCATTGAACTTTATTTACCTTAACTTCCACTGAATCATCTTTTTCGGTTACAACACCATTAAGATTTGTACTACTTCTATTTAGTATTAGTTCATGTTTACTATTAATAACTATTTTCTTGTAATCCTCCGCAAAACCTAATAGTTTATTAAGTGGTAAAAGAATACTAAATCTTCCACTGTGATCATCAAATCCGTCCACGTTCCAACCCCACATTGCAGCAGCTTTACTTTCTCCACCATTCATTGAGACTAAAGATTTCATTGTAGTAGTGATTCCAACATTTCTAATTCGATCTATTTCAATCCCATTCATTTCATATCTAATATCTTGAAAAAGAAATGATATAGCGTTATTTGTCAACTTAACATTTTTCACTTTTTTTACACCACTCACGTCTTTAGCTGTTATAGAAAAATATCCTTCTATGTATAACGCGCTAGCTGAAGGTAATACGTATATATCTTGCTGATGGATAGGTATTCGTATTTCATCATTTTCATTAAAACTGTTATTGTATGGGTTATAAGTATGGATTTCATAACTTTCAATTGAATTGTCGAATTGCGGATCGTCGGTTATATGGAGGATGCTCATATTTTTAATCCAAGAGCGCGAAGAAACTCTTTATTACTTTTTGTTATTGCTACAACCTTTTTGCGTCTAGTTCGTCTGACGTTGCGCTTGACAGTGGAGTTAGAACGACTTTGTCTTTGTATTTTGTTACAGATATCATCGTTAAAAATTATCATTTTGACTTTCGCAAGTGAAGACTTATATTAATATTTTCGTTATTAAAATTAATTAGATTTCCCTGTATATCTAATATTTTCACCGTAATTGACGAAATATGTTTCTTCTTTAGAGGAAAATATATTATATTTTTAGGTACTTCAATTACTTGATATCCGGGCGGACTGTTAAGCACGAATTCATGAATTATATGTGTAGGCAAACCGTTCGTATAGGAACCTTGGACAAGATCACATTCGATCCGTATCACAGACGCAGCAATAATGCATACAGGGTTGACTGATTCATGCCATTTATTTGGATCCAACATCTCTGAGAACCCTAATAATGCGCCTACACTATTTTTTACCTTAAAATTAATCGGTTCGCTGCAAAAAATTGAACATTTAGAAGTATTGTTGTTAGGAACGATTTTAAACTGACAATTGTTCATATTACTTTTTAAATATTCATATAAATCAGACAGGTCATATGCGCCGCAAGGAATTTTAATATCCTTCTGTTTACCGTAAGCGAATACATTGTTGCTGTCAGTAATATTAGGTATTGAATTAAATGTTGAAAAATACAGTAAGCCGCACTCGTAATCGTCTTCTAATATTAAATGAGTATTTAATTCTGATCGAAGAATGGATTCATTTCCAGTGATTGTGAATGTAATAGACATTGTTATTGACTAAAATGTTTTTTGAAAGTGTAAGCTATTTATGAAGATCCCAAAATGAGTTTAAAAAGTCTATACACAAGTGGCCGCAAATGAAAGGATGAGTTTTTTGCTTGTTAACGTAATTATAAAAAATATTTAAGCCAACATATTTTAAAAATTCTTCAGGTGGTTTTAAATTACCATAACTGTCGAAATATTCGATATAATTATTTAATTTTGCATAGGCTACCCAATGAGTGCCAGAATTCCGGGAACTATCAAGATTAATAATTCCGCATTCTTTTTTTAATGGACGTTTTGGCAACTGATCTCGCATGAAAACTCCTCGAAAATTGGGAATTTCTTTGCAATATTCGAGAATGTCGATGTTAGTTAACGCTCGTTTAGGTAGCCTCTGCATTAGTTTTTTTTATTTTTAAAATAAATTCCTAATCCATTCTTGTGCTCTTTGAGATGCAACCCTCTTCCTAAATTTAATTCTTCCATTTTTTGATTGTGCCTCTTGAGTTCTTGAAAACGTTGTTTAGCAGACTTAATAGCTTCTACCGCTCTAGCAATACCAGCTGCGCCACCTGCTAAACCACCTGCAGCAGACAATCCGGCAAAAATGGGTATTAGGGGCAAAACTCCTCCAACTTTTGGCACAGGTATCACCCGGGGAATGTTTACTGAAGTATCTGAATCCCTCGTCAATTCTCGTGCAACAGCAACTGCTAACTCAATAGCCGCTTTTTTACATGTAGGTTTTAACTTTTTAATATGTTTTTTTGTAAGAGAAACAATATTTTTGAAAGTGTTTTTAAAACCAGCGCCAGACTTGGCTTTCTGTGAGGGAGTGAACACAATTTTTTTCTTGTTTTTTCCATTCGATTTAGGTTTTGACCCTACCATTTTTGTTGAATTGTAAATAAATTATTAATAAATAAGTTATTTTTTGTTTCGATGAAATACTCTGTCCAGTTTCAAGTGCGCAATTAAAATGCGCTTAAACTATGATGTTTGCTGCTTATAAGATTTCTGTTTTATCAATCCAACTATTTTCTTGCGAAGGTAGACCTAACCATTTTACATATAATTTTCGACCATTTTTCTTCAATACTTTTTCTACAAGATAAATGTTCTTATATTTAGGTTTTTGCAATTCGTGAGCATAAAATGATCCTAAGATGGGTCGATGTCTAGCATCTTCTATGATAAACGTTATTGGGTTTGTGTTTTGTACTTTCGTAATAGTAAATATTTCAGTTGACCAATTGGGAGTATATCCTTTTTCAAATGTTCCTTTATATTTGCTTATACGAACGGAATCTCCGACTGCAAATTTATTTTTTTCCTTTGTTGAACTCCTCTTTAATAAAAGCTTTTTATATTTCTGTAATACAGCATCCTTATTATTTTCACTGACTTCAATTGGTTTAAGAGCTATTGTTCTATGTATCGTATTATTATATTCATTAATTGCTTCCGAAAGTGTGTTTCCTATCCATTTATAGTTTCCTTTTAAACTAAATTGCTTGTACAATTTATTCTTAAAAGTCCTTATGAATCTTTCCACTATAGATGCTTTTTTAGTAGAGTATGTAGAGTAATGGTTTATTTTATGTAACTCAAGTAATGATTTTATTTTTTTATTATAGAATTCAGTTCCTAAATCAGTTTGCAAGTTTTTGGGTATTCGATTTTTTTGGAACAAATCACAAAAAGCTTGAGTTATATATTCCTTACTCTTTTTTTTTAATGGATATACCCATGCATACTTAGAAAAAGTATCAATAATGGCTAAAATATATTTAAACTGTAAATTATTGTTTGAAACAGATTGCATATCAATAAGATCAGCTTGCCATAAATCATCTATATCTTTCATCACTACATGTCTTCGAGGAAAGTTTTTCCGCGCTTGTTTATGTATTTCGTTTACTACGATTGCTTTACTCATTTCTTGTATTTGTTCTTAAATGAAACTGTTTCAATACTTTGTTGCAGGCTATTTACTTCTGTCTCTAGCTGAGCTAATGTTTGATTAATTAATTTTATTTTATTAAACAATTTATCTGCAGTATTGTCAACATACTGTTTTGTGGCGCAGTCCTCTGGATCGATAGGCTTTCCAATATGTTTAATTATCTTATTTTTTGCATCAAAACAATCGGTAACATTTATGAAAGCCAAGGGAGGTTCATTAAAATTATTCATTTTATGCTTTTTTAACACATGGTGTCCAAACTTATCTACATTCATGTTCAACCAACACAATGAGACTGAATCAACAGTTGGTTCTGAAGTCTTTTTATTCCTTAATGATGTCTGCTTCTTTTAGTTCTTCTATAATCGAAATTATTTCGTTATCATGGTTAGTGTTGCCAGCATCTTTAGAAGCAATTAAAATTTTTAAACGTTCAATCAACTCATTAGGATCATCCCAATATACAAAATCCGTATTTGAATTATATTTTTTTAAGGAAGGCAGATTACCACCTTGCTTTGCCGTGCTGGATTCTTGAAATAGGGGTTTAATAATTTGACAGTATTTCATTCCTGAATTACCTTGTATCTGACCTTGAGGACTAAAACCTCTCTTATGGACATTAGTGTGCACCAAAATATCTTTATAGGTTATTTTATCCTTTTCATTTATTTTGTCGCAATTCGGTTTACTTTGAAATAAAAGCTCTTTTAAACCTGGCGTTAGTTCATAACTTTTATCATTTACATTAATCGTAGATATTTTATTAGGAGAATTCTCCCCATAAGATTTAAGCGTTGCAGGTGAATTTCCTATCATAAGTGTTTCACCGTCATGTCTTACTCCAAAGGCAACATTAAAAGGTTTATTTGGGACTTGCAAATAAGAATCGACATCCTCAAAGCTTTTTACTTTTGCCACATTATTTTCCATTTTCGTAGGAGTTTTTATTTCAAGTATGTTGGGAATATTTATTTTATCCTTTTTGATACAATCCGCGTTTACATCATTTGATAATATATTTTTGTTATTATGCTTATTTTCATTATAAGATGTTATTTGCTTAGGAGAATTATGAAGAAACATCATGGTTTCTAGCGGATCGGTTAATGGTTTCAAAATCTTCTTATTTTTTAATTCTAAATCATCCTCCTCTTGCTGCATCTTCTTTAACTTATTTTTAATATTCTTTACAGATTTAATTAATTGTGTTTTTATGTCTGTCTCCATGGCAAATCAATAACGCGGTCTAAAAAGACCCCCGATGTTTCTTAATGTTATAAGTAAAGTGATTTTATTTTAGTCATCATTTATATTTATTCAAATTTTACAAAAACATCGAATGACTTTCTATATCGACCATTATTTAATTTACAATCTTTGTTAATTATAAGACACGCATGTGAATCTTTCCATATATTTGCGGCAAGCGATTTGAATTTTTCCCAACTAATGTCAGAATTTACGTGCTCACGATAAATATGTTTTAAATTGATATCGTCTTGTTTAAAAATTATCAAAAAATTAACATTGTCTCGTATTAATTGCTTTGGCACTTTAGAGTAAGTCTGCGTTAAATAAAAACAGTCTATTCCTTTATGTCTGCCCATACAAAAGTAATTACGAATATTAGTCTGGTTTTCGCAAGCTACGTCATCAAAGATAAATATTGAATTGGGCATCGCCTCATGAGGAGAGATTACCTCTTTTTCATCGTGGATCATAAACAGTTTAATTTCGGGTATTCTTTTAAGAACTTCCTCTAAAAATCTATATTTAGGTTGAAAAGTTGTTTTAGAGTAAATGTAGACATTTCGAAATTTTAACCCATTTTCATGAAGCAATAAAGTTAAAATTATATTTGTTTTTCCACAATTTGATGGTCCACATATAATACATCGTATAGAGTTGGGAAGAAGCATACTATGTCTGTTATTATAATTAGTGCAATGTGATCCATCACTTATTTTGCTGATTTCTATTGACACAGGCTGTTTAATAAATTTCATTTCGCCTTCTGTTCAGTAATTTAATATAATATCAAATAAATACTTGTAATAATATAATCATCCTAAATCAATGAATTATCTTTGTAAGTCTTTATCATTTCTCTAATTACACATTCCTGTCTTATATTAGGCGAAGAATATTATACACCGAGATCTAAATTGCTGCTACTCGAGCGTCAGTCGCAGTCGACATTTGTCTCGCTTCTAACGTGGGTCCAGCGTATTTAAAATATATAGGTAAGTAAATCTATTTTTTATTGCTTCATCCAGTTATGTTGGATTTATTGCCATTTTTATTAAATAAAAACTTATGACACTTTTATATTTCAGATAATTATGGAAGACAGCACGCAGAATGATCGACTTGATTTTGGCAGCATATATGATGTCAGCCCCGTTTTCCACGATGTGCCGGAGGATCATCCTTTTTATTATGCTCAAGACGTTGACGGTTACATGGAAAAAGTGGAAAAAAAGCGGCAAGAGCTTTTAGCCCGTAGAGAAAACATGTGTAACGCAACCGTAACGCGAGAGCCTGACGCTCCGCGGGACAAAAGGGAGTTGAAAGCATTAAATACCAAATCGGGTATTAATAAAAAGGATCGTAGTAGAAAAGGATCATCATTTGTAATTAAAAATAACATTCGCAATGGACGATATTTAATTAAAATAAACATTGAGACAATGGACGAGTGTTACAGTGATCGTTCAGTTAGTGCGCAATATCTCGTGTGTGATCCGTATGATGAAGTGTTGGACAGCACAGAAAATGTGTTAAAAAAAATTATGAAAAAACTTGAAAGTGATTAATTTCGGTGTTAGTTATATATGTATAATTGTGACTTATTTCTATTATATCTCCATGTTTATTTTATATTATAGTTCTGAATTATAAAATCAATTTATGCCAATTATATTGTTATTTACTTACTTTGTAGAGCCAATTAATATAAGTTATTGTCAACGAAGTTTGAATTAAGGAAGAAAAATAGTAATTATTATTATTTTTCTTCCGTAATGTAATTAATGTAGCGTTGTTTTAATTTTATCATAAATTTCTTTAATTTATGTTTATTTATAAATAATTTGGCGTTATAAATATGTTATTTTTTGTCTCAAAGTGTAAATTAGTAAAGACAATGGTTTATAAGAAGTCTGCCTGCTATTTAATTATTATTGTTGTACTTTCACCTTATTAAGTTTAATATTATTATCAACCTTATTTTAATAAATGATGTTCATATAGAATGTGGAACTTATTTTACGTGCAACCAAAGTTAAATAAACAGAGATAACACGTTATAACATGTCATGATTTGTTTCCTCTGCAACAGTATTGTAGCGGAACTACAAACCGACATTAAATTTTTATTATTTAACTTGGGTCATACACTAAGAAGATAAAGTCGAATTGCGCGCACGCCGCGTCAGCAACTCTTTACGTAGCCACATTCCTACGCGCCGAGCCAAAGTTAAACAAGCAGGGACAACTCGTTTTAACATGTTATGACTTGTTTCTCTGCAACAGTATCAAATTCCTTGTCTGAATCTCAATTATAACGAAATAAAAGAATAGCAACTTTGTTTAATTAAATTCTTAAAGTTAATCAATATTTCAGCCACTCTATTGGTGACGTGGCTGGCTTAGTTGGTAGAGACCCTGCCTACGAAGCTAGCGGTCCCGGGTTCGATTCCCGCTCAGAGCAAATATCTGTGTAATGCATGCATGAGTATTTGTTTCTGAGTCTGGGGTGTTTTCTATGCATTTAAGTATTTATTTCTTTATATAAGCATGTTTATCGTTGTCTAGTACCCTAACACAAGCCTAGAGCTTAGTTGGAACTGGGGGTAAATTTGTGTGAGGTTGTCCCATTTAATAATTTTTATTAATGGCTCCTCACTCTATATTGTCTGATTGTTTCCCTGTTGCTAACGTATTATCAACGTTGTGATAGCTCTTATTGACTTGACAGTAGAAGCGATCGAGTCATGATAATACGATTGCAATAGGTGTAAAACTAGCGTAACTCAAAATAAAAAAAGCCAACTTATTTTAAATCAAGAGTGCGTCTTGAAATATGGAAATATTAATAGTTTTGAGTTAGGCGGGTTTATTACTAAGCACGTGATTAATTAGCTGGCGGAGGTAAATGAAAGAAAAACAATAGGCATACATTCATCATTTATTGTTTTTATAAAAATAATAAAAATGTTACAATTCACACGTTTGCATTAAATTTCTATTACTTTACAGTGCTGCCACATTAAAATGCTAATTTGTAATGTCCCCAAGGCAAAGTCGAAACATTATCTTCTAATACACACCTTTTATCATCATCCCTTGTAAGAACTAGCTTATTGATTTTTTGCGTGAAAATTTTATGATTTTTTGATTTTATTACACACATATTATCTCTAAAACATTCATTTTGAAATAAAGCATTTTTGTATTTATTAATATTAAGTTTTTTTGTAACACACTTTTTTATTCCCTTTGCTTTCCTGATTGTTGAAATTTGGGTATCTATGCAATATAGTTTTGCTCTCAAACCTACAAATTCCTTCACGATCTCACCCCCCATTTCGTCTTTAAAATATCCTGGAATTTTACAGTTCACTAAGGGCATATTAAATATGTTGCTAGCATCAAAATTGCTAGTATCAAAATACTTTATGTGTGTTTTGATATCTTCATAGAAATCTTCTGTATGAATTAAATACAAAAGACTATCAGTGTCCGTATAACAAAGATGAATTTTATTTTTATAAACACGTTTCATCACATCATAATGAAAGCGATACAAATGACTTTTGGCTATTTCTAGAATAGAGAAACCCACGTATATGGGTCGATCTAATACGATTTTTGTCTGTTGCAACTGAATTGCTACTAATGAATCAGATATAACTGCCAAGTTTTTGAAGTTGGGAGCACTTATGTATTTTTCCGCGCCGCAAAATTTATTTGTGTTATTTGAATGATCTTTCCAGATATTAACAAGTTTTACATCAACCTGTTTTCTTTTATTTTCAATCGTTTTGCCAAATATTGAATTGTTTTGCTTTTTGAAAAAATCCCTTTCATAATCTGAGCTAGCATTTTGTCTCAAGGTGGTATTTAAAGATATGTATGGTTCTAAAAAGTTACTTTGATCGAAAGCTAAAACTTTATATGTTTTTAACAAAACAAGACCATTTTTCAAACATTCTTTTAAATGCATGTAGTGAATAATGTATCTATGTTTGTCGTAGAGGCTAGCAATTAATTTTTTATTTTTGCTTCCTCTAGGAGCAAATTTTTCAGCTGCAAATGGCATATCTGAATGAGACTCATGAAGTTCAACAGGATAGTGAAGGTCGACTTCAAGTATAAAACCGGTATCAGAATCGCGTGACTGTTTTTCAACGTTAAAGTTTGCTAATTCATCATCGTTAAGATACCTGAAATTTCCTGTTGGCAGATGCTGCATCATTGCATATCCATATAAATTTACACAGTCTAAATAGGCTAAAAAGCTATTCGGCTCGTTAATGTTAAAATCTGGAAGATATTTATTATTCGCCTTTGCGTATCTATGTGAACATTGAGCAAGACCTCCTCTTATTCCGTTTTCCAGCATTTGATACATATCTATATCGGAGAGTAGATCCAATTTTACTTTTGTGTATAATAACATAGCATCCCAACTTAATGATGGTGACGATACGTAATAACAGGGATCAAGATTGTAGTATTTAAGGCTCATGCTTCGAAATTTTTCAAAAACGTCACATAGAAGAAGCACATCACATTTCAAGTATAAATCTGTATATTCTCCTAAGTTTTTAATAGCAAAAGTTTCCCAAACATGTAAGGCATGATTATAATCCTCAGAAGATACAGATTCTGATGAGAGTTTACTAAAAAAATTGGAAGCCTGAGGCAACTGGGTTTCTTCATAACGTTGCCAAGAGTTTATATAATCGTAACAATAGACACCCTTTCTTCGCACTATATCAAACTTGGCCCCATCTCCAAAAAATGATTTTAAATGTCGGAAATCATCTTTTTTCATTGTATTTACTAAATTGTCTAAACTTGAACTCAAAAAGTTGAAAGAATCAATAAATTTTAATTGAGCTACATTTTGCTGGTCTATTGGAATGAACTTCGTAAACGAAATATACTTTTCTTTATTTTTTGGGATAAGGTTTATTCGACCGCATACGTTTGTGAGTTCATTAATAAACAAATGGCAGTCATATCCGGAAAGGTTATGAAAAATTATTGGTATAAATGGGCAAGGTTTTGAATTTAAATTACAACTATTGTGAGCGGGCCCTCTATATCGACCTGTGAAGTGATCATGATCCTTTACAATGTTATCACTAGATGAAAACTTGTCTTTACAAATATGACAAGCAGTGCTAGTTTCAAATGATAGCTGTTCCTCTAGCGTAAGCGGAATCATAGGTTTGCTGACAGATAATATTGAGTACAATCGCTGCACATCATTACATATAGACTCCACAAACTTTTTCGAACAGTTGGGACCGCGATAAGAAACATAGTCGTTTAAATAAGGCTCGCTTCTACAACAAATGTAATATGCAAAGCAAGATGCCTCATGCAATTGAATATTTTCCACGTACATAGATTTACTTTTATCTGAATACTCTCGTAATAAGCTTTCGAAGTCACCATAGATCACAATAGGCACCTCCTGAGTTCTTTCAAAATTAGAAAAAAAAAGTTGTGTATTTGCCTCTGGTAAAACAGTTTGTACCCCTGCACAACTATGCTGAATTAATTTTTCCTCTGTTGAAAAATATAAAAAACAATCTTCACACAAATGTATTTTAGATTTATGTTTAGTTATTTGTTTGCGAACAAGTTTCTCAAAGTTTTTTATTAGGCAAAAGTGTGCCTTACTATTTTTAGTTATTAATAACAAGTTGATGTGCTGTAATTTACGATTAGCGGTTTTATATAAAGGGCCCATAACACTACCATTTTTTGTTAAACCATAGATGTTAAAACTAATATCAGTATTGTTGGCTTCGAACCACCTTATATCAGAGATGCTTGGTGGAAATGCCATGCCGGAAGTGTTTAAAACATTTTGGTATTTGGGATAAGATGAGACTCTGTTTGAGTTAACCTTGCTAGGATACAAGTGAGCCATTATAGACCATATAAAACAGTGATTATCCTCATTATTTATATTCAAACAAGCTTTTGTATTAGCAATATGTTTTGGTAATGGTATAAACGATCCAGCTCTCAAAGGATTGTATTTTACTATGTTTATCTCTAAGTGACTAACTGATTCGATTGTCCATCCTGATTCCGAGAGCTCAAATTCCGCACATTTAGTAATTAGTACATCAGCAAGTGATTTATATAATGATAAAACGTCTGTACTCTGCAAAACTATATCGTATTTAGTGTTAAATGACTTAATGGAACTTTCACTATTTTTTGGCAAACAATACTTTACGAAAAGTTCCAAATTAACTTTGAGTGAGACATGCTTTTGTAATGAATCTTTAATAAGTTGTTGTGCTATATCAGAGTTTTCACATAAAAATGAATCTGGGGTAATATTCGTATTTGAGGGATTGACTTTATAACTAACAATTCTACTCCGAAAAGCATTAGCTATTATATAAACGTTTTCAAGCCGCGTACTTAACAAACTATTAGACTTGTGGATATTAGTCTTTTTATGTGCTGCTAATTTTGGAACGGAAACATTACATACATCGCAAAAGAACATCTTATACTATTTTTGTTCTATGTAAGACGTGCTTTGTTTTGTAATAATTACATTTGTTGAAAACCGCAAAAGTTTTAAATTTGCCTTTAAACCGACTGTAAAGTAGCAGATTACAATAAACACATAACTAAAATTAGTTAAAAAGTATTTGACGGGTACAACACAGGCTGCACGCCTTTATACTCTTCTTTAGCAGCCTGAGCAACTTGTCTGACCGCTTTGAAAACTGGGCTATTATTATTTACAGCCCCTTTATACGTGAAAAAGGCATGTTTCCACCTGGTTGCTTCCGTCGCTACCGGCTCAAGCTCCCGCGTGGTGAAGACTCGGAGTTCGACGTAGTACTCCCCGCGCCGGCTGGGATCTCGTTGCAGCGTGTACCCGGAGCCCGTCCTTCTTGTCAAAAAATTACGTAGCGGAGCGGCCCTGATCGGTTCCTCTTCGTCACCCTGAAATTATTTAGCAACCTTATATTATTCACCTTTATAAATACAATTAAGAAAATCACTTAAATTATTAAAAAAATCCAGCGACAAACTGTTATCATGACCGAGGTCAGTCCAACTGAAGTCGGTTTAAAGTTGGGTAAAAACAGTTTTAATGAAATCATCATAATAATAAATCAATCTTACACAAATTGACCTAGCCAATAGTTGAGAACAAATACTTGCGCTCATCACACAAATATCTGCCCTTACCGGATTTGAACCTGAGACCGTTAGCTTCGTAGGCAGGGTCACTACCAACTAAGCTATCGTATCCTCGAAGTATGTTTTGATAAACAATCGCGCATCTTACCTCGGAATCAAGAAACACAGCGACTCGTCTCTTTTTCGGTTGAGCAGCTGATGCATTCACGACGCTGTCCAGGTCTGAATCACAGCCGTGCAGTTCCGCCGCCTTCTTAGTTCTTCTCTGCTTCGCCTTTACCGTCTTAACTTTCGCTGCACTCGTAGAAGCGGTAGATGCAGTCTGTTGCTGGGCACAGCTAATCTCCTCATCGGAATCGAACGGATTGAACACTGCCGACCTATTTTTATTAAAAGTATTTGAATAAGCATCACTAACCAAACACAATCAACATAAATAATAAAAAATAAAAAATATTACGTACATACTTGCTGCTTCTTTTTAATTACTTGTCTCACTCACTGCACTGCCACTACCAATTGAATGCTCAAATAAATGGAAGCTCCATTTATAACCCTATAAACTAAGGCTGCATTTAGATGTTACCAATTAAAATTATTAGTAATATAATTTTATTTCAAATGAGATTGTCCAAACAAAATCAAACCTTAATTCTGCATTACAGACGTTCGTCTATTAGAAAATAAAATATAATTATTGTGAATCACTCCCAATCCTTTACACCTATAAGGCGCGGCGCCAGCTTGTTGCGTTAACCTGAAACCTTATTCGTATTTGGTAGCTGCATGTACTTTAATGCGTTTCTATGTACCGAATGTAGCCTAACTATGAAGACGATATGATGCGTTAGCCGAGTTGGTAGGGACCCTGCCTACGAAGCTAGCGGTCCCGGGTTCGATTCCCGGTATGGGCAGATATTTGTGTGATGAGCACGAGTATTTGTTCCTGAGTCTTGGATGTTTTCTATGTATTTAAGTATTTATTTCTCTATATAAGTATTTATATCGTTGTCTAGTACCCATAGTACAAGCCTAGATCTTAGTTTGGGACTAGGTCAATTTGTATGAGATTGTCCCCCTGATATTTATTATTAAAAAAAAAAAAAAAAAATAAGGAAATATAAAACAGGCACTGGTTGGCTTGAAGACAGCAACGACTTACTATACTTATTGTTTAAATAACTTGTTTAACTCTCAGAATTTGTGAATCGGCTTTAGCTATAAAGAAGAAAGAAAAACACATATATTTGTTTGAATCATGTGAAGCATGAACATAAATTACTTACGCTTCCTATTATTTACATGTCATACAGCATGCTATGTAATGGCTCTCAAGGTTCGAAATTATTTTACTTTATTGCATTCATGCACACAATCTTAACATTGATTAACGAAGTTCTTAGTAAACAGTAAAAACATCGTGCTAGTTTCATATCGATTATTTGTATTAATCCGCGCCATCTTAACATTGATTAGCGAAGTTTTTAGTAAACACAGCGCGGAGTTTCTTGTCAATCAGCAATAAAGTTGACACTTGATTTACCTAAATAGATGTCGTAACAATGTTCGAACTTTGATGTACATCGCGAACGATTACAGTGTTGAGATAAACTTAATAGTTTCAGTCGATTTATTTATTAAAGTTTCAGTTCACCTACGAAATTTTTACTTTATTAAAGACCGCAGATTCATTTCACTGTATTATTCCATTCAAATAGCATTGTCAAATAGCGCCATCTTACGCTAACAATAACATTGAGCAGTTCTTAGTAACAGTAGCGCGTGAGTCACTTTATCGTCAGACTAGCAGATGTTAAGTACCTACCTTTTTAAATAGATGTCGTAACAATCTCTCATTACTTGAATAATACACAAATATTGGAATAATTAATGTATTTCACTTTAATCAACACTTTTAATAATGTGGTTTTTAATAACAACTGAAGATAGCTTGAAATCAAAAAAAGTTTGCAGTTTTTATTTTGATTTGACAGTAATAATTGAAAAAGACCTGAATCACGCTATCAAAGTTTTTACGATCGGTCGCATATATAGATCAGCGTTCTAGTATTATCTTGGTTGAGTAAATATCAGTACAGAGGAGGCGCCCCTTTGGAACGTATCGAAAGACCGCCTTGTCCTTAAACAATTAGTATGGAATTGGCCACTCCAGAAAACTGTTAGCGGGACTATCCTATAACATTAGTACAGCAATGGTTGTGTGGAAAGTGTTAACAGGAACAAAGATGAATAAACAAAGATGAATAAACAAAGAAATAAATTTATGAAAAATAAACCGGAGTGCCGTAAACAAAAATATAAGTAATATAAAATTGAATTATACGGCACTCCGGTTTTGCTTCTCTTTACAAAATATTTTGTTATAGAAATTTATGAGGCGAGAATATGCAAATTTACCATTGAAGGATTGTCAGGTCATTCGTTTACCTGTTGAGTTTATGGAATTCTGAATCACTGATCGATGGAAACTATTGAGGATCCTGGATCATCCGACTAGATCCCTGATCGATGGAAACTATTGGGGATCCTGGATCATCCGACTAGATCCCTGATCGATGGAAACTATTGGGGATCCTGGATCATTATTGGGGATTCTGGATCATCCGAGCGCAGCGAGGACAAATGATCCAGAATCCCCAATAATACCCTACTAACATCACGCCTTCATTCCCAGAGTGGAGCAGGCAGAGCCACAGTAATACCAACAACTCTTAAATAAAAGACTTGTTTAAAATTCTGTAACTACATTTTGAACACTCAGGTTAAGATGCTTACTAGTGTATTAGTGACAGGTTGCAAGCCCATCGCCTAACAGTACTACAAGCCCTTATCCCCTTGATCGCCTCTTACGACATCCATGGGAAGACATGGAGTGGCACTATTCTAACCTGGCAACCCCTTGAGTAACCACCGCACAATAGGGTTTATTATATTCCTATTTTAAATCTACACGAGTTCAACTCACACTTGAACATTTCTTTAGTACCTATTCGTTGTTTTTTTCAGAGTTCGTACTTTAACGATACAACAAAGATAAAAATACGTTGATAAAAACGTTTCTTGTATGGGTCCCCACTTTAAATAAATAAATAAAATTTTTTTTTAGTAAATCCGCCGTTATAACATGTGTTCTGAAAAAAAATACAACCCGCCATCTATTACGGTTCAAGAGATAGGTACAGTTGTTTAAAGTTAGCACGGACGGACACACCGACGGACAGCGTAGGTATGCATATTAATAGGGGCCCGTGGGCTCCCTTCGGACACGGAACCCTAAAGACTTGCTTCACCGCCGTATTCAGAGACGTTTTAGAGACATTTAACTCGTTCCTTTTTAGGGTTATGTAGTCAACAAGGAAGGAACCCTTAGGCTCGGCTACATTAGTCCGGAATCTCCCCGATCAGAAATAATTCCGAGTTCGGCATGATGTCGACTACATGAGGTCCGTTTGGATCCGGAGAGAAATTTACTCAGTCTTCCGCTAGCCGTTGCGCTCCACATAGGTACGTATGTTAAAGCTCCTAGGCGCCGCACCTGCGCGGCGACGTCTGTCGCGTCGCGTCTACGTAGGTAACTACACCTAGATTTGATTTACTTGGGGGACCCACTCGGCTGCGTGGCGGAGATTAAACCGATAAACTATGATATAATTTTTAATATAAATAATTAATAACTAAAACTAAACAAACAGTCAATAAGTAGGTATGCAGTTTAGTTTTTTATTTTATTAGATGAATTTAAGTGTCACTTCTCGAGTCATTCTTTTGGTAAAAGTAACAGAAAATGTATCCAAAATTTGTGTAACCCCGGTTTAAGGCACGAACTTACATAAGTATTTGTTTTTACAATTAATACTGCTTATTATTGAAATTAACCAACTTCCAGTTTATTTCATCTTATAAAAAAATATGACTTAACTTAAGATGGGCGCCTATTCACTATTTTTATCCTTTTCTTTCTGGCGTAATGTTACAAATCTTCGCAGATGCTAATCCACGAAGAATCTTTAAGTGTTCTTGTATGGAAGTATTGCCGATGCAATTGTAATTCTCAATTACTAATATGAGACGCTCGGAATCCACCATTTTCGTTTTATTTTTTACGTGCGCGGACGACCTGCCTACAGTACCTAACTCTGTCATCACACTGGCGCGCAAAGCCCGGAAGCCCCCGGAACGGCGTTGTTTTCAGTATCATGTGGTCGACTTTTATACAACTGTATACGTTATTGATAGGCCCCGCCCCCTGCCACGCCTACCGTCCCGAAAGCTTTCAGTCCGAGCGTCTAGATCATCCGGGGCATGATCCGGTTACGATCGGGAAAAAATCGGTACCGGACCGCATCTGGACGCAAGTTGTCGGCACAGAAAAAAAAATCCGTCCGTCCTCAGCCTAGCTCAGAGGCTCTTAGTACTAGAAAGCAATTGTTTAGCATTAATATACATATTAGTCACGCCGACAAAGTGATAAAATAAAAACTTGAAAAATAAAAATTAATGGGGTGCCTTCCACCTTAAAATGGGGATAATTTTTTTCTCGTCTACCCCATGGTGTGTCGTTGAGTGGTCTTTGAAAAAGATTGCGGGTTTCTAAAAACTATTTTTGTTAGAGTCAAGCATCGTCGCTCCAATACAGCCAAAAGTACAAATACAAAAAAAATACTATGAAAATCTATCATTATTAAGTAGACATCATTGGTTCTTAAAATACGGGCCATTACCAAATGTGTTTATACCTTAGTACTAAAATATCTAAGACGGCACCAAATAGTTTTAAATAGAAAATTATAGTTCATACTTGTTATTTTTTTAAATAGTTTTTGTGACCGACATGCTGTTGTCCGGTTCTTAGAAGAGTATCATGCGCATGGTAGCGGCGCTCATGCCCATATGAACCATCCATTTGAACCATACTTATTACACAATAACAATAACAAAACTTTATGCATAGAAAAATGAAATGTGTGAGTCAATTATCGGAGTAAAATTATTGAATAGAAAAACACCTGTTCAAGTTAGGTCACGTGCCTTTAAAGGGGTCATAGGCGGGTCCATTCCACTCGGTAAAACAATATTGCTTATGACATGTTATTGTATTGTTTTTAACTCGGTCGCCATTACTGTCAGTGAGTAAGAACTATGATAACGTTGACAATGCGATAACAATTAGGTTTAGCCTAAGTAGAATAAACCTCCTTAAATTGAAACAGCACCAATCTAAGCAATAGTGTTCTCCGCTGAATAATGTTTTGACTGTACATCAGGCTCATATACAGATTAAGGTTATCGTTTTTAATGTCGACACACCGAAAGTTAAAGTTTTTAAGGCCTAATTTTCTGGCTAAGCCCATTCCCGCATTAACGGCGTCATGACTGCTTTAGACCGATCATATAAAAACATAACATATATGTACAGTCACGAACATTAATTTAGTACCATCTTAGGTCCAAAGTTAATGTGAAATTCTACATCAATAAGGTTGAGTTTGTTATAAGTTACAAATGACTTTGAATCTCTAATGACATTGACGAGACGTCAAGCTATTTTCTTTTAATGAGTCCTAAATTAACGTTCGCGACTGTACACAAGCTTTTAACGACAGGAAAGACAACTTTTATTTTTATGACCCATCAATGACTTGTCCCAACGTATTGATGGTCCGATTACCTCATTTACGGATGACTTATCACTTGTTATAAACATGTAAAGATAACTCCAATCTAAAACACCAATTAGTCACCGTACTATCAGAAATTACCTTCATCATAGCTAACCGATCACAATCTTAAAGTAAACTTTACAAAAACGAAATAAATCCATTACCGGAAACATGCTTTGGATATACATAGCCTCCTAATGCCCAAGGTCCTACCCATAGTACTTACTAACTTTGTGATTCAGACCCAGCTCCTTCGACAGTTGTGTAGTCATAGCGTACCACGGACCTACCAGTAGGACTTACTAGAAATCCTCCTGGTAAGACCGTGGTACGCTATGATTACACAAGCTCAAAAACTTAAAAAAAAGTTTTTTAAGAACTTGGGTCTGAATGAGTATAAAACAATAGTACTACTGGTAGGACTACGGGACTACATGCTGAATTTTTAGTTGGGCGGATAGAATACTCGTTCCAAGACCCAAAACTCGACTGCGGCAACTCTCTCCCGTTACTTGGCATTACAATGGAGTCCGCTCTTAATTGGAAAGATCATGTTAATAAATTAGTATCCAAATTAAACAGATTCATATAAAAAACAAGTACTGATCAACAAATCGCTACTAGTGCCTATTACGCATATGCGCATGCTCAGCTGCAGCACGGTATAGTGGTGTGGGGCAACAACACAGAAGCTAAACAACTGTTCAGGTTACAAAAGCGATGCGTCAGAATTCTTGTTAATGTAGACAAACCCGAGAGCTGCAAAAAGCACTTCATTGAAACCAATACCCTGAAAATACCTTCTATATACATACTAGAGACATGCGCTTTTTTCAAGCTAATTAAATCTTTATTCACAGTTCGCTCCCACCCGCAAACCCTACGACCTTTTAATTGATTAGGAAGACCTTTTTCAAAGCTGCAAATGGTGAACGCAGGCTCGTTTGCAATGTGCACAAAAATCAAATTGGCGTTTATAAAATTTAAACCACTCACAATAGGGAGCTTTTTGGCAGGAACATAGTAGTAATAGAACCCCTATAAGTTTATCCGTAATGTATTATTATTATTTATTATTTATATAATCTCTGTAACAGATTTAGAATTTATTCCAATTTTTATCAAAATCACAAATTAGTATTATAATTACCATTGACATGTATACTCATTCAATTTGTCAAATAACTTATCGAGTTCATAGGTATAGGTTAGCACAATTGCCTCTAATTAATGTTCGTATTACTTAGCATTTATTTTGTAATTATGCAGAGTGTTTCCCGTACGTCCGATCGGTTGACCGATCAATCGGTCCTGTTCAATACAACATGATTGAACATGAATAGAAGCTTTATTTTTTGTTCTGTTACTTTATGCCTATGGCAACATTAGTCAGTAAGAAAAACTCGTTTTCACCAGCTCAGCTATGCGGGCACAAAAAATATTTAAAATTATAATTGTTGTGTTTATTCTTAAATAAACTGTGTGAAAAATTCTACTCTGTTTCATTATTGAACAGGTCCAATGAGACTTTTATTTCCCAATGGTCCGACTAATTGAACCTATGGAAAATTTACAAAAATCTGACTTACAAAAACGTTTAAACACTGGTTATTTTTCAATATTAAAACAGTAATTATCGGTCCAATTTTAAAAAAGCGAGACGGGAAGCGAAAATTTTTCAATATTTTTTTTGCGATCGCTTTCAACTAAAATGCCTTAACAACAAAAAAAAACGTTATGAAACATGGCTTGCAGATGATTTTAAAAACTTAACTGTTTTCTTAGCTCTCCAAAAATGCGTAACAATTAGGAACTTACATATTTTAAACAAAACTGAAAAAACATCATCACAAAGGAAGCGGGCGGAAATTCGTATTCGAACTAAACTAAAGTCAGAAATGCGACTTCAAAAACTAAATTTAAAAAATACCAAATTTAAATAAACTCCTTTTATTTGCTTTTGTACAAGATGAAATTGTTGTTCTTATGCAATACTAAAAAAAAAATATTATCTGTACACGTTTGAGAATGCGAGGCCAAAAACTAAAAAATACATATTTTTTATCAAACTCCAACATAAATTTCAAGAAAACAAAAAATTGACCAATACATTTGGCGTGCAGGTTACACATAAAACATTGACATTTTTCCAGCTTTCTAATGAGCTATTAAAACTAATATGAATTTTGTTAAAGATTGCTTGAAAAAAATGATCACAAAGGAAGCAACAAGGAAGTCACGTCCGAACATAACTTAAAATTAACTTAATAATTTTATCAAAAATAACTTTTATACTCGCAAACATACAAACAACTTATGTAAAAACTAACAAATTTAAAACTAATAAACAATTTAAATTTAAATAATCAGAATTTTTATAGTTTATATTCAAAATGGCTACCTCCATTTCTTACGCAGACACGCATCCTTTTTCGTAACTGCGACTTTACTACTACACTGGTCAGGTGAGTTTTAATTGTATTGGCTGCATTAATAATTCGCTGTTTAAGCTCATCGACCGACGGCACAGGTGAGATGTCATAAACCAATGACTACATATGACCCCATACATAATAGTCCAGTGGTGTAAGGTCTGGACCTCTCGCTGGCCACAGGATGGGTCCTCCTCTACCTATCCACCGGTCAGGGAAATGGTTATAGAGCCAATCTCTCACTGTAATTCTGTAACGTGCAGGGCACCCGTCATGCTGGTAGAACATATTTTGCCTGGTTTCAGAGGGCACGTCTTCGAGAAGATCAAAAAGTTCATCTCTTAAAAACATCTCGTCCGCTGCACCATTTAAATTGTTTGGCAGGAAATATGGTCCAATCAAATCATTATCAATGATTCCTAGCCAGACATTGACTCAAAAACGTCTCTGTGACCCTTTTGGCCTTTTCCTATTCGGATTACCAAATTGTTTTTCGCTCCAATAATGAGCATTATGGTAATTAGTTATACCGTCTTGGTCGAATTCGGACTCGTCTGTCCATAAAATTTTCTGAAGAAAGAAGAGTCTTCTAGATCAGCGTTTAGCATAAACCTACAGAAAGCAAGCCTCCTTCTTCAATTACTTGCACCGGAGTAAGATGGTAGGGGTAAAGTCCAGTTTTTTTTTTTTAATATTGCATAGGAACAACAATTTCATCTTGTACAAAAAAAAAAAAAAAAAAAAAAAATTTGTTACTTTTTTTTAATTTTAATTTTTGAAGTTGCATTTCTGACTTTAGTTTAGTTTGAATACAAATTTCCGCCCGCTTCCTTTGTGATGATGTTTTTTTCAGTTTTTTTTAATACGTTCCTACTCGTAATTGTTATGCATTTTTGGAGAGCTAAGAAAACAGCTAAGTTTTTAAAATAATCTACAAGCCAAGTTTCATAACGTTTTTTTTGTTTTTAAGGCATTTTAGTGGAAAGCGATCGCAAAAAAATATGGAAAGATTTTCGTTTTCCGTCTAGCTTTTTTAAAGGTCATTTGGGCATATCTGACCCACTTAGCGGACAGTGGCGGACATAAACCAAATTTGTTTTAAATTAAAGATAATTGTATGTCCTTTCACGGTGTATGTGTGTGTCTTTCAAAAATGATGGGAGAAAAGTGTACTTAATTGTTTAAGGTAGCAGGGGTAAGAACATCGCACGCGTCGGTAGACGAATATAGGTTATAGCAAAACGTAAACATATAATTTTAACCTACCCTTTTGTTTGACCTATCTGACTCAACCTGCCAATCCTGATTGATTACTTAACATTCCCATGATTCACAATAATGGGACTTATGGCATAGTAGTAGTTGTGATATATTTCGCTCGTGTCCGCAGTGGGTATGGTTTCCATACTAAGGTGCCCAATGACCTTTGGACCGATAATTACTGTTTTAATATTGAAAAATAACCAGTGTTTAATCGTTTTTGTAAATCAGAAAAAAAAGATTTAAATTGATACTTTTCTTGTAATAAATTTTTCAAGTTGAATTTCTGACTTATTAAAAAAAAAACTAAACATCGCGATAGGTAACTCAAAAATGGTTTACTTTTGCATAATGCATATGAGGGTCAAAATAATCGCAAATAGTCACCCCTATCACCTCCTAACGGGAATAGGTCGACTTACCAAAAACCCTGTATTAATATATATTTTTTTTGTATTGCTATAATTAGCTAACTAGCGACCCGCTCTCGCTTCGCTCCGGATTAAAGTATTATACATATAAACCTTCCTCTTCAATCACTCTATCTATTAAAAAAAACCGCATCAAAATCCGTTCCAGTTTTAAAGATTTAAGCATACATAGGGAAATAGGGACAGAAAAAGCGACTTTGTTTTATACTATGTAGTGATGCTGTTAGAAATCATCAGACAAAAGTGTATGATTTCAATTTAATTTTAATCATGTATCTAATTGTTTGAATTATTTTTTGTAAAATCGTGAATAATAAAATAATAAATATCAAGGGACAATGTCACACAAATTGACTAGTCCCAAACTAAGCTCTAGGCTTGTACTATGCGTACTAGACAACGATAAACATAACTCAACGTCTTAACCTTAGTTCATTTAGCTGGATGTTTGTGCCTATGCCTAAGTAAATTGCGCTACATTGTATATATCAAAATAATGAGATATTTTTGGTCCTCGGACATTGTTGATTTGTATACGAGTATAGTCCGCAGCGTACACGCAGTGGTTCAAAATTAAACTAATTTATTTGTCAACTGTGACACTGACATTAATTGTGCCCGCGACACTCTTGGCCTGTTTAAATTAGATACATCTGCAAGACGATGGCAGTGAATGACAAACAGGAGCGGATAAAGAACTTACTTTAGGGCCCTTTGACCTTCAATCCCAGCCTTTCTCAAGTCGGGTTTCAATAGGGAACATGCTTTTTGTTTTCTTACGCTCTCTGGAAAGTGCTATGAAAGAGAGGAATAACTGTACACGCGAAATAATTATCGTGTCATTTTTTCATAAGGTAAGAAGCTTTAAAGTCAGGTCAAACCCCCTGCAAAAACACTCTATACCTACAAAATCGACAAATGGAATGACGTCACAGCTTACAAAGAAACCCCGCGACGCCTTATAAAGAAATTTTAATTTTTTTCGTAAAAAAAGTCAGTTTTTTCGTAAGTCTTTATCGTTGAATTAAAATATTACGTAAATAAAATGAGGATACCGAAAAAACTGTAAACATTAAAAAAGTGTTAAAATTTTAACAAGTTTTGATTCTATATAAAATCTTAATATTTTTTTTATAATATTTTTATTTTTTATGTTAAGGAGAAGGCACACGAACACTCAGGCCACCTGATGGTAAGTGGAATCTTAGACCCATAGACATTTGAATTCCCAAGACTACAATCCTAAGATCTCAAAAGCGTTGCCAACCCTGAGGACTAAGATGGAATGCCTCTATGCTAGCAATTTCACCGGTTGTCTTATCCTCACACCGAAACACAACAATGCGAACACTGTTGCTTGGCGGGTGGTAAATGGATAATATGGTGGTAGCGATCCAGACGGACCCTGCACAGGGTCCTACCACCACTAACTCACGAGTTATGTATAATACGTCTTAATTAACTTAGTGTAAGTATTGCGTTTTATAGGTTTTTTTTATATTTTCTCCTAAATCGTATCAATAAATAAATAAATATTTATAATATTTGCCCGTGTGGTTGCCGGGTTAGAATAGTGCCACTCCATGTCTTCCCGTGGATGTCGTAAGAGGCGACTAAGGGAATAAGGGCTTATAGTACTGTTAGGTGATGGGCTTGCAACCTGTCACTAATACACTAGTAAACTTCTTAGCCTATTTGTGCAAAATGTGGTTACAGAATTATATACAATTATTTTTACAGTTGTTGGTATTTCTGTAGCTCTGCCCACCCCACTCTGGGAATAAAGGCGTGATGTTATGTATGTATGTAAATAAATAAATATCAGGGCACAATGTCACACAAATTGATCTAGTCCCAAACTAAGCTCTAAGCTTGTACTATGGGTACTAGACAACGATAAATATATAGAGAAATACATATGTACTTACTTAAATACATAGAAAACATCCAAGACTCAGTAACAAATATTCGCGCTAATCACACAAATATCTGCCCTTACCGGGATTTGTATCCAGGACCGCTGGCGTCAGAGGCAGGGTCACTCCCAACTAGGCCAACGTGTCGTCAAACAGTCGTCGGCCAATGGACTTCAATTCTGATTTTCATTCATGTTCTCTATTCCTTTATATATATATGTCATGTAAAAACACCCGGCAGTCAGAAGCCAGTGACGCGACTGGTGCGGCATTACGTAACTTTAAGAAACAAGGTATAAATTAAAAAGAAAAAATAATTTCATCATACTTACGAGGGGCGGCTGAAAAGTTCTAAGCCTAAGGTAGAAAAAAAATGGTCAGATTTTTTTTACTATTTTTATTTTTCAATATAATCTCCCTCTAATTCAATGCATTTATTACATTTTTTAAATAATGCTTTTAGACCGTTAAAAAAATAAGTTTAATTTTGGCTGTCGAAATGTTCCTGTACAGCCGCCTTCATCTCTTCATCACTGCCAAATCGCTTTCCCTTAAATCTTTCTTCAAATTGCTCAATAGAAAAAAATCACTAGGGGCCAGATCTGGACTGTAAGGTGGATGATCAATTTCCTCGAAGCCAGTTTCCTTCAGAGCAAGCTTGGCAACACGAGCGGTGTGAACGGGGGCGTTGTCTTGCAAAAACAAAATGCCTTTGCTCAGTTTGCCCCTTCGTTTCTCGACTATGGCTTGTCGCACTTTTTTTAATAGCTCAGCATAATAAACTGCATTTATTGTAGAGCCTTTCGCCAAATAGTCTATTAAAAGAATGCCATCGCAATCCCAGAACACGGTGGCCATTAGCTTAGACGCCGATCTTTGAACCTTGAATTTCTTTGGCGGCCTTTCACCCTTTTCGATCCACTGCATAGATTCAGACTTCGACTCTGGATCATACTGTCTGATCCATGTTTCATCAACAGTTACTATGCGGGAACAAACTTCATCTAAACCTTCTTCACATAATTCTAAAAATGCCTGAGAAGTTTGAACACGACCTTCTCTATCGAAAGCTGTAAGCATTTTCGGCACCCAACGAGCACTTACTTTTGTCATATGCAAATGTTGATGCAAAATCTCTCCAACTCTTTCCTTACTAATACCTAAGGCTTCAGCTATTTGCCAAACCTTAATTCTCCGATCCTCTAATACTAACTTTTTGACTTTTTCAGTATTTTCTTCACTCACAACCGATATTGGCCTTCCTGAGCGAGGATCGTCTTCGATCGACTCCTGTCCAAGTTTAAAAAGTCGACTCCATTTTTTAACAGTGGCATGAGAAGGGCCAGATTCACCGTAAATACTAGACATTTCTTCAAAAATTCTTTTCGGCGATTTGTCACTTTTCGTGAGGAACTTAATGACTGCACGGTGCTCAATTTTCGTGATATGCGTTGATAATTCACACATGATGACCTTTAGCGTCGGATATCTCGAGATGTAATAAACAAAAGAGGACCTTTTTTTATTTTATTTATTAAATTTTTAAATGGTCTATTTAGTGGCCAGTATCGCTAACGCATATGCAACCTCAAAATACCTTAGGCTTAGAACTTTTCAGCCACCCCTCGTACATCAAAGATGTCCAGCAAATGGGTAAGGATCAAATAGTTGGACCATAGTTAAGCGTAGTTAACCATACAAACAACAAAAGTGAAAAAAGTTCCGTTGTGACACGAAAATTATCCCTACAAATGTATGGCTAATTTTCGTGTCACAACGGAAAAGTTTCATAGAAATATAATTGAGTGAGTTAGCGTGGCCAACTTTTTGGTCCTTACCCAAATCTTATTCGTGGTTAAAGTAGTTCGATTGTCACACTGAAAACCTGCACTAATTTTACACACACGGAAGCTCTTGTTAGAATACCTATTTCTATACACCAGGGCCTCTATTCAGGTGCGTTAAAACGATATCGTGTTTGACACGTTTAAGAATCGTTTATGTCACAGTCGCCATTATTGTAACTGACATAAGAGTTATCAGAACGTTGACAATACGGAAACAGGTCAAAAACGATATCGTTATTACCTTGTAGAATTCCAGCCCTGGGCCTCTATTCAACTGCGTTATAAACTGCGTTATAGACTAGGTTGCCGTATTAATTAACACCGTTCCATTTACTTCCCAAACTACCCTATAGTGACGTCATTGCCACAAAGATCCGGGGTCTAATTATAACCGATTCTATGTACAAACCCACCCTTTTAAAGATCTAACCGTTTGAATGTGTGCGTTGGAATTAAGTGCAATGGGAACCCTTAAGATACACAGCTAAAGCGCGGACGCCGACGACGAATTCCAATTCAAATTCATTTATTGCGTGTTACATTACATTATAACAGGTGGAAGAAGTACGAAGTCAATGTATGCTTACAATCCATGATGCCGGCCTTCAATGTCGCTGTGACGGTAATATAATGGTGCGTGAGTGACAGTCAAGTGATGGCAAGTCAATGTCAGAAATTCTTCGTGTTCGGTGCCCGCGCCTTAGCATGACTATGTATGTTTCCCATAGTGTACATCTTAGGTGTTAGAGAGGGACGTAGGTACTGTGGTGTTCTTTTGTTCACAATGTGAACCGGTAGGAATATTTTTCTTATTTGTTTACACTGAACAGATGGAAGAATTAATTCCCACTAGCCCTTACCCATCAGACTGCACCGAGCGTCTAGTGGTGCCTTTTTTACTATTGTACGTATAATAAAGTTGTCTTGAAATCGATGGATGGGTAAGGACCAAATAGTTGGACCATGGTTAAGCGTAGTTAACCATACAAACAACAAAAGTGAAAAAGTTCCCTTGTGACGCGAAAATTATCCCTACAAATGTATAGCTAATTTTCGTGTCCCAACGGAAAAGTACCATAGAAAATTAATTGAGTGCGTGGCCAACTTTTTGGTCCTTACCCGGATGTTTTTTGTTGTACAAATGAACACAAAAATAGGGTAGGTATATGACAAAACTTAATAACAATTGAACTATGTGTAAATAACTTCACGGAAAAAAGTGGCCATCTGTTTCCGGTAATGTGACTACACGAAGGTTATAAAATTTTGTCACATTGTATATTCATTTAAACAACAAAAAACCCTCCCTTGATTTCTAGATAAAACTTTAGTTTATTAGTAAATACAATAATAGGTACAAATGAGGGCGCCACTAGACGCTCGGTGTAATATTAAGTAGAATTAATCGTGACAGTGACCAAAAGGGTCTGAACAGGTGGGAATAGCGTTACAAGCCTTACTTAAGCCATATACGCGCGCAAGGATTACTTGGCCGTATGGGTCTCAACCTTGTTTATTTTAACCTTTACCTTTCTTAATCTTTACACGCCTTTTAATTAGGGTTTTCAAAGTGACTTCATCCAAAAAAGTTTCCCCTGAAAGACAAACACGCACCGACCCCTACATAGTGTGAAATTATAAAAATAAAGTGAGCCATATTACGTGCTTCCCAAAAATCAAGTGCAACCCAGTAATAAAATAACACATGCTATATATAAAATCTGTAATAAAAATCAAATTGTTCTTTAGTGAAGAAAACAGAGATTCTTCATACTAAACCCTTGGTGCATGACAGAAAAGTGGGTTCTTCATGTGATCTGAAACCGAGCAAAACCATAGTAAATAATTATAATTAATAAGCTTTTCGTTACAGCGTGTTAATTCCAGTTAATTACCAATCTACCAAAACATAGCATGTTGCAAGTTCCAAACACCACATTAGTCAGTTAGCCGTCACAGGAAGGTTACCATAGTCAAATAATCACAACAGTAGAGTTAAAAAACATTTATTTATAATTTATAATGTAAAATAAATAATTTAGTCACGATCACCATACAATCACAGACGTACATTTTTAGTTTAGATGTTCATGTTCCAGCCAATAACTCAATATTATTGAACATTTCACAGCTTGGCAATCAATTAAAACCCAATAACTGCAATTTATAGTTTTTTTTTCTGATAAGGTGACTTTTCCAACCATATATTGGTAAACGTTCCTAAACTAAGCGATCCTTATCAGAAACCTTTCAAGCCATAAAAATGGTGTTCCTAAGCCATTTTAAAAACATTAAATAAGAGAGCATTGGGTACTCAATATGCAACAATTCATAAACTGCATGTCCGCAGAATCCATCCATGTCTAATACTAGAATACTAGCTATATTCACAATGAAACGCTATTAAGTATGTACTTATATTTTAACAATAAACAGTATAGAATACTTATTTTGTGACAAATAAATTTGAGCATGGAAAATATGGAGTAAAGGGTGAGAGTAAAGTTACATTATGAATTATGAATGTTGGATATCAGATAGTTTTCTCTGTGCCTGTTACAATTCTGGGCCTCTACAGGGCCTCTATTCAGGTGCGTTAAAACTATATCGTGTTTGACACGTTTAAGAATCGTTTATGTCACAGTCGCCATTATTGTAAATGACATAAGAGTTATCGAAACGTTGACAATACGGAAACAGGTCAAAAACGATATCGTTATTACCTTGTAGAATTCCAGCCCTATACTGCGTAAAACCATATTGCCTTTGACATGTTATAGTATTGTATTTAAGTCGACCCCTATTAGGAACATCTACCAGATCTGTGCGAGGTAAAAATCCACCAATAGGAGAGCTGTCCTTAGCGAGGCTTGAAAAATCGAGTCCTCCTGGTCCGCCACTACTTAGCGCAGCTCTGGTGTATATTAACCCTTATTGTCAAGCAAATAAGAGCTATCGCAATGGTTTTACCCAGTACAATAGAGGCTCTGTCAGAATACTAAAACGTTAAAACTATAGTTATGAAATTTGCTATGGGTTCGCATATAACATTTACATTTACATTTTTTACAAACTTACTTCAATTGGATTAACTGCGGCTAGCAAGCAAGTTGTGCCAAGGCTTCCAGGTCTAAAACCAGCGTCTATGCCGTGACGGCTTAAGGTACAGGTTTGTAAAATAGGTATACTCCATTTCATATACCATGGCCCGATGCACTTGAAGCTTAACAATAGGGCTCATAATGTTTGCCTTTTGTTATCTAATTAGGAGCACTTCAAAATGGCACGCGTCGGTCCAACCTGCATACCACGCCGCAAAAGGGTCTGGCCAGGTATCTTTGGTTATCACGAATCCTATTGTTAACGCCTAATGACCGTCTCAAGTGCATCGGGCCATGGTATATGAAATGGAGTATACTATTGTCAATTTTCCCAATCTAATAGATAACCTCAAAGGCACATTCGCAGTAGGAATGGACATTAGTTTTTGGCGTTTGGCTCACGCCCAAATCTTAACTGACTTCAGTAATGACACAAGTGACGTACCTACTATTCTTGGCAGTCATTGCACCAATGCTAATAGGATAATTCAATTCTGATGATGAAGGTCGAGGGAAAGAAGTAACAGAGTTTAATAAAAAGAAACTCTATAAGTACAAGCTAGAACTATGGATAATTTTAATTTATCATGTTTAAAATAAATACAAAATATACAATACATTTCACAATGTAAAAACATTCGAACCCAAGTTGATATAAACGATTGCACGTTGGTTTATATTTCAGTGTGACTAGACTATGTAAATTCCGTGAATAAAATAAAAACGACTATTGAAAATGTCTTCCAAATAATCTTTAAGCCTTATAAGAATACATACATCATTATAATATATTATAGACCCATACATTTATAAAAGTTATTTTGATACAATTCTACCTAAGTTCATTTTATTAATTGATGAATTTTCTTATAATAAATTACTTAAAAACTATATTAAAAGCGAGGTAAAGCTAAATATAAACATTGGTAACACTAGTGTTACCAATTATATCCATCCATCTAGCTATACTAATATTATAAATGTGGAAGTAGCTCTAGTCTATGTTTGTCGTCTGTTTGTTACGCTTTCACGGGTAAACCGCTGAACCGATTTAGATGAAATTTGGTGTGGAGATAGTTTGAGCCCAGGGGAAGGCCATAGTTTACTTTATATCCTGGAAAATTGGATAGTTCCCGAGGGTAGAGCGATAAACGACATCTACGTGAACGGAGTCGCGGTCAGCAGCTAGTTTAAGAATAGTAAATGTACAAAACTCTATAGTGATAGGTACTTTTGGAATAGGTATCTATTAAAACAGTTGACTGGACGCTTCTTGAAGTCTGGGGACATACCATTGAAAGATGTTTTACGAAAACAATAACCGCAATTAGTATTGTGAGGCCCTCGTTCATTCCGAGCTTCGTTCCATAACCGTGTTTCGCAAACAATTCAGCACAAACCTTTTCAATTATACAAGATAATGATTTTCTATGAAACCAATGAAGTATGAAATCCTCCTTGAATTGTAAAACTGCTACCGAGAAGTGGAGTTCTTGTTTCTCACCAAGTAGCACATAAGTGACGTATATTAAGAGTAAACACAATTAGATTACACGTTTTACAGGTCAAGAAACATCCTTGGACACCCATGGACACCAAATAAAGAGCTTGTTATCATGGGCAAGAAGACTTGGAGGTTTATTTGTGATCTAACCTAGAGAATTGCGAAGTTATTCGCAAAGTAAACATGTATCCCTATACCATCGAAGCATAAAACGTGCAACATGAAAACTATATTTGTTCACTGTTCATAAGTGTGACGTCACAGCACCCTGTAGATCGTAGATCTGTTACAGGATAGAATGGTTCGATGTAAAACCTAACAAAGTTAATGCGTTTTCTTGAACGAACTTGCTATGTTCCCTCTCGTTTGACTGTAATCTAAAATAATCCTTATTTTCCTTGTTCACGGCAGTAAGCATGAACGGCTGGACCGATTTCGCTAACTCTTTTTTTGTTGTGTTTGTCATTGTCAGGAGCAAGTCCTTAAGAAAGAAAAAAATGAAACCCCACCGGGAAAAACAAAGTCCGGAAAAGTCGAAGCCACAAACAACGCACAGCCGAACCCGCTGGACCTAAGGACTTGCAATTTGGAAGTAATTTTCCTTGGGTATCCTAGGGGTGCACTAAGAAGGGATATCTATAAATTCATCCCCTGAGGGGCTAACAGAGAGTAGCGGGAAAATAATTCTACGCGTACAAAGTCGCGAGCGTCCTTTACTTTAAAATACATATGATGTAATCGCATATTCTATATTAAGCTTTACCTCCGTTACAAATAAGCTCAACACCTTGTCACTGGATTTCATTAAATTATTGTGATGATTCTTTCAGTATCGACGTAAACAGAAATTTGGTCATAAAGTCACCGATTTATTTGCACAAAATAGGCATTAACCTCTAGTAAGCGAACTCTTGTGTCTCATTTCGAATGAATAAGTTGAGGATTTAGAAAAGTGAACAATTGAATATAGACACACCCTGTCTGGAGTTTTTTCCTATGCGAGATCAGTTTTACTATAGATATTCCCTATTTTAGACAGGTTGATAGACAAGCTAAGGTTGCGGGAAACCGACGGACGCAAGCGGCGCAGGACGGTCCTTGCGGCAAACCTTTGGGGAGATCTATGTCCAGCAGTGGACGTCATTCGGCTGTAATAATTATAATGATGATATCGGAAGGACTACCACACAAGTCGTTTTTTCGTGGCTCCTCTGCCCTGCTATCTATCTTAACCATCGGAAACAGAAGGTCATGTTGAAGACACCTTGACCTAGTTGGGAGTGACCCTGCCTCTGAAGGCAGATATTTGTGTGATGAGCGCGAATATTTGTTCCTGAGTCTAGGATGTTTTCTATGTATTTAAGTATGTATTTCTCTATATAAGTATGTTAATCGTTGTCTAGTACCCATAGTATAAGCTTAAAGCGTAGTTTAAGACTAGGTCAATTTGTGTAAGATTGCCCCCGTTATATTTGTTTTATCTTTTTATTTGTCCTTGTAGAATTGTGTACTATTTCTGCTTACCCACATAATACTTGTGTTTCCATTTACATACGAGATCAAGGTAATTAAAAAAACTATAGTATATACACGTAAAGCAAAGCACTTCACTGTTTATAATTTTTTCTATAACGAAAACGAATGTTGTTTTCAACGCCAAACAAAACTGTATTATTTTTACCGGTTGATGTTTACCCTTATCTCGCAATCGTTACGTACTCAAAATTTATCAGAGGCGGTATTAAAAATCGATCAATGCGTTCGTTTCCCTACAAACTTGCGATGTAGTCGATGTAATTAGTTTCCATAGATATGTGACCTCCCACCAAAATATTAATATCGAATGAGGGGAAGAAATCAAGAAAGATAGTAAGTCCGACAGACACGACTTGTGTAATATAGGATTTAAAATTGTAGACTTCCTATTAAACCAAGGACAGTATCAGCAAAGCTCTAAACGCCATTGGAGTCGCGTCGCAGAGGCGTTTTTACCTATGGTGCAGTGTGCGTTGCACGCGGGCGCAGCGGTTCTAGGAGCGCCGAGCGCTTACTAGGGGCACAGAATAGACACAGTAGTACTAGAGGGCCGTTAGGGTAATGTTTGCACTCGGGCGCTACATGGGCTAGAGACGCTTCTCTGTCGCGTCGCGTCGTAACACATTTATCATCACTGGAAACTAACCGAGTTTCCAGAATACTTGACCAATTCCTGTTTACGCCAATACAATAATAAATTAATTTATACATTATACGAAATTGACACTTGATCTAACTCCAAATCTGCGGCTTGGCGCCGCTAGACGCGCAATGTTCCTTCGCCTTTCCTTTTCCGAGCGCGTTGCCCCGAACACTGCCAAATATATTTTGCTTCGGCGTCTCTTTATGGGAACTGCGTTGGGCATTGAACAAAAAGGTACAATTTACATATTATGTTTCCCATAGTACGTTGTAGTCATTATAACTTTGCCAAGTCGTGCATTTTTATACTAAGCTCTAAGATAATGTTTATCTTGTTAGGTACATGTTTTCCCGTCCAGTATTACGTCACTTTGAATAAGCAGTTGGGGCCACGTCAGAGCTGTCGAAGATCAACACAGGTTTGAGTCAGAGGTACGTGACACCACCGGCGTATGCCTGCATGATTCGAGGTGCACTCTCATCGATGAACTTCGAATGGTTAGGATCACTCATACTTATGATAAGCACTTGAACTGCCGATATGTTATGTAACCGGTTCTATGATCGTTTACACAACTGTATTATACTATACACTGTTACTAAGTTACTATAAGGCCCGGTTCGGTACTAGTGGCTCAGTTTTTTTCAGAAATGTTGGTCTTTATGGAGCTCTAGTAGATTTACTCCAATTTATGTAAACTTTGATGTGGCCAATTTAATGAACACGTGTTTAGTATATTTCAATGGATTTTCCTTCAATCGTGGTTAAAATACGAATCAAGTTATTTAAAACTTTCCTAAATTTGTAACGATTGACGCGACTACAGAAATTTCTAAGTCGTTCCAAGTGACTTGAATCCGGCAGTACTGCGATTGCAATGAAAAAATGGACGACTTGGCTTTTATACATCTTATCAGTTATCATGCACACTTAAGTGCTAAATGTAAGCGTAGAAGATTGCAATAAATTCCGCTATAATAGAACACCTGTTCCCATCATGAAAGTGCAATGAGTCAGGTCTGCTACGTGATCCATGCAACGTGCGAAATCTGCCGGTTTAATGACATACCACTTTTCCTTTCGGCAATGAAAAACCTATGAGACATTCGTTATGATACAACATTCGGTACCGATGGGTAGGTTGGCATTTCATTTCGCATTATTCTAAATGTATAAATCAAACATTTAAACAATAATTTTGTACACTATGATCACAATGTTACATGGGCATTAGGATTACTCTCAAGTTATTTGGAATTCATTTTAGGTGTTTCTAGCCTACGCGA
Organism: Acleris holmiana; assembly: GCA_949316455.1. Lineage (NCBI taxonomy): Eukaryota > Metazoa > Arthropoda > Insecta > Lepidoptera > Tortricidae > Acleris > Acleris holmiana. The sequence goes on from OX438766.1 coordinate 3,788,755, forward strand.
AAGCAAACATTGTAGGTATTTTCTCGCATGTCGCTCACAGTTACAGGCTTGCAGACAACTCAAGGTCACCAAACACTACAACGCCCCGGCACCAGATCAGCTTAAAGTAGGAACAACATTGAAAAGTGAGCTTAAAAATAAAAATAAAAAAACAACTAACCGCACGTCGCCCACTGAAAAATGTATCGTATTAACGCAAGTTAAAGCTGATTTTTAAAATCGAGTAGTCGAAATTAGAAAATAAATCGCACTCGAAGGATCGTTACAACCAACCCAAAATATTGCGGTTTACGTTCGTTTTCGAATGAAATTTTCGTGTGTTCGATTCTCAAAAAATTACACACTGTTCGGCCTTGTCACTTGTAGAAAGATTGTAGTAGGTAGAAACTTTTTTGTTTGTTGTGGTCTAATATTCTAGCCGTAAAATCATCAGCTGGAATGTTTATAAAAACCTATATACCTATATTTTATTGGAAAACAAGGGATATACGAATAATGTAACCTCCACCACAATAGCAACACACAACACTGACACAGAGAAGAGAAAGTTAACAGAAGCCAAACAAAATGCTGTCTATGAGTCTGTAAAAAAATACGATCATAGAAAAAGGATTAACTACTGCATTAAGTAAATACCTAATAAAATATCAGAAAATATTTAAAAACACTTTTTAATAATTCAAAGTGTTTTTTTTAACCCATTGATATTTTTTTGATTGTTCCATAAATAGTTGAAATGGAATGGGATTAGAATTCAGATTATTTCCCAAGTGAAATAAAAAGGGTTTCTATTATCACAATGGTAATTTGTTAGTCTATATGCATTGCTAATAAATTGCTAAAAGATGCAACTAACAAACAACTACATTGTCATGCAAATACTTTCTAGCTGACTTGAAATTTATCGCATAAATTTTCATCACGCTTGTGACTTGTGTGAACTGATCTTATTTACTTTCGGGGTGGTAATATTAAATGTCAACTTATAAAAAAATATATGGTAGTTTAAATCATTAAAGAGCAGCTATATGTAGAATATGTTGTAATTAATATAATCATACAAGAAAAAAACTAAAAATACACAATTGAAATAAAAAACTAATCAGAAAAAAAACATTCATTACAAAAGGACTAGAAAAAATATCACAAGAAGTACATTGACTGGGTGGAATGAGAACTAAAAATAAAGATTCAAAGTAGAATCTTACCTGAGCATGTTCCTGAAGTTTTCCAGCTCTCTTATGCTATTGGAAAGCCTAGCAAAGGCATTGAACAGTGCTACAATCTCTGTTCTTTGCAACCGCTCATGGGCCTTATGCCTTAATGGAAGTCTACCTTGTTCAGGGTCGTCTTCAGGGCCATCCCATTTACCGGAGAAGAGGATCTTTAGGGCTGTGCCAAGACCTTGCGTCTGTAACTTGCCCCACAGCTTGCACTTGTCACACCCAACACAATCCATGATCCTGGATATGTTGCGGAAGTGTTCACGAAACTCCACTTTCAATTTAGCAGCTTGGCTGCCTCCGTTAAACATTGAAGACTCATTGAAATGGTCTGGGAATGCATAGATTACACTAAGCATATTTTTTATTGCTACTCGGGTCTCTTCATCTTCAGTGGGGTTCCCTGTGTAGTATTCTTCTCGCTCTAAATACTGGCCGGCTTTAGCTAAAGCTCGCATTTCTAATAAGTAGACAAAGTACAAGTTCTTAAGCCAGTTTGGGCTTTCACCTAATGTCTGTGATGGGTCGAAACGGTTTTGGAATTCTTCTAGATTCGGACCCCATTCCCCTTCTGGGGGAGCAGCAAAACCAACAGTTTTTTCAGAAAGAAGATACTTTGAGCATAGATGAATGTTAATGCTAGTGTGCATGCCAGAGACAGCCCTGTAGAACACCCTTTTTTCCAAGCACATATTACTTAAGTCTGAACTTAACACATAGGGGAAAGACTCGTATGGATTCATCTTAGGACGGAAGCAATTTTCTTGATAAATGCTTCTCCAAATTCTATGTGCTGAGGGTCCTTTGTACCCTGTGTACCGTTCAGGGTTGAGAGACAGATCAACATACTCCGCTTCTACGTCTCTGTCATCACATTCACAGAAATTTTCAAGAGCATCATCATGAGCCTTCCACTTGGCAATTTCATATTGACTGGCAGCACTGATGGTCATGTTCAAATAACCCAAGTCAGGATCATGATCGGAGTCGGGATTGCAGTTGGATTGAGCATCTTTAGAATACTTTGTAGCAGGCAACTCGTCTATATGATTTTCATAACCATTTTCGTATCCAGGAACACTTTCCTTAGAACAAGTTTTGATATGACAATATTTCATGGCACATCGGCTATCGTCCGCCCAAAAAGGGCAGTCCTTCTTCAAATTGACCTTGTAGAACCGAAAATAGTCTTTGCTTACCAAACTTTGTATTCTGGGGAATATCTTAACGTTGTTAAAGTAATCAATTGTGTCTACGTTACAGGAGCAGTCGCCCAGGGCGCCGTGGAGAGCCTCAAAGCACGCGCTGCTGTCGCAAGGCGTCGTTTCATACAGTTCCGTGTCGTAACCCACCGCTTGGACTATCGCTAAAGCGAAAATTATAAACACTACACAACATTTTTTGTATGCCATCTCTGAATTGTTTGTACTTGGTTTCCGAAACATTGTCTAAAAAAAGCTTAATAGTTCGTCAAGACATTTACGCATTAATATAGTTTTTGTATTATCACATCACACAAAAAAGAGAAAGTGGTTATTTACACCGAGTCACAGAAGTAAAGGGAAGACGTGCGTACAGCAGCACATCTCGCTACGCAAGTTCGTTCGTCCAATTCGATTGACATGACAGTAAAATAATGACAACACAGCAATGTTGCCAGCATACATTTGGATAGTAAAGGCCTATTTTATAAAGCTATACATGTCAAAAAAAGACACACCCGACAGTGGCAACAATGTTCGAATAGGTATTTCCTCAAGTGTCTGCCGGAAGTTTTTTTTTTTATAGTATTGAAACATAGGTATCTTAAACAACGGTAGTGAAAGTATTTAGTTTGGTCTTATCCATAAACTATAGATGGAATTAATGTATGTAAAACCCTATGGTAACCTGTGGCTAAATTGACGTTTGGTTTGTTATGTTGGTGTTAACAAAATTTACTTACATCGAAAACAGATGGCAGCACCATACATACGCCTAAATATTACCAGATTGCGCGAAGCCAAAATTGAAAATACCAAAATAGTTATTATGAGTATTATGACAGACAGATTATGATATGTAAATCATTATAGAATAAGAATGATTTATTTCTCAATTTCAATAACATTGGCATAACAAAAACCTTAAATAAGCAAGGACGCCAAATTCGATGGAAAGAGAATTAACATTTGCACAGATTTTTTACAATGGTCCCTACGCTACGCTAAGCCTATCTCGTAGTGTCCATATAAGTGTGAGACACAAGAATATAATGGAAACTTGCGAACAGTAGGTAAATAAAGGCGACCAGATTCCTAAAGTCCCTATTCAACCTATACAACGCAAACAGAGGTGAGGAGTCTTTGTGAGTGTGTGAACGTGTCTGCAGGCTGATTTTAATAGTAGTCAATATTGGTGTCATACCTATTTCAATTTGTCTACTTAGACAGTGAATAGGGTTGTTAGGCATCCGCATACAGCCAGAGTCAGGCTTTTTGATTACGTATCTGGATAAAATACACGGTGTCCAGCCTGTCCGACTTCTTTTAGGCTTTTTAAATCTGACCATCGCGCGCGCCCCGGCCCCGTAATAAAAAAAGACTATTCAATTTTATCGTTTTCTTTAATTATAAGGTTTTATGGATTAAATGTAGAGATTTTATGAAAAATTACATAAATTCCCTTGCCTCGGGGAAGACTAAAAAATTACTCCGGAGGTCCAGTTTTTTTATACAAATGTCAGGATATTTTTTTGCCGATTACGTCAGAAGGGTGGTTATTTGATTATTCCTTACCATATATTATTATCATGCTTATAAGATATAAACATTAGAAACTCGAAATCTAAACATACATTACAAATCCACATTATAAATTTGACTGTTTTTAATGAAATTTGGTGTGGAGATTGCTTGAATTTCGCATAGGACATAGGGTTTCTTTCTGCGATACACGCGAAACACGCGTTCCACGCGTTGCTAGTAAACTATAAATCAAAATGAAGTAGGGATAGGTAATAGTCAAAATATAAGAAAGAGGTTTAGGTTTTAGAGTCTACGGATGGTAGGACCTTATGCAGGGCCCGCCGCACAGGACAATGTCACACTAATTGACCTAGTCCCAAACTAAGCTCTAGGCTTGTACTATGGGTACTAGACAACGATAAACATACTTAGATAGAGAAATAAATACTTAAATACATAGAAAGCATTCAAGACTCAGGAACAAATACTCGTGCTCATCACACAAATATCTGCCCTTACCGGGATAGGTAGAGATTAGCTACATGATTTGTCAGTTTTCTCACATACCTACCTATTAACTCGTAGGATTAACTACGAGATTATGTCTTTTGTTGACCTAACTCATTGTGTGCTACCAACTGACATAAAAGAGGATCAAGCAGAAAGGTCGTCTGCAGAAATATTTTCTAGGAGGTGCATCTGTAAGCTTTGAGTTTTTATTTAAACAATATTAATAACAAAAATCGTATGTATTTTTATTTATATATTTTTTCATAACAGATACTGCAAGAGGGAGCACATGCACTCCCTTCTGCCGGCAGCCATGTTTAACTCTTTAACCACCAAATCCAAGCGCTCAGTACGCTCCATAGATTTTCTTTCGGCGCGGTTGCGGCATATGACGTCGTTCGCGTCTGGAGCACCTAAGTTGTAACCGACCGTGGCGTTCAAAAGGTTAAGCAGATCAAAATATTGACGAAATCAATAATCATGGTAGTTTCTACGTTGGATTTTTTGAGTATTTGTAAAAAAAAAACTAAAAATGAATAGTAGAAAATTTATTTATCGCCATACAATATAGTATCATTCACAAAAGCGATGTCGTGACAAAAGCTCGAGATTCAAAACACGTTAAACACTTGTTCCCGAAACAATAAAATAATTATTTATATACATACTAGTAAGGAAACACTTATTAAATCACATCATAATAGAAATGCATACAAATTTAACACTTTCATATAAGTATTGTAAATTGGACGTACAACATTGAATAGTATGAAAATACTTTTTATAATTCCTATCTTATGCAAAATTAAAAACATTGCTTAACTAAACTTATCAACCGTCTTTAATGGAACAAAAGAACAAAATATAAATGTTGGTAGTGACCATAGTACACTTCCGGACCCAACACACCTAGATCATCGATCGTATCTCAATACGATCATTTTGAAAAAGCCCTTAATTCAGTCAATATAAAAAAAAAAAACTTTGATTATTCTAAATAAATGGCCGTTTGCAATCTCGTATTGATTTTGCTGCCAGCCGCTAGTCTTTTACTAGCTTAGATATTTATAATGTCGTATTACTTTATGGCGACTACTACGGCACTAAACATTATCGAATTAAAGAAAAAAATGCCAAGTAAAGAGGCCTTTTTATTTTTAGTACTTTCTATTTTTTTGTAATCTGACCTGTAACAGAACCAATACGAATTAAAAAATAATGGGTTGCATTCTAGCATTATTAACAGTTAAGTTGCTACCTTAATTAACTTGTACATAACATAATGTGGTGAGTTTCTTTCGTTAATATCCCTTATTGTTCTTTTTCGAGTTTCGTGAAGTATTCGTATTAGGCGTACCTGTAATTAGAAAAAAAATATTAAAATAAGAATTTAAATAAGATCAATAAAAAGCGCAAAGACAAATTACTGGTACCATTAGGAAATAAGAACCGGAAGTGCCAAACGTCACCAACAACATAACAACGTTAATAAATGTAACTTACACAACATAACATAATATTAAAAAGTTCTTTGAAATATAAATAACATTGACACCATCACCAAAAAGTTCCTAATTATAGTCGGAAGAACATAGCCAAAAAGTAAAATGGTTTCCTGACATCTTTGGATGTATGAAAACTTAACTGCAGTCAGATCTATAAATACTCCTACATCCTGTAGTGCTGTAGCACATAAGAAACTCATTTATCTCTGCTTAACATGACCTTTACTTAAATTATATACAAAGTTTTGGCTTTTCTATCTCATGTACTGTAGTTATATGGACGTAAAAACTTGTTGTAAATCGGAAGGTGTCATAATTATCTTGTTATTTACAAGTCATAGACTAATTAAATAAAACAATATCATACTTGAATAATAAACAGACAATACGGACACACATGCATTGTAACACAAAAGTTAGCACAAATATAAAATTCACAAAACACTGACTTACCTATTATTGAAATAGTTGTGCAATAATTTATACAATATGGGTGTAAATTAAAATACATCAAGTCATACATACAGTTTATTGAATTGAATATTCTTCGTCAATGTTTACAAGCCACACTATTAGCAAAGATTTAAACAGTTTAAAGACTTTGGCACGAAGTTTTTCAAAAGCACGATGTTTTCCTGATGGCAAGTCCGATCTACATATATGGCGATGCGCGCCATCTATACTCAATAGTTAAAATAAAAAAATATTGAAAAGTTCCAATCATCTCTGTAATTACTTAATAATGTAATTTTGACATAATTTACTCAAAATTCATTATGAACTCTTATATTAACACCGAGACTGCTTTTATAAATCCATATAATATTATTATAAGATATATCACAATAAGTTTACAAAACTTGCGTTTAAGCACAATATATTAAATAAATAGCATACATGCTTTGAAAACATGTTTAAATTACTTTGAAGAGATTCAAGTAGTGGACAATTCCAATAAATTTTAGTTAGTGCTTACTCTGATCTTATAATCATATAGATTGGTTTGGTAACATTATAATTAAACATGTTAACTTTAATTAATATCAAATATCATTATGACATATAAAGCACTATAGCAAAATGTACAAAATGTACCATAAGTTAGGGAAAAAAAACGACGAACACACTGAGGTTATCTAGAGTTGCTAGATAAAACTAATTTTTCCCCAATTTATAATAAGTGCGCGTAGATAACGTATGGCAATCCGTGCAATTACATGTAAATATCAACCAGTTTGTGTTAATTACAAGGGTAAAATTACAATATCAATAATTATTGACAATATTTTGAGTCATAAAACACAAGCGTTTCACTGCTAGACGTACATTTATTTTCAGAAGATAAGTAGTTGTTTAAAGATGTATGGAGTTACTATATTGATATTGTAATATACCCCATTTACTTGTAAAACAATCGCAAAACAAAATTATCCTTAGATCATTATTATGACACCGATTTTGTTAATTTAAGCAAATGGCTTAACGTTATTTGCGCTGTTAGTAAAAAAGCTTAAACCAAAGCAAACTTGCGAGGATCCAAAATCCGTTAACAACTATTTCTTTATTGAAATTAAACATCGCAATATTAGAACCACTAAGTTTTAATTTAAAGAATAATGAACTCTGCGTGATTGACAATTTAAAAAACCGGCCATATTCGAGTCGGAAGCACACACGAAGGGAACCTTACCATTCTTGTATGGGGGCCCTCTTTAATCACTTGGTGTTACAGCGGCAATAAAAACACAGTCACAATCTTAGCTTAGTTGTAGAGTCCCATGGGCAGTCTAGAACCAATATTTTGGCCTAGATTAAATATGGCAACCATTAAGATAACTGAACAGAGTTCATATTCTTTAGCCATGCAGTACACTGCCCATTAAATTATGTTAAAAAGTCAAATCAAAAAATAATTGTGATAATAGGTACCAGTTTTAATGTACAAAATATTAGTAGCGAGACCTTCTGTCCATGTTTCTAATGGAATTGGCGAGACAGAGCGCGAACAGGGCGCCGACCACCTGAAAAGATAAACAATTACTTGTGTACTGAGAAAATACACGAACATAGTTTATGTAAAAAAATGGCACTAAGTATTGCACATAAACACTACACCCAGCTTAGACAAACAACAAAAAAAATGGTTGAGCTGTTTATTTACTGTTTAAACTCGGTGGATAGACCAAGTTCATGGTTCAACACAAATTTTAACGCCATCATCCGACTCCATCATCAAACCAACTCTTAAGGCGTAGTCAAGATGGGTCATACACAGTTTTAGATTATCGTCTTTCCTGTGGACCGAAAGTTAACGTTTTTAAGGCCTAATTTCCTGCTAAGCCCATACCCGCAAAAACGCCGTCAGGACTGCTTTAGACCTATCATAATAAAACATAGCTTATATGCTCACAAGCTTTTAACTATTGACCACAGGAGAGACAACTTTTGTTTTTAAGAGTGTGTATGACCCAGATACATTTTAAGGTTGACTTCCATGGCTAGCGGCCGATGCAGCAGTCGCGCGCGGCTCGCTACCACTATGAAAACGTTTATTTAGTGGCGCCATACGTTTTCATAGTGTTTATACTATCGCATCGGCGCTAGCAATGGAAGTCAACCTTTAGAGACAAGTCACTCTTTCCTTTACAAACTTGTGTATGAAAAATCGTCACTAAGGAACGAATTAATCGTCATTAAATGACTGATTGCGGCCATTCCACCGTAATATTCCATTGTCAACGGGTTTATATTTTATATTTAAAGCCCAATCCAATAACGGAATCTGGTTCAAGTTTGTCACACACAAACGTCCAAACAAATTAAACATCTCATTTTTTATTCTACGTACAATTTTTTTTTTCATGACAGGTTGTCAATAATTTCTTTCCTAAAGAAGGGCACAGAGGCGAAGTTACGGCATACGTTCCAATGAGTGAATGAACGTATCTATACATGGTGTAAAATAAATATAGGCTTTTGGTTTGAAATTTGAAATACGTTCAAAGGAGCCGCACTTACACAATCATAGATAAAGTTAATTTCGTTCATTCCATTCATCGCATCTTTTGTAAAACGACCTGTCTTTGGTGAAATTGCAATGCCGCGTAACTAACAGATTGAATAAGCTGTAAAATGTACCTTACTTAGTGACTTATTAAAAAAAATACCGATGCGGCGCATCTTCTCTGCAATGATGGTCTTGTCCGAAACGCTAACTAGTAGATTCACTGCATATTACCGACGTGTAAAAGAGCCCTATGGGCCAATTTACTGAATAAGGTGTATTTTGCACTTTATTTAGTAGACTTTTTTCTAGTTTATTCTCACCTCAACACAGGCCACCCCAATAGCGACGCCAGCGATGATCTTATGGTATTTCTCGTAGTTCTTGATGACGAGGTCCGTGCAGCCAGTCTTATGGGCCGTGGCGGACAAGCAGGGCATCACGCCGATGGGACAGCACTCCTGGTGCAGTGACAAGAGGGCACCAGGACCGTAGTCCGTTGAGCCAGTCTTGCCGCAGCATTCGAACTGTAATCGGGAATATTTAGTCATATGAAATGTCATAATTTCATGGAAAGGACAACGTACAGACCTAGCATCCCCACACAATTTCTGACAGCAAATCAGTGTCACACATACATAACATCACGCCTTCATTCCCGAAGTGGGGTAGGCAGAGCTACAGAAATACCAACAACTCTAAAAAGACTTGTTTATAATTCTGTGACCACATTTTGCAAAATCGGGCCAAAAAGTTAACTAGTGTCTTAGTGACAGGTTGCAAGCCCATCGCCTAACAGTACTAAATCAAAATCATGTTAAATGCTGTTAGTTTTTAAATTGCATGATTAAAAATGTATTTAATAATGGGTTTTTTTTTTGTATCGGTCTACTGTGATCTCTCTAGGCAGTTTGTCAACCGACTCCGTCGATCTCAAGATTCAGGCTCAGCATAGTTTGGCATCCACCGGATGATGCCTGTTTGTAACCATGTGTTGCGTTTAATTGTTTTTTTTTTAATATTCTTATATTTAAAAATCGCCTAACAATCCTCTACCTCCATTTACTGTCGAAAAACAATGATGTTATCATCTTAAACAATTAAGTAACTTAGATTAGGTTAGAGGTGAGACTACCCACAAATAAAATCACAAGCGGCGAGATGCCTTAAGATGAAATTAAAATTCTGTTTTGATACATTCGTTGAAAGGTGTTTCATTAAAATAATAGTTATCTCTGTATTTATTTAATGATGTGTTAATTTTCCAAATAACACTACATTTGGCTTAAGAGACGCAAAAGTACGAGAGGTCTCCTTTAATGTCAAACGTCAGACCGATAATTTATCTCTTCTATACAGCTGGAGGATATACATAAAAGCCCTACGAAGGTTTTTTGATCGTATGATGTCTCTCAAAATGATTAAACTTTTGCTGCCGTGAATCTAATTAGCAGCTGCTACGTCATGCAATTGAACGACAGAAACCGCATTAAGTCCATAATGAACTTCTGAATAGGTGATAAGCGAATAATGTTCTGAATCGAATTCAAATCCTTGTGAAGTCACAAGGATTTGAAATATTTTTTAAACAACTCTTCGTAGAAAAACATAACAACTCTAAAATTGATACAAATATATTCGTAATCTTCAATATAAATAAATTTAATTTATTATCCTTAGTTTCGTAGGTTACATATGATTTAAATTTCCCCTCGAAAATTAAACTTAGTTTTTTGACTAACATAATATCCATGTGGGATATATGATTTGATTATCCTTGTGAACGCCACAGCCATAACATGCTCCAAACGCTAGAACTAAAAAACAGTTGCAAGACGTATGAAGAGTAGAAAACAAGCAATAAACGAAGTAAATCAGCGATAAGCCGTCAGTTACAACCAAAAATGACGGTTTGTCAGATATTTACATCACTTTACAACTTTTTCTTTCTAGATGCGCGAATACTTTGGCGTCCGCGGACGTGTCTTGCAGATTAGTGTATATTCCCATTATTCAAAACACGGGTCGCTTTGGTTACTTCGGGTTACAATTTTATATTTGAATGGTGGTAGGCCTTGTGCAGGGTCACGCCGGATCACTATTACCATCTTATCCTTAACTACCGCCAACTACCCGGGTGAAATTACTAGCATAGAGGCATTCCATCTTAGTCCTCAGGGTTGGCATTTGCGTCTTAGGTCTATCACTACGGCGCTGGAGAGGTACATAGCGGTGTCCGTACAGATTGCGGTGCCTCGTCGTACCACGGCACAGAACCGCGACGTGATGATGTGACAGACCCTTAAGATTATAATCTTGAGAATGCAAGTGTCTATGGGTCACAGATCCCACTTACCATCAAGTGGCCTGTGTACTTGTTTGGCTACTACATGGCATAAAAAAATGTCGACTTTTAAACCCGATATATAACCAAATCTAACCATATTCTGAATGTAGGATGTTCAAAAGAACGGTGTAACGTACCTGGCGCTCAATTTGGTAGAAGGGATTGGGCTCGTGAGTTCGCGATTCGTCGAAGGACTGGTTCATGGAGTACTCGAGTCCTTGCTTGATGCTGTCGGTGTACACGAACATGCAAACCGCCAGGGCCACCTCCACAATGATGATGATGATCAGGAAGATCGCGTACTGAAATATAAAGTTTACGTTCAAAATCAACGTCAGATGAATTATAATTTGAATTATCTCTTTGAGGCACTTCCAGATGTACTTATTTTAAGAAGCAAAGTTTAAAATAAACTTGTGACAGTGAACCCACATACAATAATAGAAAGAAAATAGATGTTTGACTAGATTCACACCAAGTATAATAAAAATATCGATGGTAAAAGAGAAAAAACAAAAGCATACCGCAATAGCTCTCCCTGATAGCTCCGTAGCAGCCGAAATTAAAGTTGAAGATCACGCTCCAGGCAAGATGGACAGCCACAGCCCTAACTTAGACAGCTAGAGGAAAAAATACTAAAGAATAAACATACCGTGACGAGCATTCAGTGGCTCTTCCCGACTACGCCGTAGTAGTTAAAAATAACGAACACCACGTTGCCAAGCACGATGAACCGCCAGAGCACTGCGTTCATTTTCTCGTCTAGCAGAAAAAGAAACATACCGTGACGACCATGCAGTGGCTCTCCCTGATAGCGCCGCAGCAGCCGAAGAACGAGATGACAAAGACCACGCTGCCAAGCACAATGAACAGCCATGGCGCCACGTTCATGTTCTCAGCGACCTGCTTGATGTCCCTCCATTGCAGCAGGACCGCTGCGCCGATCGCCACCATGGCGATGCCGACGAGCTGGAAAAAGAAATAGAATATAAAGCAGCAGTCAAGGCGCTTTAAGAGCTTTAGTCGACGAATCGGTGGTGACCAAAGAGTCATTTCGGAGGAGAATCAGAAAGACTCCAATTTGCACTATTTTTTGCTTCCCGTCCGAAATGACTTACTGTTTACTTTTGCAAAAATATACAAAAAATCCAGTAAGTTATCCGCTATATAAAACCACCGGACATTTCAACCATATTTTGTTCCGTTTAAAAGAGGAAGATTGAAGACGCATCTCGAACTATTTTTAATTGGGTATCCAATGAGACTATTGCGAGAATCCGTAAATGCTTAGTTAATTATTGAAACATTTTACTTGACATTTTGATCTTATTGAGTTATAGTGCCAGCGTAAGAATAACTTTAGTATTGATTAATTTACTAGATTGGGAGTTTGATGGAATTCACTAATTCGTCAGTGTTGGTTGAGTGAGATTGAGGAAAACAGGTCCGATTATTCGGCCATCGACCGGCATGACGAAACAAAGACGATGGCAAAGATGGAAAATCACAAACATTGGCATTTCAAATTACTTTCAGTAGGAGTTTTTTCAGGAGAGGACAGAGTTCAATCCTAATTATTCTAAGGATGTTGAATTTTTTTTCACTACTTTAAACACTTTTTCGACGATATCAAATAAATTCCTTTTAATAATTTATTACATTACTGATACATCTCAAATCTAAAATGAAAATTCTCTTGTTTTCATACAACGAAGTTATTCATTGGCATTGCGTTTCGTAAATGTACAAACAAAACAATTCTCTCAAATGGCATCGCCCGCATAGCGTCTCTCTAATCTTAACATCAAGAGGTTAAATGCGCTAACGCAGCTACAGATGTGGTTTGCCCCATTCGATTGTCCTTTTCACACGATTGGCGAAGGAACGAGACAGGTTACATAAGGGCAGCTTGTTTCCAGTATTGCATAACACACAGATGGCTGGTTGGTAAGTATTGAGGCCAGGTTATTGAATCATAGTTTCGCATACGGCATCGACGTAATCGATTCCATGATTAACGAGTGGTTTTAAAACTGAATCCTAATGATATTATTAATGTGAAAGTTGTAAGAATGTTAAGGTACGTAGATGCAGAAGTAATTAGCTAATGGTCACCAATGGTTATGTGGAAATTCTTGGAGGTCCCTATGTTTACTTGTGAAGGCGTTATAGCCATGTTTTAGTTTAGACTAGCGTGAAGTTGATCGAGAGATTACTAAATTTTCAAGTTAATCTAGTTTCATGTCGATGTAAACTAGTTTTGGGTTCGTGTCACTACCACTGCAAACCGACTTAGGTAGTTAGTTTGGCTCAGTATGAAAATGGCCTTCAAACGTTTTATGACCAGTTTTAACTGACCGAATCTTGGATTTGATAAAAATTCTAGAGGTCCGAAACGGCGGATCAAATAAATTGGTAGGTTTCTAAGTAACGCTTTCCTTCCACAACGTTGACAGACGATCTGATAAAAGTTGCTTCAACCATACGATTGTAAGTAGCCCAGGACTGAGCTGATCAGATCATGTTGGAAGTTTTTGGGGAGGTAGTCTATCACAAGGCCGAATTTCAGTTAACCGACTTTTTCGTTTGTCCAAATTTTCACAAGTTGGAAAATCATTTTTTTCAGAGACCGTCTAATTTTCCTGGATTGTTATAAGAGAAACTTAACATAACCTACAAGTTCTGTAGGTAGGTAATATCTCTTTAAACATTTTGAAAAGATATGGGTTCATATTAAAATGGTAGAACTTACGATTTTGAGTTTTCAGACAATGTCGTAGACATAGCTAAGCAATTCAGTTTTGGATGAGTGTAAGGGACAGAACTATGGCAGTTACACAGCTCGTCTCTTTCTCTCACCGTAAACTGAATTGCTTGGACATATCATGATAACTTTCCTTTTGAGGGAAGTAAAACTTTGGAGTTGCGATAGGATACCCATAGAGAAAGACAATTTCCAGCTGCGGTCGTATTTCGGCTAACATTAGGATGACCGATGATGATTCATGGTATAGGTACCTACCTACCTACTGTATCTTCCATCGAAGTCAGCAAGAAGCTCACTAGCAACTCTGCCTACACAGACCAATTACCATCTAGTAAGAACATGACCGATTACTCAGTACAAACGCGAAAGTATCACAAAATGGCACGCGCAAATTCGTGAAATCGCAAATGTTGATTTTACACAGTTTACTTAAAGGAAATGACCTAAAAATAAACAGAAATGATCACGATCGTAACGGTTATTATTTAGCACTTTCTGCAGTTTTTGTTAGTACTCTAATAATAATTTGCAAGGTTAAAATGAAATAGTACAATATCATCGGCCTAGTAGGTAGGTAAAACTGGTACTATGACAGTATAGGTTTTTGTCACTAATATTAAACAAAGTTTGGCGATAACTAAGGAACTGATAAAACTGTTTTGTATCTGTATATATTTGTAACATGTTCACCTAAGCTAAACAAAAGGTATTAGGTACCTACCTCCAATTCAATAGCTAAAAGAGAATTGAATCTGCGTTTCTTAACAACACCTATAGACTCCGACTGACACGCAGTTCGTAGGCGCTGATGGGCCAAGTCAGGCTTGCTGGTGGGTCAGCTGACGTGTAGTGAGAGAATAATGCTATAAATCTTATATCATATGAAAGCTTCATTAAGGCCCCGTCATCTCGGCGCATAGACGCCTCCGGAGATCCTAGTGCTGGTGCTGGTGCTTACCTCTATCAAAGGAGAGAGAGAGAGAGAGGTAATAGGGACCATGCCGCTGGCAGACCTGCTAGTTGGGTGTACTTTTTATAGTTTTTCTTTATCTTTTATTGTTTATGTAAGTTTTTTTATTCCTGTGTAATTAAATGTTGTTACAATAACGCCACAAATAAAAGTGAGTCTTTGTTGTATTTAAATTCGGAACGCTATTTAAAGTTTTAAATCAAATTGTAATTGTTTTTTATTTGTGGCGCTTTTGTATTTAAGCAGCGAATTTATAAAATATTCTTTGAATACCTAACAGCTATCCAGCTCTATAAATTTCAAACATAACCGACCACCTACCTAGTAGTCTTAGCATATAACTTCATGACAATCATGACCTTAATGAGGATCGCAAATCAAGTCTACTAACAACAGTATGTAGCTAAAATAAAATGCAGCAAATCACTCGCTGATTCGTTCACAAGCTAATCTAGGGAAAGCTCTGGCCGGGGCTGTTTTACCGCGATTGGGCTATTTTTATCCCGCGGCTGTTCACCTTTCCGATCGACCCGGTAGGGTTACCCGATCCAAAAATAAGATTTCCTGACAAAATTCCTGAGTAAACTCTGTGTCAATTGAACTTGGCAGAGATGTAAACAAAACCACACGAACCAACTCACCATGACTCACTCGACAATCACGTAGGTACCTACTTTTAAAGATCGAGTGAGGTTTACAATGATTTATACCAACACTAGATCATTATTTATTTTCATACTAAGTTTAATATGTAGGTAGTTACAGTACTAATTTGCTTACCTAGATCTTAGGCAATTTCAATTGACACAGACCTTAGGTTTCATGAAATTTTGTGTCAATTTTATACCTACCTACTTTCAGTAAGAGGCAGTTATCTTGGTTTTTTAGACAACATGTAAGTAGGTAGATAGGTATCTTGAGGCACTTGATTAGTGATTTCACTTTTTAATTTTAGAATTCAGGGCATGTCAGGAAAATTACTTTTGTTTCATGGTAACATTGGTATCCATGCTGCGTTATTGGAATCATCTTGTTACGTGGGAAAGGAATGTTCCATATCGCACGTTAATATCAAGTTGTGTTATATTTATGTAAACTTTGAATGAACCGTGTAGGTAGTTGACATCTAGGTAGGTTAGGTTCCCACCTAGTTAGTTTTATGGTAACCGTTGTTTTTGACAAAGACCATGATAAATTTCTGTGCCCTATCCCATTCTGTGCCATTTCGCGAACGTTAGTAACTACTGCTAGTAAAAAAGAATAGTAGGGTAAAACACCCAATTGTTGACACCAAGCGATCTATTCTCACGCCCTCTTCATTACCGGTAAGTAAACGTAATATTTCATAGAAAAAAAAAAGAACAAAAAGTGTCGAAATGTAGTGAAATAGAGCTTGATTTAATTTGAAAATACAGTTTATGGTCTCGACAGTCGCTTGCTTTCGTAAAATACGCCTTTTGTTAGTAAATAGGCCGCTTAACGATTTCTACAAGAGTCGGCTTTTTATTTTCCGACATCACGGTGATGTACTGACGGCCATCAGCGACGCCCAGAAAATGATTCATCGATGAAATTGTGTGCCACTAGTTCCATTCAAGAATGACGCCTTAGATACCTACGACATTAGTTACATACGTACGAGTACACTAAATTTTACATTAGATTTAATCCTGTTTATGCCTTCTTTGCTAGTAACGCTTTATTTGTCTTGATTACTAAAACATATATACCTATTTAAGTACGACTAAGATAAGTACAAAATTAAATGACGACGGCATCGTAGCGGAAGTGAGCTTAAATAAACAAAAACATTGATAAGGAAAGTTTTTATGTGATAGGTAGGTACTTACTTAGTTTCTTAGTGTGTAATGTAGTAGGTAGATATTATGACAATAAACACAACAGAACTATCTACCTAGGTAGGTACACAAGATGTGGATTAGGTCTGGTCTTAGTTTCTATAGCCAGTAAAACAACTAGAGGCAGTATTTAACATTCTGTGTAACTGATTATACTCTACCCGAGCAAATGTGTAATGAATGGAACAGTCCGTCTGTCTGTTTGTTTGTTACGCTTTCACGAATAAACCGCTGAACCGATTTAGATGAAATTTGGCATGGAGATAGTTTAAAATTGGACGGTTCCTGACTTCTACGCGGAAGGAATCGCGGGAAACGGCTAGTTTGTAATAAATGTCACGGAGATTGTACCCTAATGAATTGTCAACCATAGACAGGTAATAATTATACCTAGGCCAAAGATGATAAACGCGTGGATAAAACAAAAGACCATGATAATATTTATGTTTAGGTCTAAGACTTAGTTAAGTTAGTGATATAAATTTGCTAACGCTAATTTATATACCTTGAACTTGAATTTGATCATGTTCGGTGAGTAAGGAAACGAATGACAATAAAAGCAACGTTGCGCTTCTACGAGTAAGGGCTTATTACCTATGTTCAATTATTGGTACCGTAAAATAAAAGTTGAAAGTTTCTAATACAAAAACATTATCAAAACCAACGAGCACACATGCATCGCATAGAGCGCATTTAGCATTCAGTTTCATATTTCGTTTTCGAGAGAAAGGTCGAGGTCATTAAAGGTTGTTATTGTTTACCTTAATTCTCATTAGGGTTATAATAAAACTGTCGAATCACTTTAACATTGAAATAAAAACTAACATGATGTACCTAGGTAGTTATAACAGCATATCAGTTTTGTCTGGGCAAGGAACGGCAATGAACGTACACAGAAGACATACCTAGGTATAGGTCTAAAATTTGGCGAGACGTCTAGACTGGAAATAAGAAGGACTAGGAGACAGGACAAAGGCTGAGGGCATCGACCCAAAATTAGTTTAGGTACCTACCTACTCATTCTTATTCTCTTTAATAATTATAGCGAAGCTAAGGACAATCTTTTAAATGAAATACCGGTTCAAGTGCGAGTCAGACTCCCGCACCTAGGGTTCCGTAGGACCGCACAGTAGGTATTAATTAGGTAATACCTATATTCCTTTTTGAATTAGATTTTGAATCATGAAGATCTTTCAAGTTATCTGTTTCCAAAAAGAGTGCATCAATTTGAAAACAGATAAAACAAGACAAATAACCATCTTAGTAGGGTAAGTGCACCTGCTCGAGGACCATTATTTGACGACACGCTAGCCTAGTTGGTAGTGACCCTGCCTTTGAAGCTAGGGGTCCCGGTAAGGACAGATATTTGTTCCTGAGTCTTGGATGTTTTCTACGTATTTAAGTATATATTTCTCTATATAAGTCAGTTTATCGTTGTCTAGTACCCATAGTACAAGCCTAGAGCTTAGTTTGGGACTATGTCAATTTGTGTGACATTGTCCTGTGATTTATTTATTATTTAATTCATTTTCAGAAATGCTTTAAGACCCGAATAATAGTTGTACAGCGACTTCGATATATCTACAACACGTCCAATGTCAATGACACGCTTGCGTATTCAAACTACAAACATTAACATAAATTAGAACTGTACCTACCTACTGAACATCAACTTGGAATACCGTTGCAGACTGCAGTATCTTGTTTCGTCGCGTCGCTTTGCTATGCTACATCCGAGGTTACGTGGCAATTGGTCACAACCGGAAAGAAACCAAATAATAATCGACTGATATTTGACTTCACCCAAATTCCATATCGGACCAGCGAAACCGACACGAGACGGTACGAGATTTAAGTTGGTCCAGGGATCGACTTAGGCTGGTATTACCGATTACAGCATGGTGTCAAATCAGTCTGCATGATTTTCAATACCTATGGTCTTGGTAGCAATGCAACAAATGGTATTTTGTGCACACCCACTCGACGTTACTACTTAAATAACTTTTTACGTCCATTAACTTTGCAATGTGAACTTTACATACTCAACATAAGGTCCAAATACCGTGTTTAAGTGTGGCATTCACTGCGCAAATGGCGCATGTCATTACTGAGCTTTTCCTAATTAGAAAAGTGCAGTTGCTCGAACGAGTTTGACCTGTATTCTTTATTACTTAATGTACGCAATTACGGCAATTGAGAGGTCAATTGCTTATGCATTGTCGCTATGCTTTGTCGAAGTTACCCCGTCTAATGGTGGGGATAATTCGTCAAGCTTTGGTAGTAAATGGTGTTGCAAGCGTCCATAGATGAAACTGACCATCGGTAAATGACACATGTCATTGTGATCCATAACATAATTCAAGTTCATGCAACGTGCCTTGAGCGATATCTCTTTAAATTAACGTTAAAAGTCACATACGTCTATAAATGAAGAATGTGAACAAAATACGATTCAGTATTGAAAACTCATTAATTTTAATGTAAGATTATATGGAGTACCTACCTATATATGTTCCACTCCATATCCTAGCACATTAAATATTTAAAACGGCGAATAAACTATTTTTAGTGTTGATGGCCTAACGTATTTAACACCGTCATAACAAGTCATCAATTAGTACCGCCACATTGAGTCATCACTCAGTCAGTAGAATTCTCTGTCTTTTGCAGCAGCTTGCGTGCTCACTACCATATTTTAATAGTGTCATTGTAATTGGTAAGTCATCTTGCCACAATGGGACCCACTTCTCAGGAAACAATGGGGGAAAACCCGGGCCCTACGAGTGATGCGACCTTAGTCTTTGACTTAACTGTGACGTAATGGTGCCTGTAATTATTGGAAATATTCCATTATAATGCATTTTATAGGATGATTCGCTGTTTTCATGGTATTAGAGATCGTCTTACCTTAAACTAAACTCCGCTTTTCAATGTTTTACGCTACATCTATTTTTTATACCTAGGTCGAATAGAGGACGGGCGTTCCCCGCGCTCCTTCTATTCCTATAACCTTTAATATAAGTTTTAGTCCGTTACGGACCACGGTGATGGTTGGTACCTTAGAAAAATCTTTATAATCCATATTCGCATTTACTCCGATCTTATTGTCCTCTTTAATCCTGAAGTTACGACTGTTATTTTTTTATATCTAGGTATAATTGTTTCATTTATGCTTAGAATCGCCACACAATAACCTCAAACAATGATATTGAAAAAAGTGCACGCGAACTAACAAAAGTAGGGTAAACGCTCCAGCGACCGAACACACATTTGGACTAAACGGGTTCCGAGTAAAAGTAGGTATGTTAGAGCGTTTGCATAACTCATGTATGTAATTATATGCTGCACAGATAACGAAGCCTGTGAGTAATCCTCCGCACTCGGCGTTGAGCAACTCATGACATCAGTGCGTAAAAAAAATAAAACGAGAGCTCTTAGCCGATATTTATAATGCCGTTGTGGATGTAAGAATAATGGCTTTGAGAATCTTATTTGTTTGAAGCCCCATACATTGAAACAAGGTTAACCCAAAAAATATTTTGTACGTAAGTACAAGTTGCATTATTTTTATGCCCGATAATTTTAATTTGTGTTTCTTTCGCTGTTTATATTGTCCTAAATCTAACATAACAATAATACATTATTCAGGTGTCAAGTTGTCGATCATCACGATTTTAGTAGGAAGTCACAGCTATAAAAAGATGGTATCGTTCTATATTGATCGTTTGACCTGACATGACATGGCATTATGGGTATTTATTTGAAACGGGGATTAACAAACAGACTTACTATAGGATATAGCTAACCTGTTCACAATGTTCACGTATCAAACATAACACTAATGAGTTGTGTCCAAAATTATTTCTATATACGCCAGTATTATTAGTTTCCTAAGGGGAATTGAGAAAATCTTGTGGGAAATTTCTTTCAACCTATAAAAGGTTTTAAACTTAAGTACTCTTTTGTACCGTTTATCACTTCTACAAAACTACACTACAAAAGCGATTTGCCTTTGTTATTGCATCTTTACGAGCCATGGGGCTGATGATAGCATGTCGAAGTAAAACCACAGGTTACCGGTAAGCAATAAAAGCTTTAGCATTAACGTAAAATACACCTTAAAAGCAAACAACAGAGTTAATTTTCAGTGAAGTCGAAACTGTTCCTATCTTTGTTCTAACGCCCGGTCAGCAACCCATCATGGTGTTGACCTAATTTCCTATTTACAGACAGATTAATAGGAATTTCTTGATCAAACTAATTGAAATGGATGACTGCGTCACAGGGCTTCGTTTGTAAACAAGCTGAACTGGCACACAAATTGTATTTATGAGGTTATTTTTTGGTCCATGAGTGGACCTGGCTCCTGTTTGATAGTGTGACAACTGACCTGACAAGCCAGAAATAATTGACATGACATTAATTCCACGCCGCCAACCAAATCGGTGTAGAATTGAAAATAGCGGAGCGACCACGCAACTCCAGGTGTTGTCCCAACGTTGCATAAGAGGTCGACGACCGCCGACAATGGCTGCCACGTGAGGAGGGGGAGGCCTATAGACAAGAGGCTAGAAGTCATGGACGTCACGGTAATCTTTAAGCCCCTTCATGGTCACAAGCTCACGACTAGGGTAGCTGGATGAGTAGTTTCTGTGAATGTTTATAGTAAGTATTTTGTTCAAAAGGAAATCAGTGATTAATCAGTAATCACTTTAAAAGGAAGTAGGTTTAAAACAGCAGGATAAAATTTATAAGTCGATACAAGGGAGGATTGTGCTTGTACGAGTACAGTACAAGGTATTTTTCCTTTATTGATGACTTTTTTGTTTAAATCAAAATTATTTTATATAACCTACCCCTACGTTGCAACCTTACCTTTACAAGTTTTACAATCGAATACGCAATGCCAATAATGCCACGGCATTTACGTCATCCTTGCTACAGCTGTATTACTCAATGAATGACTCGCCTGCAGCTAAACACACACAATTTCAGCGAATTGTCTAAAATTCATTTGGATGTCGCCGTGGATCCCCCACTAACGAAAGCGGACTTAACTACCGATAACGTCGCTTACAAATACAGTAAGAAAACACCATTATTTTTTACGACCAGTATTGCTTTTCATTACAATGTTCCATTACTTCCAATCATAACTTCAGTAAAACCAGCTCTTGGAATCAATATTTCTACTTCAGCACTTGAAATACTAAATGAACTTTTAATTGCAAGAGCCGAACTGGTTTTTATTAACAGTGAAGTGAAGCATGAACTACTACGGTATTAACAACGTCTTGCAACATACGCTTTTAAATTGTAACCCTAATTTTCGGGCTGTGAACGTGCTACAAAAATAAATAAATTTCTTAAATCCACAATGATGTCACTAAGAGTAGCGTTGAGAGTAAGGTCATTGATAAGAGAAACTAACGAAACAAGATAAATAGTTTTTAAGTTAACATCATTATGAGGCCGAGAACATTCAAACAGAAACTGGATAAAAACGGTCAATATTAAGAAATACTACACAGTATCGTATCGATTTTAAAAACAGGAAAAGATCTCAAGAAAGTCATATTAAAGCTGTAGTGCATAAGGTTAATACACAGTTAATATTCATCAATTTAATAAAAAATCAGCCCCATATGAAAATATTAAAACCATAGACCACAGTCAAGTGCCAGTTGAATTTATTCAAGTACCTACTTAGAGGTAGTCGGAACCAAGTGTTGGCGCCAGTGCGGCGTCTAAAAGTGCTCGTTTGTACGATGATGTCACGTCCACCCTCCTCGGATCGAGATATAAGGAATAAGTTAGTTGCATTCCTAACGATTTCGGTTCTTATGTAAGCAAATTCGAGTATCGAGCAAAATATGACAAGATTTTCTTTAACCACGCCAGATTTAAAGGCATACAGACATTGATGATTTGAGGATACTCTTTGATGATCCAAAACTATTGCTTAACCTTCAAAAAGCACTTTGAAATGGAGATTATTGATGAGAATTTAATCGATCGTACAAATTAATAAAGCCATCAACATCCCACCAAAGTATGCAAGTCTTCAAAGTGTAGGCGACAAGGATAATGGTTTGGAAAATAACAAAACTACCTTGAAAGTGAGTCACGTCTTAGCTCGCTTAGCCTTGGACCTTATAGAAGTAAAGGATATTTCCTTGGCCCACTTCTTGGAACGGTTGTCACAAGGGCATTCAGAGAAAAGAAAACTGTGGCCTCAATAACGGCAAATTTGCACCTTTGCAGTAGCTTTACAATTCAAGTTTAAACATTTTTTTATCTTTGCTCGATGCATTTCCAGATCTCTACAGTTTATTCATATTCAAATAAATTATATTTCCTATATTATAGTTTAATATTCATGCCCCTGAATAAATCGATAACTGGACACCAGTCAGATGGTGGTGACAGTGGTGACTTGTAAGTCGAAATACAAATAGCAAATTTGCAATTATTGTCAGATAGCAAAAATAATGAATTAGCTAAGGATATTTTTTCGATTTTTTCCATAATTATCGGTACTACTGTACTTAATTCTCAGTCAATTACTGATTGATGGTATGAAAGCTATAGTTTTGTTAACAATTTGTTCTTAATCAAATTGGTAGTCAGATCACTAGGGGAAATTTCAAAGCGCCCCAGCGAAATAACTGGCATTCGTAGAAATCTTATTTTATAATGCCTCTCACATACCATTACTGCCGATGTCCAATATATGAATCACATCATTATAATGATGTATCGTTGAAAAAAATCGAACTGAATCACACGGTTTTCTACTTAATAGAAAATGACTCCTAGGGAAAAATTACCACAGAACGACCGGAAAATAACTATGCATCAATTATTCATTGAACAGCTACACCTGTTGATTGCAGGGCGGAAAGGAAAAGGGGGGCTGGTCACGCGAACAGCGACCCAGTTCGGGGGTTGTTTGTTGTTGGCGTGCAAGAATTTTTGTATATAAAAATAGGTACAACAAGTGTTTTTACAGGTAATCAGGTGCAAAAATTAAACGCAGGCATATAAGAAAAAGGGACTTCAACAAAGGAAATGTAATAAGTAGGTTAGCAAGTATATGAAAGTTACACAAGTATGAAGCTCAAATTGAATACCACAATAAAACGTCTTGTGTTACTAGGTTTGATAATTACGATGTCGTAACTTTGAGCAAATCTGTCGACATTACAGATGTAGACCAAGGGTTTGAGCAATGTAACTACCGTCGTACTATTAAGAACACCACAGCGAGTGGGTGGACATCAACGAGCAAAAATACTTGAAACGTGAATTCAGGTAGGTACAGATAGGATTTATCTTAGTTAGGTTGTAAGCGAATTAATAATTTAATCTTTTTTTTTCTTAATCAAACAAATTCTTCATATACAAAGGGAATGTTTCTCACCATCTCGCCTTGTTGCTATTGTATACAAACTGTGTATGAAGCCAAACACATGGCGTTTTTCCCAAGCCAGGCAGGTGATGATGCATTGGCATTCCCCCTTTCATTGGATGTGGCACATTATAGCTATAAGATGCGTTACCAGTCCAAAAAAATAATGTTAGTTGTCAAGCGTTTTTATATTGTATGAGTTGAGTATCTCAGCGCGAAAACAAAATTTCATCAAATTTATGAACCGGAATCAGTCAAAAATGAAGTCTTTATAATATTTATACCTTATATATAAGTAGTAATAACGTATCATTCTTTGAAAATAAACAACTTGTATTTATCTAGATACTCTGGTACAGATGTAGTTTTTGTCGGTGACCAGGTAAAGAAAATATTAAGTAAGGGAAAACCAGCTCCTTAATACATGCTTGTCTGAGTTATAGAGGGGCAATGTTTAATTATGGGAGTATCTACTCAGTCTAACAAAGGAGAGCGCTGGAGGTGTAAGGTTAAGTTGCGAGAAAACAGATAGGTAGGTAGTTCTTCTATCTGGACGGACAGAAGAGCTGTGTGTCGGAAACTTGCCATTGCATGAGGATGTGTCCCTTAGGTGGCAATGACTGGACGATTTATACTTCATGACAGTTGTCCTCAAAAGTGAAGGTTATGTAGGTAACTAATTTAATCTGAATTTTGTCATTAGGCGAACTATTACCCAATTAAGTCATCCGGTTATTAGTTAATTGCAACAATGATAAGTCATTTACAGATATTTAACGTTGTAGTGCGTTGCAACACTTCATATATTTAAGCGCACTGAGCATCAGTATTATTTAAAATGATCTTAAAATACCTACTATTAATAGTATTATTACTTGTAAAATCATAACTAGTTTAAAATTTAGTATAGGTAGGTATATAAGCCCATATTAAAGGCGGCGTGATCCCAAGGTTAAAGGCATTGTACCTACCTATTCAGAAAAGAACACCAGGTGCAAAAACTCGCGGCGAATTATTCAACAAGCTTGGTAAAATTACGTTTCATTATTAATACAAGCTTGGTGTATAGGTACCTACCTACCCAGTGAATAGTAACCTGTTGATGAAAATTCGAGGACATTTATTTTTGTTCACATTTAAGTACCTACGTAGGTACAACAAGTAAAATTTTAGTCAACAATTAGCACGTTTACCCTGCAAATTGGTAACATTCATCGTCGTTGTAAAATTTATTCAAGTTTTTATTTTATTTTGCCCAAGAAGAAAGCTTGTTACGCTTAAATTAGGTACGTAGGTAGGTATACCTACCAAAGAACATGACTGGCGTAAGTCCTAATAATAAGCACTGAGTGGATATTATAAAAGTTGGGCGTTTCCAAGTACTTAAGTATGAATTTTAATACGGATTATTACGAATCATAAGTTTAATTAAAGGGTACTCGCGTGACTCGAGACAGACCCATGTTACAAGTGTCGTTTTTAACTTCTGGCGAAATGATTCATCTTTGTAAGTAGGTAGGCACACCGCGTTCCTTTTCTCTTCTCCAGTGCCCGTCGTCGCGGGCGTTACGTTCAAACTCACGGACGCGACCGTACAACCAATCGTACTCTTTGAACCTAAATCTCAGGTAGAAAACTGGCCACGTCACAGGCCCCGGGCTCAGTCACTGTTGGCTGACTACCGTACCGGAACCAAAATGAAACCGGTTCCCGCGCCCTTACTCACCGCGAACAACAGGTTGAAGAAAAACAGCACATATTTCACAAAACTCGTTCCACAACCCATCTTGAAGCGGCACTATTTTTGTTTGCGAGTCACGAAACTTCACTGTTGCACTCGCGGATTGTTTACTTGCGCGGCGTTGGGACGCAACCAGCTCGGTTCGAAGTGTCAGACGACTGTGTCGGGGATCGCGATGGCGGCGACGCGCACCCTCCCCCCGCGCGTGACCCCTCGCGCACCGAGCCTTTGCTCTCCGTAGTCTCCGTCGAAGTCGCGTTTATTCATCGACAAACTTGTTCGTGGTATTACCATTAATCCAGTTCATAATCATCCGGAGAACCTCTAGAAGCCAAGTCACGGGTTGTTTGAATAATCAAGGATAACACTTTTGGAAAACTAAACGGTGTTCTTGTATTGTCACCGTAAAAGAATGCAATCAACTGATAAGTACCTTTTTGCTTACCTGTCCAACATTATTTTGGGTTGAAAACGTCTGATTAATTAGGTACTTAAGTAAAAAGGATATCAAATGCACTTTCACCTATAATATTAAAAATCTCTTTGGTAGGTAGCTACCTTCCTACCTAACCTCAATTAAGTATTTATTGAAAGGCCAGATAAACAAATCTGCAGGGCTAGACAAATTAGATCGAACGCTGCAACAACTGCAGAAATCAAAGATTTGTAAGTTTAGAATTATCGTGGCTATTGGTACGTAGGTACATTGGAGAAATAACAATTCAGACAAATAAATCAAAAAACCAGCCAAGTGCGAGTCGGACTCGGGCACAAAGGATTCCGTACCATCACTAGAACCAGCGGGAAGCGACTTGCTACGACTATGTAGGTAACTCATAGTATAAAACAGTCGCTTCCCGCTGATCTGTCCCTATTATGTATAGGTATGCTTAGATTTTTAAAACAACGCAACAGATTTTGATGCGGATTTTTCTAATAGATAGAGTAATTCAAGAGAAAGGTTTAAACGTATATATTTTTAACCCGGAGCGAAGCGAGGGCGGGTCACTAGTTATCTATAAACACGGCATCTCGTTTGATGTGTTAGTATTTGTTGTTATAGCGGCAACAGAAATACATCATCTGTAACAATTTCAACTTTCTAGCTACGGTTCATGAGATCAGCCTGGTGACAGACGGACAGACGGACAGCGGAGTCTTACTAAGAGGGTTTCCGT
This sequence comes from Acleris holmiana, assembly GCA_949316455.1. Classification (NCBI taxonomy): domain Eukaryota; kingdom Metazoa; phylum Arthropoda; class Insecta; order Lepidoptera; family Tortricidae; genus Acleris; species Acleris holmiana. The sequence continues at coordinate 3,815,996 of OX438766.1, forward strand.
TTTACTATAAGGTATAGGGGACGCTAATACTATTAATAGCGTCCCCTATACCTTCTTATTAATAATATGGACGAACACTTTTTCGTGTATACTTACTTTGAACATGTTTAACAAGTTCGTAAGTGAATAGGTAGGTACTTAGGTACACCTACCTACCTTTGTTATGTTGTAAACCTTCGTCTCTTTCATTTCTCGCTGCGTTCACATGTCCGGAATGCACAATATCGCTCCCCACCGGGGGAGCAAAGCCAGACAGGATCACGATAAACTCCCATGCGCGAATAAAACATATATCTAAATAAATACCTATAAATGAGTACCTTCAACATGTTGTGTGAGGGATATAGATGAACAATTAATAACAGAATATTCTATGACGCGTCTCAAGACTTCGAATTTTTCTTGGTTCGCTGCCTTTTCGCCGACAAATCTTGGACAAATGCATCGTTTAGCAACCTATTAATTTGCCAACCCACTTTTTTTTCTGTAACTACAAATAGTTCAGGATTTTTATAACACTAACCTAACCTAACCTATAGGGTTCTACACGATGGTCCTGAAATAAATCTAGAATTATTTACATATATACATACATAACTTCACGCCTTCATTCCCAGAGTGGGGTAGGCACAGCTACAGAAATACCATCAACTTTAAACTTGTTGTAATATGTAAGCACATTTTGCACAGTCAGGCTAAGATGTTTACCAGTGTATTAGTGACAGGTTGCAAGCCCATCGCCTAACAGTACTACAAGCCTTTATTCCCTTAGTCGCCTCTCACGAGATCCACGGGAAGACATGGAGTGGCACTAATAACCCGGCAACCACATGGGAATTATTTACAGTTTCGAAAAAAAACGCGGGTTGTCAAATTATATGTTTGTAAAATGAATCGTTTATGAAATATTGGTGGTGAAATGATAGGATCCCATTTTTCTCGTATTTTCGCAGAAAATGTATAGGTATTTCTCAAACTTGCTCGAAAACTAGGGATCACCTGACGAAGTAGTTTGCGGGCTGAACCACCGAGCCTTGACTCTACTTTGAAATCCATAAATCGAAATTCGCTTATTGCTATATTTTGCTTTCGACACGTAACTAATTAGCAAAAAAGTGACGGGACGATCCGAAGTCCTAATTACGGATTTCAAATAGAGCCGCTGAATAAGTCTCGTTCTCGAGTAAAGTCGCTTTTGCATGGGCATATTATGACACCGAGTAAAAGAAAAGAAGTTACCAACTCGGAGGTTGTTTTAAGAGCTGCTGCTCTATAAGAATTATCTATACTAATTAAACTTGAAGAATTTGTTTGTTTGTTTGTTTGCTTGAACGCTCTAATCTCAGAAACTACTGAACCGATTTAGATGAATTTTCGTATGGAGGTACTCGTAACCAAGGTCCCGGGGAAGGACATAGGATTTTATCTCGGAAAATTGAACAGTTCCCGAGTGAATAGCGATACACGAGGTATTTGACATAATATTGACGACACTATCAAATTGTGATTTAATAGTAACGTTGACGTACGAAGGGTAGAGTGAAACATCCAATTTTTTGTCGCATACACGTGGGACTGTTCGACTTATTTGAAAACCCTTCTTTTGACAACATGCAGTTAAATAAAAATAAAGCAGACACGATCAATGGTAGGGCGAAACCACATTCCCCATTTTTCGCTTTCGATTGACAAAAAGTGGTCGCGCGTTTCCTCGCCTTAACGATCACCCGGCTTGAAAAGCGTTCGGAGAAAGTTAAGTGTGCACCTCGGTCGTGGCATGCCTTGCCGTCGAACCTAGTGGAGGCCTTACTAAGGATTAAAGGTATCAGCCATAGGTACAGGGCAACACCCAAAATACAAAAGATGATATCAGAATGACAAAGACGCGTTTTTGAAGGATGGTCAAAAACGTCAAACGCGATATCGTTATAACGTAGTAGAATAGAGGCCCAGGTAGAGTTAAGAATTTGTGGACATTTCGCCCATTAGTAGGACCCTTCTAAAATTTATCCCCAGTTCCTTTTAAGAGCAAGCATCTAAATAATAAACCACAAATCCCTGCTAAGATATTATCAATTCGAGGAATGAACTCGCATGGTGCTCTCTCAGAGATTTGCGGGAATGCATTCCTTCTAGTGCGATGCGATGTAATTTACTAGACGTGAATCGACACAGCTGAATACGTAATTATCCATGTGTTCATCACAATTTTCTACTTTTTATTTTATAGCCGTTGAACCTCCGTGAATAAAAATATACAGACAAATAAATAAACTTCCTACGCGACTACGTAACCGAAAAGGGAGTGCAAACTTATCGAGAAAGTGGTGAGCAAACAAGCCATAGTAAAGCGATGTTGCAACTGACCACTTTCCAATCGGATAGCCGATGAACGCTAAAGGCTATGGCAAATGTTTACACTTGCATAGCGTCAGTGTAAGATAGACAATTGGTTTGGCTGAATCAAGTGGAAAAAGAACAGTCAATTGAAATGAAAATAAGCTGTATTCCCCTGGAGGGAATCTGTTCGCTCTTGAGTAGTCTGTTATGATCAGAGGGCGGAATACACATGGCAAAAAAAAATATGTCATAGGGATTGAACGTAGATTTTATCGACTATCGACAAGTAGTTCTGGTTCACGTAGCACAAGATCTTATACGAAATAGAGAATACATTAAACTTAAGCAAACCAATGCCCATTCATTTGCTATTAATAATAAAGATATAAATATATTTTAGAAACAATAACAATATTTACATATTCAATCTTAGATCTTCACGTATTGTTGAAAACAATAACTAAATGCGAATGAAGAATGACATTTACAATTTAAATATAAAAGCGAAACTAAAATAACAAAGAGATTATTGATTACACTATATCGATAACTGGAAAAGTCGATTAAACAAAATCCCTATGAGATTTGAATGTTTGCCATAAAAAATCCGTCCTCTGGTTATGATTATAGGTAATTTAAGGTAACAGACCACTTTGTAGACTACGAGTATTACTTACTAGGTTGATATCTACCGTGGTTGGAGCTGGTACGGCATTGTCAATGATCAATCCTAATGACGAGCTTTCTATATACATTGTGGACGATTTGATGGTGATGTTAATGATAGATTTGGTTCTCGGCTTGAGAGATGAAATAGATGAGTAAAAAAAATAATTGTTCCACTTAAAATCTCCAAAATAAACATGTTTGGCTCGAAAGAGCTAAATATCAACTGGAGTGGAACTAGGCGTGTCATTCTACTGTTTCCATGATGCAACACCTTTAAATAAATCAAATTCTTTATCTCGTTCACTGTAGGCGTTATTAACGACTCTTGCCGTTTTTGCGTAGTCAAATAACACTCGATAGTGCAGTTAGCAGAAATACGTAGCTACTGGCTGCATGTGCATGTAGTTACGTAACTATTACGAGTATGTCATCCGACCGCTTCCTTTTTGGAAGCAAAGTGGGCGAGTGAGCTCGTGACATCCATTTTGATTTAGGAAGTTTTATAGTGAGTTGTGTCGTAAAATGGCCTTTAAACGACGAATATGAAGTGTTTGCGACTTATTGTTTTGCAAATTTGTTATCAGAATTGTAAACGTGAGAGTTTCTTCAGATCAGATCTTTATGTCATTTGAGGACACGGCCTAGTTGGGAGTGACCCTGCCTCCGAAGCCAGCGGTCCTGGGTTCAAATCCCGGTAAGGGCAGATATTTGCGTCATGAGCGCGAATATTTGTTCATGAGTCTTGGATGTTTTCTATATATATTTAAGTATATATTTCTCTATTTAAGTATGTTTATCGTTGTCTAGTACCCATAGTACAAGCCTAGAGCTTAGTTTGGGACTAGGTCAATTTGTGTGCGATTGTCCCCTGATATTTATTATTATTATTGTCGATATTTATTTAAAATCTGTAAGTTTTTTACAATAAATGTTAAGATATAAAAGTAGAATAACAATACTCATATAAAAAAACAAATTCCATAAAAAACCTAACCTACGGGTGCCACCGGCAGCGCGGCAGGGCTCAAGCTACCGGCGGTTAGGGCTCCAGAGAGAGGAACTTCCTCACAATACGTGCCGTGTCGAGGAGTACTACTTTCTGTATCTGGCCCTTGATCCAGCCACCTAGCGAGAGTCTCTTAAGGTGTTGATCGAGACTCTTCGCTATTAGACCGCTTGCCGAAACAGCTATCGGGACAATGATCATCGAGTCAACATCCCACATAGCGGTCACCTCGTGAGCCAAGTATTATTATTATTATTATTATCACACATAAACCTTTAGATAGATATTTGGTGCAACAATAAATAATTTATATAGCTAGGTATAAAAATAGAACAATATATCATTTATGATTCTCTTAAGACTTATATTTGTCGTGGTTTTAATATGCAATAAAGGTTTTACACTCGTCCCCCATGCACTTCCTAGCGTTTCCACCATCATCGACATAAAAAGTGACGAAAGCATGATTCATGAAACATTAACTTCGGATATGCACGCAGTTGAATCACTTGCTATTTATTCAGAACTGTAAACAAGTCATCATTATAAACACCATCATTGTCATAAGTCCGATTCAGTGTAAGGTACTGCTTAGTATAGTCATCTTGGCAAAAATATGCGTTGATACAAACTATAAACAACGATCCGAATTCGTAGAAAGACTCGTACGATGCTATGTTATAAATACATCTAATCGTTTAGCACATTCAGAGCCAGTCATGAATTCAATACAAAATTGACAATAAGAGGAACCTTTCAGCCAAATCGGCACTTCACTACATAGTATAAAACCAAAACGCTTTTTCTGTCCCTATATCCCTATGTATGTATCTTTAAAACTACGCAACGGGTTTTGATGCGGTTTTTTTTAATAGATAGAGTGAGTATAATACTTTAATCCGGAGCGAAGCGAGGGCGGGTCGCTAGTTTATTATAAGTCTGAAATGATTTCTGAACTCAACTTCAGATATTTATATTTTTCTCAATTATGACACGACTTAAGAGCAAGAGAGAAAGCAGGTTTTATTATTAAATTTCGAAGTACAGGGCCAGATCTCGCTTCCTCGGCCCAAGGTTCTTGATTGGTCAATATTTGTTTGCAAACTCTGCAACGTGCAACATCGGATGTGTTGCATTGCCGTGCCGCGATTTCAAAATAAGTGCAAATTGTGTTGTTTCTCTTCTTTTGTGGCTTTGTCTTTATATGGATGACAGAGATTTAATTGTCGTTCGAGCATCCTGAGTTTGAAATGTTTGAATGCACTGTTAAACTGTTATGCACGTGATTCGGTGCGATGACTACGAAGTTGGGGTTTTTTAACGTTCTCGGGAAAAACCTCAACCTTCATTCTCAAATGCATTTCAATAAAGCCCACTATCTACCTGGCGAACGACTAAAGGTTTCAAACTTTCGTTAAGTTCCGTTACCTAGGTGTATTGAATACCGGTGAAGGCACACCATACTTATTGCCTGAAGACCAAGAATTGATGTTTGAATTGGTGGTGTTCCTTTACACAAGGTTTTATTTAAATTGCACTGTGTATGTATGTTTCTAAGTTGTCCACTTAAAATCTTTCAAGCTAATTTTGAACCATTTCCCGTCATTGAAATGGGCTGAAATTTTAAACGGACGACAATGCGATATTATGGTAATGCGATAGTATGCCCCCGTCGTCGCTTTTAAGTTGTCCACACACAGAAGAAGCAGGACATATTGTCGTATACATTGCACTCTGTGAGAAGGCCTTTCGGAGAATGCGTTACGATACGAGCATTGTAACGGCAATACGCCCGCCTCCGCGCCGCCGCCGTCTTCTGTGTGTGGACAAATTTAGTTACGGACGTATGATTCTTAATAGGGAACATAAACTCCTATATGGCCGGAGACGAACTACTTTGCTATTTATACTATGGGATGGTGTGAAATTACCGTAACCATGGCATGGGTATGGCCATAAGTGCCATAACTAATGTATGTCAACCTTCCTTAAAGACACTTAAGTCTATTTAACGCTGTCTTGAAGGCTACAGCCGTCCCTGGCGGCAAAAAGGTTAAAATTAACCTCTTCTTGCGTCATGCATTGGAGACAAAATGTATATGTCTCTGTTTAGAGTAACTTAGGCTTATCTAATCTGCAAGTGGCGGGTCATATCCGCAAGGTTGACCTCGGGAGGCCTGGGAGTTCCATTACATACCGTAGCCAACAGTCATAGGAAGTAACAACGAGGCTTATTTATCATTTTGCAAGCTTAAAGGGAGGCGAGCGCGCAGACAGTTCGCTGCGAGCGCGCCGCGAGTTCGCCGCGAGCGCAGCGGGTTCGTCGCGAGCGCGCAGCGAGATCGCGGGAAACCGGCGGCCAGGGCTTGGATACCGGTAAAATTTTCAAACCGTTATCATGTACTTGCCGCAAAACCTTTTCATTTCGGTTCCGTTCGTATAAACCGGTTTTTGGAGAAACCTTAATATAAAGTTCTTTACGAATTAACCGGTATAGAGCTAAAAAACCGGTTTAACCAGATGCACGTTACGCATCATAAACAAGCGCCGCTTAGTGTTTTTATTCGGTGCAAAACTTTTGGTTTCTCGACTCGCCGCTCATGGATTAAACCAGTTAATTAAGGTTAAAATAAAGTTCTCAAAACATTCGCGTTCCCTGGAAAAGTTCGGAGCAAAACCGGTATTAAACGGTATTTTTTAAACCGGTTCCGAGCCCTGCTGGCGGCGAAATCGCTGCGCGCTAAACGACTTAACCAAGTTTCATAAAGCCTAAGAACTATCCCGATTAAACTAGTTTTTTTTTAAATAACCCTCGTCGAAATTGGTCCGTTTCGGAGCTGCGATGCCAATGACAGACACGCTGATACACAGATACACACATACCACAGTATATATATTTATATGTATAGCTAAAGCAGTAAAGAAGCTACGAACAAACGTTCGAAACCACGCACTCACACAGACGCAGAAGGGCTAGCACAAGTTGTCCGCGGCTGGTCGCTGCTCGGATCTCCCTTTCTACCTAGCGAGAAAATACAACTTGAGCTACCCGTGCTGGCCTCTACAAGACTGCCAAGTGGACGTACACTCTTGTTCTTGAGATGAGACTGTTTTTTCATGTCTTTAAGTAATTTTGGATTTAAATTTAATGTTATTATAATGACTCGATTAAAATGAGGTCGGTTAAATTATAACCACGATAAGTACCTATGCACATACTATCCACTTCCACTTAAGGAAAATATCAACAGGGAAATAAATGAGAACTTTGATATTGTCATTTATGGTTTATTGGCAATAAAATAATGTTTAATCGTACAAAATTCTCTTAAAATATCTTAAAATTACAAAATAAAATGTTTAAATTAACAAAAAGTAATAACAATCACACAAACAACAGTAACTAAAATAAAATATTTTGTCTTTTATAAGACTTTAAAATCTTATTAATAAATAATAAAGTACAAATGTCAAATATGAGAAATAATACCGCTATAAGAGGATTGTGAGGCGACGGGGACGGGATTGTATGTTATAATTTTTCTCACCTCCTAAATCAAGTCCAATTTCAACAATTTTCAAATATGTTGTACCTAATTATTTTGTAAAACTAGGTTAGTAACTTTGTACATTTCCGTTGTTTTTTTAATCGATTCCTTCCAAGAAATATTTTCTTGGCAAGGCAAAGGTTTAGTTTTTCATATTATCATCAACATATTCGAATGTCGTAAAAATCTGCCTAGGTTTTCAGGGGATACAAATGTATTTTGTATAAAAATTTTTAGCCTCGCAATCCTATTTAAAACATTTTATAATAAAAAAAAACAACACATTTACGTTTTCCTTGGGATTAAAGAAGGGTCAACCCATGGTTATTTTGAAAAAATAAATACAACATTCATTCTTAACAAATAAGAGTAGGTATACTTAATTTTAAAAAATATTGCGAATACCAACGTGTTGTGACAATTTTGTGACGAATATCATTTTTGCATGAGGATAAACCAAAAACAATATTTTATACCTAAATTACTGGAGAGTGTATTATATTACTTTCATCACACTTGCTCGAAAAGGGTGTTATTAACACGCAGGCGTATAGAACCGATTTCCTCCGGGAGTTATGGATTGGAAGTTTTGAGGGAGTTATGAGTTTAGTTTTAAATATAAAACCTACTCGTACCAAAGTCATTTCAGACTAAGGAGGTTCAAAATCAGCCAAGGTTTATTTCCTATTTTCAAAACTTAGATACCTATAAACCAATTTTACTCTATATAAATAAAACTTATACGGTACATTTAACTGCATTTTATTCATATTTTACAATTATTTCAGAGATATTTACATATATTTTTTTTAGATTTAATTTTGAAAATTGGTACAGTCTGGCAGTATGGCCTGTCAAGTTTGAAAAATAAACGCAGTTCTTAGCATTATCTATTGAAGACTATATTGAAAAAAGTTGCCAATTTCTTAAAGCGAGTCGAGTGCTATTAATTTATTTGATATTTTTTTCTTCAATAGTCTTATTTGTTTGTTTCCTTACAAATGCTATGAGAAACATTGTGTGTATCACGGGCAGTAAGGGGATAACAAACTCGACTCATAAAAACCCTCCGCCTTCAGTATTGGGCTTCTAAATACTCTCGTTGATAAATCTCTTTCTTACTCCCCTTGGTGCACAATGTCTATACCACTGAATGTAACGCGGCGATAATAATGTCTTTCTGATGACAACGCAAATAGCTGACACTAAATTTGACAAGTAAAATTACATACATTTAAAATTACCAAAAAACAATTAAACAAGCTAATTAGTCAGCATTATTTGTTTGTCGTGCTTTAGACACCAGTTTAGGTACCTAATCGTAGTAACTGACAGACGTATAAATTGCATGTACTCGTGTTAAAGTCGGTTGTAAGTTACGTTCCTTATCTACACTGATTGTTAATTTCTACGCCTACATTATTGGCGAGACTTGTAAAAATCGTAGTCGTTTTGATTTCTGTTTTTTTTCAGGCAGATTATAAATTGGTATATTCGTTAAAGCTATAAAGGCCTCAGTGAAACACTAAGCCACAATCATTTTCCAACCCAGCGGGAATAATTATCGTATCCCGTATCCCGCTTTGCACTTAGGAAAATCACATTTAACGCTTCGAAAGGTCCGTGTTGGCACTACCGTTCGAGTAATTTGATTTTGAAACTATGTATCATAGAGAGATCTTGGTTTAAAAGGAAATTGATTACTTATCGATCTTTGTCAAAGGGGCCTTTACAAAAGAAATCTACTAATATAGCTCTCAACAAATCAGTTGTGTTGACGAAAATATCCACGTGAAAATACAGCTACACATATTCTCTTGCATTAGACCTATTGTTATCATTGTTAGCTTTAAACATCCACTGCTGGTCATAGGCCTTCCCCAAAGAGTTTTTATTCACGCACAAATTTCAGGTGGAATAAACTGGGACCCGACGAACGTCCTTGCGATTTCCACGGATTCCACCATAAAACGACGCATGCGGTTATTACACAAATACCAGCAAAGAATGACCGCATAACTTAAATATTTTCGCATTGTGTAAACTCAAGGAGTATAAATGGTGAGTTTAAATGAACAAAAGGCTTTTAAACGATAACGCCGTATGAAAAACGGTCATGACGAGTGAGTGATGCATGTTTTTGTTTATGATCCAGATGCACACAAGGTGATGACGCATTTTAATACCTCGGTTTATTTATACATTCCCCTTTATGTTCATAAAATATAAACTAGCTTCTCCCAGTGGCGTAGCTGCCTCGAGAACTTTCAAATACATCAAAGAGGTTAGACGAGACGCGTAACGCTCACGTAAACGCTTTTCGAAAACTGTTAAAATGTATGGAATTGTCATAAATATTTGACGCGACCGTCTGGCAGTTTACGTCAATCCTATACATATTCGATAACAATTACGTTCTCGCAAAGCATATTGTCACAGGATTAAGTGTTATGTATGTGATCAATAGACTTTAGTGTTGTATACCAAACGTTATCAATCCTGTAGGGCTAGATATGTTGCATTCGACAATCGTTAGCGATTATGCTTTCGATAGACAAATTTATGGAATTGACGTAAGCCACCGAGACTTACGTTAATTGCATACATTTTTCAATCGAAAAATAATTGCTAAGGTTTATCGAGTGCAACTAGTCTAGCCCCACTGTAATCTGATTCTGATTTCTTTCAGCGGCAACGACTGAGTAACCAACATACAACTTTTACTCTTACGCTCATAATAATTAAAGTATTGGGTGGGATGTAGGTAATAATCTGAGTTGTTAATAATTGTCATTAAAACGCTATAATCATTTGGGTATACTAACTAATTCATTTTATATAGAATACTATTTATATACCTACTAGTAAGTGTAAATTAGGCTATATGCCTCGAAAATCCCGACAGATTAGAAGATAAATGCACACACTATATTTTTTTATTTTAAACGTCTCGATCGTATTAAGACCCATTACTAAGAATGTGAGTGGATATTGCGGAAGTTTAATAAAACCCTATGAGCTAGAAGGTATTCCAAAAGAAGCTGTTTTGTTTTGGAATCCCAAGGCGTGTTTCCTTTGAAACAACACGTAGGTATAATTACCTTGTAATTAATCACTTTAGTACGTATTTAAAGGATATTTTTATACCACGTTACATACCGGCTTTTGTGCGCTTGGGTTTAATGCTTAGGATTAAAAAATACAGGGTAAGCACACCACCCAGCGACTCGTTTGACGCGTCAGTATCTATTGCTGAATAGTTCGAAAAGAGTTCTACACCTCCCGACCTTCCTGTCCAATGACAGTTTATACATGCGTCCAAGGCTTTGAATATATCCTGGCCATCATTAAGTCTCCATTAAAATCAATGCATGTTTGACATGGTAAAAGATATTGGAAAACTTGAGTGTAACTTGTGGATCCTTTAGTAATCAGAGGTGAAATGTTTATACACGCTCCGTAGCTCCGCAGTCGTAGGTATGTACCTATTCCCCGCTGCGTAGTGACTAATCACATGGATTATTGGTATAGAGCTAGGCGCTCCACAAGCTAATTATATCAAACTAATCAAGCCGCTGGTAGCCGTAACCCTTATCCTAATACTTTGGCAACGTGGGAGCAGGAGCGCTCGGAGAGAGGAGGGAGTCGTCCGGAGCCGCGGCCTCTCTGAGAGACGAGGAGTTCCTGATGGAGGCGCGCCGGCGCATTCGGATCGCGTGCGCCAGGAAAAACGTGCAGAATATACCGGTGCTCTGGGGGAGAAAGAGAAAGGATTAGCGTTGACTTGCCGAACGTGCAATGGTATTGCAAGATTATTGTGTGCTTAATATATCGGCAAAATTGATATCTAATGTCTTGAAAATATTATAGTATATGTATCACACTTTAACACACACGTCAGCACTTTATTGTGCAAAATAAAACAGAAACAATACAATGGCGACACAAGAAAATAATGTACAAAGACGAAGATCCCTTTAAGGGATCTCGCCCAGTTAACCTTTGAAAGATTGAGAAAAGTGAAAGGTTGTGCATCGAGTAGTAGAGTACAAGTTTCTTTAGCATAAGAGCATAAAAATAAAGACATAACAATAAAAATAAAAATCCACCAAGCCAAACTCCTTTTTGGAAAACCTACTAGTGATCTCGGTAGTGGAACAGGAGTAGCTTGGCAATAAGGAGTTTCACGTTGTAACAGGTGGAATTACAATATTAACAAGAGGTAACCACCACATTAAGCATCAGTGGTCTAAGACAAGATGCATTGCGAGAACGTTAGCGTTATCGAAAATGTATAGAATTGACGTAAGCCCACCAGACGGTCACATCAAGCACTTACGCCTTTTTTTTCATTTTTCTTACATAGAGAAAGGCGAAGGAGCACTTACGTCAATTCCGTATATTTTGACAGTTTACGAAAATTATTTACGTTAGCGTAATCGCATCTTGTCTAACATCGCAGATGTTAGCTAAAAATAGGATCATGTTGCCAATTTCAATAGAACAGCGCACTATTTTTGGTTTTTTTTTGCTAACTTTACTTACTCGTAAATCTGACTTATAAACTCTATAAAAATCCAAAGCAGAATTTAGAAACATTTTTTGAATTAAAGTAAGGACTTAAATATTATGTATAGAAAAAAAAACTAATATTATAGCGACCTCTCCATTCAGCCAGCGTCTCTATTCTACTGGCTAAAACCATATAACCTTTGACATGTTGTTGTATCGTCAACGTTACGATAGCTCTTATTTATTTGCTAGTAATAGCATATTATATTATTAAAGCATAAAGCAGTTGGTGTCTCCAACTAAGTAAGTTATAGGGAACATGCATTTGTTTTCTTACGCTCTCTGGAAAGAGCTATAAAAGAGAGGAATAACTGTATACGCGGAATAATTGTCGTGTTTTTTGTTCATAAGATATGAAGCTTTAGAAAGTCAGTTCAGACCCCCTGCAAAAACACTCTATACGAAATCAACGATAGGAATGACGTCACAGCTGTTGTTCCATGTTTAAAATATAAGGATCTTACCTATAAAGGAATTTGCATTTATTTCGTAAAGTACTATGTTTATAAGCCAATATCGTTAATTAAAAAAAATATTATGTAAATTAAAAGTTTTAAAATTTTAACAAGTTTTGATTCTATATAAAATCTTAATAAATGGGTCAAAACTTGGTGTATTGCGTTTTATATGCTTTTTTAAAAACACTTTCTCCTAAATCGTATCAATGAAACTCAATTCTTTCCATGCATGTTCTCTATTTACAACCATCCTCAAATGCCAACCCAAAACTGTATAGGATAATTGTGCCTAATAAATCATATTATAATGTTGTCGTTGCTGGTGTCGAAATTTTAAACCCAATTTAGATGAGGAAGTTCTACTTTACAAACGAGTCTTTATTCTTCCTATCAGTTCAAAACTTATCGCACTTTGTAGCCGAATAGAAGATCAACTACAAACACCGACGCACCCGACAAAGATGCCTGTTTTAAAATTGGAACAAAGCTCCTTTCAGCGGTTGGTATTCGGTATGTTGACAATCTCGTAATTTGTTACTGGCTGCTTACGCACTCGGATTGTAACAAAGAGGTTTGCAACCAGAAACCTGCGGCTGGCCACTACGCCGAAACATTCGCTCTTGTTTTGAAATAATTCAAGCTGGAAAGACTGTTTTTTTAAATAAGCATGTACTTATTTATTTGTTCTATGGTATTGTTTAAAAAATCAAGTGATATCGTGACCAAGTAGCTTTTGGAAAATAAAACTATAAAAATGTTACAAAGGACTGTTATTCTTTACGGCACTCGAAGCGAGGTAGCCTTACATTGTTTGCAATAGTCGCCATAAGAAGTATGTAATGAGTCAGCTGGCCCTAGAGATTACCATAGCTCTATCAAGGTTAAAATCGCTATGAATATGTTATCGTGTTGCCACTATTCTGCCCTCTTTCATCAAAACACTTTAAATTCTCTTCTGTTAATAATAAGGTTGATATTGTTACACAACTTTTATCTGAGATATTGCCTTTTAGCTTAGGAGGGCTGCACTATTGTCTTTGGCAATGTGCTTGTGTCGTAGAATAAAATTATTAATTGTCCTTGATACTATTAATTGTTTAAGTACTGCTATAACTTTTAACCCTGACAAAAAACTGTGTCTAGCTGTCTGTACGTCTGCCTGTGTTATGTAGTAGCTCCTAGACGGATTTAGCGATTTTGACGATTTTTTTTAAAGGAAGCTAATCTCATCGAGATTTTTAGTACATAGGTTTTACGAAAATCGGATAAACCGTTTAAGGGGCTATCCGCTAATTAGCAGATTTTTATTCTTCTTGGAAGTAAGTTACTGTTTACATGAGTAAAAATATACAAAAAAAAACAGTAAGTTATACATCCTTACTAATATTATAAATGTGAAAGTAACTCTGTCTGTCTGTCTGTTTGTTACGCTTTCACGGTTTAACCGCTGAAGCGATTTAGATGAAATTTGATATGGAGATAGTTTAAGTCCCAGGGAAGGACATAGGATAGTTTTTACCGCGAAAAATTGGACGGAGTCGCGGAAAACAATTAGTCCTGTGTAAAAATGGCGGACATTTTAAAATAAATTAAAGGAAATATCAGATATCAGAAAATCGCGCGTCAAGTTTGTTGGTCCAGGTAGCAAAGGTTGCCATAATCAGGGGATTTTATAATTATTTATATTAAAAAGCATATTTTTTTTGGGAGCCTTTCCCTAAGATTGAAGAACATAGCGGTGCTTTGAACTTTGCCGTACTAAAGTTATAGACTCGTTTCGCTCGACTGTGCACGCGCAAGCAGACGAAACCAATAATGTTGTGCAACAAGGATAAAGACATTTTACGTCACCTTTAAGAACTATAAACTTTTTATAGCTAATGATCAATTAAGATGAATACAAGAACCGATGCGTAGTTACACTCAATATGGATAAAAATCGACAGCTGCATTTAGCATACATTGCAAGTGCATTGTTCAGTCTTATCTAATATAACCGGCTCCCTTACACTAGCTAATTCTGCTGACATAATACATCCGTCTCTTTCTTATAAATAAGGGGAGCTAGTGTTGTGCAACAAGGATAAAGACATTTTACGTCACCTTTAAGAACTATAAACTTTTTATAGCTAATGATCAATTAAGATGAATACAAGAACCGATGCGTAGTTACACTCAATATGGATAAAAATCGACAGCTGCATTTAGCATACATTGCAAGTGCATTGTTCAGTCTTATCTAATATAACCGGCTCCCTTACACTAGCTAATTCTGCTGACATAATACATCCGTCTCTTTCTTATAAATAAGGGGAAATAGTGCACAAAAATATATAGCACTATCGTTCCCAATGTATGACATCATGCGATACTGAGAAGACTTAATAATATTTAACGTTAAGTTCTTAACGTTATGGGGAAGCGTGAAGGTCAGATCTTTGTGGGTAAGTATAACACGAGAGTTTTCGTTTTTTGTGCTGGCATTAGAAACACAAAATAACGTTTTGATAGCACAGACCTTAAACATTTGGACTTAAAAGGCCTTGCAAAAATTTAAATGCAAGGGCAGATATTTATGTGATGAGCACGAGATTGTTCCTGAATCTTTGATGTTTTCTATGTACTTAAGTAAGTACATATTTCTCTAGATAAGTAAGTTTATCGTTGCCTAGTACCCATAATCCAAGCCTAGAGCTTAGTTGGGGACTAAGTAGGTCAATTTGTGTGACATTATCCGCGATATTACTTAATTTATTTACAGCATTCATTTAGTGTTATATTCACCATTTTCTGTCTGATTACCTCACTGTTTAAATGCCACTTGCCATTCGCCATCTTGCCAAGGTACTTGCCTTATACGCAAGCAATGACGCGGGCTCTAAGAGGAGCACAAGGTGCAAGATGACGTCAGCCTGATGGCGTGGTAAGGATCGCGTTGTTTACTGATGCATCAGAACTAGGACTCGGCGCGGAAATGCGTCCAATCTGCTATTCGTCAACGCGGTTAGCCTAGTTGGTAGTAACCCTGCCTACGAAGCTAGCGGTCTTAGGTTCGATTCCCGGAATGGGCCAATATTTGTGTGAATAAAATAAAATACAATATTATTATGTTTCTTTGCAAAAAATCTACAAATAAAGGGCGACAATTTGACCCGTTTGTTCTTGAACTTTGAAAATGTATTATGGTGCACCGGTGCCTGTTTCAATAAATAAAAAAAAACTAAACTAATGACATTACGCAATTCATTTCAAGTAAATATAACTATTTGTCAGTTCTGACACCGCTATGGCAAATTTTAGAATGTCAACTCTACGTTATCGACTATCGTACAAAGCAGCGCGCGCGCAGGGGCCTCGGGTAAACACCAGCGAGTCACCTTATACTGAATCATAGCTTAGTTCTTAGACAAACACAAGCAAAAATAAAAACCGGCCAAGTGCGAATCGGACTCGCACACAAATTATCTATAATAAAGATTGAGCATAAACAAGTTTTTTGTATGAGGTATTTCCGCTTTTAATCACAACTTTATTTTATTTTTATTATTTGTTGTTATAGAGGCCATAGAAATATACATACTGCAAAAATGACTGCCTATCTATTACGGTTCTACAGATACAAAATTTGTTTTGGACAAGCAAAAAGCAACAAAAATAATTCATTTTTCGTATGGGGGCCTATTTAAAACTATGTGTTATTTTTATTATTTGCTGTTATAGCGACAATAGAAATATACACTTTGTATAAATTTTAACTGTCTAACTAATAACGTTCATAAGATACAGCCTGCTGACAGACAGACAGACGGATAGCGAAGGTTAAGCAATAGGGCCCCGTTGGCACCTTTTGGGTACGGGACCCTAAAACGGGTCACTGCACACATTTACACACTCCAAGACCCGTTTTCATTGCTCTCCAGTGTAGCTGACGCGATGTTCATTTCTGCTGACATTTTGTGTCGGCATCGTTTATTTTGGTCCATAGGTAATTAGGCGGCAGAAGCATCGACCCCTTTTTATAATTGAGTTAATCCATTTATGGGCGCGTTTGTTTTTTCTTGTATATTGCTTTTGGTTTTGGTACAATTCTCCAGCGAGCATTATGCTGGGTGTTGCCTGTAATAGGAGGAATAAATTGAGGGATCGTTTCTACTGTATAAACGTAGCAACATTTGTTCTACAACTTTTACAAAATATGTAATTTATTATTTGGATTTTTTTCGAACAAACTAAATAGCATTTTCAATGTACTCCATCCAATAGTCTAGTTGACATCTACTATCAGCCTACAAACTTAGTAGTTTTCGCAATACATTGCTGGCTTGGAAAATCTAAATTCATTCATATTTAGTAAACTTTACAAAAAGTTATTTTCAAAAGTTGTAGAATAAATGTTGTTACGTTTGTGGTGTGGAAACGATCCCTAAATTTATTGCTCCTATTACAGGCAACACCCGGTGTAGGTAAGGGTTTCTCAAACTGGTATACCTTTACTTCCCAGAATTTCATATGCCCGAATTTCACCAGCCATAATTTACAAATGGCATAATGTTACATCTTATAATTTCATATGATATACAGATTGTTTATCATAGTAGTCAAATAACAGAATCTTTGTTTTCCATAATATTAATTTCAATAATTTCATTTTTCATAATCATTTTAATCCATATTTGTCACATGCCATAATGTCATTTGCCATCCGTGTAAATGGTGAATGGTGATGTTTGAATTAGGCAATATTTACCTACATAGGTTAGGTTAGGGTGCCTCACGTATACCCCGATTTAATTTTCCAGACTACTTTGAACTGTTGATTAAACTGTTTAGGTCCGTATTGGCGACAGGTCGCTTGATGCTCGATGTTTACCGATAAAATGGAAAATACACACGGTGACGTGATGTTGTTTTCGGGGCCATCTAAGGTCAGGCCGCTATCACAAATGACAAGTTCAACAAAATGTCACCTTCATTTTATTTGTTATTTGTTAATTTCATCAGGTTCTTTACAAAGTTTAAGTGCAATTTCCTTCAGTTAATTATGGTAAATTTTAAAGACAAGTAATGTCACGCGTGCGTAGGTGATTATGACCACTTTCACGTTGGTATCATGGTTACACAAGACCCAGATCAACGAAAACATAAGCCACCTGATGGTTACACTAAACCTTCTCACTAGATCTGAGACCTGAGACCCATAAGTACATACTGGTCAAAAACATTACCGTAATTCGGCAGTTGGGTAAAGATTTGCGTTTGAATCATGTTTGAGGTTATATTTTGTAGTGCTTCGACAGCTTCCTGGGCTTTTAGGAGGGCGCAAGATATCTTTTAAAAAAAAAGTCAAACGCATGGACATCAATGCAGTGCAGTATTATTCGTGTAAATCCTATCATCGCTAACGCTAGCATGTCTGCATGCTTTCTCAAGACCATCATTCTCAAGACTGCTATGCTAATGGGCAATGGCCGTATTAATAAACTCGTCTCAGTTTAAATGCCCATTTTAAGATATAACCAAGTGAACGTCAAACCAAAGAAAACTGTCATTTTTGACGTATTTTGAGACGGGCATTTAAACCGAGATCAGTTTATTAATACGGGCCTGAGACTGCACCCGTGCCAACCCTGAGGACTAAGATGGAATGCGTATGCTAGTAATTTCACCGGTTGTTTTATCTCACACAACAATGCAAACACGGATGTTTGGTTTTAGTTTGCACTTTTTAACACTCAAGACTCAAGTAAAGTTTTAACAACGAGGCCCACCATGGCCACCATACCATACTACAAACAGGGAGATTTTTGTAAGTGGGAATTTGAATCCACCACCAAGGAAATAAAGTTCAGTTAACTTTGCTATAAAATGCCATTTTCAAAATTGAAACAAATAAAAATTAACTTTATGTCCATTAAAATAGAGTTTAAACTAAATTGCCTTGATTATATACAATACAATACAATACAAATACTCTTTATTGAACACCAAACATTAAAAAAATAAAAACAGAACATCGAACAGTACATTTAAATCATAGGTATACAACAGGCGGTCTTACCGCTAAATAGCGATCTCTTCCAGACAACCTTGTTAGAGAAATAACTGAGAACACAAATTCATGGCAGGCGGTGTAAACTAATTCGTTTAGAACTCAAACTAAGTAACTACAAGAAACAATTATATTATTTTATTTTTGAAATTAGAACTATTTATAAATAGACTAAACATAAATACATAAAGTAAATAATTTAATAAATACATACTAAATACATATAATTATACATCTATATAATATATACATCCATACATCCTCCAAAATAGCCAAACAATGAAAACAGACGAAGCATGAGATAGAAGAAAGAAAAAAGTAAAGGAAATAATAGAAAAACTACGTAAGTGATAGAAAATGATCCTGATATACTTCCTATGGCACACCTAGTCTCACGAGGTTCATTTCGCTGTTCATAATTAAACTGCAAACAAATTATAGCAAGCTCTAGCGCACAAGGAAACTTGCTCAGATTCAATCCCAGGTCTCATTGTTCAATTCGGCTGAGTCATACGCGTTTACAAATTACTTCCTCTTACGCGAGCCGACATGGCAGCGTTAGCGTTAATAGGATTTAGACGAATAATATTGCATCCATGGTTTGACATTTATTTTAAAAGATATCTAGATAAAGATATGATGACACGTTGGCCTAGTTGTATGATGAGCACGAGTGTTTCTGAGTCTTGGATTTTTCTCTGTATTTAAGTATTTACTTCTCAAGCTAAGTATGTCTATCGTTGACTATAGTACCCATAGCACAAGCCTAGAGCTTAGTTTGGGACTAGGTCAATTTGTGTGACATTGTCCCGTGATATTTATTACTATTATATTTTAAAAAAAAAACTGTTATCTTTGCGCCCTCCTAAAAGGCCCAGGAAGCTGTCGAAGCACTACAAAATATAACCTCAAACGTGATTTAAACACATATTTTTACCCAACTGCCGAATTAGGGTAATGTTCTTGACCTGTATGTATGTATGGTTCTTTGTTCCCTCGTAGAGGCTGGATGGATGGGCCGATTTCAACAAGCGAGGTGTCGTTAGATTCGGCTTAACGTCGCGAGTGTCACTGGGTACTTAAATTAAAACAAAAAATAATATTGTTGAATTAATAATTCTATAAATATTAGGTACAACGTACATATACGACATTATCAAAACATGCAGTCGTGGAGTTTACACTTCCCTGACTACGGATCGGTACCCTTACCATGAGTTGCAATTACCATACTCGCTAGCTAGTCGAATACTCTGTCCCTCACAGTATTGTTATTGAGTGGGAGGGACAGAGCATTCGAGTTAATGGCAACTCATGGTAAGAGTACAGTGGCAGGTATGGTAACGCCTTTAAAGCAATTTAGGCGAAAACAGAGGCCCTAGCCATCTACGGTAGATCGCGTCATACGAAAAGTCACGTGATCTACCAGTGACGCGATTGGTTTAAAAACAAAATGAATAGAAACGCTAGTTAGCGAACGCCTCTTGGCAGGGACCTCAGATCCAGAAATATTCCTGGGCCTTATTCTACGGGAAAAACAACATTGCTTTTGACGTGTTATGGTATTGTTATTAACTCGGCCGCCCTTACTGCCAAGTAAATAGGAGCTGTAGTATGTTAAAGTTTCGGGCCTCTATTCTACAGGGTAAAATCATGTTATCCTTCTTGGCTTTAATGCCAGCATAAAGCTGAGTTGGAACCATTTCGTGACAACAGGCCTTTTGTCTATGTCAGTACTTTGTTCGTTTTTGTTTGTCTGTTTGTCACAAATAAAATATTTATGATCATTCTTTATTTCTTTCTTTTCTCCTTTATATTGCCTTTGACGTGTTTCTGTATTGCCAACGTTTTGATAGCTTTTGTTTACTTGACAGTGGCCGGGTTAAAAACAATACAACGCGTCAGACAATATGGTTTCACAGAGACCTTTTTCTAAGAAGCGATTTGGTCTTCAACAGTTCTAAAAAATTTATGTTCCCCTAGAATACCGACACGAATGATGAATAATGTTTTAAACCATTGAACCAACAGCGTGGTAATTGAGACGGTTAATTAAGAGTGATTCACATCGCGTGACGCCGACGTCCTTGTTTGTTCGTGTGATGCAGTCTTTATAGTTTCAGCTACAAATATAGTTAGCAATATACTTTGTATTCTTTATGGGATCCTGTCATTTCACAAATGATTCATTTCACAAACATATCATTTGACAACCCGCGTTTTTTCCCGAAACTGCCAATAATTCTGGATTTATTTCAGGACCATCGTGTAGAACCCTATAGGTTAGGTTAGGTTAGTTTTATAAAAATACTGAAATATTTGTAGTTACAGAAAAAAAAGCAGGTTGGCGAGGTTGCGAAACGATGCATTTGTCAAAGATTTGTCCGCAAAAAGGCAGAGAACCATTCTTTATATGTCACAGTATACCGTTACTTATTTTGTTAACTTAACTATACCGGGTGTACAATCCAAATGGGTCAGTATGGTGAAGTCTGAAACCATGAGAGATAGCGAGATCTGTTCTTAGGAACCATGACGTCGATTTTAGATTTAATAATAATAAAAATAAAAATACATATTTTAATATTTCAATTTTATTGTGCTTCTTGCGACTTGCAGAATTTATACACATAGATTTTGACTAGGTTCGATTCCCGGTTATGTATGAGAGTTAATGAAAAAGTTTGAACCCTTTCTTAGTGCACCCTAGACCTCGTAAGGAACTCGTGCCAAATTTTGAATCTCTAGACCCAGCGATGTGGGCTGTGCGTTGATCTGTCGGTCAGTCAGTCAGTCAGTTTCTCCTTTTATACATCTAGGTTTTATTCATGGACCGTCCAGCGATTAATGTTGAAATCTAGGATGGGAAGCGCGCTGGTTAGTAGAAATAAATGAATTTCGTCAGGCTTCGAGAATTCACCGCTCCCCAAATCTTTTAGGGGCTAGTAGGAAAAGAAGTACAGGGTAAAAATTTCACTGGCACGACTAAACGAAGCGAAGTGGGGAACCCTTATGTAAGAGCTGAAAGAAAATAAGTCAAATGACCTTTTAGCTTTTACAATTGTAATGTAATACTTATACGAATTAAAAAGACCTATAAAATTAGTAAATTAAAAAACATATTAACAATAAAACTGATTAATCACTTCAAGAACTCCATATGGCGTCATTATTTCGAACAAATCACGCCGCCGGGCCCTGAATGCTATAACAGGACAGGATCATAATCCCGTGTGGGAGCTAGATTGCATTTAACGAACTGTATTAGGTGACATCCTCCCACTCCCGCGCAATTTTCATATTACGGGCCGTGTTTCAATGTCGCGTGGATCCGGGGTTGGGATTAAAGGTAAAAAAACTCAGTCATATAAAAAAAGTATAAGAGATACTATACAAAATATTATTATGAAATAAATAATACACAACTCATTTTCTTCGTAATTTTTGAATTTAAATAACGTTTATAAATAAGTAAAATTAAATATCCGGGGACAATGTCGCACAAATTGACCCAGTCCCAATAAACTCTAAGCTTATACGATGAACTGTTTAAATGGATTCACTGAATAACAGCGTTGACGCACTTCATGCCTTGACACAATGACATGCTGAGTGGACTCCTTTTTGAGACCACCCTCAGAACTGTATTACCATTTTTTTTTTCTAGTTTTAAGCAAGTTATAATTATAATGTTGAGTTGTGTTTCAAATAAATCATCATTTATTCATACATTATACAGACAAATACATACTTAAATACAAATAAAACTTCCAAGACTCAAGAATAAATACTTGTGCTCATCACCCGACCTGGGACCACCAGCTTCGTAATCAGGGTCACAACCAACTAGGCTAAGGTCTTTTTCTGATACGAATACCTAGGTGGGTCATACACAGATTTAGGTTACCGTCTTTCCTGTGCACCGAAAGTTAACGTTTCTAAGGCCTAATTTTCTGGCTAAGCCCATTCCCGCAAAAACACCGTCAGGACTGCTTTAGACCTATCATATAAAAACATAACTTATATGCACACAAGCTTTTAACTATTGACCACAGGAGAGACAACTTTTGTTTTTAAGTGTTTGACCCAGGTACGGGTTGTCGAATGACTACAAGACGGATGACGCAACCGTTCGAATTGCACATTAAAATATTTCTGCTACATTTGATTTCCCCAAACTTGTTTTGCAAGACGGCTAGGTACCCTACTGTGTTTTTGTTTGTACTTTTCCTTCAAAACAAGATTAATACTTACTTGAAATGTTTTAACAGTGTATTGTATACAAGTAACGTTATCGGAAACTTGTCCTCAGATATCATGTAATGGAGACTGTGGAAAGAGAGTGGATTCTGTGACGGACAACGTTTTGATAGGGAAAAATACATAGGTGTCACTTTTAGGATGCATCTTTACATAAAATGTTAGTGTTATCTAAGAACGACACAAGAATTATTTAGAACGAAGCCAAATGCGGTATGTTCACGTCTAAGTACATGTATAAGATGAAAAGTCAGTTGAAAATGTAACAATTCTGCCGTAATACCAAAGAAGGTGGTTAACTGTATACTCGTAGTACAAGCATTTCAATTTAATGTGGTTACCGATAAAACATAGAATGCTTCGGCTACTACATTGCATGTTTGGTATTACGGCAGAATACCTAGACACCTAATCATGCATGTTCACAGTGTTTACAATGATTTACCCTTGAAACGTCGACACTCATTTCATCAAATGGTTTACTTCGTCGAATTTTCGCTTCATCGACAGGCATTTCCTCGTGCAGAAGTTACTTAAGTATAACTTTTTGGTGGTCACAGGTCTAATCTAACCTAATCTACGTAACTTATGCTTAAATAACCTTAAAGCAATAAGATTTGAAAGTTGCTTTCGATGAAATGAAATTATGGCGCTGACAGACTTAGCAAATTCGCTAGAATGCTCAAGTGTCTCAGCACCTTTAAGTAGGTATTCAATCTCTAAACATACAGTGTCATCAGGTCATCACTCATCACTGTCAACTATTGTAATATTATTAGGTACCTACTGTCTAGCAAAATACTATAATACAGAAAAGAGTAGGTAATACTCAAACAATCACCATACATACAATAGGACGCAATGATTCAACGAACGGCAGACTACTCATTTAAATTGGTCACCTAAGCGCATAAATATTCAACATGTCCGCCATAAACCGTAAATTTACGAATGCGAATGACTCGAAACAAGATCATTATATATTTTGGTGTTGTTAGTTAAGAATCTAGCATTAACACAAGAATTATTCATCTTATCTCTCTGTTTGATGTAATCTTGTATCTGTGGATCCCTGTGTAATTTGACATTTTAATCCCATGCAAGCAGCAGCTCAAACCCTACCGTTTTGATCCTAGGTATTTTCTCGCTTGTAGCTCAGTGCGTCTCTAGCGTTACAGTCTAGATAGAAAGGGAGATCCGAGCGAGAAAAAAGTCGCGGACAACTTGTGCTAGCCGTCCAGGTAGGTGATTTTAAGATAACAGATAACAACTCGTTCTTGAATTCAACGCATCAAACATTAACCGAAGAGTTGAAGTCATAATAACCCCTCTGTACAAGTTTTCACGGTGCCTCAAATACCAACACAAAAATGCCTAATAGCTATTACCATCTACCTACCTTAAATTGCGTCAATTAAGGCAAATTAGCGCTTTAAACGGTTATAAATAATTTCCGGCTGGTTTTCCCCATCACGTCAAAGATTAGAGCTGCTGTAGGTAAATAAAATATAAACTTAGTCATAAGCATAACGCAAACAACCGTATTTTATGAACTTTGTCAGCCTTACGACAAAGTTCGTCTGCCGGCTTCTGATAACCGATAATCGGAGGTCGTGTCACCGCCTTACTACCATCGAGATATTTTTAAACGAGGACAACACTAGCGTCTGTCATGTGTAGCGTCGTTATTTTTCCCGCTTAAGGTGGGTACGAATCTGAGTGGCTCAGCCTGAGGCATGCTCACGAGCCAAATTGTTGCACATAAACATACGCAGGTGAGGCAGCGTGCTGGCCGCGAGCAGTCATTTCAAAATGGCGTCGGAAACGATGACAGCCGCGGTAACAAATATCATAAACACCGAATTATTAAAACAAAAAAAACCAAATACGCGAGGCGCGCACACCGAGACGCCGCCTTTGAGAACGGTCAAAAGACCGACTCTCGACGGCTCGCCGCGCGCCGCTCGCTCGCTGCTCGCGCACAGCGCGCGAGCGCGTACTAATTTGAGCAAAATAGGTGAGCCGTGCGTGCCTCCACCCGAGGCTGCTCTAATTCGTACCCACCTTTAACGGAATTGTCATGAGTCTCGGTAAAGTAAAGTTAAATAAATGTTCTCACTTGTAATACCTAGTTTAGTGTTTCACTCTTAAAACTACCTACCAAACCAACTTGTAACTCCCATACGACATGTGGAAGGTTTAGACACAATGTTGTAACTTGTAAGTATGTTGTCCTAGAACGAACTAACTAGGTAATAACTTCATTTTATCTAAAAAAAAACTTCGTGAATCCGCCGTAATAAATAAGTTAATAACACATCTTTTGCAACAAAAAGATTTGTTGGTAATTCTGTAACCATATTTTAAACTTATACAGTAGAATTCATTTATAACGACTTCGCTTATAACAACTAATCGGTTTTAGCGACGATAATCTTTACGCAAGTTTGGTTTCGTAGATAGGTACTAAGAAAATATAACCGTATATGATATAGAAATATATACTTAATACATAGAAAACATCCATGACTCAGGAACAAAATAATCGTGCTCATCACACAAATATCTGCCCTTACCGGGATTTGAACCCAGGACCGCTAGCTTCGAAGGCAGGGTCACTATACCAACTAGGCCAACGAATCGTCGTCAACACGTTGGCCTATACAGGGCGTCCCACGGCTATGCCACATTGAAGGAAAGTACCTTGAATATTGTAGATGGAACATTTTACTGAAAGAAGACATTATTTTAATTTAAAAAACAATTTAAATTGCATTCATAGATATTTCAATAATTACATGGTTGAACCGGGAATCGAACCCGTTACACGAGGTAAATAATTACCCTGTATCTTTATCATACCGATCGAAAGGCTTCATCATAAGGATTATTTCTTGTTAAATAACATAGTGTCAGAAATAAAAGAAAGACCATGAATTTTAAATGACCTGAAATTTTGTTCAGAAAAAAGAAAAGCTGATAGATAGATAGAGAGATAGATAGATTTAGATTTTTTCTATGGGGTTATTTCAAAAATGTTGTTTACAAGAACCAGTATGAAAGTGTCCACGAGCTACAAACAATATCCACCACAACAAGATCAAAAAATCGACAGGGAGCGAAATAATCAAAAGAGTGCGACTTTGTATTCAACAGGGACTCATTTTGAGCATTTGATAAATTGATTAATTTTGTATTAAAAATGTTAAAATTCATGGTCATCCTTTTATTTCTGACACTATGTTATTTAGCAAAAAATAATCCTTATGATGAAGCCTTTCGATCGGTATGATAAAGCTACAGGGTAATTATTTTTCTCGTGTAACGGGTTCGATTCCCGGTTCAACCATGTAATTATTGAAATATCTATGAATGCAGTTTAAATTGTTTTTTAAATTAATATAATGTCTTCTTTCAGTAAAATGTTCCATCTACAATATTCAAGGTACTTTCCTTCGATGTGGCATTGCCGTGGGACGCCCTGTATATCATTCTTGCAAGTAGAATAAGAATTTCATGACTATTATTATTTCTCTTCAATGCGATCCGGAGACAATGCGCAAACGCACAGACAGTAGATACCTCGTCGGCTCGATGGTTTACTCGTTCTTGTCAACTGGGCTTGCCAACCACGCCCTATGACGCTGCGCGCACGCCGCTCGACCTAAATTGAGGGCTAGGCTAGGGTTGCCACCTGTACTATAATATAAAGTATTGTATCATATTTCGGCTGTCGGGACTTATAATATATGAAAGACATAAAGTACGCCTCAAATAATTTAATAGAATAAATATAATTTCGAAATTCGTGACATAAAATTTGGTCTAAAAGACGTTTCTGAACGCAACCAAAAAAAAATAACTTGACACTTCATTCTGACGTTTAATTTGGCGGTTGTGTTGCAGAACTTGGTTAAAAGAAAGTGCTACTTACTGAATGGAAAAAAAAAGTGCTACTCTACTTTGTGAGCGTTCATAAATACTGTATTTTTGTTGTGTGTACTTATATTTTGGCCCTATATTCACTGTACATATATATTCATAAGAAAGGTGGCAACCCTAGGCTAGGCTGTCATCTGCGGCGGTATAGTAATAGTACTAGCGCAACATCAGTACATGGAGGCCTAGGTCATGACATGATAATGATACACAATGAATGATAGATGAGCCATTATTTTTATAAAGTCACTTGTTAAAATGCCACCTATCGAGTAGTGTTTACTTAAACTAATTTACATTAATTTTAAGATTTTGATAAAGCTGCTAAGTATATTGAGTCTGATTAAATTTGGGACAAATCATATACTTACAAGTATTTAGTGGAAAGGCTGGAAGTAAAAAAAAGTTGCCTAATGTAAGCAAAGGAAACTGGTGCACAGACGAAACATTATTCGTTTAATCGTTTTTGGCCTAGTTGATTTGGCATATAAAAGATATCCCAAAAGTTTTAAGTCATTATAATAACAGCTTTAAAATAAATCGACCAAATTAAACGTTGTCATACAAAAAGTTACCAATAGTTAAAGTGAATCATCGGCGAAAAGTTGGTTGGCAAAAAGTTCGGCGAAAAGGCCGGACACCGCTTTATTCATAACTATAGCAAGTCATATCGTAACATATATTTCGAAAAACTGATTACCTTTTTATATAGGATCCTTATAAATTAAAACTTAGGTTAGTTTAAAATTAAACGTTACATATTTGGGTGAGGTCACTCAATTAAATTTTAGCTCAGTTAGAGCCCTTTGAAACGCATAAAATTGTTTGCCCTAATGTATTGTTTACTCTAAAATCTTATAAACATACTAATATTATAAAGAGATAGAGTTAATGAGTTTGTGAGTCTGTGAGGTTGTAGGGGGTAATCTCTGGATCTACTGAACCGATTTAGATGAAAGGTTGTAGTAGGATTACCCTTCAACTTCTAAAATTGCCCCCAAACTTTTGAATTTGGAACTCGTGAGGAGAAAATACTTCATACCAATTTTTAACTCTCTACTGCCCCCTGGAACCACACGGCATCCATTTAACCCTAAAACGATTTATTTTTTCTCAAAAAGTATGAAACGGACAAATATCAAATTGTGCATAAATATTGCTGTAACCAATAGAAACTATTTAAAAAAAACCAGCTCTCTACTTAGCTACTTCTAATACTAATCTATGAATTTAATTGGTACTAAACTACCAATTATCTTTTAAAGTCAGTTTATCCTTAAAGTAAAACAAAATTATGTTAAATCGTCCAAATAAATGCTGTGTTTGGGTTTGGGTTTGTTAGGTGAGTCAACATCCGCAGGGACACGGAGTCACCGATAAGGTTTAATATGTACCGGGAAATCAACCGAACAACGATTAAATATAAAATAATCCCATTGTACTGGGCTGGGATTCTACACGGTAATAACGATATCGTATTTGACGTGTTTCCGTATTGTGAACGCTTTCATAACTCTTATATCATTTACAATAATGGCGACGACTGTGACATAAACGATTCTAAAACACATCAAACACGATATCGTTATAACGCAGTTGAATAGAGGCCCTGCAGGCCGTAACTTTTTAAAACCTAAATTCCAGTCAGTGTAGAGATAGAGCTACTAGTTATAGGAATCATACAGGGGGCTATTTCTGACTTTCGATCGCTCGAAAGTTTCACTCAAAAGTGAGCAAAAACTCCCGAGCAAAAAACCCGTACTTTTGAAATGCGAGCTATTGATAATTTAGAAAGGAGTGATCCACACCATTTGTTTTTAATTCTATCATTAGAAAATTGTTTTGGCATTTGACAAACAAACTCAAACCGCAGATGTTTTATTTGGGCTGCACGTTTAATTAATTACTTTCCATAGTAAAAGTTTTTGGTAAGCAGTGTAAAAACACTGAAAGCGCACACAAATAGTATTACTATCGCCATACTACTTAAAATAAACTTATAATTAGATTGTGTGTTTATTTATATTTAATACATGATTTAAAAAAACCGGTAAGTAATCAATAATCATCGACTTTCTGCGTATAACGAAACACTTGAATGGGTATTTTTCAAATAAATTGTACCTAATTAAGGACTGAAATTAAATTACGGTAACTTTTAAATGTGAGTAAAGAAAATTAGTCGTCCATTTATATGGTTAATTTTCATTACTCACATGTAAGAGTTACCGTTACTTAATTTCAGTCCTGAATTAGGTACGATTTCTTTGAAAATTACCCGAATATAAAATAAGTCAAAGACTAGCTTTCGAATGAGGGCTTTCAAAAATACGGGATAATGGGTTTCGTGTGCTAATATTTTTTAATTACCAGTTGATCAATTAATTTCGAGCACTCGAAAGTCAAAAATCGCTCCCTGGTCTGTCTTTTTCACTACCTGGAACTCGTCAGATCTCAACACTATTTGTCGTGTGGTACTCGACGCTTGTTCAAATTTGTATAACATACTAGCGACCCGCTCTCAGACCTACCCGATATACACACAAAATTTTATTAAAATCGGTCCAGCCGTTTCGGAGGAGTTCAATAACGTACACCGTGACACGAGAATTTTATATATTAGAGATTAATCATATTATAAACTAACTGTTTCCCACGACACCATCAGCGTAGAGGTCGTTTATCGCTATTCTCTCAGGAACCGTCAATTTTTTCGGGATAAAAAGTACCGTGTGTCCCCGGCACTCAAATTATATCCATACAAAATTTCATCTAAATCGGTTCAGCGATTTATCCGTGAAAGCGTAAAAACAAACAGACATTTATAATATTAGTATGGATATGGATCGATACAGTGTATCTTCAAGCAAAAAAATGGAAGAGATTAATGTCACAAAACATGTAGAGGCACAAAAACATGCATGCAAAAGCAGGCATGTAGAGGTTTAGTGGTGGTAGGACCCTGTGCAGGGTCCGTCCGGATCGCTACCACCATCTTATCCATTAACCACCCGCCAAGCAACAGTGTTCGCATTGTTGTGTTCCGGTGTGGGGATAAGACAACCGGTGAAATTACTAGCATAGAGGCATTCCATGTTAGTCCTCAGGGTTGGCAACGCATTTGAGGTCTTAGGATTTTAGTCTTGAGAATTCAAATGTCTATGGGTCTCAGATTCCACTTACCATCAGGTGGCCTGAGTGCTCGGGTGCCTTCTCGTTAACATGAAAAAAAAAGCAGTAGAGCGCAAATCTTACCAAATTAAAGGTATTTTACTAGAGCGAAATATTATAGAATACGCATAACACATGAAAATACTAAGCCCTCGAGTTTAAAATTTGTAGCTTACGTAAATTTCATACGTATCTCTTCTTCTTCAATCGTGTAAAATAATATTTATTACTCATTTACACATTGGTTATAAATATGTACTGAATCTACTAGTAGGTGTATGCAAATGTCTTAGGTTGTTGCCTTTTCAATGCCTTTAAAAAGAACTCAATCAGAAGGCTAGAGCATAAATAATTCTAAGCGTTGGACAACATCTCTAGTGGCATTAACTCGCGAATTAAGTGGGTAATAGCTACCGCCGTGGTGACCTCATCGCAGCATCCTGACCTCGACACTCAGGGGCACTCGAGCGATTAGGCTCGCCGAAATCCGAGGCAGCTCTGTGGTCGCTTGCTATTGGGTAATACCGTAATTATACACGCATAGCAATCGGAACAGTCGACGTCATAACTAGTCATAAGTAATTTTGATTATGACGTCTGGGTTGACGGCAATGCACAATTAAAACCGGGCAAGATCATGCTCAGTGTAGGATTCCGAAGCCGTTAAGTACCACAAACATAAAAACAAAAGTAATAACTAATTTTCAATTCAAAGTCATTTGGTGCCGTCTTAGATGATTTTAGTGGGTATAAACACTTTAATCGCCTGTAATCTCAAGAACCAATGATGTCTACTTAGTTGGGATAGTTTTCCTTTTAATTTGTTATATGCGCTTTAATTTGAGATTCTTTTCAGATTTTTAGCATTGCAACACTTGACTCTAACAAAAATAAGCACTTTAAACCTTAATATTTAATAAACGGATCCGTTGATCGAAAAATTCCACAAACCCGCAGTATTTTAAAGACCTATCCAACGACACCACACACTATGAGATAGACGAGAAAAAAAATCAAGATTTTATTTTACCACTTTGTTGGCGTGACTAATATGTATATTCATGCCAAATTACACCTTTTGATTACTAAGAGTCTCTGAGCTAGGTTACGGACGGATGGTATAAGGATTCCTAGTTTGACTACGGAACCCTAAAAACTGAATGCGCCGGGGTACAAATATAGTCATTAACTTATTACACAGTTGACGAAAATAATTTTAAATCAGGAGGGCTAGCACAAGTATTCGCGAATTGTTTGTCGGCAGGATCTATCTATTTATCTTGTCTATAGAGACGCACTAAGCAACAAGCGAGAAAATAAAAGATGTGCTAGGCATAACTGTATCTAAGAACCCACCGTGTTAGGTTGGTCGTGATAAGCAGTTAATGACTTTGTAATAAAATTACAGTCGGCAACAAAAAAATGTTCACATTTTTTTATGTTTTTCAATGTATGGCAAAACATACAATACGTTGAAAACTGTGTGTGTTTTTGATGTGTATATAAATTAATAATTCGAGTGCAGAATAACAAACGACCACCACAAACAAAAACTCAATTTTGCTTCATAAAGAACAAATCGAAGGAACCTTAACTCTTCAATAAGTATTATTTAACGTCTTTACGGCGTTACGATTGGAATCTCAATGAGCTAACCAAGTATCTAATAATTTACAATAGTTTCACGTACATCCGTGTTATCCGGTAGAGCTAATTCGAATTTAACCTCTAGATTTTATACACCTTTATTTGAAAGAACGAGGTTATATTCATTAAGTTTTTATACCAAGTACAGTACCCCAAAATGTTAGGCACTTTAAACTGAACATCAAATGTCTAGCATTGACAATGAAAATGACTACACATTGACAAGGTTCTACGTAGGTACTCTTTTTTCTAACAAGTGCCTACCTCAGCTGGATGGTTGTAAGTAGCAACAGGGCCTCTATTCAACTGCGTTATAACGATATCGTTTTTGACCTGTTTCCGTATTGTCGACGTTTTGATAACTCTTATGTCATTTACAATAATGGCGACTGTGACATAAACGATCCTTAAACGTGTCAAACACGATATCGTTTTAACGCACCTGAATAGAGGCCCTGTACGCGTGATGTAAACAATAATAATTAATGCACTATGCATTATTAATTAGGGCACTAGAAAAGTGAGAAATGAGAATTAAGGTTATAGACATTCCTAATGCGATATAAATACTCAAATTGTTACCTATGGTCTGTGTTAATCCAATTAATTAATTATGTAAACAAACCGACAGACAGCCGTGTTGTTATAGTTTTTCGGCCTAGGAAATGATGCATATCGCTAAACTAGCGATTTTCCGAAATCACAAAATGTATTAATGACTAGGATTTGGACAAGTTGTAGGGAGAGAACACCTGTTTATCGATGTTATCGACAAATCGATAGGTTTTTTATTTTCGATGATACGACTACGTGGTCGATGATAAAAAGTTCGAAATATCGGTAAGTATATTACGTTTAAATTACTTAATTAAAACGAGTATAATCACGAAAACCTATATATTTTATAATTTCTGAAAATATTACTCATCCCTCTGAGACCACTTAACGTTAGGTGGCCTGAGTGCTTGTTTGTCTCCCCTATGATATAATAAAAGAGAAAACATTATATGTTATTCCTTCAGTTTTCTATATACCCAATATAAAGTAGAATAATATTCCAATCGAAAACATATTTACAAGTATGTATCAAAGTTACAACTTAATTAACAGTTCAATAATATCGATAAAAAGCGATGCTCTCTCCTTACAACTTTTCAGAAGCCGCACCCAATATTCCGGGCCCTAGAAATGACGTAACATGATGACAGATCGTTTCGATCACTTATTATCAATTGTATACATGTCGCCGATAGAAAACAGAAACGTTAGCAAGGTATGTATCCTGGCTAGGCCTAGCGAACGTTCCAACATAGTGACTTTACCCTTACCTAACTACTACCTTTCCCCAAGTACCCCAACTCAAACAACTGCACTCCCGTGAGCAGTAAGCTCATGGGATTTATGATTCGGGGCCAAACACACAACACTACTCCAAAACACGAAATATTATCATAGATATATCTCTCTCGCTCAATGCTGCCTCGACTAGGGCATGAAAGAGACGGCAGTGAGTTATGAATTACATATAACGAAGTGTCGAGGACGTATTTGTTTCCGAGTACTTCACAGTTTTTAGGTCGAGCTCGTAAAATATCCCTGCGGTGAAATGTTACTGAAACTAGGGATGCGATGGGGAAAGATCCATCGATATCGATATTGATGCCTAAATAGTTGTATAGACTTATTGGACGTTGTTGACATTCGGATAGCAGGAAGGTCTATTTTAACAGACGTCTTGCAAGGCTAAGGTTATGTATTATATTAAGTTATATTATAATATATGACATTTACAGTATGGTATAATTACCATAACATACTATAGATGTAATACATTATCCCACTTAATATTATATAATGAATGCGAAAGTTTGTACGAGTGTGTTACTCTTTCACGCTGCAACGGCTTGACGGATTTGGATGAAATTAAGAATGGAGATTGCTTATACTCTGGATTAACAAATAGGCTACTTTTTATCCCGCAACAATTAAAATTTTCCAATGTAACAACGATAATCGAAATGATAATGATTCTTGTATATTAATTACTACAAGAATCATTGTCTTTATAATTGGTTTTGAATGTAATTTGTAGAATATAAATTTACCAAGGTTGACATTCGTCAGATTTTGGAGGTTTCACACTGTTCTTCATTTTATTTTTCTTTAGCACAGAATAGAGAAAAATTGCATTGAAATGCTCGAGCGACTGTAATCCCCACAATTGCATTTGAATGATTTTCTCCAGTCTTTATGATGCAGCTTGGCATCATGAGGACTGGAGAAAAAAATATCCGTAAATCCTGTTTCTCCTTTATCGACTTCCGTGGTCTGTCGTCATTGTCTGCCACAAAGGGTGGCATCGCCCACGAACTCTACGACATAACTTAGTCTCCAAACCACTAGACTACAAGGTACCTTCTTATAAAGATCCCTATAAGGGTCGTGAGTCTCCCCATGCTCTCGGTTTAAATGATACTTCTCTCTACAAGTAGCTCTAGATAAGACTCAAAATAGACTGGCAGCGAAAAGCTGAAAGAATCGGTTTTTTTAACCCCGACGTAAAGAGAGGTTATTGGGTTATAATAGTGTTTACCTGTTTTAAAAGAAAGCTCGTTTAATCGAGATGTTTTTGTTAGGTTTCATGAAAATTAGTTATGCAGCTATAGAGATATCATCTGGTTTCATCTATTTAATCATTATTGCTTAGATCATATCTGAACATTTTTACCAAACGGTCGAGTGCGTGTAGGACTCGCGCACCGATGGTTTCGTAGCGCGCCGTTCTGTAAGTTTTATTATATTTCAAATTGAATCAGCTCGAACCCAACTCACACTTGACCATTTTGTAGTTATTTTTTCTTCAGGGTTTGTTTGTCAATATAATTATAACAAATTTGACGCTTGTATCTTTTTTACGATACAGCAAAAAAATGAGTTGAAGTAAAACGGGATCCTCTATTACTTCACTATTTATATGTCTGTTTGTTAGTAAATACGCCGTAATAATAATAACACATTCCGAAAAAAAAAAGATACTGCTCTTTAAAGTTACGATGGACGGACGGACAGACCGACAGCGTAGGCATACTATTAGGGTCCTGTTTGAACTCCCTTCGGGTACGGAACCCTTAACAGCTGTAGATCCGCTGCTCCCAACATTGCTTACTCTTAGGGCGCTGTATTTAAACATAAAAAATATGAAACTACCCTTCACTAGCTTCAACGGGTTCAAATGACTATTGCGCTGAAATTAATTGGGGGAGTTCACGGGCGCGGCGGATCGATTTACTGCCACTCGTAATTTAATTCGGCAACTAATCGCCGGGAGTGAAGTCACGACCATATTTCCTTGTTAACTTTTGGAATCACATTATAGGTTAAATACGCGGTAATCAGTTTAAGTAGATATGTTGATTTTCCTTAATGTCTCATCGAACTGCCAGTTAATTACTGAGATTTGGTAAACTCATTAAGCACTGCATTAATAACAATAATATAATAATCGACTAAGCACCGTACAATTTATGGTTTAAGGACCAATATAGGGTACAGGTCTTGGTAATTAGGAAAACAGCGAAAGTAAATTTAATATTAGACTGTATTTCCAAATCCTAGCCTTTTACAAAATGTGTGCTTTTCTGATGGTGATTAACATACAACTAACTCCACATATTCAAAGTTTACCCACATTATTTATCTACTTGTTATTACATGCATGTACAGTATATCGTACAATTACCAACAGTAGGAAAAAGAAGGAACAATTACAGATAACGCAATTATAAATGGAGCCCCTGACACGAAACGTTCACAAATACCATCCGGTTTAAAAATGAAAGACGAATCAGTAATCAAGGTATTATGCGGTCACCATTGCCCATAAAATGGACACCCGGAAAATGCATTTTTAGGTGCTTTAGAACTGCAGAAGCATTTTGTATAGCAAGCAAAGCAAGATTAAAAATATATTTTACAAAAAAAAAGTTTTAGTTATTGAACACTAATTGCAATTGTTAAAAGAAACCTATACGTAAGAGTTATAAATGCAATGGGTCAAGATTTATTTGTGTGCTTGCACATCCATAGCAAGGTCCCTTTTTTAGCTACTTAATGATAGCAAACTTGGTCTTAAGCACTGTAGGTAAGTACATCACGTCAACACTATGTTTAGACACAAACGTCAAACGGAAATTGAACCCCGAGTAAAATATCGAAGCGAAAGCTGAAACGCTTTCTATTGAAAATTCCTACATAACTCATCGTTACCTAATCAAGATTCTCTCTGGTCTTATTTCATCATGCGAGTGCGATTGCATGCACTATCACGGATGCTGCGTTAAAACAAAGAGTCTCAACTATAATTTTTCAAACGTTTATCGATAAAATCCATCGATAACATACAACACAATTAGAAGGCGCGACAACACTAGCTTATCGCAGTTAGCGACCTATTGTTTTAAATCTGATATTTTCATAGCAACAACGGCAATGTTTTTTAATTTTATCTGGGTTTTTAACTACCAACAGGGTCATTTGAGCTGTTTGTTGTTTAATATCGCAGCTGTGAGCCATTCATATAAATATTACTCTAAAGTAATGTTTTATAAATTAACTCGCGACCCGCCAGCGGCTTCGCCCGCTGCAATTTTTTTTTTACATCACTTAGTGGTATGAAAAATAGATGTTGGCCGATTCTCAGACCTACCCGATATACACACAAAATTTTATTAAAATCGGTCCAGCCGTTTCGGAGGAGTTCAATAACGTACACCGTGACACGAGAATTTTATATATTAAGATGTATAATGGTGAAAGATTTTTTGAAATCGGTCCAATCGTTTTTAGTTTATTCGATACAAACCTACAAGTCTTTCCTCTTTATAATATTAGCGTAGGAGTGTAGATTACTAATATGTACACACCCTGGCCTAGTTAATATGTTTTCAAGGTAACGTGACCTTTACTTGATAACCTGCCCTTGACTTAACCTTTGAGTGCCCCGGTCGCTTTTAGTTATAGATCACGTACCCTTAAAGGGTAGTTGTGTACAAAGCTTTATACCGACTTTCATATTATAAATGCGAAAGAGTGTTTAAAATAAAAAAAAGCATTTTCAACGTTTACGTTAAATTATAAATACTTTTGTTACAAGGAAAAGGGTCGATGAAAAACTAAGCAATTTGAGAAAAAAACGCGTAGGTATTAAAATACTTCTCATAACTATTCAATCGATCGGCGCGAAATTTAGTACAAAGTTAGTTCACAGCTCAGTGACGTAGGGCACTTTTTGTCGAGGAAAATTGGTCAGTTCCCGAGGATATAGCGGTAAACGGTATCTACGCGGATGGAGTCCCGGGCAACAGCTAGTATTATACAAAATATACGCAAAATATTACAGAGCTGGGATTCTACACGGTAAAAACGATATCGTATTTGACGTGTTTCCGTATTGTCAACGTTTTGATAACTCTTGTCATTTACAATAATAGCGACTGTGATATAAACGATTCTTAAACACGTCAAAAACGATAATATTTATAAAGGGAGAATAGAGGCGCAGTTGTTTTATCTCACAAAGGTCATAGAGTGATGGAACCAAATATAGAATACGAACTAAAGGCATAGAAGGTGCCTTAAAACGAAAACGTCAAATCTATACCTGTGAATTAATAAATGTTCAATAAATTAAATAAGAAAAGAGTATAGAATACAGTTCTTGCTAAAACTAGCCGTACACACTTGTGTAAACTGGTCTCCAACTGGACACCATGGTCGTAGATGCAACAGTGTACGACCATGATATTTCAGCTTATAGAACTGTCTCTTTTCGGCATACTGAATCCCAATAAGACTGTGCATATGAGCTATAGTTGTTGCCTTTTATTTTATCGCTCCTTCTATGCCTTTAGTTCTTATTATATGGAACCAAAACAGTATTGGACAAGGAACAATGAACTATGATGGACACTTGATTTTTATTATACAGAAGATAAAGGGTTACCAACAGTTAATTTATGACCGTATGTATGTAAACACTTTACTGTACAAAATAAAACAGAAACAATACAATGAAGATACAAGAAAAT
This sequence comes from Acleris holmiana, assembly GCA_949316455.1. Classification (NCBI taxonomy): domain Eukaryota; kingdom Metazoa; phylum Arthropoda; class Insecta; order Lepidoptera; family Tortricidae; genus Acleris; species Acleris holmiana. Next base: position 3,853,741 of record OX438766.1, read on the forward strand.
AATGTACAAAGGCGAACTTATCCCTTTAAGGGATCTCTTCCAGCTGAGAGATTGATAAAAGTGAAAGGTTGTGCATCGAGGAGGCAAGTTTACAAGGATAGGATAATAATACAAATAAGACCTAAATATAAAAATAAAATTAACTACATTCAAATACGTACATAAATATGCTAGAAACAGAAATATATATTTATAAATCAATATACATACTTAAACTTACATAAACTAAATTTATGTAAAGGACAGTTGATACAATATTTAGGAGCTAGGGTCAAGCCAAAACTTCAGCAATTTGCCTTTTAAGGAATCAACTGATTGTGATTGCCTGAAGCCGGCCAGCCGGTACGTTCTTTGAATTTAGAGTTAAGTGTCCATTATTGCCACCTGTCAGCTTAAAGTGTCAAAATATGAATGTGAAATCCTACTAACATTATAAATGTGAAAGTTTGGATGGATGTTTGTTACTCAATCACGCCAGAACCGCTGAATGGGTGAAATTTGGCACACAGAATTATAGTCTGAAATAGGACGTGGTGACTTCTACGCGGACAGAGTCGCGCGCAAACTCTAGTTTATTATAATTATCATATAATAAACAAACTAACATATAATAAATACACAATACATATTATTATAACATCACGCGTTCATTCCCTGAGTGGGGTAGGCAGAGCTACAGAAATACCACCAACTCTAAAAAGATTTGTTTATAATTCTGTAACCACATTTTGCACAATCAGGCCAAGAAATTTACAAGTGTATTAGTGACAGTTGCAAGCCGAACAGTACTGCAAGCCCTTATTACCATACAATATATTAATAGTAGCCTCATACGACATCCACAGGGTGACATGGAGTGGCACTATTTTAACCTTGGCAACTAAATAAAACAAATCATACAAGAGCTGGGATAAGTTATCCTTGTGCAAGTGAGCTAGTGTGTGTTGGGGCCGCTGGTTACATTATATTAGATCATTCCGTTATCGCATTTAAATATTTAAACTGCCACATACCTAAAGTATTTTCCCATACACTCAAGAGTTCTTCGTTAGCCGATGATGGAGTTTTAAATATAGACGTTACGAGTAACGAGCCGTAGAAGCTGTTTTTAGTGTTCGACGGCGAATTTTACGCGTGCGGGCTAAGAGGCACGCTAGGCTGTTAATTGGTGTGGCAATGTGCCTGTGCTGGATATGATATGATATTCGACGACACGTTGGCCTATAGTGCCCGGCCGTTGTGAAGTATCCTGACAGCTGTCATTCCAGTACAAATTATAACCTCAAACCTAAGAATAAGCTATAAATTGTACTGCGATGACAGCTGTCAGGATTGATTTCTCATCGGCCGGGTACTATAGTTGGTAGTGACCAGTGTCCGACCGAAATTTCGGTTTCGGTTTCGGTTTCGGCCAGTTTCGGCCAAAAAATCAAGTTTCGGCCCGAGTTTCGGTTTCGGCCAAAAACGGCCGATCCCTTCGGCCGCGCCGAAACTTACAACATCGTACCTAATAAAAGAAAAGGTTCGCTGAAATGATTACCAAAGGTGATCAATTTGATTATTTTGATTATCTAATTATATTTGAATTAGCCAAACGAGGCTAACTTTTGTGAGTATAATTAAAATGTAAGTAACTGAAAATAAATAAACATAATACTTATATGAGCATCATATTTTAATAATAAATAAATTTGTTTTATTTTATACCACCATTAAAAAATCGCTAACTTTGTGTTACAAATAATGTATTTTTTTCACTTTATAGGGTACTTAAATTTTCAAACAAAACTTCGGTAACTGTGCTGAAATTTCATTGTGATAAATCTTTGAAAGTAGAAACCTGTAATTATTGTTCGGCGAGTAATTAATTTCAGAAAAAAACGGGCTTACTAACATTTTTTTGACATTTTAAGGACTTTTTTTTTTTATAAAAGGTTCGGTTTCGGTTTCGGTTTCGGCCGAAACTACAATGAAACCGAACTTCGGTTTCGGTTTCGGTTTCGGCAAAATAACATGTTTCGGTCGGTCACTAGTAGTGACCCTGCCTACGAAGCTAGCGGTCCCCGGTTCATATCCCGGTAAGGGCGGATATTTGTGTGATGACAGCGAGTATTTGTTCCTGAGTCTTGGATGTTTTCTATGTATTTGAATATATTCGAGTATTTCTCTATGATGTTTATCGTTGTCTAGTTTCCATAGTACAAGCCTAGAGCTTAGTTTGAGACTAGGTCAATTTGAGTGATATTTTCCCGTGATGTTTATTTATGCTAAATTATTTTATTACCTTTAAACTGGGTCTAATTACATGACCCATTACTTTTATAGGATTCTTAACGTTTTTTTATAGCATAGAGAAGGCAAACGAGCACGCAGACATTTCCATTGTCAAGACTACGATCTTGAGTGCAATCCTAAGACTGCAACTGTGTTGCCAACCCTGAGGACTAAGATGGAACGCCTCTATGTTAGTAATTTCACCGGTATTACCGCCACTGGCGAATACCTACTGTTGCTTTGCGGTAGTTTAAAAGATAAGATGGTGGTTTGGGGAACAGATACGGACGGACCATGCAAAAGCTCCTACCACCACTAACATAGAATGGGCATTTGCTCGCGTTGCCTCGTGAATGGTTAACTTTTCGTGGATAATGTATAAATAAATGTTTTTATTTCTCTCTTCATTTCTTTTATATTGGTTTTAATTTAATTGCATATTAGTTAGTTAAAAAGCATGGTAGAAGTAAAGACAATATACTTAAGTGTGTTGCTGTTTTAAAAAAAGATCCTTCTTTTTTCCAAAAAAATTAGAAGGTTCTCAATTCATCGGTTTTTATATGTAAGCTTACATTCCCCGATTAGGCGATTACACAAAGATCGATGGACCGATTTGAAATATTTTTTTTGTACGATTTGTTATTGTTCCTTTATAGTTGGTCCCATTTCCACCACGTCAAGATCTGATGATGGGATCTTGGAGATCTCGAGGGAACTCCTCAAATATTATAGGAATAAAAATACGTGGACGACATAACAGTATTTTTGTGATCACTAAAAGGTATGAAATAAAAATGTTTTCAAAAACTAAAAACCGTCTTCAAAAAGCAAGAAATAATTTCTTTTAAAATAACAGGTATAATAGGTCAGTCCAACTGGATTCGGCTTTTGTTTAAAATATAGTGGGACGCCGACTTCAGTTGGGCTGACCTACTACTTATCATTTAGATTTTTAAAACATTTATTTTATTTTAGACCGTTAAAGATCAGCAATGGTCGAAGTAGCATAATTATAAAAGTACTTAAATCAGAATAATTATAACTTTATAGCACGACTGGATCTTTCAAACATCTAATACTTACATTTTTTTAATTACAAAAATCAGAATTTGGACCGCCCGCCGCCCGTACAGTGTCATAATCTGATCTGTTTTTACACGACTGACCAAATAAAGGGTGGCACCGCCATATGTAACATGTTTTTCTTTTTCATATTTCTTACCTGCACTATGGACGCCGCGAGAGCAGTCATGGCGACCAGCATGAGCGTTTCCCTCGCGTACTCGTGCACTTGTTTCCCGCAGCCTCGCTGGTAGAGTTGAAGGCAGTCGGTGACGTAGGGCTGGTGCAGGGCATCCAGGGGACCCTGGCCGCAGCAGGAGAACGGCACCTGGCGCTTGGACAGGAAGTCGCTGGGACCGCTCACGCCGCAGCAAGAGAACTGCGGTGGAAGACACATCATATAAGTCAACGATTTACGCGTAAATGGGCCATTCCAAAATAAAGTGTACCCTAGTTAAGGAATATTAAGAAACGTTATTTCTGACAGTTTTGTGACAATATTAGCTATGTTCGTCACAAAACTGACAAAGTTAACGTTTCTTAATTTTCCTTACTAGGGTACACTTTAAAAAATTTGAAAATTCGCAAATAGATTGGATTGACATTTACTAATCAATTGTCCAATGGTTGTTTAAGTTTTTGTCATAACAACATTATAATTTAAGGCTTATATTTCTCGCAATCGAAGTGAAAAGCAGATTGTTTAGATTAAAAAGCCATAATGACACTCGAACTTTATCCACCCTCGCTTTGCTCGGGTGGATAATGGCTTACTTTGGTCGCTTTGTTGAACAATCTACTATAACTACCGTAACATGCAGCTTGTCCCATCGCAGCATCTCGAATGAGTTGGCCTCCTTGTTACTCAGGGTGGTCTGGAAGAAGTCGTTCATGGCCGCCGTGATCTCCAGCTCGACGCTGTCCCACACCACCAGCGCCCACACGAAGCAGGCGAACTCGATCACCACCACCAGGATTATGAGGATGCCGGTCTGGAAAACAAGTATTTTTTTTGTGGTGGTAGGACCCTTAACCTGCATTGTTCGCATTGTTGGGTTCTGGTGTGGGGATAAGAAAACCGGTGAAATTACTTAGCATAGAGGTATTCCATCTTAGTCCTCAGGGCTGGAAATGCATTTGAGGTCTTAGGATTGCAGTCTTGAGATTATAGTCGTGGGACCATCAGGTGGCCGGAGTGCTCGTGTGAATTTTACTTGCCATAAAAAAAATATGTTTGTAAGTTCATATTGAACAAAGCAATTATGTTTAAAATAGGGGGTCTGGCAAATCTTACCAAGTCATAAAGTAATGTCAACACAGGTATTTTGCATGAAGCAAAATACATGAACATGTCTATATCAAATTTTAGTTTTTTTATATGTATACCTGTGTATTTTGACGACACGTTGGCCTAGTTGGGAGTGAACCTGCCTCAGAAGCCAGCGGTCCTGGGTTCAAATCCCGGTAAGGGCAGATATTTGTGTGATGAGCGCGAATGTTTGTTTCTGAGTCTTGGATGTTTTCTATGTATTTAAGTATATATTTCTCTATTTAAGTATGTTTATCGTTGTCTAGTACCCATAGTACAAGCCTAGAGCTTAGTTTGGGACTAGGCCAATTTGTGTGACATTGTCCCCTGATATTTATTTATTTATTTATTTATATAGGAAAACTCACGCGAGGGGACCGGGGGGGGGGGGGGGGGTCCGGTCACATCTTACTACCGAAGTTCTCACAATTGCTACTTTTTGAGAAATACTTAGTTTCATTTTAAGCAGACATTCTAAAACTTTAGTTATCAATTTGCTACTGAATACTTACAATAGTGACATGAATTTGATGCATCGAGGAAGCTGTTCTCCAGCCAATCCAAGCTATGGAGCACGTTATAATAGCCATCATGAGCAGCAGGATCGCGGGATATTCCACATTCACCCCAATAAAGTGCCGGTATATGAACAACCTGTATAGCAGCCATCCGCTCACTCCGAACAGTACCACTGCTGACATCTGTGGACAGACCGCGATATCACTTAGCAACTTACAAACATTACCCGGCCAAATAAAAACGTAATAAACAATGCTCCAAACGCATAACGACATCCCTGTCCCCCAAACGCGTTTACCACGACTACTAGCGCCATTTACAACTAAAAGTGTCCGAAACTAGATTCTCATTGGTCTAATTAATTGAATGGACGAAGTTTAGCGAGCTAATTCTTCAAAGTAATGACTGAAGAAAGTGTGTCATAGCAATTGATCTAAAGATTAAACACTTGACCTTTACAAAGTTTATAATATATATAAAAATCTAAGTAAGTAAGGAACAGTGTTTTGACAAGCTGTTGGTATGGCGACTGTATGACTCGAAGTTTGAGTACCTAAAAGTAAACTTTGGTTTGTAAGGGTTTGTAAATTAAACTTATTAATACTCACTGCGAATAACACATTGAAGATTAGCACTAGATACTTCCAACAGTTCGCTGTGATGGCCATTGTAAACAAACGCTTTCACATGTCAAATATTGTTTAAAACTCGACTCATAACAAAGCGCCCGGTCGTTCCACCTCACGGATTGTTTTGTGTGTGAATTGAGAACTGCTGTGTCGTTGCGAGCGAGACGAAATGAGTGATGCAACCACTTCAAACTACAGAATTAACCTCTCGATATTTAACAAGAGATATAAAACGGTAATACCTATTTAAACAGTGTTTTAATACGATTTGTTAAAGTGTTATCGTTAAGACCAAATAGAAAGGCGCGCTCTATTAACCGACTAAGTTGGTCTTACTAAGTTTACTCATCATAGAATCTTATCAGGTATCAAAATGATAACGCTTTAAAAAGTTGATAGGTACAGGTGTAACGTGATGGCTCGATATAACCTAATTTCTGGTAAAGATAACGTGGGTTTACGTAGAACTGTAGGTGCAAGCGGGATATAAATAGAGCGCCACGACATTTTCGTTTTCTATTTCCGTGAAGTAACGGTGTACTTTCGCTAGGTTAGTTTTGACGCGCAATGTTTTACTAAATAACTACGGTACTTAACCAGGGAAATTCTAGCATTGACTTTTATTATTACCCTTATAGAGTATTCCCTTATGCATGAATTAATCCACATCCCTAATTTTATAGAATAAGGAACTGACTGGGCGACTGATCGATCAACGCATAGCCGAAACCGCTGGACTTGAAACTTGGAGGGAATATTCTATGGATATCCTAGGGGTGTGCACTAAGGGATGTTTGTTAATTCATCCTGGGTAACTCCTATTTTGATAGGAGTTGCGGGAAACAAATTCTACGCGTTTGACTTGTAAAAGTGCCCGTGTTGCCTCCTATTTCTAACCATTTTTCTTTTTTCTCTTGATTTTCTCTTGCAACTAATTTGCAAAAAAGTGACGGGGCGATCCGAAGTTCGAATTACGGAGTTCTAAGTAGAGCCGCGCAGGGAGCGTCCACAAATTATAAGGGTATATGGGGCGATATACCCAAAATACGACAAACACGAACTTTTTATAGCACAAATCAAAAAGTTATAGTAGATGGTTCAACTAGGGAGTAGTAAGCCATTATGGCACGAGATATTTATCCGTGGGTGGATACAAGTCGAGTCTCATTATGGTTTTTTAGTCTCGAGTTGAAGACTAGTTTTCACCATGACTTTGAGTTAAAATAATAAATCAAGGGACTCGAGACATTTAGCCACCCGAGCAAATAGTTCGTTAGAGTGTCAATGTGGCATTTTGTCAGAGCTAATTTCGATTAGGTACGAGAAAATAAATCTTAAATTGCAATAGTTTAGGATTACATAGACGCAACATAAAGAAATTAAAAAAATTACAACTTATTTCATCTTTACCTATCATTTGAGCATTTCTAAAAAAGTTTGTACATTTCATTCACGACTTCAATTTGCAAAAAAAATTGCAGGTTGGTAGAGTGAATGAAGCTGAGCCTAAATAACATAGTCTCCCAAAATGTCCTCATACATTTGTATGAAACTTTCCTTTTTTGTTACTAACTTTCTTTGGTTCATGGTAACAAAAAAGGAAAGTTTCATACAAATGTATGAGGACATTTTGGGAGACTATGTTATTTAGGCTCAGCTTCATTCACTCTACCAACCTGCAATTTTTTTTGCAAATTGAAGTAGTGAATGAAATGTACAAACTTTTTTAGAAATGCTCATTTTCACTCTCAGCCCGTCACTGTCATGCAGAAAGAGAAAACCACAGGCGACTTTATTTTCATAAGGTCAGACTTTCAAATGGTCAGATTTTGAATAAGTCGCTCTTTCTAATCGTCTGCTTTGGTATAGTCATATCCAATGCACACACGTCGTCTACTCTGAACTACGACGATCTTTAATTCCTTGTAGTTCGATGGGTAAATAAAAAAAGTAGTCTTTCAATAAGCAGTATAGATATTAGCAGCAGGCCTGGAGGGCCAAAACACCCAGAAATAGGTAGGAGCTCCGTCAACACTGTCTAATTTATAATCAATAAATAATAAGTGTCGACGGAGCTCCGCTACCGCGGAACTCCTGTTTCTGAGTGGTTTGGCCCGCTGCAAGAATAACATAAACTAAACCTAGGCATTATTAAAGATTTGGGAACATTACGATTACCATGTGTAACTAACTACATTGTTTTAAATAAATTATTTATTTATTTATTTTATGTTAAAGTAAAGGCACACGAGCACTCAAGCCACCTGATAGTAAGTGGAATCTGAGACCCATACACATTTTAATTCTCAAGACACGATTACAAAGTGTAACTACATTATTTTAAATACATTATTTATTTATTTATTTTATGTTAAAGTAAAGGCACACGAGCACTCAGGCCACCTGATGGTAAGTGGAATCTGAGACCCATAGACATTTGAATTCTCAAAACACGATTACAAAGTGTAACTACATTATTTTAAATACATTATTTATTTATTTATTTTATGTTAAAGTAAAGGCACACGAGCACTCAGGCCACCTGATGGTAAGTGGAATCTGAGACCCATAGACATTTGAATTCTCAAGACTACAATCCTAAGACCTCAAATGCGTTGCCAACCCAGAGGACTAAGATGGAATGCCTCTATGCTAGTAATTTCACCGGTTGTCTTATCCTCACGCCGGAACACAACAATGCGAACAGTGTTGCTTGGCGGGTGGTTAATGGATAAGATGGTGGTAGCGATCCGGACGGACCCTGCACAGGGTCCTACCACCACTGAACACATGCGAAGGATGTTTCCAAATTTGTGCATTTTTAAACGGTTACTTATTATTTGAACAATACTTGTATAACATATCTTTACACTTGACTCTGACTATTTCAAAGGGTTCTGACGATTAGAAAGAGCGACTTTTTGAAAATCTTACCATTTGAAAGTCTGACCTTGTGAAAATAAAGGGATAAATAGACCACAGACAACACTTCCAATACGAAGACTGAGGCGGTTGAGGTTGTATGCCCAGCCTGCCCTCCATCGCGCACTCCGCCGACAAGGGCAACATCATGAAATGGCAGCATAATGTGTTTTCCAATGCTTTTACGGATAAGGAAATTAAAAAGAAAAAGTAACTTCTTTAGACCCTTGGGAATAAAGTGTCACTTTAGTCCCTAGAGATTAAATTCATCACTTTAGACCGACTCGAACCGTGTAACCGTGTGCCACACGGTTCGAGTCATTTTAGAGCGTGAGAAGTGTTTTTATCGTGGCTCACGGACAATATTAACCTATTGTATGCCCACTATAGGTACTCCTTCGGTGGACCAGTCAAATTATGTAAATTTTAATTGACTGTGCATTGAAGGAAAACAATGCTGGTCAATAGTTTTCGTAATTGACAGCGATTAGGCTTACTAAAGTTATTAACGCATTCGTTGCCGGCAACGAATACATGCGTTCTCCTGACTCTCACCCAATGCCTTATAAGCGTATGTGCGTTCTTAAAGTATGTAAGCTCTAAGTAAAACCAAATATGCGAAACCTGGTAAAAGTTCGATAAACGATGTCGGCAGTTAATGCGTTAAACATTAAACTGGAGGAGCTAAGGCAGAAGAATGAAACAGACAGAAAGATCAATGGGTTCATTTGTGTAAATTAAACAATTATGGAATTGGTTAATATAATTAAAATTAAAATAACATTATTGATGAGCTACAAACGACGCACGATCACCCAGGATATAAGGTTTATCGTGGTGACACATATCCGTGACTAAAGTGTCGGGTAAAGCTTCCATTTTAATCATCTCCGCTATCTCATCCAACTTCCGCTTGATATCCGGGCTGATGGGTCCCGCTTGGTTTGCCGTGCGGATCATGGCTCTTGCCTTCTCTGGGTCCCGTTCATACAGCGCCAATATACCCAAGAGCCCCCACCCGTCGGCGAGTAGCGGCTCCAGCTTTACCGCTGCCGCCGCCCAGCGCTCAGATAGCTTGTACTCCCCCAGACATCTATATATGCGCCCAATCAGAAGAGCGGAATGCGCACTGGGCGCCATCTGGTGGCTACGTGCTGCCCATTGCATAGCCGAGATTGGATCAGTTCGAAAATCAGCCAACGCAGCACGCAACAGTATAGCCGGACATTGCGGTGCTCCCGCAAGCTCCGCTTCCAAGAAAGATGCTTTGCACGCGTCATTCCAACCGTGGATACAAACCAGACAACTGGTCTGCATCTGGGACATTATCGCGCTCGGCCCGTATTTGTTTATACCCTGGTTGGTAATTTCGAAAGCCTTGTCGTAGTGCCCTCTGAGAAGTTGTGATGCGGCGCGAACATAATACACGTCAAATGTACCTTTGGCAACTTGTTTCGAGCTCCTTCGTACCCCTTTGGTAAAACATCCTGCCTCTGCACAGTAAATTAAACTTTCTGCAAATGCGTAGCACCGTAAACAAAGAAAGAAAGTTGCGGCAACTACAAGAGGGTTACATGTGGATATTACCGTTGGAATCCAATATATCTCCTCTTCTCCGCTCGTTTGAATCCACGTTTCATAAAACCTTTTCCACTCTTGAGGAAGTTCATAAGATTTCCTCATTTTTTTTGCCGCTATAAACGCGATGTGATCATTTTTGTTGAAATGGTTAAAAGCGTGCATCGCCGCCCAACCTATTGCGTTGGAAATGCCGTCTGAATAATCACCTTTGACAGCAATACGAAGAGCAGCCAACGCAGCATCTTTAACTTCGTCTCCTTTGTCAAAAACTTGAGCACCATACATCCAAAGTATGTATCTGTTTTTCGGATGCACTTTTAAGCCTTCTAAATAGTAATCTTTTGCCCTAGAATCATTCCTTTGTACGAGGCATTCTAAAGCCTTCGATAGGAGTGCGCTTGGATCGCGTGGCTTGGCTGCTAGATGTATTTTGACGTGATGTGCCGCTATTCTATGGTCACCGGCTAATCGAGCACGAGAAGCGGCGACGAGGTGGGGCGCTCTAAGTGGTGGGGGTTGTGGTGCAAAAGATGCCGTGACCGCGCGCCTAGTCGCCGCGTGCTGGCTTGTTACAATGTCTTGCCATTCGATGTAAGGAATACCATCTTCCGGTTGAAACTGCTTGAGCATCGTCCTCACCCGCATCAGAAGCTTGTTCGCCGCTGTGCGCTTGATACTCTGCCCCATGGGCACCGTGCCAAGACACGCCAGAGCGCCTAGTTCTTTGTGAACCGCCAAAGCACCACAGCTTTTTCGTATTTTTCGGACATCCACGTTAGGATCTTCCGGGAGCGGATCTAGTTCTAATTCGTTGCAAGGAACAATAATTCCGTCAGGAGGAAGGACTCCCATAGTTTTAAATAATGCTGCAATTTTTAGTTTAGGCGTGAGTGGTTCTGGTAAATCAAATCTTACAATAACGTAAGCGCTATGGCCGAACTCATCCTCTATCGCATCTGAATCACGAGCACTTTGCATTTTAGCGCTAACGAGGGGCAAGTCTAATAACGGCTTGCAATCCGGTATATTAGCCTCCGTAAAAAACCACAGTCTGGCGGAGCTAGAAACCCCTAACTGGCCAGGTTCTAATAAAACTTTAGCATCTACATATCCCATATAACGTCCGCGAACCTCGCATTTTCCCACCTTAGGAACACCAGCTACTTCTATTAAAAACGGAGAATCTAATCTTGTACGTAACAAATTTGGGTCAACCAAGACCCGCTTCATGGAATTCCAGTACACTGATGGACAATTAGGAGTGTTAAGAGGTTCCAAGTCAGATGGTACAAACACATCGTCATTTGGTACATTATACGCTGTATTTGCCGCAAAACCGGCAGCGCTAGCAGTCGCCCAAACAACCTTGTTAGCTGAACTGGAGCTTAGAGACATACCGAAATTTACAGCAGAAAAATCGGTTAAATAGTCAAGTCCAACAGCTGCAAGGTATACTGTTCCCTCCCTAGCTGGGTAGGGTATGCAATGGCCTGAAATCATAGTCATTATTAGCGGAACTTTATTGATTTCTGGAATGGAACTCGCCATCGCAGTGACCTCAACTGTGCAGCCAGACGCCTCGCCAGTCATAACGTTGCGCAATGGTACAGTTACGTGGACCCTTTCTTCTCCAAGCAATAAAGGAAATAAGTCCACCGTTGCTCCAGCACGGTTTTCCGGGTGTAGCAAGGGGTCTACTTCTTTTGTTGGCTTATTGGTGATTGATCGGACTAGGAAAATAAGTGGTCTGTCCGCAACTATCATTTGAACAAACGGGTCCTGAAGGTTTAACATCATCTCACCTTCCAATATGCCTTCATGACTCCATTTATTATCCAACACGACTTCTCCATTAAATAATGTGTAGAAGGAGTACTCCATAGGTGGTGGAAATGCTCCTTCAAGGAACAGAGATAACATGATTAAACCCTCTTCACTTGTACTGGTATAATTGCTTGACTTCCCACTCACACTTTGTCCGATTCTTTTATTCATTTTAAATATTATTTTGGGAGAGAGAGAACTTTGTTTTGTGGCTTTACCAAATACTATTTTATTTATTTAGTATTCAAAACAATCTTTAGTCACTTGCACAGATTAGAAGGGTATGTCACTTGAGTTTGATTTGAGTTCCCTGAAGGTTTCCCCATAAAAATTTACTCTATGGGTTACCCAAGCAAGGAGTAAATATTATTATAAAACCACTTTAATTTAAATATATTTATAACGGCTTATTATTGACTGTCCGCGACTTCGTCCGCCTAGATATCGAATATCGTTATTAGCCCGGAAACTTTTAAATCATTCGGGAGGAAAAGTAGCCTATGTGTGTTTAATCCAGGGTAAAAACTATCTCAATTCTCAGTCTTTGCAGCGTGATGGAGTAACAAACTAACTCACAAACTTTCGCATTTATGATAGTTAGTATGATGATTGTAGGATAGTAGGAATAGTAGGAACAGTAGGATGTATTATAATATGGGATTAAAAATCTAATAAAACGAGTATTGAAATCATATTACTGATACTAAGTCTGCCCTGCTAACACAAAAGGCAGTATCTCAATTTTAATGGCCAAAGCAGATTCAATCCTATCCTGTTGGTAATGGTTGGTAACAGTCGAAGACACTGTTAACTGTACATTTACAAACGAACATAAACCTTATCGCAACGTATTAAAGTCTACGGGTGGTCAGTTAACAGTGTCTTCGTGTGTACTATGTACTACGACTACTACGAGTATCTATGCCGTAGGGACAAAATCTCCCGTAACTCATTATTATTCTAAATAAATAAATAAATCACAGGACAATGTCACACAAGTTGCTCTAGTCCCAAACTAAGCTCTAGGCTTGTACTATGGGTACTAGACAATGATAAACTTACTTATAGTATATAGAAATAGAAGTATATACTTAAATACATAGAAAATATCCAAGACTCAGGATTTGAACCTAGGACCCCTAGCTTCGAAGGCAGGGTCACTACCAACTAGGCTAGCGTGTCTTCAAATTCTATTTATATAGGTTTACCTATATAAGAAGAGGCTTTAGCCTGACAAGTTTCTATTTGGCCCTATTTCAATACAAGTTTGTATTTAAATAGGGCCAAATAGAAACTTGTCAGGCTTTAAAAGCGATGTTGAAACCATTTAAAAGTGGAATGCGGACACCACAGATTTGTATGTATGAATGAGTAAATTTCAACATGTTAAAGAATCACAGGACACAGCAGTTTTTGCTCAAAAACTACATTGTTTACAAAGGTCGAGGTGCTAACGAGGTGAGTTTACTGAACAGTCTTAATCAGACATAGAAGTTTTTGTGGCACGAATAAAATTGTAAAATTGGGACTTCCTAACGATATTAATTTATCGATAAATTGTACTTTTTTATGACAGTTATGACTATGAGATAACGTATATATATATATATACATGCAACGTAGTATTATTTTTACAATATCATACAATTTATCTAAATAGGCCTTTGTTGCAAGGCACTCTCGGTTTTTCAGTTTACTTTGTATGGAAATCAATTGAATAGCATTAAAAGAAGTTTTTGTGTAAGAGACACGTAAAAAAAAATGTATTTAAATTGACGTTAATTTGAATTTTAAAATCTTTAAAAAGTATGCCCTTGAAATACTTAAATTAAAGACTACCTATCATTAAAATAACATCAATGGGTTCGGTGAACTTAATACCTATCTACTATGAAATTTCACTTTGAAATAAGTATTTGAAACAGTTATCGATAAATTTAATATCGGAAGGACGTCCCTAGTTGGTTGACGTTTTTGCCACAAAAACTTCTATGTCTGGTCATAGTCCTTGACAGAAAATTGCTGTTATTTTAGGTATTCTGTGTAATGTTTTTGTTTGGTGGACAATAAAGTGTTTTGTATTGTATTGTATCGTATTGTTAAAAATAATGATTTTTTATAGCATGAAAAAGGCTAAAGAGCACATAGACCACCAGTAGCCCGTTTTACGAAGCTACAAGTTACAATTTACAAGAGGAACTAACTCTCTTTCTAGCGAAAGGAGTTAGAAAGAGACATCCGCTTGTAATTTGTAATTGTAACTTCGTAAAACGTGCCTCTGATGGTAAGTGGGATCTGCGACCCATAGGCATTTGCAGTATCAAGACTACAATCTCAACACTGCAATCTAAAGACTACAATTCTAAGACCGTAAATGCGTTGCCATAAGTATTTGTTGGTTTCAGAGGAAATACTTAAGCCTCAAATTCAAACTGCCCTTCAAAAGCAAAAATCTTTAGATGAAGTTCCGGTTAATTACCGTCTACCGCCTACCAACAGGTTGGTACTACAAGTGATACCATAGGAAGACCGTTCTCCTATGATAAGTAGCTACTAATGTTCATCACTACATAGTATAAAACAAAGTTGCTTTCTCTGTCCCTATGTCCCTTTGTATGCTTAAATCTTTAAAACTACGCAACGGATTTTGATGCGGTTTTTTGTAATTGATAGAGTGATTCAAGAGGAAGGTTTATATGTACAATACTTTAATCCGGAGCGAAGCGAGGGCTGGTCGCTAGTAGGTTATAAAGAAGAATAGTTATTGTGCGGGATACATTTTACTTAATCTTAGACTTTGAAATTAGTGGGGTTTCTGCACCGAAGAAATGGATACTAATGCCTGACAAGATTCTATTTGGCCCTATTTTAATACAAATTTGTATTGAAATAGGGCCAAATAGAATCTTGTCAGGCTTTACCAACAAAAATGCGGACAAAATGGAGTGCAATAATAATAAAATCATTTGGATATGATTGGATCTTCCTGTGTGTGGAATAACTAAGAAAGAAATTATAGTTTTGTTGCTTTGTACTTTTAATTATATTAACTCACTCGAACTATATTTACCTAGTGAACCCGTGAAATACTTCATCTCTAGTCTTCATCATCGGTTCCACTTTACGAAATAAAGAAGCTAGGTTGACGTTGACACGAACGCGCTTCTACGAACGGTCGAAGCGTTGATATGACAGGTGGCTCGTGTCAAGATCTTGCCTGCGATGCAAGGCGGTACGCGCGGTCATGTACGATAGTACTACTTTGTTAGAATCTTGTACCGCGCGCCACGTCAACCACGCGTTCATGTGAACCTAGCCTAAAGCTTTTGGTATGCAAATGCTGAAAATAGCGAAATATGTCCGCAATTTTTGAGAAGTTCCGTCGTTAACTCATGGATTCCATCATCAGATCACTCCAACTTTTCTATGGGACCGTTTCCGACCTTTCCTTTCCTTTACGGTGGAAAGGGCCCATCGTGCTGGTTGTGCTCAAGACGACGTTTAGCAAGCCCTTCAGGTAGGGGAGACCGGGGACAATTGAAACACGTCATGACTGAAACAAGTCAAATTTCTCAAAAACTATAATACCTACGAGTATGACGCAATACTCAGGACTCCGCCGGCCATATTTTAATCTATGGTCAGTAGCGCGCGACTCGCGCGCGCGCGGCGCGAGCGACCGAGCAACGCAGCGGTGTCACGGAGCGATATAATTTTTACGCGGTCAAAATTAAGTATTTCTCATCTTGTATATTTGTTTATAACTTTGTTTGTTCTTGTATTTCAACTGATTAAACTATTTTAGCGTGATTGTGATAAGTTAACGAATGTTTATTATTGCCAATTATCAGTGTTCGAGTTGTTTTTGCGTTTAATATTTGACCTTGAATTAAAAACTGTGATTTGGGGACGGTAGGAACAACTTGCGTGTGGACGATTGAAACGTTTCATTCGTCCTGGCGTTTTAATCGTCCCCAAATGTAGTCACCTTTAAATATGAGGAGGTTCTGTATTTGAGGCATGTTTTTGTTTGTTAAATGTGAAAATGAATATGCGCAAATGGCTTCTGTTCTATGATGATTTCTTTCATGGTCAATAATTATTATACCTACACTAACTTTTGCCCGTGATTTGGATAAATAAACCAATAGACAGAGTTACTTTATTCATATTAATGTTATAGAAGTATAGATATAGGTGCCACTTTTGGTATTAGTCCGGTATGTGTACCTACTAGTATCATTCTGACGAATTGGTGAAAAACTTAAGTAACGCTCCTCTTGCATGAAGTTGTGTACAAAGCTAGTATGGAATTTATGTCAAATTTCAAATATAGAATGTCGAACAGTATACAGCTGATGTGTTACAACTACATGCAAGAGGAGTTTTTTTTTTTTTTTTTAACCTATCCTTACTAATATTATAAATGTGAAAGTGAGTTCGTTTAATTTTTGTTACGGTTTCACGTCTAAACCGCTAAACCGATTTTGATCAAATTTTGATACCTGGGGCCTTCTCCAGGGCAACAATTGTGTAAGAAATTTTTTGCTTATGGGATGTATGTATGTATGTTTGTTATTCTTTCATACAAAAAGTACTGGACAGATTTTGATGTGATACATATCTTCTTTAACGGCTTCTATGCGGATGAAGTCACGGGCAAAAGTAATATTATATGTAAACTTTAAATGAAGCCAGGCGATTATTTTATTATTTTATTTTTATATTAGATAAAGAAAATAACTGGATACTTCAGTATTAATCTGGCCTGATTCGCCTATAGTATATTGTTTGCAAGACTGTTTGTAATTTTAATTAACAGGTTGATTATTACTAAAATATTTTATAATTATTAATAAAGAGTCAAAATACGTTTTTGATTTTATTTTAATTCGGCATATAAGTAGCCGTGGTATTATTTTTATTGAAACTGTTTTTGTTTTATAATAAAACGATCTTAACCGATTATATTGTGTATATTATTTAAAATCCTGACGTTTCAAGTTTATCCATTCATTAAGTTATGATTGAAACACTGTTATGATTGAAACAAGCATTTTTGTATGTAGCATAATTATGTGTTTTTAACACAATTCCATATCATTATAGCTTATTATAACATTAAAACTATTTTCTATTAAGCTTTATGTATAAGGTAGCCAGCAACAAAGAAAGCTACAAGTCATATATTTTTTTTTATCTGCGTTTGATGATCGAGATTTTCTGATACTTATAAATGACGATATGTTTATGTTATGCTTGTGAACTTTTGATGGTCGTATTATATACCAATATAGCGATGAAAACGAGTAGGGCTGATAACATTACTTTCATTGTGTTAAAGATATTACGGTGTTTCAATTGACCTTATGTAGTGTTTCAATTAACAACGGTGTGAGGTCAATTGAACCACATTCCCCCATTATCTTTATTACATTATTGTAAAATAACTATTAGTGATAGACTTACCAAATATACTTTATTTAGGAACCAGATAACTAACCTTGAAATAATTATGGCAAACATCTTTCTAACTTTAAAAATAAAACGGCAACAGGCAGTCAAAGTCAAATCGTTTCAATTGTCCCCGGTCTCCCCTATCCCACTGCTACTGCATCTTTATACAGGACATGCGAAGTACTGAACGTAAAGAACAGACGAGTTGAGAACCTCCTACCCATATGGTTTGTTTATCGATAACTTTATTATTACTATCGATAGTATCGGGGCAGCACTTAAACATGTGACAGTCCGCCATTTTATGTTTGCTATGGTAGTTTAGGAAGGCACGTTTTTTCTGTAGGTATGTCAGATCCATTCTCTTTCTTTATCATTGAGGTAACGTTGGTGACGTAGGTGACGTATAGGTATAAAAAATTGACAGACGTCGACCGACCAATGTTTACACGTATATTGTTTTTTAAAGCAAGAAATAAATAAGTTACTAAATAAAATGCGACAGAATGTATACTTTATTACACGGGTTTTATAAATATCTGGTTCAGAAGGATGAATACTGTGTGTTAATTCTAGGGCTCGACAATGCAGGCAAAACGGTACCTACTAAGTTCTTAAACAATCAATTATTTAACGTTTAAAATATGCATTGTATTATGACGTTCTGTTTTCAGACTTATCTGGAGGCCACCAAAACAAAGTTTACAAAAAAGTACAAGGCTATGAACCCCAATAGGATAACTACAACAGTCGGACTGAACATAGGTAAAATTGATGTTGAAGGCGTGAGGCTGAGTTTTTGGGACCTCGGGGGACAAGTGGAGCTTCAGTCGCTGTGGGATAAAGTAAATCGACAGTCAAATTAATATGTTTTAGTTTAAGTTATATCAGACTAGACTAAATTTTAAACAAAAAACATGAAAGTAGAACTAGGTTTAAGAGTGGCAAACCATGTACCGGAAGGCGCTTTGCCAGCATTGGCAGGCCTCTCACAAGTTGCACTGACTAATGATGTAGTAGCTCAGGAGCGATCACTGTGGAAATCTTTGGGAGAGGCTATGCCCAGCAGCTAATATGTTTCAGTTCTGAAATGTTTTGATTATGAATTTGAACTTTGGGTTGCTGGGCTGAGCTAAGCTAGTTTTGATTCTTTATGGCGCATAACACCTTGCTTTCATTAGTTGTCTGTAAATTTGTCAGGTTAACCTTTTGAACACTGAAGCCGGCAAATACAATAATTGAAAATTTGTGGCACTGACGCCAAACATCAACAATTTCCGGCAAACTTTGTTGATCAAAGACTCTTTGGTATCTGAGACATGTTGTATCACTTTCCTGCATGGCATTCAAAAGTTTAACTCTGTTAACCACATTTTGTCTTAAAACTATGTAGCACAGGATTTTTAAATTCACGCAGTGGCACGTAGCCTAGAGACAGACATAGGGTACTTCTTATCACAGAACATCAGACAGTTGCTGAGGGTATAGCAAAAACCATCTTTGAAGGGAGTCATGTAAAAAGGCTTGTTTGTTATTGGTTAATACTGCTCATTGCCTAACTAACCCATAAACCTGCGAGTACAAATACAGTGTTGTATTAACAATACAACACTAATTTCTGTAACTGTAATTGGTCAGCTTTGCCAGAGTAAGCTGTACTTACTAAAGTTTTACTTTTAATATTGACTTCATAATTTTCTTTCATCTTACCATGCAATGAAAAATCTGAACCCTGCTTATTACGTGTAGTAGCACTGGTGTATACATGTTAAGGTCCCAGAGTTACTTACTGTAAACGCACCAAGCACCACTGAGGAAGTTTTAGTGGGCCTAATCCTATGTACCAAGTTTTACTCCCCAATCTCCCCATTAATGAAACCGAGTAACTTAGAAAGATATCTCCCTCAAAAAAAACACTGTCTTATTACACACTTAAAAGTAATATATAAATTCTTGTGTTGTTATGTTCCAGTATTTTGCTGAATGTCATGCAGTGATCTACATTGTTGATTCCTCGGACAGGGAGCGAATATCTGAATCAAAAGAAACATTTGGTAAGTATTGACTTAGCTAAATAAAATATAAAGTTTTTTTTTAGTATTGATACATGATTAAAACACTGTTCAAGTGCGAGGTAGATTTGCATACAAAGTGTTCCATACCACCATAAGTAAGCCGAAAAAAATATGTTTCTTGTATGCAGATCCCCTTTAATTTGAATTTTCAGTGGAGCTAATAGGATCCCACTGGCACCCTTTCGGTATGGAACCACCCTACAAAAGAATCAGATGAAATGACAACCTCATCCTTTTATAGGGTTTCATACCCAAATGGACTCTATTACTAAGACTCCACTGTATGTCTGTCTGTCTGTCACGAGGCTGCTGATAGCTAGACAGTTTAAATTTTCACAGATGATGTATTTCTGTTGCAGCTATAAAATAAAATGAATATTTATCCACCCTTAAATATTTATTATAATTTAGAGCTGCAACAACAAACATGTTTTTTTGTCGATTTTTTCTGTTGGTTAAAAATGTAATGTATGAGTAACTGTGTTGAACGGATATGTTTTGATGTTTCAGACCGTATGATAGCATCGGAGCAGCTGTCAGGGGTCCCCCTGCTGGTGCTGGCAAATAAACAAGACATTCCAGACTGCATGGGTGTTCATACAGTCAAGCCAATATTCAACCAGAACGCACACTTGATTGGAGCCAGGGATATCATGCTAATGGCCACTTCAGCATTAACTGGGTATTTTTATTTCCTAAGCAAAACTGGTATAGCCAACAAGGCATATATTTGTGTCTTCATCAGACATTGTAGTTTGTGTGGAAAAAAACGTCAATTAACTAGGGACTTCATCCGATATTAAATTTATTGATAACTGTTTCAAATACGGGGAAATACTGGAAAAGGGCCGAATCTTAAGTACCCGAAACCGACGTGCATGCATGATTCGATGTATGGATGTGGAAGAAGCGAAAGAGCTTTGTCAGGATCGTAGCAGGTGGAAAGAAGTGGTCTCTGCCTACCCCTCTGGGAAACAGGCGTGATTTATGTATGTATCAAATACTTATTTCAAAGTGACATTTAATAGTAGATAGGTATAAAACTCAAAGGGTAAAATCGAAATTAACTAAAATGCTGATCCCTATCCCATCGATGTTGTATAATGATTGGTAATATTTCATTTAAGTAATTCACAGGCATACAATAGATTTCCATACAAAATGAAATGAAACCAACAACTGGCTGGCTTGCAACAAAGGCCTATTTAGGTTAATTGTTTGACATTGTGTAGCATAATAGTATACTCTAATATACCTTCGGAAATATTTGGAAAATATTCACAAAAAAATAAATAAAAATAGATAATCATTTATTTTTATCATTATATGAAACGTTATCTCATAGTCATAACTGTCATAAGAAAGTACAATTTATCGATAAATTAATATCGTTCAGAAGGCCATAGGTCAATTTCATTTGTGCCACTAAAACTTCTGTCTGGTCTTAATACATTAGAACATTATCTCTTTAAAGTAAATAGAGCCGTTATCTCACCAACGGTTGTACTTAGGTACAATTTAGCAGTTTTTATCTTTTTTTCTCAAAAACCCTTTAGAGGATTGTGAAGCGATGCTAAAATCGCGTAGCTGTCAAAAATAATCTGTACAAATTTAGCTCCGGGCGATAACGTTTCTCACCCCCTAAATCTAATCCCAACTTCCACGATTTTTGAATATGTTGTAATAGATTATGAAAAACTTGGTCTGTATGTTTCCGCTTTTGTATTAAGTATTTTTATTTTTTTCTCTTTAAATATTTTCTTGGAAAGGAAAACGTACAGTCATGATATCAACAAATTTTCATTACATATTCTAAAATCGTAAAAATTAGACAACGTTGAAGGGGAGAAAACGTTATCGCATTTTGTAAGCAGGTTTTTAGCTTCACAGTCCTTTTAAGTGTGAGAGTTTTCTAAAGACGTGTAATGTATTTACACTGTTAACCACCACACCACCATGTGATATTCGCTATCTAATTTACAATAGAACCACTCCTAGACCACGATGACGTAAAGGTTAAATTTAGGAAAATCTAATATATAGACAGCAGGCATCACCTGTTAGTGAAACTTCATCCATTGCGATCGTCATCCTTTGCGAGCGCTAGTAAGCTGTTCAATTGTTCGTAGTCAAAGGCCAAACTTCAACGCACGTTGTTATAAAAATCCTGGGAAGAATGGCGGAAAAGAGGGGAGGCCTTTGCCCAGCAGTAGGACACTAATAAGGTCTATTTTTTTTTTGACTGCGTTGCTTAAGTATGTACATTAGGACGATATGACATACAAAGAACTTTCGTCGTTTTGTCTTTAGACCTGGGATCCGCCCACCCATTCACCGATAAAAGTGTTTCAAAGACTAACCCCTCAATAGAATACCCCACTAAAAGAATAACCTCTAGAAACGAAATATATGACTAAGTTATTTGTTAAACTAACCATTCACTAAACCTTAACAGCTAAAGCACAGGTAACCCTTATAAATAGCGCTTTAAAAAGCATATCGAACGGCTTTTCCAAGTATAACCCTTATAAAACCCATTCGAAACCCCTTGAATGGGATAGCGGGTTTTAAAAGCAAATCGAACGGCTTTTAAGCGATTCGGCTTTTCTAAGTAAAACCCTTATAAAAACCCATTCGAAACCCCTTGAATGGGCTAGCGGCCTGGTCCCTGCTTTAGGGAGTGCCGCCTATTTATTACACTTGCCTAGGAGAAGAAAGTAAAAGACACAGGTGAAGCCGTTCAAAAGTTATGAACTATCCCAATTTCGTCGGGAAAATGGAAAATGTACTTGCTCGGAGCCCGTTGAAGTTTTTGCTCATTGCTCAGAGGGTTTTTTAGGCGCTAAATAAAGAATAGAGTTTTTAAGATTTTTAGGCGCCTTATTTAAACTGTTTTATAATAGAAACTAAAGACGAATCGATAGGCACCTCTTTTGTCAAAATCGTGTAATTAGGAACAACGTGTGAGTGGAACATACACACATACATCCTGCCTTAGCGTCCTCGGGTAAAAAGGGCCTTGACAGACGAACAGGCAGCAAATTCAATTTATATGGGTTTCGTTTTTCAGTATTTGGTACGTAACTCTAAAAAATCTGCATTACGACTAAGTGTTCTTGAGCAGATTCATGTTCGCCCAAATCGCATCTTAAGAATTATAGTGACCTAATCCAAATATTTTGCATTTCGACTTAGGTCTCTATAGTACTAAATTTATGACTCAAAATCGAAAGCTGAATATGTTTGAATTAGGTCACTATAATTCTAAAAGTGCGAAATTCCGCCCCATAAGCCTATAGGCATGACCCAATTCAAAATTTCTGCTTTCAAACTACAAGTCATAAATTTATTATTATTAGTATTATTACTATAGAGACCTAACTCTAAATTTAAAATTTCTCAATTAGGTTACTGTTGTTCTGAAGGTGCGCCATATCGAAAATGAGTACAATTTCCGCCATCTGTCGTCAAATAGCTAGATTAGATTCTTTTACAATTATATGGTTTTATTCATATGGAAATTTTACCATGGATCGCGCCAGATTTAAAAACTTTAATTTGTAATGTGGATGGTGCTAGCCCCTAGCGACGGCTAGCTCCATCCACAATCATTCAGCCACAGTCATTTTCAGTACAGCTTGCGCCATCTGTTTACAAGTAGCTAAAACTTGCAAAATTTATGAATATCCCGAAGATTTTGATAACTTCGATATACTTCTCCTATAGAATATATAAATGTCTATTAGTCAGTATTTCATACTTTTCGGTCTGTAATCTTCAGAGATCATTAACGACGATGGGGACGGTTTTCAGTATGTTATTGATCTTTAATCTCAATGTTAATCCGAAGCTAGAAGACAAAAAATTCATAGAGATTATCAGACTTGTCGTTTACTTTAGGAATAAAGTATTTTGATGTGTTAATACGAAGCTAGAAGACAAAAAATTCATAGAGATTATCAGGCTTGTCGTTTACTTTAGGAATAAAGTATTTTGATGTTCAGTTTGAAGTTAACTAATAATTATGACAGGGCACTAAAGTGCTCTTTCAACATTTTCATTCAAGTAGGTACCGTACAGTTATCAACTTGAACAGTTGAACTACCATTCAACCATGCACGTAATAATGAATGACATGACAGCGTCAAGTCACGAGAAAGAAATAGCGTCAAAATTAATCTTTGAGTTTCTGTGACTACCAACAGTACCAACCAGGTTAAAGGCAAAAATAAAATAATAAATGCATCGAAATTATTTATTTCAGTAAAAAAATGCGTTTGTTTATTTGTTGTCTATGCATACGTCTATTATAACAAAAAGTACTTACTGAACGTTTCACAATCGTAAGCCTCGACGCTACGCTATCGAAACAAATAGCAGTGTAGTAAATATTTACGTTTTAACTTGAGCGAAGCGAAGCGGCAGAGATTAATATGGTAATGTCGATTCTTTGCAGTGACGGCGTCGACGAGGGCATCCGGTGGCTGGTTGACTGCATCAAGAGGAACAGCGCAGACCGACTCCCGCGCAACCACGATGACAACTTATGAAGTCACCGCAACGCCTCCTCCATAATAAAATATATCACCGCTAATAACATTGAATAATAATGAGTTTTCCTATTAAGATAATGATGCGAAGCGATCCATTGTTTTGTACATACATGTATTGACATTGTAAGAATAAAATTTTAACTGAACGGTGTCTGTATTGCTATCCTTCTTTAGTGATAAGTGTACCTTTGATAAGAGATAATGTAATTTCTAGATATTTGCCGGGTATCTACTACCTGCAACTGATAAAACACTTTGATAACAGTACCGTTTACACTGTGGTGGGATTGTGTAGTGTTTGTGAAATGTTTGGTTTTTAGTGCGTTATTTGTGTACCGCAAATAAATAAATATGGCATATCCGATGTACGAAGTTGACTGGAGTGTGCTGCCGCCGGAACAAAACAGAAGGTGCGTTATCATTTGCATAGGTAAAAATAATCAGTTTCAAGGCAGAAACATGACATGTTTGAGTTCTACTTTGACTATAGTAAAAAAAGTATTGAAAAAGCGCTTCTCTGTACTGAAAAGTTTTCCGTTTTCCACGTTGCGTTTACTTTTCATTTTCACAGTCAAATCATGTACAATAAAATGAGTTTTAATCTTAAGATAATATTTGCCTAGTAATTATCTTTATTATTTTTTAATAAGATATAATACAACTCCTAAACATTTATGCAGATGTTATGCATAAAAAAGAAGCTAATATGATTACTATTTGAGGAACGTCATGCGACGAGTCACGGCGGCCATGTTGAATTTTGTACAACGCACAGGGAAATGTCAGCTGGCGATTGCCGTATTATTTCTGACTTATTTTTGAAACTGTGATAAATATTTTGACGGAAAATTTACGATAATATTGTGTTTTGGGCGCCTATAAGATAAACCAATAACCAAACATGGGATCGTTTTAATCAAAAGTGTCAAAAGTGAAATTATGACAGAAGTGAATCAAAGGTGGCATGCGATTTCTCTCTTACATTTTATTAGTTTGTGACGGATAAAATGCTCATAAGCTTGACTTTAAACCTGTATATTATTCTTTAGTTTCCTTGATTTTGATATAAAAGTGCTCAAGTGATAACTTAGTGACCAAGTGTGTTTATAATCCATCTTCGAAATAAGTTGTATCCGTCAGTAGTTATTTTCCCCATATTTTGTGATCTCCAAGGAAAAGCAAGAGTGATACAGTCCTCTATTTTAAGTATACAAGATGAACGGCTCCGAATCTGGGTAATTTTTTAGATTCTAGTATCATAACATTTAAGTATAGCCTATTTTTCTAACTTTACGTTGAACTAATGACAGGTTTACCACGACGTCCTGCACTTAATAACCGCCTTGTTGTAATCTCGTTATATGCTACGTAATCTATCGAAAATGTTTAATGTTTATGCGGTGCAGAATTTAATATCATTAATCCCGTCATCAAGACTTATTATTTTTAGTCAGAATTCCCTTTATTTCATCAGTCATCACCCATTAATAATAATAATAATAATAACTTCTTTATTTAACACACAAGCATTCCCTTTTATATTTATTTGATTTTACGAAACAATTATTATAGATGTGGTAACTATACATAATATGAATGCTATGTTGTCTACAGACAATTTGGCTTTCTAGTAAACATCCAAGTCTCAACCCCAATTAAAACTCTTCAATAAAGTCATTGTTGTGGCCTTATTAAAATAATTAGTACCTATCTGACATGTTTAGTACAAACTTAATTTTGTGCAAACAAATCCTGTAGCAAATAGCAATTTGTAAATTTTGCTATAAATGCATTTTCCTTATTAGATAAATGAAACAAATATATTTTAAAATGGATAAGGAACTGTACCTGCTTCTTACAGGCTTTGGAGTGTAATTAAAAAATTACCAACCAACCTTTTGATAACTAATTATATAAATATGAAATTAAAGTTTGGATTTTTTTACCTCTAATTTTTTATTTTAAGATGCAAGAACTACCTATATTCGCAAAACAAAAATAGAAAGGTAAACATCCCTATAAACTTTGTGTTTTAATAATAATTTATTGGTTATAAAATTGTTAACTTTACAAGAGTAAACCTAATATTTCCTGTACATGCTGGCTTGGCTTAGTGTTTGGCTTATTTACGGTAGTACCTTAGTAGTAGGTACCTTTTAATCCTACTAATCACTACATAGTATAAAACAAAGTCGCTTTTTCTGTCCCTATATCCCTATGCATAAATCTTAAAAACTATGCAACTGATTTTGATGCGGTTTTTTTAATAGATAGAGTGATTGAAGAGGAAGGTTTATATGTATAATACTTTAATCCGGAGCGAAGCGAGGGCGGGTCGCTAGTAATAAATGCAAAAGTTTGTAAGTATGGATCTTTCTGACTCCTTCACTCAAAAACTACTGGATGGATTTTGTTGAAATTTGGAATGTAAACAGCTTAGTTTAGTTTAGTTTAGTTTATTTATTCATCAATGTAATATTACAATAAAACCAAGAAAACCCACCTTAACTTAAACCTTAGAAACTTATACCTTAGATTAACACATAGGGTACCATCCATATCGCTATTACATCGGAAACTTATTTATAAACGTACAAAGTCGCGGGCGGAAACTAGTGTTATAATATTAGTTATATAATACCTACTAGAAAAGAATCTAGTTTGAATAATCCTAGCATTTTGGTCTAATGTGCTTAGTCAGCATGGATTTAGCCTATTGACAGTTATATAGGTGCTAATAATAATACCTGTGACTTACCCTGCTCAATGAATCAATGTGTATAGAGGCCATTATGTAGGTTACAATTTTTATAACAGTGTAGTTTGTTCCTACATAATACTGTAGAATTATTTCAGGAGAGTCGAATCACTGTTCAATATTGGTTATAAATTGGCTTTCTTGGTCAGTGCCATTAATTGGCTATCAATTCCGGCGTTAAAGGTCAATGCACAATTGCTGCTGGCCACCTTAGTCATCTTTAAACACCAATTCGCATTTTGTCTAAGGAAATGGAATATCTATTCCATTTCCTTCGGAAAGAGAATTGATGTATATGCAATCTTCAGACAAGGTAGCTTTTCTATTGACAAAAATTGTGAATGGGTGCTGATAGATGTGATTCCATCCTAACTGTAATACTTATAATGAAACTAGTCAATAGTAAGTAGTATTTCAACAAATATGTTGAAAATCAATCACTTTACGAACACATTACTCATAAAAAATGCATCTAGAAAATACACAAATAACAAAAAAAAGAGGTTTTTTTATGTTTTAAATCAATCCTATCTTGTTTTATTTCTTCCTCACAGGTTCAACCCTACATTTAATATTGCTACCATCAAACAAGTGGTAAATGAGGCCATAGAAAGAGGTGAGTTACATTTTATTTACATAATACATGTCCCTGTAGTAAGGAAAATCAGATTTAGGCCAACTGTCCACAGAGGTGTACTGCCCTCAGAAGCCAATAAGCAGTATTTCGTATTCAATGGCCAAAGCAGATTCAATCTAATCTCATTGGTAATAAGGTTGCATTTTCTACAGGAGTTTTGTCTGAGATATTGCCATTTGTGTTAGCAGAGCAGCATAGCTGTATCTATGCAGTGGTGAGTTGCATGGATTTTGCTTGCAGCAAGCATACAATGACAAATACGTGTCTATGTAGCTACGCCTCCGTGGACAGTAGACCTTAGGCATGTGAGGGATATGGTTACTTGGGTAATACACCAATTGATTGATTGCTGATCAGTTATCTATGGGTGGTCATCTGTTAGTTAATTGATCAGCTGAAGACAGCAAATAAAATTTAATGACAACAAATATAGATCAAATAATCAATTGATGTTATATAACATGGTCTTCATAATAATTAATAACTGACATATTTGTTTTGATTTAAGGCTAATTAACTAACACTAATTTAAAATAATTAAACTGGAATGTAATTATATCATATTATAAACCTACTAAAAAATATTAATCTAATGATGTCATTACAATTAATTAACACAAATTAGGTAATAAATGACTTCTTGCAAAGCCAACTAAATGATCATAAGCTAACTTTTTTTAGTTATGACATGCGCAGGTCTTTAATTGAAGTAAAATGTGTGGTGTTGCCAAAGCATAAACATCTTTATTCCTATATTTTATGCACAATAATTTGACCAATATTTGTAGCGATACCTTGCTCAATTTCTGTTAATAAATAGGATGTTCTTAATAATCATCAATTTGTGATATTTAATTCTATAATATTTTTCTTGGTTTTATTCCTCAGTATTTAATTTATTTATTATAATTATGTAATTTTTATTATTTCTCTCTGTTATGCAAGTCAAATTAGGTATCTAGAATGCTTAAAACTTATGGTTCTCTAGAATAGGTAAAAATCACGATAAAGTTACACTGAGAGCTTAGTTTGGGACTAGGAAGATGATTTGTGTAAGATTATCCAAAGGTAGGTAGGCTGGTAGGCTTTTTTGTCAGCTAAAATATGTCATTTTTATAACTGTTTGAATTAGTGTATGTACCTATGTAGATTATCTGTAATATCTGTGTTGTTTTCTATATTTCTAAATGACATTTCATTATATGTACAGAGGCCTGAATAGCGTAATTGTGATTTATACCAATAAAATAATGTACAAATAAATATATAGGTACTACGGAGAGCTTAGGGCACAAGACAACGATAAACTTACTTAGGTAGGTATATAGTGAAATATATACTTAAATATATAGACACAGGTTAGGCGACAGTTACTATTTGGGAGCAAAGAAATCGAGCCACTTTCTATGGAAATTCAGTACTAGGCAAGTGGCTCGATTTCTTTGCTCGCAACCCAAGTGTAGTAGGTACAAATCAAAATCAAATCAAATTATTTATTTGCCAAACATAGGTAATTATACAGTTAGTGAAGTAAACAAAGGGTCTTGCCATGTCCTGCCGCTGGGCGTGCAAACTTGGGTGTTATACAGGATTTATTTATATTACTTATATTTTCTTACATTATCTGTATATCAATAATTCTATATATCATCCTTTACAATTTTATGATAATTACTACATTTCCTTATAATATTAACATAGTATTAGTCCGAATTTTCCAACATAAATTCATTGATTGAATAATAAGCTTTATTGATCAAAAAATATTTCAAAGCGTTTTTGAACTCGATAATACCGTCTTTCATAACAATATATTTTGGTAACTTATTATATATTTTTGGCGCCATTTCTAGTATACTCTTAGAAAACAGAGCAGTTGATGACCAGGGACGTACTTTACTACGCAGTCGAACACTGACAATTTAATTTTATCAATGGGTAATTTTTTTATCAGTGCACAAATTTTAACATATGATTTTGTATCGTTAATATAATATAATTACGACAGTAAAACGAGTAAATTTTTTATTTGTGTTGTAATTATCTCTTTTTTACCTTCTCGTGTGGACACAAAGTCACACTAGAAATGATGACGTGAGTTGTCAAGCTGTAGGTATGCGATACACTGTATTGATATTCGAAATTTGAAATTTCATGTACAGCTTATCAGACAAGCCCCTCCTACTGATATACTAAATTTGAAATTTCATTTATTAACTTGCTTAACAACACTCTCCTCCATGAATATCGTTAAGTTAGTGAAATCATTGAATCGGCAACATCTCTAATATTTTTTAAGCGAGGGTAAAAATAACACAACATGTGTTATTGATTAACAATATAACAATAGCGAAGCAAATATAAAAATATGTGCACCTATTAAAAAATTACCCTGTATGTAAGGTACGTAACCACCTTAGTATTTTTGATATTTTTTTATCCCCAAGTTTAGTTGTGGCCTTTATTCATGAAGACAGGGCCTTGAGGTTGATCGTTACACCTCGGTTACCCGACCCAGTTCCCCAATGGGCGCGCCGACGATAACCGGCCCGGTAGCGCTGTCATTCACTACCTATAGAGGATGGGGCACGTACCACCTAGTTGAATGAAAACCTTTTTTCTCTTAACCTTATGCCTTATAACCTTTTTACACGAGGGGTATCGCAAGGGACAAATTTAGCATTAAGGTGGATCCACAATGCTAGCGAGATCTAGCGTGAACGCGTGAAACCATAAACGATATGAGAAAGAATATATATCCTTGCTTCGCTTAGGTTTAAACACTTTAAACAACGTATAATATAGCATAGATTATTCGGAAATAATTTAGCTTCTTATTAGTGTATTTTTCAAAAATGTACCTTCAAGTTACAAACATACAATTTTACCTTTAAATAATATCAGTATTAACAAGAGCCCCTGGCCATTTTAATTACAGTTTTATCGACTTGGAGCCTCTATACAAACAAGGGCATGCTAAATTGCCTTATGACGTCACCCGGCGCCGAAATTAAGGCCTGAACGCCCTTATTAAAAGCTGGGCATCACTTTGTTTAACAAACTTAACATTTCTGTTGCTATACATTTTACGATACCACCATAGATTAGGTGCCTACCTAGTTATTTAGTTTCACTAACGCAACGGTGATGATAGACGTACCTATTAGACGTAGGTATATATTTGCAAAAAGAGGGGCGTTGTAAGTTTCACATGTGTCTGTCTATGGCATTGTAGCTCTGATTTGGACGTGTTTTTTTAAAACAGAAAGCTAGTTTAACAAGGCTGGTTCTTAGCTAGGTTTGATGGAAATCGGTTGGGCGGTTTAGGAGTTATCAGGGGTCGATATATTTCGGGGGATTTTATCTATAGTCAAGAGCGATGAAAACGGGGCAGTTAATACTGTTTTCCATAGAAAGTGACCCGTTTTCATTGCTCCTGAGTGTATTTGTAGAACTAACCCCGGTTCTATCTTTATGATAGTGAAAGAGAGGCTAACACGAAGTTTCGCCGAATCCCGATCATGTGGCCGGGTTCGATCGGATTGCTACCACCCAAGGACCGGAAAACCGCTTTATTCGTTAAGCGCTTTCGATTCAAAAGCCTATCACTGGGCTACCCGTACAACGGATAGCCCTATCGATTGTGTTACCGTATCGATATGGCTACCTTTTCGAATAAGGTTACCGTTTCCATTGCGCTTGTTGTCCGGTAGGGTGTTTGCAGCTGGAAGAAACAGCGTATCAATAGGGTTGGGTTAATCCTATTGATTGCTGTCTCTTAGGCCCGCTTGCATCTAAATGTCGCCACGTGCGCCTACCGACCGCTTACCGTTCTATTGTTAGGTTGTGCAATAATAAGTTGTAGGAATTGGGCGCAGAGATTGGAATATCTTGACATCTATCAAAACCCCTTTAAAAGCGGCCAGCGGAAAGCCAAATCCATCGTATGAATGGATAACCCTTTTATTGCGGCTAGCCAATGATACGCTTGCCGCACTGATGGGGTTTTTAAAATCAACCCTATCGAATAACCCGATCAAAAGCGTTTTTAACGGAAACTGGTTCCGGTCCCTGCTACCACCATCTTATTCTTTAAACCTACCGCCGACTAGCAGAGCTCGCATTGTTGTGTTCTAGCGTGGGGACAAGTTAGAACTGGTTGTTCTGCCCGCGGCACGCTCGGATACACGTCCAAATTATACGAGGCACGCACACTGAGGCGCCCTAGAGCACGGTTAAGAGACCGATTCTCGGCGGCTCGCCGCGCGCCGCTCTCACGCTGCTCGCGCACGGCGCGCGAGCGCGTACGAATTTGAGCAAAATAGGTTAGCCGTGCGTGCCTCAACCCGGGACTGCTCTAATTCGTACCCACCTTTAAATGTTACAACACCGGTCGTCGTAAAATCCTTTAAGATTGCAGTCTTTTATTTTTAAATGTTTTATTCGTAGTAGTAACTTTAGCAGTATATTTTAGTATGAAAATAGTAGTTGTATTTCCTGGCTAACGGGACTACTGCGAATAATCAGAATTTATCATCATATCGCTATTAATAATTATAACCTATCCTCAAGTGATGAGATCTGAGCTAAGTATTGGAAAAATCAAAAACAAAGCACGATAAGGCTATCACAAAAGTACTATTACAGATAGGTAGTTTATTATTAGAATGACAATAGAATTGTTAAACAGGTAATAGTAATGCGCGTGTTACTCTCACTGTTATAATAATAATGGATACGTGTGGTTTGTATCGGGCTTGTGTTTGATTCATGCAAAGTCACTGGCATCGCTGGAGAAAGCGTACGGTTTAGTCAGCTCCTAATTCATTGCCAAACAGTCTGTTATCGTTTTAATTTTAATCACGGGCTTTAATACTTGAGCCCCCATAGAACAGGTGCTCCATTCTACTGCGTTATAACACCTATAACGATATCGCGTTCGACGTGTTTTAGAATCGTTTATGTCACAGTCGCCACCATCGTAAATGACATAAGTTATGAAAACGTTGACAATACGGAAACACGTCAAAGACGATATCGTTATAACCGCGTAGAATGACATCAGCATAGTTAACTCGGAATCCATTGTTGACTTTCTGCGAAGAGGTTTTAGTTAGTTACCCGTTCTTTTGATGACATCGTTTGGCTATCGCTATCACACTTAACTCGCAAACACACAGCGGAGATGCCGCGGTGCGGCGCTATTCCATACAAAAAACGCCTCCACAACGCTTTGGAAACGCTTATTAGTATGGGAACGCGCCGCCTCCGCTCTCAATGCGTTTGCGGCTTAAATGCTTAACACTCGCACCTGACAGTATATTTGTCACTCGTGTTTCATAGAAGCGCGAAAAAAGCACAGACACCACTAAAAATATCATCTAATATTTGGTTCAAGAATAACGGACACGTTTTTATACCTTTAATAATAGAGATATTTCATATTTTCGAGCCCAATGTCAAGACACTGTATAGTATAAATTATTTTTGGAGAGCGAATCCACTTAGGTTTGTACCTGACAAACAATCCCCATTATATGTATTGTTCAGTGTGGCCAAAAATGCCACTTCGAAATGAAAGGCATCATAAGTACAAACAACTTTTACACTAAAGTATTCTTTAAATCAAATGTAATAAAGTTTAGTATACAATACGCTTAAGATTTTTTAAATCCTGACACGCGACACGCTTCTCTTCTTTCAGCGAACTGCTGCAATTTCGTTTTCACAATGCAAAAAACAGTTTTTAACTAAAAAATAACATTGTTGTATAATATTTCGCAAATCACTTCCACCTTATGAAACGTAAGTTAGCTTTATAATAACTTTATCAAAAACCTCGTCCTACAAATTGAGAACGCTACCGGTTCAAATTTTATTAATCAGTAATCACTTGTTCAATATTTTCTTCGAATTCTGCAAGTTGTAGTGGTTTGCGAAAACTAATCTATAACAAGGTCGCTCATAATAATATCCTAAATCCTAAACTTGACAGTTCAAATCGAAAGGGACGTGACGACATACCTTGTAGTTAAAGTGTACTAAACTTGTTTTATTACACGCGTAACATGTAAAAAGACGTGTCACTGGAGGTTCATTTTGGTCTGAACGGTTTCATTTATGAGCGCCCTTATTTTTACTTATTGTAAAGAGCGTTTCTAATCGCTCGTAAGCCAACACATCGCTAAGAGTTTGTCTAATTTACTGATCAACAACGTCTATCCCGTCAAATAAAATCTTATCTTGAGTTATTTATTTGATGTGTTTGCTTGAGAGCTGTTAAAACCACCTTGATATTTTGATCGCCAAGCTAAAGAAAATACGAATATACAGTGAAGAGCTCTTAAAACGTTCTTAAAACTCTATCATTCGCTCTCCTACGCTCTTGTGCTAGTGTTATGGGCGCCCCCAGACTAATTGGCCGAGGTAAACGTAGCTATCTGTTAGAATGGGACAGTTTTTTAAATCTCCTGCGGACTGTTAGTCTGTTTTGCCTAGAACACAAAAGGCCTTTAAGACCTCTTGCGCTGTAAGTAGTAAATAAAAGCATTGGCAATAAAAATATTCACCGTAACACCTATCCGCCTAGCTTTTAAGTTCGCACTACAATGCACTGATCAATGCTTTTCTGTGTGTGTGCCGTCCGTAACAGTCGCGCCGGTTTCAGTGCGCATGCCCACGCCGACCCGGCTGCGTGACCTCATCAGACAGATCAGGGCTGCGCGCACGGCGGCGGAAGAGCGGAGCGTTGTAAACAGGGAGTGCGCGTATATTAGGTCCACATTCCGGGAGGAGGATAGCGTTTGGAGGTAAGGGTTGTATTTGTGCAGCAGTACTGCTGCGTTTACGTTTGTTTTTATTATAGGTAGTGTCACTTCTCAGCTGTTCTTAAATCACGTTAATCTAGATTAACGTAGCTGCCATGGTTGAATGTATATTTTTACATCCTAGAATCCCCAGGGAAACCAGGAAGAGATGGCAGCCCTCCATCAATCCATTGCTTTAATTTAATTTTGTTACTTGAGATCAAAGCTTATGTACAACTATACATGTTAATTATGGTAAATAGGAAATTTGCCACATAGGTGCGAGATTATAAGATAAGTAATGACGACCGGCGTCTAAGGCACTTTTCGGCATCGTCGTAACAATATAACAATATAATAACTTGTGTAATAATAATGTCTACGTTACTATATCGTTCTTGGAACCGTTTATACGGTAATGTGTTTTTATGAATATGCCCTAAATAGGGAAGTGTAAAATCGCCACGCTTATGCAGATTGGGATAAAGCCTGCGAAGCCTATGCAATAATACGACCGAAAAATGCAACCCTCGCAGCTGCAAAAAGAGCAAACTTGCATTACTTAGGTAACATCACGCCTTCATTCCCAGAGTGGGGTAGGCAGAGCTACAGAAATACTAACCACTCTAAAAAGACATGTTAATAATTCTGTAACCACATTTTGCACGTATGCTGAGATGTTTACTAGTGTGTTAGTGACAGGTTGCAAGCCCATCGCCTAACAATACTAGAAGCCTTTATTCCCTTAATCGCCTCTCTCGACATCCACGGGAAGACATGGAGTGGCACTATTCTAACCCGGAAACCACACGGTGGTATATAAATCGTTTTCAAAAAAAAATTACATAGTTAAGGGCTTTAATTAAAACAAAACTTAATTGATTCCTTTGTGTGACGAAAGTTACCCATACAGGTTGTATGACTAACTTTCGTTATACAAAGGACGCGATCGTGATTTTGTTTTCATTAAGCCTATGTACATTTTTTTTGAAAACGACCCATATATACATCCTAAACCTTATTTATTTAAAGTAAAACAGAATTTTGAATTGTTTCATTACATTCGGCCCTTTTAGGGGCGCTTGATCATTATTATTCGGCAAAATACAGCCCCAAGCAAAAACCGAAACCAACCAAGTCCATCCGGTTCATGTCCAGAAAAACACTTCGAATCCGTTGCCAATACTAAACAGGCGCGATTGTTTGAGCGGTCCAAGCGTCCCTTATGCCACGTGTCTTTAATCAAGACGAAGAACATAGGAATCTGTATGTACTGAGATAATTTAGATACTTTTACTTGGAACTATGTCATTATGTGATTTTTTTAATAGACATTATTTTGTCTTTATGCAGTGCCGGCAAGGGTTTATGTTGAACCTACTGTATTTTTAAGATCGCATGTGCCTAGAATACAATAAAAAGCAATAAATAAATATAACTATGATGACCTATTATTCTGCTTCAATTTTAGGCCATGTTTTAAGTGACATAGCGTGGTATTACGATCGGAGACTTGTACAAGTCGATATTCTATTCAATAACACTGTCACCGAATCCACAGGCGAGCCTAATTTGCCCCGAAATCGAAAGTGTCGTGCGTGTCTTCGACCTTGACTTTCGACGCAGCTTTTTCTAGGTCCTAGAGACCTAAAACTGCGAGTAAGGGTTTATTTATGATTGTCGCTCGACGAGATGAGATGAGTCGTGATCGCAATAGGTAGTGCAATTTCAGGTGAATTAGTGCCCATACATCGCAATTTTCGATGCGGGAATTATTTGAGAAAGAATAGAGATAAACAGATAGGTTAGTCTGAGAAAATATTACAGATACCTAATGAATAACTACCTCTCTGCGAATTGTATACAGTTTTATTTTAATTAATGTAGTACTTTAACTTTACTACCAAGCCTTATTTATAAGATAATAATAAAAATAACTTAAATAATTACATATAGTAAATTTTGTAGTTGACGCGATTTTCAAAATAAATTATTAATAAAAAAACTTGAAGGAATAAATTGTTGCACGAAAAGTTTGCGATCGAAGTTCTATTTCTTTGCCTTGTAACAATTTGTTCATAGTTTTTAGTGTGCTATAGGCAGAATTCTTATTTAAAATCAACTTCAGTTTATTAAAAAAAAACCTTTTACGTTTAAGTTTATTTTGCATATATCTTGATAGGTTTAATGAACTATTTGCTACTTATTTAAAGAGGGGACTTAACTGAAGAGGTTGATAATGACTGACCATTATAATATATATATGTATATCCTCCTAGCGCCCAGAGGCCTTTTAAAAGGCCTTTTGATAATCTAATTTTAAACATTAATTAGTAAGTACCTATGTACTGATTTCGATTAACAACATTTTTGCCATGGGCGGCAGGAGGTTAAGTATGATTTATATTTTCATTATTCATGAGGTAGAAACTGGCTAGAGTACATTCTGTTTTTAAGACAATACCTACTCTTTGGGTAATGTCAATCATTTCCGCACCGAAAATTGCGATGT
This sequence comes from Acleris holmiana, assembly GCA_949316455.1. Lineage (NCBI taxonomy): Eukaryota > Metazoa > Arthropoda > Insecta > Lepidoptera > Tortricidae > Acleris > Acleris holmiana. The sequence continues at coordinate 3,890,659 of OX438766.1, forward strand.
ATGTGAATGACTGTATTTTATCAACGAATATTTTCTTACATGACCTTAGTTAAATTTATATGGGAAAATGCGAAAAATTAGACTTTTTCTCATTGTAAATACTTTTTTTTTGTCATTCAGTACTAAAAAAATAATCGATAAAATTGTGAATGGGTCAATCAACTATTCTTTGTACACTATTATGTTTCAAGTTTGTAAGGCTTTTAAGTTTAAAGAAAAACTAATTGGGCTTTCTTTAAAAGTATTGCGTGTTTTTCTTACTCAGATAAACAGTGAATTCTATGACCTGGTAGATATATTTAATAAACAATTAAAATGTCTTCTTTTACTAGTAACTTAGTGGATCATGTTGTCCCCGGCTTTGTATGAAAATAGTGGTTGGTCCCCTAAGTTACCAGTATTTTTTTTCGCAAATGTTATTCTGATTTGAATAGCTTATCTTCACCTGTACTGACAATGAATCTATTGACTAAAAAATATTGATTATACCGGGCATTGGTTTAACGGTGATGTATAATTGAGACATATTTAATTGTACAAAGAATAGTTAACTGACCCAAATTAATAACATTTCTGAACCAAACAAACTTTAAAATTTTGCAATTGAAATCCCGCGGTTACAAGCTATATCTTTACTAAGCTTACGCACTGAAGTCTCGCGAAATTGCACTACATATTTCGATCACTAGAGACGAAATGAGCGGCGAAATTACCCAAATAATAATTACATTTTAACGAGGAAAACTATTCTAAATACTCTAATCCACATTAAACCAGTTTTCTATAGGGTCAAATAATAACCACTTCTCGTTAAACTAACCTTTTTCGAAGAGATATATAGAATATTTGTTGCGTCAAATCGAAGCATCGGATTGATGTGGTTTGATACTTGTACCTACGTAGACAAGTTGGTGGGCAATAACTTATAAATGTAATTTACCGCGAAAAGTCCTTGAACGTCCTTCGGTAGCGAGCTGCAGGCATAATGAAACCGCAACCTTCGGCTAACAAGCTGGACTTATCAACTTTGATGGTATTACAAAAAAACAAAAAAATGTTGAATGAATGAATTCACCTGCGAAAAAGTTGCTTTTGTCTTCGGTCGTAGCCCCTCTTCTATGTAGTTTTAACGGTTTGTTCCACAGATTTCTATTACAGATTTCTATCTCTAAAGATTCTTAGCGCTACAGATTCCCAATTCAACAGATTCCCAATACTACAGATTCTCAGCTCTACAGATTCCTAATTCTACAGATTCTCATCTCTACAGATTCCCAATTCTACTGATTCTCAGCTCTACAGATTCCCAATTCTACAGATTCCCAATTCTACAGATTCCCATCTCTACAAATTCCCAATTCTACAGATTCCCAGCTCTACAGATTCCTAATTCTACAGATTCCCAATTGTACAGATTCCCAGCTTTACAGATTCCCAGCTCTACAGATTCCCAATTGTACAGATTCCCATTTTTACATCAGGCCCGAAACGGTCAAAACCACCGCAAAGCAGAGCTTTGCTCCGTTGACTCTATGACAGACAGTTAGATGGAACAATGGGGATTCTTACAAATTACAATTTGTAAAAATGGGAATGTATAAACATGAGAATCCGTAGAATTGGGAATCCGTAACAATGAGAATCTGTAGGTTTGGGAATCTGTAGAGCTGAGAATCTGTTGAATTTGGAATCTGTAGAGCTGAGAATCTGTAGAATTAGGAATCTGTAGAGCTGAGAATCTGCAGAATTGGGAATCTGTAGAGCTGGGAATCTGCAGAATTGGGAATGCGTAGAGCTGAGAATCTGCAGAATTGGGAATCTGTAGAGCTAGGAATCTGCAGAATTGGGAATCTGTACACCTGAGAATCTGCAGAATTAGGAATCTGTAGACCTGGTAAAAATCGTACAACTACATGTAAGAGGGGCTTTTCTTAGTGTTCTCCAGTTTGTTAATAGTTAGCTCAACACGTTAGTTTATTTATAGTCACAATAATATAATATAATAAACTCTCAAAAATACTCCTACCTTACTCTCTAAGGCTAAGAAAAGTCCGTTTCTGTGTGGCAATAACATTTACCTACAAACGCTGCAATTTCTTATCAAGATTTAAAATTGTCTACGGGACCTTAATTTTATAGCCAGTTATTGAAATGGGCTAACTATATGGAGC